>BSBM01001483.1:2476000-3714000 GCA_027924585.1 Larix kaempferi | reverse complement strand
GAGTATTATTGACTTGCATCCTAAAGGAAATATGGGTTCTTGGAGGCCTGCTCTTCTTTCCTTCGTCTCTTGCCCCATAAAGGCACGTATTCCCAACCTCTAGGTACCTCTTCCCATCATCACACCCATTCGCCCTATTTAGTTGCTTTAGAACCCATCCAAATAACATTAGTTAGGACATATTCCCCACATATTTCCTTCCCCAGTAGCAGATCCTGCATTTATATAGTCATAAGAAAGACTGTAGGGTGAGGGTTATGCAGGGTGACCTGCTCCTCTCGATATAGTTCAATTGCCCTCCGACGATCCTCCTGGTTTGAGAATGAAACAATATAATAGAAATACGTTTTCTGGAACGTAAACAACGAGTCTTGATCTTAAACAGACTTATGTAGGATTACGGGTAATTTTAATTGAGTTATGTTTAGTTTTCATTTTTTTCTTTCATGAACAAGTGGGATAGCCTTGCTGAGCCCCCATAAGCCATAACTATAAAGGAAGGAAATAAGAAGGAAAGCCTTAAATTGAGCATTTGATCCCTTTTCCTATCTTTTAGTAAGTCTAGAGCACTGATCTGGGGAAATACCTATATGGCGAGATCACACAGCGTTAACAATCTCTTTCCTATCTTTCATCGAGTGGGCTTCACATACCGAATCAAGACCTTTGGCCACCATCTAGATTCCTCCTTCCACAAGCAAAGGTATTAAAGGCAGAGCATGTTTACTAAATAGAGCTTGTTTACTAAGTAGCAGATCCTGCAGTTCGATAGTCAGTAGGTAGATACACTTATTAAACCGAGACTGGATAATCTGTAGGCTAAGGAGCTCGATTTGGAACTTATTATCCTAAATCCTACTTACCTAATTCAAGTTAAGAGTTAAAGGAGGGTGTAGGAGACAACCACCTTTCCTCTTTTGTCTCTTGCCTTTAGGGAGAGGCAATATCGAACCAAACCCAGGAGGCCCAACCTTACCTCCCCTTCAGACCTTCCTCACTTCAAGACTGATAAACCTACCACGCCTACAGGATCGGGGTATGATAAGAGAAAGCGATCTTTCCTATCAACAAAACGAATAGAGAAACCAATCGTCACTACAACAAAGAAGTGAACTTACCAAATAAATCATTTGTGATATCCTATTAATCCTTTAGGAAATGAGTCATGAAGTGGGTTAGGCAGTGGTTGTTTTGAGAGTAAGAATGAATGTAAGAGGGGTGCTTTAGATCTTCACTACGATTTCCTTAGTCCTCACTGGCATAACAATTATGATTTTTATTATTTACCGCTCCTATAATGAATACGATTATTCTTCGCTGGTTGGATAGAGAGATAATTGGTTGGATTGGTTGCACTCCCCAGAATATAGAGAGGGTGAGGGATGAGTAAAGTTGTGATAAAATGCACGCAAATGCGTGCCCATTTAAGTGGTTTATCACTCACCCATGAACCCCATTTCACCATTGAGGAAAGATGGCTCACCTGACAAGGGAAGGTGAGGAAAGACTCTTAATAAACATTTAAGGGGGGTTATATCCTCAGGGTTGCTCACTTCTTCCCCTCATTTATTCCCCTCAAAATGAAATCCTGAACTCTATTTTTTCACTAGGTACGTCGAGTAAGTCGATCTTACTTACTCGCTTGAAATACGTCATGCCTCATATTTCTTCCCATTTTATTGTGTTTATATGAATTTACTTATTGGATGGGGGTTGGAATGACGATAATGTTCCTAGCCCGGGTTTCATATGCCCAGGGCTGTAATTTTATAGTATGTTGCTTTCTTCTAGATTAGGATCTGGAACAAATGGTGTATGGTTTGATTCCCTCTTTTCCTTAGAGAAGGTGTTACACCAGTAGCTTTGAGCAGCATATCAACGCCCATAAGCGTAATTACATATATAAATAATTCCTAGTAGCTTTGAGCATATCAACCCCCATAAGTGTAATTACATAATAAATAATTCCTAGTAGCCACTTACTTATTGACTTGGTTAGGGAGGGGGGAAATGCAAAATTACATATATAAAATAGCAACATTGTGGGCTCAAGCATAATTACATATATAATTAATTCCTAGAAGATGCAGTGGTATGCGTGCTTTTGAAGAAAGAGTTGCACACTTTATTTCCGCTCCCCCTCTACTTATTAAAATGAGAGCGATGTTTCACAAAGGAGCTCAAGGAAGGAAATCCGAGATCATCCTATCATTGGTTCAACAAGTGAAAGGGGATTGGGAAAATACTAAGCAATGAAGGTTTTCGTTTCGATTTTGGTATCATAAAGTCTTCTCTGCATGAGTAATTTCAGTTCATTGGATGATGGAAGAACTACGCATGCCGATGCCTTTCCCTTTGATTTAGGTGGCTAGGTAGACATTATAGTTCATGAAAAGGTCGGAAGATCTAACCAATGAAATGGTTCGATTATTTAAGTCAAATGTAGTGTGTTTTCATTAGGATCGCTTCTATGCTCAAAAGGGAGAAGAAAAAAGCCAATGGAGGGTTGAATTAAATAAGGAAGGTTTCTAAGGATCATATCTGTAGGGTTGGCTTCACGTGAGAAAGAATTATAAGGACTTACTTACCACCCTCAATTTCTTTATGAATGCTCCCACCTCTAATTATTAAATGGGGGTAGAGACTAGATAAAGAAGTGGATTCTATGAAATGAAATTGCTAGCTTGAAGGAATCTCTTCTCTGGAATGTATCGGTATAACCTTGCGTGCAAAATAGCCACTATAAGTGATAAGTTCCCTATTTCTTTTTCCTTGAATAACAATGAGCAAGAGTAGGGCATTGATGAGTAAATATAAAGAACAATCGTGGTTGGTCGTGTGAAATCAGCATCCCAGGCACTATATGTGCATTAGTTCGGTAACCCTTAGGGCCTTGGAAATAGCCAAGAGTAACACTTCTAATTTTTGGTGTGCTCTACCTATATTTGTTGTTGATATGCTCAAGGATACTTGGCCTTCGCGGTTCCGTTCCTTGTATGGGGAAGTTGAGTCACTAATCGTACCCCACCCTCCTTGTTGGGCCGGGAAAGTTACTTAACGTACCTCACGCTCCTTGGGTCGAGCGAGCAACTCATACCTCATACCTCACCCCAATTACTAATCTATATAGAGGGGGCTGGGTGAGTAACTTCATGTACTTGGTGTTTATTTCATTACATAAGTCATGGCAAGGCCCTTACACGTTATAGGTGAACCTACTTTCAAAGTAAGGCCCCGTTTATTCTGGGATTGAAAGGTCTTATTAGGTCCTCGGTCAACCTAGCTCGCTAGTATAGTTTTTATCAATCCTCAACTTTTTTTTCACCCAAGGCTCTATACATCCAAACTTGAGTGAGCCAACCACTGGCTCTCTCCTTCTAGACAGAGGTTTGCATATGGGGGTTTGCAACCCCAACTCTCTCTCTAAAGTTTGGGTCCTTGGATTTCCAACAACTTTTGGAAATTAATAATACTCTCTTAGATATATCCCTTTCTCATAAGGTTCTCTTAAGATTTACAACATTCAACTAAGTCAAATACCTACCCCCCATTATCCATGCATCCAAAGGACTAATACCAAAGGCACATATTGAGATAACTATGATTCACTGTATGAACCACAACATCTAATTATTTAAATAATCTATTATCTAATATTAGTCCAGCAAACACAATTTTATTTTTTGTACATAATGTTCAAGCCACTAATTCTCATTCCTAACATTTCTATGCTGCACTTGAATAACTAATAGCTAAATCACATAAATACACAAACCTAGTATTAGGGCTTGCTAATCTTCATAAATTGACGGTTAAGTCCTTCATCTCAAACCTAAATATCAATTCAAACAATTCAGCAAACGCTTAGCGAATGGGCTAGAATAATCAACCATAAAGTTTATATGTCACACACATTGCAAAGAAACCGCTACATATCTAACTGGTTTTGAGGTCCTTAAACCACATACTTCAAAAGAGATTCATGCCAAAAATCTAAAGTTAGCATCAATTGTCATTAAATCTCTTTATTTATTTTCCAAGGAGAACCTCGAGCACATTTTTGCATTTTGTGAGCACTTCGCATTTTGTTGATGGTACTGAATGTAAACTCGTTGTTGATGATTATTGCACTTGACTTGGTGGGGACATTGAGTGAGACAGGCAACAAAGGAAGCCAATCCAAAAAATCCACCTCAAGACCTCATACATGAGGCTCAAAGTACTAAACCATTCAATCTAACCCATCGAACTCTTTCCTACAAACTTATAAATAATAGAGTTGTGAATATTAAATTCGTATTATACTAGTACTAACAATTAAGGATGAAGATTATGAGTGTCTTCCAGTGTTCCTCAAAAGTAAAACCTAGAAATATCGAAGGAAGTGACTAGAAAACAATCCAAGCCAAATTTATTCCAAAAGAGTGTCTATGAGACATGCCCGTGGGCTATGGTGTTGTAAGGAGTGGGCGACCACACATGTTCTAACTATAGACTGCGGTCACTCTTTAGCCACGGAATTATAAAATCCGATCTCAAATTTTTTATACTAAATTCACCTAATTTGTCTAGATGAATTCTATAGTCTAATGATAATTTATGGTTTCCCTAGAAAATAGAAAGAATCCATCTCTAACATATAATGAATTTGGAACTTGTTCCTAGGAGAAGAGAATTCATTGCCAGGTGAACATCAACAATATTAAGATTAGTCCTTCAAAGTCTAAAGTAAATACATAGTTGGAAAACCACATCAAAATAACAGTTATCAATAGGAATTATAACCATTTATCTCAATGTATTTCCCTAAGCAGTTCATCTTAGTGGAACATGCCTTCCTAGTTTTCTCTATTCAAGATTCTTGGCATTGGTTTAACTAGTAAACCAACCTAGCCAATGACACATATTTTTTTCCCGTCTACGTCCATTGTTAGTATTTGCAAACACTTGCAATATATATATATATATATATATATATATATATATATATATAAACCATCATTCTTCAGTTTCAACCACAATATGTCAATTAAAACAAAATACCAAATATTAATAAACTGAAAACATATTGTGCTTGTCATGGTACCAATCCAGCAGTACTCTGAAGTTGAAATCTTTAAATTCTTGTCCTGAATACAAATTCTTGTCATTTCCAACTTAAGGGTTGCAAACTTATTTCCACCAAACCATATCCATTGCAATTTTTTTCCTCTGGAAATTTTCCTTTGGGACCCTCAAGATATGAGAGATCACAATCAAAAACACAAATTATATCAACAACCAAATATGGTTCATCGGTGGTTTTTCCACACTAAACTCATGATAAAGGAAATTATCTCACTAATGGCTCTAGGGAAAATTTTAAGGATCCATAATTTTCTAAAAGTATATAAACTTTGGCAAATCTTACTAATTATTAAATTTCCAACTATAAAATGTTTGGCGATATTTTTTTTAAAATATATAAATTTCTAAGGATTTTATATAGTTTTTGGATAATTTTTGGCATCTTTAAAGTAAATTTTTTTAATCCTATAGAATTAGGGCGAATCATATTAGAAAAAAATGGAAAATGGAGAATATTCTTTTGGAAAAAAACCTCGGATATTAGCCCATGGGCTAAATTGCACCCTTAAAATTTTCCCGAGCTCAATGATCTTTCAAATTTACTATCACAAACTTTTACACCACTTTTGACAAGGGAATTATCTCAGTAATGGGCCAATGATCTTTCAGATTTACTATCACAAGTTTTCAGATTTAGTGCTACAAGTTTATTCAGATCCTGGCCACAAGTTTCAACACCACCTTTGACAAGGGGAATTATCTCATGTCAAATGGGAATTATCTCACTAATGGGTAAACACCACCTTTGACAAGGGGAATTATCTCATGTCAAATGGGAATTATCTCACTAATGGGTAAACACCACCTTTGACAAGGGGAATTATCTCACTAATCGGTAAACGATCTTTTAGATTTACCGTCGCAAGTTTATTCAGATCCTTGCCAGGGTCCAATGAAAATTCTGTAGCATTTCCCTACATTCTCTAGGTTTATTGAGATCTACAAAGAATTGCCACCTCTAAAAAAAGAAAAATTCCCATTTTTTAAATTTTTCTTTACTCCTAAAATTCCATGCAAGTGTCTCTCTCTTTTATTTTTAGTTTAGTAATTCCTTGATTATTCATTTCCTGAATGTGGCATTCTAAGAAAATTCTCAATTATATCTATTTAAAATTTACCAAATTCAATTTTCATTTAAATATATTTATAGCAAGAGCCACATAGAAGCAGGTAATATTTTTATTAGTTAATTCCACCACGGGGTTACTTAGAATTACCTTAGTTTAATTATGAATATGGAAGTTATCATTGTTGGGGTGTAAGGACTTCATTCCACTTTTAGATTGATGGGTTTACCAACTACCCAACTTCCTAGTCCCACATAGCTACAAAAGGACTCAACATCTCAATCTAGAAATGAATAGGAAAATTGAAGCACTTCCACTCATTCCAATATAGTGTCTTGGTCTTGTCCACCCATATGTTGGTGAGTTGGCAAGGGTTCGCCCTATAGTCAACACATGCATGCACATATACATATCAAGTATGTCGACAAAATATCAATATGTGGGTGTATTATGAACAATTCAGTTGTTCCAAGTCATAAGTTACCCTCAATAGGAATTATTATTTGACTCCCAACTTTTGGTTCTTGTTATAACTAAATTTGACACTTCTCCATCCGTGACGACACTAGCATGTTTTGCTCTCGTGACGACACTAGCATGTTTTTTTTGTGACGACACCTCATGAGGCTGCTGTGGGTCACAAAAAAGGACACTGTGGATGGAAGAGCCATGTTTGGGACCTCTGTTAGGTGGCCTTAACTTATTCATGGTCCATTCAGTGGTTTGGGAGCTTCTAATCACAGTTGGAGACCAAAAATTCTCCTGAAAAACCCTAGAAATGGCATTTTTTCTTCATTTTTTCACCCACGCGCAGCTTGCACATGGAGTACCTGCATGTTGAGTGCACCTTACTCCTTTACCACTTGTGTGTTCCTCAGAAAAACCCAAAAAACATAAAAAATCTTGAAATCTGGGTGGTTTGGGTGGTTTTGGAACTTCTTCTTCCAATCATAACTGCTTCCTACTCGACTAAACCTTCTCCTTTCACTATGAAAGAGAGAGAGAGGGGCCATGAAGAGGAATCTTAGCCCACATAATGTTATGCTGGAGAAATTTTGACTCACATCCCCCTCACTTGTGCCCCAATTGCTCCTAAACCCTAGTACATTAAATCAGAGGTTGGGATCCTTGGAGGAGAGAAGTAGGAGACCTTGAGTCTTGGTTTCATGAAGTGTCGTGTTTGAAGGAAGGCAATTTTATGTACTTGTTTCATTCATTAATAAAGACTAGGCATTCTTCCCTTTCCAAATAGCTTTGTTCATGTCTATCTTAGATTTGATTACATTTTGATGTTTTTATGCTCTTTTAAATGTCAATCTTTTATTTGTAGTCAAACTGGTTTGAGGAAGATTTTTTGGAATGGTTTTGCAGGTTATTGCATTGGAGAGCAAGATAAGGACTCAAGGAGAGGCTTGGATCAACCTTCTATAGTAAGGTATACACCCTGTTAAACCCTAAATCTGTTGCTTATTTGTTGTATTTGCAGAACCCTAGATGTTTGTCTTTCATCCCAGTATGTTGGTGGCCTCACCCCAGCCGTAGGAAACTTTCCCTAACAACAGTCCTCTCAAGAAGTCCTCACACTTGTTCAATCATTAAATTAATTGATTCCTGCACCACTAGAGTTAGTGATAACATCCAATATATATGCACCCCTATGTACATATAGAAAAAACAAATAATCATCAAAGTCCATTTCATTATGCTTCCACACATCACATCAAGATCTCATACACATATCTTCTTAATATTTCATAGCTCTAAGACCTCATCTATTGATGAATAAAACATATCGAATCCCTTATCTCACCAAATTTATTGATCTATATCCGAGATCAACTTCATGTTTTCCATTACAGTCTCACATATATGGCCATCTTGTGATATTCACCTTAGTGAATATCATTCTCAATTATATCATTAACATCAAATATTCAACTAATTAATCCAAGCATAAAGCCATGTTTTCATTATAACATTCAATTCAACATCTTTCCATCCACTTTCATCATTTCAAGCATTCGACATGCAAATATCATCTCATCCAAAAAAAGAAGCACACATCAATATATCTATATATGTATACAAGTTTGTACAATGACCACACCTATTACATCACATCAATGCTATTACTAAGTCACATTAGGGGAATTTCAAGGTCTAAAATGGGTCTCCTAATAAATATAATAAAATAATCGCTAAAATAATAAAATAAGAGATAATGTTTTCAAGGAAAAAGTAAAAAACTATTTTTTTCTTGTATTTTTTACTTATATAGTTGCAGGTTTAGTCAAATTTCGAGTGTGAGCATTCGTTGGATGTGGAATTAAATTCAACATCCAATGAGTACCCACTTGGCATACTTTTGATGGACCCTAGGTAGGAAAAAACTCGAAATACAATAAAAAATGTATTTATGGGAAAAGTCAAAAGTACTTTGACTTTTTATACATTTTTTTATTGTATTTCAATTTTGTTTCCTACTAGTGGTTCGTCAAAAGTATGTCGAGTGGGTACTCGTTTGATTTGGAATTTAATTCCTCATCGAACGAGTGCTTACACTCTAAATTTAACCAAACCTACAAGCATATAAGTCTCGAAAATATGAAAGAAAAAATAGTTTTTCCCCTTTCCTTAAAAAAATCATAAAATATATACGGGTATGGTTGACATCATCATTTGAATCCTGCTGGTTCTTAGAAAGTTGATTTTGATGATATATTTTTTTGTTTTGAGACCCATTTTTTACCTCAAAATTCTCCTAATAATAGTATCGATCACTTCACCAACATGGTTTAATATCATATGAAAATATAAGCAAGCTAAACAAAATGGAACATTACATACTATTACAACTTGATTTAGCACTTGAGTGAGAAAGTCCCAACTCATTAGTGTTATCAAGGAGCAACTTCAAAAGAAAACACCATTATCACATCAATGCTAACTTCCCTCACTTTGGACCAGCTCTCAAGGTCAAAGGGGGCTTCTCTAAGGTTGATTAGACGGATATGGATCCAAGTGAAGAAAGCTAAGGTAGATTGATTGTAACTTGGTTAGATAATGTGTAAATTGCAAATCTAATTCCCCAAATAGTGCTTGAATATGTGAGATTATTAAAACGTTAAGTAAATCAACACTTAAATGGTTCAAGTTATCAACTTGAATGATAGAAACCCATGAACATTAAAGATCATAAATTCTAGAAATGTAAAGATATTGCAGAAAAAGTAAAATCACAATGAATTACCAATTATGTGGTTTAAAAGTGAGTTTATTTATTGCAAAATAGAAAGTATCCATAACTGAAAATACATGAATCAATTTATTCAATGAGATATTCAAAACACAAGCTCTTAGTCCAAGGTGAGGCCTTACTTGAGAGAAATTTGAAGCAAGGTGTCACTCAAAGATTTAGATAAAGATTCTAGATTTATAACAAGTATTTTAACAAGAATGTTGACAACTTAAACATCATTAGCCATTGATCCATAACTATACAAGTATGTGAAGGTCATCCCAAAATTAGTGCAAGGGAAATATATTGCAAGTAAAATGAAATTGCACAAGTAATTTCCAGAATTTAGTGAAACACTTAGCCAATGTAGATGCAATTCATAAAATAATGAATTGTGATCACACATTAACCAAGAGAAACACTCAATATAAGTTTTCTTATGCAAGACGATTGTTGTTATGTGAAAAAACAAAATAACTCAGAAAATTTCAGGATTCATTGTGAAATATTGAGCAAAAAGATTTACATGAAATCTGAAAATTAAAACATGCTAGTTTCCCATAAAAATACCATAATTAAGTAAGATATGTTAATATGAGTTCCGAAAATGATTTAGAACTAATTATGAGCACATTAACCACTTAAATCTGCCTAAAATCTTGAGTAAATAACCCTGATTTTTATATGTGATTATTCTAGCATGAAACCCTAACTTAAAATATGATTTTTATGATTAGGGATGATTTATTTATGTTTATTTGTTGTTAGGAATTAATGGTACACACACACACACAACCTTAAAATGGAGATAAAACATGAGAAAATACCTTGGCTTGATAAATGTGGAAATCCAAAAATTATAGCAGCCTTGAAGAAACCCAAATTTCCATTATTAATTTGTTTTTGAAGCTTTAATGACTAATGAGATGGAGTGGTAGCTAGTGCCTTTGATCCGTGGGTAAATGGAGTCTTAGAGATAATTACCCTTGGGCCTTATTTGAGATTATTTAGAGTTGGAACACCTACAAAAAGTGACAATTCCCCTCCAAGCCTTTGGGGTTCCATGCAAATCTTTCCAAGGAAGGGTTACCCTATAAGCATACACTTTCAATGACTAGATCCTAGAATACACTCTAGCCTATGCATACTTAAACTTGACATACTCTTAGAGATGACAATTACATGTAAGCTACAAGACTAAACCATATAACAAAGAGATTTTTCCTACGAAATCCCAATGGAGTAATTTTACCCTTATATGAACTAGAACTAGAAATTTGACAATGGTAAAACATACATGTTACCTCAAGAATAATTTGACCAAGAATGCCTCACATGTAAGAAATATCTCCAAAGAAAACCAAGAGCCTTTGATGCAAACGATAGCTTTATTCTCCTATCCACAATGACAAGATGCAAATGAAAGGGGAGCTTGTTATATAGGCTATATGCTCAACAACCCTCCAATTAAAAAATATATATTTGGATAAAACCCTAGATATATCCTAGGGAGAATCACACATCCTCTAGACATTGTCAAAAAATCATAAACTGTGAGGGAATTAGAGTAAAAACTCCAAAACCCTTATCAAAATCCCAAGACAAGTAGAGCACACCTCGTAGTCAATGGTCAGACATGGAAATGATACAAAATAGATCCAAGAAGGATAAATCTCCACTACATGTTGGGAAATGGGTAATTATCGTTAAGGGATAATTAGTTGAGGTTTCTAAATTCAACACAAAGTCTTATCTTACCATTTTTTTCCTAACCAAAAACAAGTTAGCTACTGTCTAGTTGGGGCAATGATTTTACATTTTCTCTAACTCCTTGATAAGATGGGCCAACTTTGGGTTGATCCTTCTCAACTTTCGTGTAAAGGGTTTGTCACCCTACTTCAAAGGAATAGTGTGTTGAATGACATCTTCTAGATATTCCTTTAAGTTATCATATGACCATGCAAACACATCCCTATATTCCTTTACCGGATTTCCGTTGTCTCTTCTTTCTTCTAAAGTGGTATTCTTTCCAAGATTAATGATCTTAAGACTTGATTCCAAACCAATGTTTATTTCTATGTATTCCTCGGGATTACTAGCTTCCTTTTTATGTTTGTAAACATCATCTTGATTGAAAGTTCGTTCTAAAGGGACAATACCTAAGGGAATTTGTTATATGTTAGAATTTTTATCCCTTGGGTTTCACCACTTTCAGCTTGCTAGTTAGCCTCATAATTGGAAAACTCTTGCAAGTTATTCAAACAATTTAGAATCTATGAGTCATTATTTAGCACTGGCTAATGCTCAAGGTTATCAGGAATAGATGGCCTAAATATTATGTCCATTTTATTCTTCCTAGTTATTAGGATTTCACAAGGTTAAAGGAGTGAAGCTGCAACAACTAAGGAATCAACTAACATGATTTTCTCCTTAGGGATTTCCTTAATTAAAAATGCATCAAATTGTTCAATGGAATCCCATACAACATGCCTACAGTGCTTCATTCTTTCATTCCTTGCTAAAAATAGATTCCTCATTTGTGAAACCACTAGATTATAGACTCAGCCACATTATTGTTGGAGTCAATATCCAATTGATAAGAATAGCTAGTTATGTCACCTTTAGGAGAAGTAAATACTATACTTTCACTGGCACCTGTTTTAAGCCCCACCAAAGTTCATCTTCCAATTTTTTACCCTTTCTTAACTTAGGCTCATTTTCTTCCTTATGACTGTCTTCTTTAGAATGCTCTAGGATTATAGGGTGGGTTTCTAGAGTCAAAGTATGGAATAGAAGCTCAAAGTTTCCTAGACTGTCGGG
The DNA here is from genome assembly GCA_027924585.1 of Larix kaempferi. Lineage (NCBI taxonomy): Eukaryota > Viridiplantae > Streptophyta > Pinopsida > Pinales > Pinaceae > Larix > Larix kaempferi. Next base: position 3,701,748 of record BSBM01001483.1, on the reverse strand, counting down.
GGACCTCTTCACCATAAACCAAGAACATAAAGAAAATAATAGAAAGGAACAATATTCCAAGAAGAAAGGTGGTGTCTAAAGACACCATTATATCACTTAAGTACAATGAATTATGATTAGAACATCATAATACATTATTACAATGGATACAATACATGTTCTCAAGCATATGAACACAACCCACATGATCGTTCTTTTGTAGTCTCAAGATCTAAGGAACTCCCTTGAAGTGAGGAAGATCTAGTCCACAAATAGGGTTCATTGGTTCTAAGAATTTCCATGAAATCCACAACGTTCCATAGTTTAGTCAATTGTTATAGTCGAGTTGACCATAGCCTCATCGACCATCAAGTCAAGCCTTCGACTCTCCCAATCGATCCATTGGTCGACTGTTTTTCTATTCGATTGTTATCTATCGACTATTGACTGTCTCCAGAAGCTCTAGGAGTGTGATAAAACTTTAGAACCTTAGGTTCCAACATATACCATCATCTAGTGCACAAATGTATTCATCCATTGGTTCATATAGGGCCTTCTACATGATACGTCCTAGGTGGCTATCGATGTAAAGTAACATGTGTTCCTTCACAAGTCGGAATAGCTGCATAGGATAAATCGATTTTCAAACTACCACCTAAGTTAGCAGCCCTTTTCCCAAATAAAAGCACACCTTAAGAGGATGGGACATCAATCACAAGTATACCCATTAAAACCAAGATGTATGGATGCATATCCAAGCTAACCTTCAAATCTTTGATCAAACCCAAGACTTTAATTTCCCTAGATCGCATGGAACAAATGTTACGATAACAATGAGAAGTCTTATGACCAAGTTGATTCGTGACAGTCAAAAGCATAATATTGGAAAAGGCTCCAAAATCTAACATGTAATTGTGCACTAGGAGACCATTCATTACCAATTGTAGGGACCCTATCCTAAGTCCCTATCTCTTAATAAAAATCAAACCTTTTATTGTTACATCCCGGTTTTGTTTTCATTTGTGGTTTTCACTGTTTACATTTTGTGTTAATTTCATGTTTGTTTTCATTTCTGTTTAGTACTAAATCCTAAAAAACTAGCATTTACATGTCGGTAAATAAATGGACTATTTTTCCTATTTCAACTTTACTAAATATGCATGTGAAACAACATATAGAAGAATGTATTTTCAATAAAATTTCCTTAAGTTATAACTTGCATAAGTGAAAAATTACAGAGTTAGAAAAGGGATTTTATACCTGAATGAAAATTACCTCAAAATAGCTAGATGTCCCTTTTCTGCTGCTCCTCCTTGATTCTTCTGTATGACCTGCAACCAAAACTCTTCCCAAACTAGGAAACTCAACTGGCCAGACCAACCTGGTATGCCTCCCTGCCAACCGACGAGGTCTCGCTGACCACCCAGCTCCAAAAGTTTCCCTTTGGACCCCCGAGCCCAAACTGAGTACAAGATCAACTAGCTTCCTGTAACAAATATTTCTCCAACACTTCCCCTCTTCTCTGCTCTGCCACTTTCCACTTTTTCCCAAAATCCAAAGATCATTTTCCTATGTCCATTCTTCCCCTTATTCCTCCTTCCGCCAACTCCTCCTATCATAACTACCCCTATCCCCATCATTAATTTTCTCCAACCCTCCAGTCCTCCTCGAGCCCCAAATACTTGAATCCAAACAATAGATTGTATTATTATATTATTTCATTAAGTTTGGGTTGGTTCGTCTACCAACCTTAAGTGCTTCACAGTCAACCGACAACCTCCCGACAATATTTTTAACATTCTTTCTTATTTCAAAATTTTAATTAATAAATAATAAAATGTTATATATTATATAGTTAAAGCTTGGGGTTGGTTCACCTACCAACCGTAAGTGTTTTACACTTACATGTTTTAACACATTAATTACTAGTCATCTTTCGGTGACCTCATAATTCAATGCTTCATTTATTATTAATTAACTTAAAATACAATTTAACACTTTGTTTAATAACGGCATAAGGCAACTATTTATAATTTATGCCATGTTCTAAATAACTTTGACACAATCTTAATTAATTAAGTAATTATAAATTAAATCTTATCCCTATATTTTTAATTAATTAATTAACATTGTTTAAGACGTAATTAATATTAACCTATCAAGTTAATATTACCTTAATTAATATTACAATCACATTTAATATTTTAACCCAAGGTCTTGAATAAGTAGGATCACTAATATTCAATTAAGCATTACTAACCAACTGCATTAATACCACCTAAGTTAACCATAACTTGTTAACATTATTAATCATTACTAACATTTATTTAGCCCTATTTCCATCATAACTAATAATCAATCCTATCTCAATTAATCAACCATAAACTACTAACTCGACGTAATAATATAATCTCCCAATTAGATAAGTAATAGTAATGTAATTAATGCCTAAACAACATAGTTCAATATTATTTCACGCAAGTTCACACATATGTAGACGAGTTATGTAAGCGTAGCTAATGCTTACACACATCGCGTAGGTACAATAATAATATCAACCACACATCATTCTCAATCACTTAAGTTATTGTTTACTATCGTATTCTTAACATAATTTGACTGTTGGATCATTCACTTAATTAAATACAATTATCTGACGAACAATTATACCAGCTACTGATTTACGACACATGACTCGACAAGGTCTTCAACATACACAGTTAATCAAGTCCCCCCTCCTAACATCATGGTACACCTATCTACCTACTCCGTCTATCTAGTTCACAAATAACTTCCACATCTTATCCTTCCTCTGCTGGACTACCCTGAAGTGTCACGCCATGACCGACTCCAGTTAGAACCCGTAAGCGGAAGTGTCGACTACATTGACCAAGCTTCCCCAGCAGGAAACCACTAGTCATCATCACACACCTTGGGGAGCATGCCGTAGCACAACCCTCCCATGACTTTGGGTTTCGGGGATAAACGGTGTGTAAAGCCTCCACCCCCCTAATGGAACAAGGGACTATGTCTACACCGACATAATGACTGCATTGCAACTTGTACTTAGTTTGTCATCGTATAACCAATCTGGGCGGTTGAGTTTCCTGAAACTCTACCCCACCCATTCATCATGATAATAAACATAATAATCATGTGAAATAAATAATGCATCACTTGCATACCATTTATCTTTCGGAGTCCATGTCCCCGAGGTACTCCCACCTCGTAGGATCTAGCTATCACTTAGCCATTTTTAACCTGTAAGTTAGTCTCCGACATACGATCTAGAATATCGTGCAAAATCCTTGACATATATATATATACATTTCGTCATTAAGAAACAATAAAAGAATCATTTCTATTTACCATGCACCTGGTATAACATTTATCCATTTAACATATAACTTTTAACGGGGTATCCACATACCCATCATTTAGTAATTTGCATATAAGAGACATAATTAACACATGACATATATCAAAACATGACTACATATCATAACACTAACATCACACACACACACACACACACACACACATATATATATCGGCAAAATAATGGAACTACATGTCCACAATGTCATCAAACTGACGAAGTCTCACAATCATAAGCAAATATACAACATATAATGATAGTTCAGGTAGTAATGTCAAAACGGGGCGTTACACCAATGATATGAAGAAAGAATTGTTTCTACCATTTGTTCCTCCTTGATTCATTGTTTTTCAAGACTACAAGGGCATCCTGAGGGGTCTCTTTGGTATTTTCCTCAAGACCTCTGATTTTCTTGGCTTGCTCCTTCAAGGAAGGCACCTTCAATAATTCTAAAAGGGGAACAAAAAATTTCGCCTTGTTGAAGTGTTGGGCCAAGTCAATGTCCAAAGTTTGAAATTCACATGCAATAATTTTCATAGGCTTTGATGGTTTAACAACTTCCATGGCTTGCTTAGCTTGAGTAACTCTAGGAATGAACCTTTGATTATCCCTTCGTGTTTATGTATCCTTAGGTTTTTCCTTGCATTGTCTTTGATAGGTTGCTACATCACCAACTTGCATTTTTCTCCTTATCTCTTCTTGGGATTATTTTCGAGTTAGACTTTCAGCTAACTCCCTAGGTTCCACACTCCTATCTTTGATTTGTTTAATTTGGGATTAACAAGAATTATAGGTTGTAACCATGACATTGTTGATACTATCCCAAGGATCACCCACAAAGCTCAATGAATTATTTTGACTAGACCCTTCAACCCCTCGATTTAAGTTTTGATTGATGAGCTCTTGGGTTCTAGAACATAGTCTAGGATCATGATCTTCATTGCAAGTGGGACACAAAAAGTAAGTATCTTCTTCAATGAAATTATTGGTGTTCAAAGGGATGACAACCTTTTGGTCAAGATTTTGATTTTGATTTCCCTTTATCCTATTCCAACCACCATCGTTTCCTCTACACTTATTTCTAAGTTGTGCTTGGGCACTTTCTAAGTTTATCAACCTATTTTGGATAGCAGTGTTTGTTTGGATAACATTGGTCTCTAGTATCTAATCAATTTTAGTTAATGCAACTAAGGGATCATGAGATGGATCACTTATATCTTTTGACTTAGGTTTATATTTAGGATGGATAACCCTAGGGGGAGCTAATGAATCAAGTCTTCTAGCTTCTATTCAATCCTTATCAAGGTTTGTAGCTTTGGTTTGAGCATATTTTAGATTTGTGGGATTTCCTTGTTAAGAAATGCCATAAATTGGCCTTGATTGAAGCATTCAAGTAATATGACAAAATCATAGCATGCGGAGGGAAGTATTCAACACGAATGTTATCAACGAATTTATTAAACCTTGCATTAAATTCATCCACAATTTCATTTGCATTCCTCTTTGCACAAGTTAATGCATTCATAACAAACTTAGTGTCTTTGTTTTCTTGCTACTGAGAGAGGAAAATTGTTTTACATTCATTAAAAGAGTTAATGCTATTATCTAGTAAGCTTTGAACCATCTTCGTGCTTCCTTGTTTAGTGTTAAGGTAAACAACTTAAAAAGGACATCAAGATGATTAGGTCCTTCATAATTAATACGACCTATAAAAGAATCCTAGTGATCTATTGCGGATATGGAATTATCCCTATTAAATTCAAGCAACTTTTCACTGATTTTGGGCATAGTGTTTGGATAACTAGCAATAGCTGAAAAATCAAAAGGCTTGTAAGAGTTAGCTAACCAAGGAGTTGCCATTTTTGTAGGTGTATGATTAGATTGATTTGAAGAGATACCTTGATTACTGGATTGAATTACTTTTCTCTTATAGTACCTTTCGGGTTCGGGAATAGAAGAAACAAGTGCTTGATAGGGTCACCTTGTAGAGTATCCCTTAAGCACAATCTCTCTAGGTGGAGTCACTAGATGAGATGATTAAAGTGTGAAATGTGACTAAGTATCATCAATTGATTAAGATGTTGTTTAAAGCTAGGGTTGAAAGGACGTGTCCTCAACAACGACGCCAAATTGTTACAGCTTGATTTAGCACTTGAGTGGGAAATTCCCAACCTACTAGTGCTACCAAGGAGAAACTTCAGAACAAAATACCAATGTTCTTCCCTCACTTTTTACTAGATTTCAAGGTCAAGGGGGGATTCCCTAATGTTGTTTAGATGAATCCCAGTGAAGAAAGCTAAGAGGGATTGATTGTACCTTGGTTAGATAATGTGTAAATTGCAAAGTTAATTCCCCAAAGATAAATCAACAGTTGAATGGGAATACTCAAAGGATAACAAGATATCAACTTGAACAATAGAAACCCATGAACATTAAAGATCATCAATTCTAGAAATGTAAAGATGTTGTAGAAAAAGTAAACTCACAATGAATTGCCAATTATGTGGTTAAGGAATGGGTTTATTTACTACAAAATAGAAAGTATTGAATACACAAAGCAAGTTATTCAATGATATATTTAAAACACAAGTTCTTAGTCCAAGGTGAGGCCGTGCTTGAGAGAATTATGAAGCAAGGTGTCACTCAAGGATTTATATAAAGATTTCATGTTTATAAAAATTGTTTTAACAAGAGTGTGGATAACTTAAGCATCGTTATTAATTGATCCATAACTATCCAAGTATGTTGAAGGTCATCCCAATATTAGTGCAAGATAAATATATTGCAAGTAAAATGAAATTGCACAAGTAATTTCCAGAATTTAGTGAAACACGTAGTCAATGTAGATGTGCTTCATAAGATAATGAATTGCAATTAAACAGTAACCAAGCGAAACAATTAAAATAAGTCTTGCTTATTGAAGATACAACATTAACCAAGAGAAACACTTAAAATAAGTCTTGCTTATTGAAGATAATTCTTGTTATGCAAATAAGCAAACTATCTTAGAAAATTTCAGGATTCATTATGAAGTAATGAGCAAAAAGATTGACCATGAAATATAAAAATTAAAACATGCTAGCTACCCATAAAAATCAAGAATTAAGTAAGATATACCAATGTGAGTTTCCATAATTATTTAGAATTAATTATGAGCACATTAACCACTTAAATCACCCTAAAAGCTTGAGTGGATAACCCAGATTTTTATATGTGATATTCTAGCATGAAACCCTAACTTAAAATATGATTTTATGAAGTATTTAAGGTTGATTTATTTCGATTTGTTTTTTTGTTAGGAAATAAGGGTAAAACAAACAAATAATTAAAAAAAAGAGAGAAATCGAGCCTAAAATGAAGATAAAGTATGATAAAATACCTTGGCTTGATAAATGTGGAAATCTGAAAAAAATGACAGCCTTGAAGAAACTTAGATTTCCGCTATTATAAAAAAACAAAGTTTTGATGGTTGATGAAACAGAGTAGTAGACTAGTGCCTTTAATCCTTGGGAAAATAGAGTCTTAGAGATAGTTCCTCTGGGGCCTTGTTTGAGAGTACTTAGAGTTGGAACACCTACAAAACATGATCCTTTTGGGGTTTCATGCAAATCCTTCCAAGGAAGGGTTACTCTAAGTATTACAGGTTCAAGTTTCACAAAAGTTGTTAGCAGTATCATATTCTTAAATAGAAAATAGTAATTTTGGTCATTGTTCTCTATTTATCGATCTTGCATGCTTTTTTCATGTAAAATTTATGTTAGTTTCTTTATAGTTTAGCTACATATTTATCACATATTTACTCATTTTCAAGTCCTTTGGTTCTTGAATCCAGTCTCAGGTTTCCTTATTTATCTATCCAATTATGTTTTATGCATTCTAATTAACATTTCTCACTATCTTAAAAGCACAAAAACACATGGGAAACACTGACAACATTTTAGTTGGTTGTTTATTTTTTCTTTAAGTTCGATGCTTAGGCCTTATGCCTATTGTTTTAGTTTTTGTATACATTTATGTTCTCCTACAAAATTAGAAGGAACACAAAAAAATCGTATAAAAAACATTAATTTCAAGAAGGAAACCTCCAAGTCTTTATTTTCTGCAAAAGCCTCTTCTTACTGTCTCTTGTGCAAATCCTCTTTATGAGGAATGCAAGAAGGGAAGTATGTTAAGCACCAAATTCCCAAATTAGCATAAAAATAGAAAGAAAGAGTAACTCAACACCTTGAGAATGAAATAAGGAGATGAATAAGAAACCTCTTTGAAGTGGAAACCTCCATTTACAATGCATCAAATGCACAAGATGAGATTAGATGCTCCTAAAACTAGGTTTCCTTGGTGTGTGTGTGCGCGCGCATAGGAGAAAAATGGTACAATTACAATTGAGGTCCTAACTGGCCATTCAAGGTCCTAGCCAACCAATAAAGACAATACTAATATAATAATAGAAATGTAATGTCACAATATATAGGGCTTAACATACTCCTCCCCTTGAAACAAGTGTTGTCTTCAACACTTTATTAATTTTGGATATTTTTGCATGAAGAACTTATTTTCGATGTCACTTATTCTATTGGCAAGTTTTTCCAATTAATGAGGTACATAGTAGATGCTTGATTTAACAGTTGTTTGATCCTTGTGTGAATGATTGTTTCAAGTTCCAATATCATTTCCGCTTCTTCATCAATCTCTGGTAAAATAGTGCGGATTGGGATCTTGTCACCAATTACTCCGCTATTAGTTTAATACTAAATATCCTAGTAATGGGATCTCACATCAACACCACCCATTTGAATTGGAATAAATAGATTATCCAATAAATACTCCCCTAGCATAAATCCATCTTAAACCTAGATCTATTAAGCACTGAGAGGGATCCAATTTCTTGAGGTGTAATTTTTTTTTTTATCTTAAATGTTTTACATGTCTAGAAAAAAATTACACCTCAAAAAATTCGATCTCTCTTGGTGCTTAATAGATCCAGATCGCCAGGGGATTTTCCCATGACCCTCCTCGTTCCACTACAAACCTTTGTTCAACATGTTTGCAATCTGCGTAGCATCGTATTGTTAGTATGGTCATTGGGGAATGGAGCAACGACTAGTCTAGACTTTAGTAGTTGGCCAGCCCTTGTAATGTTTACATGTAAATATGTTTTCATGTGGTAAGTAATATATATTACATTAGATATGGGAAGCCATGACTTGTATAGTCGTAGGCTAGTCCAAAGGACTTGGTTTATGTGTTAAATTATATTATGTTGTATTATAATTTTTCATTATAATAATATTTGTATAATGTTATAATTATTAATGTGTAAATCACATTTGGTTTTATGAGTTGTCAAATATTCGATCTAAGAAAAAATTAATAACCAGAGAGACTTGCAGAAGTATTCCAATGCATTATTGTAAGCATACTTGCATTAACTCTATTCGTCGGTTTAAGACACTTGTTGTAACTATAGGCCGCAAAGTGGTGCAACTCTACTCTGATACCATTTGTAATGACTCACAGGTTTTCCCCATCCTGGGGTTTCTCCTGGGTCATTGACCAAAATATCTTGTTTCTACATTTGAGTTTGTTGTTCTTTTCATTGTATAAAAGATCTACTTGGTTGTATGTGTTTGCGCCTATTATTGCTCAGACTTATGCATTAACCAAAGACATAAACCATTTGAGACTAAGTGTTTGACAAAACCTATGACTGAGTTTTTGTCATAAGAGGTTCACATATTTTCTTCATGGTATCATAGCATGGACTCTTAAAAGACAGTGAACAGTTGTGATTAGGCAAGAGTTTATTTGTTGATAACTTGTGATAGTTGTTTGATACAAGTGTGAATAGTTTTTCCAGGAAATAGAGGGGGAAGAGACTTTTTCAATCCAAAAACCTATGACTACCAACTTGAGGTTTGAGGACGAGTTGGACGGGGAATCCAACTTCATCCCTTGGAAGGAACGCATTTTTTTACTGCTTGAGGAAACTGAACTATGGGATATAGTTGAAAGTTAGTTGTAGTACCTGATGCAACTAAAGGTACAATAGGTTATGCAACTTATCATAAGAAGAATATAAAATCCAAGAGAGCGATTATTGATGCCATTAAGGATCACATTGTTCCTCATGTTGCAAGGAAAACAAATTCCTTTGACATGTGGGCATCTATGAATAATTTATACCAGAGCTCTAATGAGAATAGAAATATGGTATTAAGAGAGAAGTTAAGAGATATCATGATGACTAAGAATGAAAAGGTGTCCTCATATCTCACGAGGATCACCCAACACTACTACATATGGCTCAAAAGTTCCACGAGACTTTGCCACGAATAAGTTAAAATCGATTTTTTTTAGGCAAAACAGTTAAAAAATTAGGAAAAAATTGACCTTGCTCCCGACGATCGTCGCTAAAGTGACGCATACTCCATAACATCGCTATAGCGACGGATGTTCGTCGCTATAGCGACATACATGTGTTCGTCCCTATAGAGACATACATGTGTTCGTCGCTATAGCGACGCACATCAAGGAAATAACTTTTTTTTTTACTTTTCAGTGGTCATTGGCTTTTTGTTTTTTTTTTTGAAATTTGATCGTTGTGCATTTTCTCCGGAACCGCGACCCTCATTGATCTATAAATACATGTTTTGAAGTCATATTTCCACAAATCATTTGTTATAGCTGCAACGATCTTTCTGTTGTTTTTTCGTTCTGTGATTTCAAGAGTCCGGTACTGGTTTGACACATCGAATTTTTTATCTCCTTCATTTTCTAGGTTAGTTTGAATGCAATGCACTATTCTTTTTTGATCTCCTTCATTTTCCAAAGAGTCATATTAACAAATATTATTACATTCAAAGTAATAGGTTAATACTTGATATGACTAATTTATATCTAGATTAAAATAATTTCAAGCTTTTTCTTTGTAGAAGTTGAAGACTTTACTTAGCTAGATGAATGATCAACTTACAATATATTTGGTGGTTAATTGCTTTATCAAAAATATGTCTCAAATAGTTAAGGCTTTACGTCATTGATGCATAAATGACAAAGTGTTTTTTTTGCATGCATTGGAATTTGTTATTTTGAAATTTTGTTATGTTGTCTTAAATAGTTAGGGCATTACATTGATGCATAAATAACAAAATGCTCTTTAGTTTTGTCTTGACCAAAGTTGCAAAAAATTTTCTCAATCATTTCACCATTCAAATTGGCATTGAGGTGGTAGGTCTCTCCATTAATTTGTCATAACAACTACTTTTCCTTTTGAGGTATGGAAACCTTTATATATTCCTCGAGCCATGACAATCTTTAGATATCCTTTTGTGTTTTATTCACAATTGTTTCATATCACCTTTAGATCCATCATTTCTTTTCTTCTTTTAGGTTCATTTTGTTTTGTAGTGCTCATTTATGCTTTTCCTTGGAAATCTAATATTTTTTTTCAAAACAATAATAACATCCATTTTTTATATGAAAATAGAAGAAATAGTTACATATTTATCATTCCCACTATGATTGATAAGAAATAAACGACTAGACAAAATAAGAAATACAAATATCTTAGTATGCCTTATGCGATCTCCATTCCTTGAAAAATCAATGTCATTTGTTTGCTGAAAATATATTTTTAGAGTTGTTTGATAGTATTCCTTTATTGTTTGCATTATTGCTTTCCTCAATAAGGTTCAGACTCTTTGATCCAAATGTGAATATTTCTTCATCGGGTGTGATGCCAAATTTTCCTTTTGCTTCTTAACTTGAATTCATGTCCCTTGATGTCCTTCCCTAGAAGGAATATTGTGTGGGGGAGCTACTACAACCTGCTCTAAGATAGCAAATTCCTTTGCATATTTTGTTTTGCAATGGGTTTCTATTTTTTCTTCAATTTTTCCATCTCTAAATAATTCCACTTCAAGTGTTAGTGTTCAACACCCTTCCACTAGGTGGAATTTATTTTCCACTTTCCTACCTGTCTTCTAGAAGTATTCTTTGAAGACTTTTCAGTGTCCCTTCCTTGTGTTGGGTAAGAAACCACCATACTCAAATCATCCTCTACATTTCAAGGCTATTTATTCATAGTTAAGTTTTTCCTTTCAGGTCTTGCCAAATACCTCAATCAAGATATTTCCTAGTATGCCTTTAGTGAAATCAACATTTGCAAACAACTTAGCATTGGGTATGATATATCTATTGTTGGTTATTGGGAAGAAAAAATGAAACTTCCTCATTTGACTTTGAATATTCAAAATGGAACTCCAATTTTTCCTCGATATCGTGGAATCCAATGTTTGTTGGTCACAATTTCCCTTTTTATAACTAGAAGTCTAAATCTTGCCCTAATAAGAATTCATTACCTAAAATGTTCAAAAACAACTATTTCTAGATTATTCAGTTGATATTTGTGACTAGTAGTTTATATTTGGTTAATTTTATGAATAATATTAAACCATAAGGTTCTATGTTCAAAGTGCCCATCTCTAATTATATGTTTTATGTCCGCTCTAGGAGATGTTTACATAAACTATATAACTAGGAGTTGTTTCAGTGGCTTAAGTTTCAATGGATCTTGCTATAAATTTTCAATGGATCAGTGACGACGATGATGATGATGATGATGTTGATAATGAAATCATCGTCATTGTAATCAATAGGACCATCATTGTAGATTTCAAGTACATTATCTAATTAGATTTAACTAGCCTCCTCACAGAGTTACATTATTTAATGAGTTTTTTTTGTTCTTATAGGCTATCAGAATGTCAAATAAATATACCTGGGAAGAAAACAATAGGAGGTATGCTGAGATTAAGGCAACATTGGAGGCGAAGGGTGATGGAAAGTGTTATTGCCCTTGCAATGATTGTAGAGATTTGCAAACTAGAAGACTTTTAAGAACAACAACTGAAAAACATTGTAAGGAGAAGGGGCATCCTGAAGGGGGGTATGAATATCATCCCTTGGTAAGACGTTATTCATTACATAATGTACTTCTTGTAATAGTACTGATAATGTATTCACAATTTTTTTTTCATTTTAAATATATGTGTTGTATATTATACACTAATGTTATTGCATTGTTTGTAAATATAAAGACAATTCCCCCAAGATGTCGATCGCCAAAGAGCTATTTGCCACATAATAGTAGAATTACTACTTTACAAGACGACGAGCATGGAGATCATGCTATTGAAGATCGAGTTCTTAATGATCCTATGGACGAAGATGACATTATCGATACTAGTGGTGAAGATGAGATAGATATATTTCTCCAAAACACATTTTCTCCATTGGATGAGGACAACCTCCATGATATTAATGATGTTCCTCTACTCGAGAAGTCCCAGGAACCTCTTTATGAAGGCTCAACAACCAATATTCTATCTGCTATATTGTTGTTAGTGAACTTGAAGGTTTTGAATGGTTTATCAAACACTTGTTTCACACAGCTCCTAAGGTATGCAAAGTTGACTATTTTCCTCTATTTTTAGTGTTAATTAATTCGTAAATTAGGAATATGAAATATTTATGACTTATATTGTTTACATTTCATTTTTTGTCAATGTTGCAGATTGTTGGGTGAATTTCTATTACCACCATCAAATAATTTACCACGCACAAGTCGAGAGTTATTCTTGATTATGAAAGAAATTGGAGTGGAGTATCAATCTATTGATGCATGTCCTAATGATCATATTATATATTATGGGCAGTATGCATCAGAAAAAAAATGCCCACAATGTGAAATTAATATATATCGAACTGATCAAGTAACAAAAGAGGTCCCTCGCAAAGTTCTTCGTTAATTCCCATAATTTTACGTTTCCAACGACTATTCAGGTGCCAAAGTATAGCACAGTTTATGGATTACCATGTGAAGAACATAAGTGAAGATGGTGTTCTTCGAATGCCTGCAGATGGTTCTGCATTGAAGAGCATTAAAGAAAAATGTCCAATTTTTAAAGATGAACCTCGTAATGTTAAACTTTCATTGGCAGCTGATGGTTTCAATCCATTTGGTGAGCTTCGTTCTACTTACTCAGTGTGGCCTGTTTTCGTCATAAACAATAACCTACCTTCTTGGATGACGATTAAGAGAGAGCACCTAATGTTGGCAATGATTATTCCAAGTATTTTTTTGAAAGTAATTATATTATTTCATTAAGTTATTTGTTTAATTGCTGCATGAGAACACCTTTTATATATTGGGACGGATAACTAAATAGCAATATTGTATGTTTATTGATCAATTAGGTAAGTACCAAGTTAAAGATATGAATGTATATATTGAGCCTCTTATCGATGAGCTATTGAAGTTATGGGATGGAATCACTATGTATGACATCTCCAGACCAATAGGGCAGAAACAATTTCAGTTCCATGGAATACTTGTATGGACAATTCATGATGCTCTCGGGTTAACACATTTTTGTGGTATGTAACTTTATGTTGCACGTCGTTAAAATTATATGTTTTAAGGTAAAAACATACATTTTTTAAAAATTGATAATCTTTTGATGCTATAACATTAATGCATATATCTCGCAGGTCTTCAAACAAAGGGAAAATTTGCATGTCCAGTATGTGGTCCCAGGATAAAATCTCGTTGTTCAAGAAGTTTAGCAAAGGAGGTGTTCTATGAGTACATGCACTTCCTCCCTAAGAACCATAAGTATCGAACTATCGAAAAAAAAATTCAATGGTAAAGAAGAGAATGGAAAGAAACCACGAAGAATGACACCTCACCTATGGAAGTTGGAATATAACAGAAATCGTCAAGGTATGCAAATTGTATATGTAGCATATAATATGTTCACGTAATATTATGATTTTTATATTTTTACTAAATTTTCTCTACCATGGGTGTCATGAATTATTGTAAATGTGTTTTCATTTATGTTTAATGAATGTATTTAAGGCATGAATGGGCTTCCACGAGGAATGACGAGTTATCCCATACAATTCAGTAGGTTTCCTTACTACGAGCACCTACAAATAGCTCATTTGTTCGATACAATGCATATCGGGAAGAATGTAACGGAAATGATATGGCAGACATTAGATGGAAGGTCTGACAAAGATAAAATTGGAAAAATTTGTAGTGACATTGTAGAAGCCAATCACGCATTACAAAGTGTAATTATTTCCAATGCCGGAAATGGGTACCGAAATATTAGTCTTCCATGGTTATTGACGGAGCAACAAAGCAATGCTATAAAAGAGGTCATTCAGAAAATAAGGTTTCCGACGGGGTTTTCATCGAACATACAAAATATCTTAACCAAAAAAGGTGATTTTGGTGGTGTTAAAACTCATGACTGGCATATATTCATTAAGGTAATTATTTACGTATATAATTTCCATTAAGTAAATCTTTTTGGTAATTGTTCTCTCCTATTTGGAATCATTAGATAATGATTTGCTTTTTGCTACAATACGTTCTACCTCTGGCTCTCCCGGATAACTTTGACGACAACATAAAACAAGTTATATATGATCTTGGTAAATACATGAGGTAAGTAACAATTTTATATGCATGAAAAATGTTTGTTCTTTTTGTTGCATTGCTTATTGACATATTGTGTTTTACAGCTTGGAACTTCATTATATATGCCTCAATTTGGTTGATCATTGTTATTTTCATGCATTTTCTGTAGGTGGCTTTCATCTAAAGAAATCCATAAAGAAGATATTAGGTATTGGAAGAGAGAAATTCCTCGTCTAATGTGTGAAATGCAGAAGTATTTACCTCTAGCATTTTTCAATGCACAATAACACTATCTCATACACCAAGTTGAGGAGATTGAATTGTGTGGACCTGTAAACTCAAGGTCAATGTGGATGGTGGAAAGGCATTTGAAGTCATTGAAGGATTTTGTTAGACAAAGAGCACGTCCTGAGGGTTCTATGGTGCAGGGATATATGCTATATCAATCCACGGAGTACATTAGTCAGTATCTTCCAAATTTAGCAAAAAATATCAATTTGCCTAGCATTTGTCGTGTCGACTCCATCAACAAATTTGAAGGGGAGGTCCTGTTGGGGAAAGGTAGAACGAGGAAAGTGAAAGGTAATTGAATGGTGTACATTTAATCTATTATACAATTAATTTTTCAATTTATGTAATTTTTATTATTCCATCAGTATTTTAAGGTAAACTTAATTGCCTTTAATGATAGCTAATTTACAATTCTTAATTGTTATTTTTTCATATAGTTGGTCACGTGTGGGATGCAATACATTTATTCATTGCAAGCAATCTTGATTGGATGGAGATATGGATTGAACGATGTACAAAATACTATGGTACCTTATCATGGGAAGGGGTTAGTAAAATGATTAAAATAGTGCATCATCATCGAGAAGAATATCCTGAAGAACTTACGCAAAGGGAAATTGATTTAGCATGCAGTTTAAAAGATAAAAAGGCAAGTATATTTACCCTGCTCATTTTATCGTTGTTTCCCATTGTATCAAAATATTTCTCTCGTTTATGTCTTCTTATATATTTATTTACCGAGACGGGCATGATGCAGCTGATACATCATAATGCTATGTGGTGAAATGGTCGTAAATTTCGCATCAAAAAGTTGGATGGCAAGAGGAAAACATTTGATTGTGGGATAACTGCAGTTTTTCAAGTCACTAATGTTTCCTATAGAAGTGATAGGTATACAGAAGTATCTGAAAATAGGTACTATGGTTATTTGGAAAATATACTTGATTGTGACTTTAATTCCTTTAAAGTAGTTCTGTTTGAGGTCAAATGGTACAGGCTACGAATGAATGAACATGATCCCGAAAGAACTGTTATTGAGCATGCCAATGGATTTACCATGGTTAATACAAGGGCACTTGAACCAGGTACAGAGCCTTATGTTCTTCCAAATCAATGTGAGCAGGTCTTTTACTCAGAGGTTCCAGGTAAAGCAGGTTGGTCATACATTGTTAGATACGATCCAAGAGAAAGACCGGTCAAGTATAATGCAGAGGAAAAAGACAATGTTGAAGAAGAAGGTGATGCAGATTAGGAGTAGTTGGTTGCCAATGTAGATGTGTCAGATGAAGAATCCAATCAAGAAGGTGATCATCCAAATGATGTAGTAGACAATGAAATTGACATTGATGATATTGATGATGAATATCTAACCGAAAATGACATTGATCATGATCCTGATATGAGCGATCTTTTCAACGATAGCGATTCTGAACCAGATGACGATACAAATGTTGAGTTAGATGAAGAAGAATCCAAATGACATTGTAGCAATGTTGGAATCTAGGATGCATGTGAGAACATATTTTTGCATAACGTATTATGTTTACGACTATTTAGTTATGTTTAAACCATCGTCGTCATCATCATCATCATCACCATCATCACAATCTTCATCATCATCATCATCTTTGTCATGATCATCATCTTCATCACCACCACCACCATCATCATCATCTTCATCATCATCGTCTTCGTCACCATCTTCATCATAATCATCTTCATCACCACCACCACCATCATCA
The DNA here is from genome assembly GCA_027924585.1 of Larix kaempferi. NCBI lineage: Eukaryota > Viridiplantae > Streptophyta > Pinopsida > Pinales > Pinaceae > Larix > Larix kaempferi. The sequence continues at coordinate 3,684,866 of BSBM01001483.1, read as the reverse complement.
TCTTCATCATCATCATTTTCTTAGTGTTTTTTCCATTCTCATGTATGTTGTTATATGTTGTAATTAGAAACATCGCTTCTTAAGTATGGCAAAAAACACTATTTTTTTTTGTTTACATAGATTTTGTCGGGTTATGGGGAATTGAGAGTGATGTGAGGGGGGGGAAGGGCCATAAGAGATTCCACCTTCACATGGTTGGCCCTTTTTAGTAAAGAATATTAAATTATTCTCGAAACAAAGAGAAGCTCAGTAAGGCAATGCACAATTATCATGCTAACCCAAATGGCTTGCTTGATCATGTACTGCATGGGGCCAACGTTGATGTTGTGCTTAATTCGACGAGACCATTAGTTCCTAAATAATGTTGCTTAATGGGACGATATTCTTACTTGAATATATCCATGTTACGGTATTCTCTACTTGAATAGTTACTTGAAAAAAAAATTCCCTTGAAACTTCTTTTCTCCTTTTATCTTGTTGGTCCCTTCTTATCCCTTTTGTTGCTTCCCTTTTCTGGAATATAGCTCAATATAGAGAGTTTTATTGCTTTACTCTCCTATGCTTTTCACAGTGAGGAGTTTGTAATGTCCCAAACCCAAATTGACTGCTTGGCCTCAACTTGATGAGGTGAATTTGGTTCAGAGGTTTCGTCAGATAGTTTGTTGACAATCTGTTGTAGGTAACAATTCACATCAATTAATTGTCTTTTGAGTGGAACTAACTCACTATGTGATTCACTGTATCTTACTATTGATTTATGGAGAGATCACTTCACTAAGGTTGAGAGTGTACGAAGCTTCTTGTTTATTCTTGAAGATTGTCTATTTGTCCCATGATACAATATTAAGTCTGATCATTAACTATCTATTGAATGTTGAGTCTATTGGATTTAATTTTAAGATTTTAATGACCATGAGAGCTTAAAATTTCACACCATATTCATATGCTTTCCACAAGATGATTGATAGCAATTTCAATGACATAATAATAAATATTTCTAATCAACAAAGAGGAACTAATATTTATTCTATGGAAAAAAAGTACATGCATGTAAGTGAAGTTTTACAAATCAGAAAGGAGAAGTTCATTCAACACTTAAAGAGTGATAAGTCGATGGCTGTAGAAGACTCCTAATGTCTTGATATAGCTGCCACATTAAAGATATACATTCAGTGGCGCATAATATAAAACTCCATGACTCTGATTTATGTCTTCACAAGCTAGCTTTAATAGATATGAATCTGAATCTAAACATGAAAGATATGGCCGTGACTAAGCAAGAGATTCATTGCGTCTCCCTCCTATAGATGTTGTTGATATGGTAGAGCTTATTTCCCAGTTTGAAGTACCACACATATCACATTTGTAGGCTTACTACTGTAGCATCTTCCTTTCTTCTAAACAATCTGATTGTTATTGAGGTGTCTATTGATTTTTCATTTGTTTCATGTTTGTATCCACATTATTCGAACACTGATTTTTGTAGCTACATACAACCACTCTTTTGCAAGTTACACAGTGCCAAAATTTCAACGATTTGGCAGCTTGATGGTTTATACAATTGATATAAGTGTAGCAAGTGCCCAATAGAGATACTGAGGGCTGTTTACAGTCACAAGTGTTAACACCAAAAAATTACTCACCAGCTGATTCCTTTAGACACATACCCTTGTTGACCAAATTTCCTATCAATCTAGCCTCCAAAACCCCAAAAAACCCAAATGGGTACCAAATATCACTTTTCCTTCTCCAAATTGTTTAAAAACATACCAAAATCCCAAAAGAGGGTCCATTATTCCCAAAAATCAAAATAAATGGGAATAAACTCAAAAAGAAAATAAAAAGAGGAAAAGAGGGAAAAAACCCTAAAAAATCCTAAAACCCTAACCTAAATCTATAAAAGGGGGTGGAGGCCCCTCATTTCTACAAGCAACACCTACTCTACCCTTATGATGCTGAAATTTCTATTGAGCCATAAGCCATCCACTTTTGAGCTTAAGCCTCCCACTAGATAGAAGCTTTAGACACCATTGATGCATTGTGGAGGAGAGTAAGGAACCAAGGAGCTCTGGAGCACACCTATTGTACCACTGTAAGAGCTTCATCAGCCTCATTTTTTGAGGTAAATTCTTTGCAAGCCCTAGCTTTCCCGTTAATACAAAATTGAAAGATTCTTTATAGTATTTCCGTGGAAGTTTACTGTTCTTTGTTTTAATTTATATTTGTCTTATGTACATGCTAGATTAGATTTTTTACTGTCTTTATATTTAATTAGTTTTCCATCGTTTTCCATTAAAGCTGCTGCTAAGAGTTCCCTTACCCTTAGTAGGTACCCTTTTCCATGAACCGGGGTGTAAACCCCCGCTACAGTTTGGCGACTCCGTTGTTTGAACTTTTCTCTGACAGTTTAGTTTTTATTTTATTTTGTAAAAGAAGTTTTGTTTTCTGGTTTTATTTGCTTAGTTATAGGTCTGCGAGTTTTTCTGTTCAGCTGCAACCAATTTGCATCGTTTTTCATGTGAAAAATCGCCTCCTTTTTGCCCATAGTTGCGGTCCACACCGCGGATGTTTACCCTTTTTATGCGGTCTGCAGCTCGGCTCTTTAGCCCTTTGCCGCGGTTCGTTCCGTATCTTTTTTGCGACTTACCACAGGTATCTGTCCACTGTATGCAGTACACACCGAGCCCTCCCGGCACTTTCGCATGATTTAGAACCACACTCTATAGTCCCCTGCGCACGGCCCACACCGTGGCCTGCACAAGCCTTCCTACGGTCCCAACTCTGCACACGAGCAACGTCGCTGCGTAACCACTCCCTACCGCGGCCCTTGCCGTTCGTCGCCCCGCCACTTCTGCAGCCTTGACCGTAGGTACCCCCCACACACCGTGCTGCAAACCACACTATCTCCCACGATCTGCGTGATGCACACCGTAGCGTTCCCCTTGCTTCACGCGCTGCACATCGCAGAGCCCCCCACACTGTGCGCTACACACCGCTGCGCCCGCCCAGCATTTTTCGCTGCACACCGCAGCGCCTACCACTTTTGTCACGCTGCACTGACTGGCCCGAAAACCGCGCTGCACGCCGCATTGACCGGCCCGAAAACCGCGCTGCACGGCCCGAAATCTGCGCTGCACACCGCACAGAATGGCTCCACATCTGCGTTATGATTTCTAGTTTTGCACTATTTTAGTTTTACAAAAAAAAAAAAAAATCATTTTTTGTTAAGCACATCAATTCCAGCATTTTGTCATTTTTCTAGCATTTAAATTTCAGTTTTTTGCTTGCTAGATAGCTGCCAATATCATTAGTGCACACACTCTGTCACCTAATTCAAGTAAGCCTTAAAATCTACTTAACTCAACCAATCTCTAACCCCACTTGGGGAACACATAAGAATTTTGTAGATAGGTAGGACAGGGGGATAACCATCCAAATAACACCCCTCTGTCATTTGCACTTGAGACTTAGTGGTTGTCCATTAGGGTACCAAAATACCCTAGTATTTTTTGGCACGGTTACGACCAATTTGTCAGAAAGGCCTCTCCCTTAGGAGGGTCGAAGTAGCAAGACTGGTTCCGGAGAACTAAGTGGAATACCGCAATCCATTCAGCAACCAAAGGCTACCTACTCGTTTTCTGTGTGTGGTGTTCCTTTTAGGCCCACACGGTGATAGGACTAGAGCTGCAGATTCACCTTTCTGGACGTGTCATGAACGGGGTATCTTAGTGACCATTCTTCTAGGATTTTCTTACCTGGTGTCCCTCCCGGTAGGGGGATATCCTTAGCCTTGTGGTTCTGTGCTCATATTGTTTGACTTGGATTTCATCACCTTGCAGAGGATACGATTTGTTTGAGCCATCGTACCTATTTATCTAGGCATTTGCATGGTCCCTTACCTCCCCTGAGTCTAGTGAGTATACCTTTTTAATTTTTTAAGAGCCTTTTCTGTTGGTATTCTGACCATTTTTATTGCCGCTCCGTTTGCTATAGCACAGTCATTACCACAAGCGTTTTGAGCATTGTTGTTGGCCTGAGTGCCATATTTTTTGCGCTCTCCTTGTGCATGCACGGTTGCACCAAAATTTTTGAGCCTTTTACTCAGCACACCTCACCCGGTTTACTTTCATCGTCACCATTGAGTCTTAGAGACAATCCCGGTGCCAATGGGGCCAGGCCCCGCAACACGGTCTACTTGGATCTCCTCGTCATAGACGTAGAGCCTCGTCACTTGATCCCGATGCCCCTTATACCACATTCGATTCTGAACCATAATACAATACATACACTTCTCCATCTAGCCCCCTGGCTGGTATGACGTCCAATATCTTTTTCGGTGGGATGGTTGGTGGTGGGTCCACCACTCACCCAGCTACCACATCAACATCCATCCCCGTCATACCATCTCTAGGCCCTACGCCTAACATCCCCACCACTACATCCATCCCTATGGGTAGTGGATTGGCCACCAATACAAATCCACTTGGGGGAAGTGGCCCCACCATTGCCGCTATGGCACACATCGTTGCCCCACACATTAGGGGAAGTGGCCCCACCATCGCCACTATGGCCCACACCGTTGCCCCACACACTAGAGGCAGTGGCCCCACCATTTCTACTATGGCACACACCGTTTCCCCACACATTGGAGGCAGTGGCCCCACCATTGCCGCTATGGCACACACTGTTGCCCCACACATTGGGGGCAGTGGCCACATCATTGCTGCCATAACAAACACTCTCGCCCCAACACCCATGCCACATCCCTCCGCTAGTTTTCCATTCATGCCCAGTCTTAAACTCCATGATTTGGCTAGATTGACTAACGACCCTATACGGCATGATCCCACATGGCCTCCTATGCCCACCAAACTCCCGTCGAACATACCCAAATTCGAGGGGAAGGGAGGAGAAGACCCTCAAAATCATATCATGTCTTTCCACTTATGGTGTTCCTCCAACTCCATTGTGGATGATTCTATTCAGCTCCGATTACTACAACGAATACTCTAGTCACATCGGCTAGAAGAGTTCTTCATTGCATCCTTTTATGTTTTTTCGGACCTTGGAGACTAACACACGAAAAAGAACCACCTCAGAGTCTTCTTACTACTTTCAGACTCTCTAAAAGTGAAAGCAACCACGAGCACTCACTGTCCTAGGCTCATACAAATCCACACGACAGTACCATTCCACCTGTCAACACCCAAAATTTCTGAAAAATTAAATTTTTTTAAAATAGCATATAATCTTATTAAATGCAGTCATTAGCTGTTTGATTAGTTTATGTATCAGAATTGTAACTGAATGATCTTTTAATATACTTAAATTTAAGGATGAGTTTTCTTGTCAGTTACTGATTGTTTTCTGTTTGCAACCACAAGGGGGAATGGCCATAACAGACTGGGCTTACTTAGCTTCCGAGCTAATGGAGCAGATTTTCTTTCTCTTACAGATATACAGGTAACGTTCGGGTCGCTACAAACAAATCTTTAAAGTATTATAAAACAATTTGCTGTACCAAATCATTCAATAAAAGTATAAGCATGCTAGCCAGGTTATCAAGTGTTTAAAGGTAGAACTCTTCCTATGATCTCCTTAAGATCTTACTAATAGAGAGTTGGAAATTACTAGAGAATATGATAGCTATTTTTCTTGATAATAAATGAATTAAATAACCCTATGGAGTATTGGTCCCTTGATGATATTACTGTAATGCAAATATATTTCTTAACTAGCACTGTAGAATACAACTAGATTACCATACTCAGACCAGTTTTTTTTTACTCATCCATTGTTATTGCATCAAGCCAAGTTTAAAGTTAGAATATATTTTGATTTACAACTTCCATTATAAAGGATCTGGAGTTATCAATATATACTTTGCTTATTTCTAACAATTACAAGGTGTACTGTCAGATACATGTCTCCTCTTAACATTTTAAGGGTTTGCATGGATTGGAAAACTACTCCTATTTCCATGATTGACAATGGAATAAAAACTATAAGCTATCTTGATTAAACTCGTTGAGCCTTAAGGATAACAAGAGTCTACTTGTTATCACAAGGAATCTTAGACTATTAAGAGATTGTTATTATATTGTAACAAGAAGTAAAATGGACTAGAGTAACCCTAATCCACAATTGTGAGTTATATAGCTTGAATTCTACAAGTTAAAATCACATAAAGAAAGAATGACAAGTCCCATACCATCTATGCAAAGCTATAGCAAATGGAATTTTAGTAGTAGAATTGTAAACCACCATACCTAACTTCACTCCATTATCTTATAGACTTAAAAGAAATGATATATCTCTTGTCTTTTCACATGAGACTAGAGGAAATGGCAATCTGGTGATAAGTTTATGAACTACTTAGATCTTAACCTTATTCCCAAATCCTTATACTTTTATAATTAAAGATCAAATCCTCTATGTTTAAACACTTCAAGACTTAACCTTGAATGCTATTTAAATTGCATGGTTTTATAAGACAAAGTTTTTAATGTTTACTTTGCAGGGTTCAAAAGCTTGGTCCTAACATGAAATATATGGCAGGTGTAAACTATGGTATTGCGACCATAATGGGATATCCATGTTCTGATTTTGTTTACCCATGCTATGATTTTGTTTATCCATGCTACGATTTTGTTGGAAAACAATCAATGGAATCTCGTCGTAGGACTTTAGAACGTCGACCCACTGCATGAAAAATATTAAAATGCTATGTGGTCACTCCAGAGCCACGCGTTTGTGATATAAAATTGTTGACTAAACCCTACTTGGCCATTTCTCCCTCGCCTTCGGGCTCGGTCGCTCTGTGAACCCTCCTAGTCCAAGCTTTGTTGATACATTGTTGGTAGCAGCTTCCATGCTGCTTCAGTCCTTCGTGCTTGTCAACTACATTGTGTGGGAGTCATTATACTTTGTTGTTGGCGGCCATAAGGTTGTTGAAAAACCTAGGGTTTTTCCTTTGCTACCATTACTGACCCTGTCACGGCGTGATTGCATCTCTCGACTTGGTTCTGTTAAATCTTCCATTGTGGAAGATACCCTTTGCTCCTGCCAGCTCGTTCTTTTGGGTGACAAAGGTGGGGTTTACACTTACTCTGCTCGTGGTTATGAGGCTATTTACTTTGTTTGAGCTTCTTTCAATTCACCGGTAAGCTACAGGTTGTTCTTTCATTTTTTTTTTTCCAATTTAAAAAAAAAAATAGTTTAACCAATAATATATATAAAGTTGTAACCAAGCTGATTCTTTCGTTGCAGGCCCTGGCTACTCTTGAAGGTATGGATGACACAACCCTCAGCGGTTGGCTTTACCTGGTAAGCCTGGTTTTCACCATGGCGTTTCCTCCTTGCTGGTTGTTAGGATGGTTAGGGTTTTGGTTTGAGTGAAGCGACTCTGTGATTCCTTAGCTCTGTTCGGTTTTTGAACTGTTTGTTTAAACGAGTTCTTTAACAGGTTTACCCTGTGTTGTGAAAGGAGGTTATGGCTTCGGTCAATATTGTAATTGTTTGTCTTTCTTTTGGTATTTAAGAATTTTCTATAAAAGGAAATACTATGTAATTTAAAAGGAAAACAATGACTGTAACCTGTCTGTAGATGAGACTACGGTCTCGAAATCTTGTTTCCTTTACTGTATTCTTAATTTTGTTTAGGGTTTTTACCCAGAGTTTGATAATATGGTTTATTAAAAGCTCTCCTGTATATTCGGGCTTGTTTATTGCGTGCATTTTTAATTCTATGCTTCGTAATGGAACAAGTAAATTTAATTTTAACAACCACTTATACTGTGGGTTTATGACGCGGTCGTAGGTAAAATATTGTCTTAACTCTTAGTGTTTTAATGTGCTTGCACAACCTGGATTGATAGGGTTCAACCCGGAATTGACAGTTGAGATTTCATTCTATCATTTAAATTATAACTCTGTTGGTATTTGCGAGTTAGATGGAAGATATTTAACCGTAATGGTTAAGATTGATGATTGAGCCAAATACTGTTCTGTGATTTCTTTGGTTTTAAACAAATAATAACTAGGTTATTTAACTATGGGTAAATTCTTTTTACTAAATTTGTTGTTAGGGTTACGTACCTTGATTTATTTGTTATGCAATAACTTATTAAATTATATACAGGGTTTGTACCCTTATACGAATATTCTGACTGTGAACACAATTCTCCTGCATTGTTCTTGATCACGATATCATACTATAATTTATCTTGTTATATTTTATTGTCTCAGAAGATTGTTTATTTAATTTTTAATACACAGAGTATAATTATTTTGTACATAAATCTTACTTATTTATTCATTAAGTATAAATAACTAGGGTTATAATTGCAATTATAAATTATTACTTAAATTGTTACTACTATATTTTATGCGTTATAGATACATTATTAGTAATAAAATAACGATATTACTTCTTACTAAGGATGCGGAAAACACAGTAACTCTTACAGTTTTATCTATTGATATTCTAAGATACTCACTTTACTAAGCTAACTAGCTCCTCAGACATATTAAAATAAACATAACAGACGTCAATTCATACTTAGTAAACATAATGAAGTAAGTGACAGAACCTGTTTAAGCTGTGGACAACAACAGCAATGGGAGGCCGTTCCTCCCTACCAACTCCTGGAGAGTGCTCAGACAGCAACTTCTCAGGACCCCCGAGCTTGCTCTGGTCTCCCTGGATGGAACTAGGTGCGGCAAAGTCAATTCTCTCAGCCCAAAAAGCTGTAATGGAACCAAGTTACTGCATCAATCCTCCTAAAACAACTTCCTTACTGTATTTCCCTCTTCCTCAATGAATTTCCTGAATAACATTCAACTGAATGAATTCTCTCTGGAAAATAAATTCGAGCCCCCCAGCTCTCTTCATTGAGTTCTTTTAAAAGATTTCCTAGGTCTTTGTTGGGTTAACTGTCATTTAATGAGCCACCTGCTCTGATTCCACTTTCTTGGGGAATCATGACCCCAAATATAGGGAAGTTGCCACCTGCAACTTAGGAAGTGTTTGAGGATGCTGCCACTTGTCTTTTTTCCTTTCCACCTAGTTCCATCCACCAGTTTGACCAGTAACCTCTTTTTAACAGCTCTCCCATGCTGTTGTCTCCACAATTTATTTATTAATAATAAAATATTCTGAATTACACTCCACTTCTGTTGATTCTGCTGAGTAATCCATTCCTACTTAGTATTAAATTTAACATAATGTCTCAGGAATATAATAAAACAATTTACATCATTTTTACAAAATTGGGGTATGTGACATACACACCCCCCTAAAATGTAACATCGTCCTCGATGTTACTTATTCCTCATCTTCCGCAACCTTCTGGAACAGATTTGGGTATGCTTTCTGCATCTTACTTTCCAGTTCCCAGGTAGCTTCTTCAGGACTAAGGTGCTTCCATTGCACCTTCAGCTGTCCAATTGTGCGTTTCCGCAGAGTAATTTCCCTCCTCCCGAGGATACAATCCGGTTCCACCAGAACTTCCCCTTCTGGTTCTACCTATACAACGTTCCAATCAATCACATGAGTAGCATCATGAACATATTTTTTCAGAACAGAAATATGGAAAACATTGTGCACTTTTAAGTTAGGTGGTAACGCTAGCTGATAAGCAACTTGACCAATTCTAGATAAAATTTTAAACGGACCACAGTAACGTGGCGCTAATTTTGCACAACTCCCCAATCTTAGGGAGCTCTTCTTTGGTCTTACCTTTATAAACACATGCTCACCCACCTGTAACTCTTTAGGAGTTCTTTTCAAATCTGCTTGGCTCTTTTGCCGATCCTGGGCAATCTTCAAATTCTCCTGCACTTGTTTCACAATCTGTTCCATTTCTTTTAATAATTCAGGTCCTAACACTAATCTATCTACTAGATTATTCCAGGAGATAGGAGTGTTACATTTACGCCCATACAGAATTTCAAAAGGACTGAACTTAGATGACGATTGATAGTTGTTATTGTATGCAAATTCTGCTAAATGTAAATAATCCTCCCACTTACCTGGTTGATCCTTAACATACATTCTTAACAGATCTTCCAATACCTGATTAACTCTTTCAGTCTGTCCGTCCGTCTGAGGATGGAAAGAAGTGCTGAAATTCAGTGTTGTGTTTAATCCCTTAAACAAGGATTTCCAGAAATTCCCTGTGAATTTAGGATCCCTGAAATAATAACCTTTGGTACACCATGTAACCGAAAAATCTGCTTTAGAAATATGTCAGCTATGTTTGCAGCCTTGTAAGTGGTTTTAACAGGAATAAAATGTGCTGCTTTACTTAATTTATCTACTACCACCATAATTGAATCATTCTGATTTTGATTTCTGGGTAATCCAGTAATGAAATCTAAGCTGATTATTTCCCACTTCCAACTAGGAATAGGAAAAGGTTGCAGTAACCCAGCTGGATGTTGATGTTCTGTTTTCACTTGTTGACAGTCCAAACATCTAGCTATATACTCAGCTACTTCAGATTTCATATTAGGCCAGAAATAATCTTTTCTCAACACGGTGACAGTCTTCTAGTAGCCTGGATGCCTTGAGTAAGGGGTTTTATGAACTTCATCTAGAATTAGCAATTTAACCTTAGATACATTAGGCACATACAGTCTGTCTTTAAATAATAAAAATCCATCTTTATTTAGACTATAACCCTTTATTAAACTTTCTGTAGGTTCTTCTTTAGCTGTAGCTTGTAAATTTTGATAAATTTCATCCAATTTTATCCCTTCAGTCAACTATTCATTTAAATCAGAGGTATAAGTACTGATAGCTATTGTAAAATTCAGCTTTGCATTTCTGCTCAAAGCATCAGCCACCTTATTTTCCTTTCCTTTTATGTGCTAAATTTCGAAATCGTATTCACTTAAGAAGGCCAACCATCTTGCTTGCCTTGCATTTAAGTTAAGCTGATCTAAAAGGTATTTTAGACCCTTATTATCAGTCATTAAAGTGAACTTTCTGCCTATTAAGTGGTGTCACCACATTTTTAAGGCATGAATAACAGCAGCTAGTTCTAAATCATAAGTGGCATAATTCTTTTCACGAATTTTTAGCTTCCTGGACTCATAGGCAATGACATGCCCATCCTGAGTCAGCACTCCGCCTAGACCGTCATTACAAGCATCGGTGCAAACCACGAAATCCTTATTAGAATCCGCTATTCTTAGAATAGGCGCAGTTGTTAATAAAGTTTTTAATTTCTTAAAGCTTTCTTCACATTTTAAGTTCCAATCAAATTTCTTGCCTTTCTTTTGCAAGGAAGTGATTGGGTTGGCTATTTTTGAAAAGCCTTCTATGAATCTCCGGTAATAACTGGTAATTCCCATGAAGGACCTAACATCTGTTACGTCTTTTGGTACTGGCCAATCTTCGATTGCCCGGATCTTTTCAGGATCAACTGAAATCCCTTCCTTAGTCACTACGTGACCTAAGTACTGGATTTCATCCCTGAAGAAATCACACTTATTGAACTTCGCAAAGAGTTGTTGCTCTCGCAGTTCTTGTAAGACTATCCGTAAATGTTCTTTATGTTCCTCTTCATTTTTAGAATAAATTAAGATGTCATCGATGAATACGACAACAAATTTATCCAAGTATTTATGCATTATGTTATTCATTAGACACATAAAGACGGCTGGGGCATTAGTGAGCCCAAATGGCATTACGACAAATTCGTAATGTCCATACCTTGTTTTGAAAGCTGTCTTGAATATGTCTTCTTCTTTAATTCTCACCTGATGATAGCCTGATCTCAGGTCTATCTTAGAGAATACTGTAGCTCCACGTAGCTGATCAAACAGATCATCAATGCGGGGCAACGAATATCTGTTTTTAATTGTCATCTTATTTAGTTGACGGTAATCTATGCAAAGTCGCATAGTTCCGTCCTTCTTTTTAACAAAGATTACTGGTGCTCCCCAAGGGGACACACTGGGTCGAATGTATTTCTTATCTATTAATTCCTTTAACTGTGATTTTAATTCATTAAGCTCCAGAATATTCATACGATACGGAGCCTTCGAACTGGGTACAACACCTGGTACCAGCTCAATTGTGAAATCCAGTTCCCTCTTGGGAGGTAATCCTGAAATTTCCTCCGGAAAAACATCGGTGAATTCGTTTACTACAGGAATATCCTTTATTTTTATTTTATTTATTTCAGACTTAACTGTCTCATCTGTAATAGTTACGGCATAGGCTTTGCACCCTTTCCTGACTGCTCTTTTAAGTTGTAAGGCAGAAATCTGTCTGATTACAGTTTTCCTAGGAATACCCTTAACCGTTACAGGCTGTTCATTATTATTCACACACGTAAAAGTTTTATCAAAACAGTTTAAAACTACCTTATGCTGTTCTAACCACTCCATACCAATAACTATGTCATACGAGCCAAGTGGTAAAAAATTTAAGTTAACAGTAGTTTTAAAATCATTCATATCTAGAGCAAATTCCTTAACATAACAGATCACCTTCCTTTTTGCTCCAGTGGCTAGTTGTACTAACTAAGAGTTATCAAACCTTTCAACAGTCAGATTACACTTTTCTACTATCTGCGGTGAAATATAACTAAGGCTAGCACCTTTATCTATTAAAATAGTTACAGGGGTATTGTTAACCATACCTCCTACTTCCACCATGGAAGTTTGATAATCAGCTTGGCGGTTCTCTAACGCTGCATTGATTCGGGGCATAGTCCTTGCAAAGTCTCCAACAGTCATTTCATCTTGTATAGTATGAATATTGTTGTTTGGTTTCTTCCGATTTGGGCAAACTGAAGCATAGTGTGGGCCATTGCACTCCCAGCACTTAACAGGCTCCTTCCGTTCGAAATTCTTAGTGAAATTTTCATGATTGTTAGAAGCCTCCTTGTTGCCCTTGAAGTTATTGGAATTATTAGAAGCTCCATTTTTGCTTCCCTGGAAGTTCTTACCATTAGAAGAGTTTCTGTTCTTGTTATTCCTGAAATTTTTCTGGGGTACAAACTCCTTTTTCCTAAACTCAAGCTGATTACTGTTCTTTTTAGCCTTCCAGTTGGCTATTCCTTCTTTCTTTTTGTTCTATTCAAACAAAAATTAGCCTTTCGCATGGCTTCTTCCAGAGTTTTGGGGTTATCATATTCGATTCTGTCCTTTATATGATATGGCAGGCAGCTGAGAAACCGCTGTACTTTAGGTTTCTCTTCAACAAAATACGGCACATGTCTTAACAGACTTAAGAACTTACTGTTTAAGTCCTTCATAGTCATACATCGTAGCTTTAACTCATAAAATTCCTTGGCCCTTTATTCATAGTATTGTTCGGACAGAAATTTCTTTTTGAAGTACCTTTTAAAGGTACTCCAATTGACCTCTTTTTCTTTGAACCCCTTGACCCTTTTCAAATCTTGCCACCATATATCTGCCTTTCCAGAAAGGTTATAGATGGCCATTCTCGCCTTCAGCTGATTTGAATAGTTGTATATCTGAAAATATTTTCTCATCCCGGATAACCAGGACTCTGCCTCTTCTCCTGTTTCAGTTTCTCCATTAAAAGTTGGGGGCTTTATTTTCTTGAACTCCCCAGAAATCTCTTCATAAGGCCTGTACTTTTTCTTTCTGTTATACAACTCAGCCTCACTACTGTCACTAGTAGTGTAATAGCTTTGTTGTTCCCTTCTTCCTTCAGATGATGAACTACTATCCGATTTAGCTAGTTTCATCTTTTTAGACCCTTTTTGATGGCTAGCTTCTTCAGATTCAGATCTTTTGCTTCTCCCTTCAGTCTGAAATTTTTCCATCAAAATTTGATTTAACTGCTCTTGAGTTTTCAAAATCCTTTCATTATCCTTCTTGACTGATTCCATTTCAGTCTTTAAACTCTTTATAGTCTGCATCAGCTCTGAGGAGTGAGTAGTTACCTCCTCTATCACAGGTTCTCTAGACATCTGTCTTGTCTTAGTGTTTGGAGATTCCTCCTCAGCATATTCTCCTAGCTTCTCCATACCTGCCTGTTAGTTTCAGAAAATCTGCTCTTTTACATGAAACAAAAATACAAGTTAGTACATTATATATATATATATATATATATATATATATATATATATATTTTACTGTTCTGCGGAAACTAGTTGGGCCACATCAAGGCCTAGTATTTGAACCATGCTCTGATACCACATGTCAACACCCAAAATTTCCGAAAAATTTAAAATTTTTAAAATAGCATATAATCTTATTAAATGCAGTCACTAGCTGTTTGATTAGCTTATGTATCATAATTGTAACTGAATGATCTTTTTATATACTTAAATTTAAGGATGAGTTTTCTTGTTAGTTACTGATTGTTTTCTGTTTGCAACCACAAGGGGGAATGGCCATAACAGACTAAGCTTACTTAGCTTCCGAGCTAATGCAGCAGATTTTCTTTCTCTTACAGATATACAGGTAACGTTCGGGTCGCTGCAAACAAATCTTTAAAGTATTATAAAATAATTTTCTGTACCAAATCATTCAGTAAAAGTATAAGCATGCTAGCCAGGTTATCAAGTGTTTAAAGGTAGAACTCTTCCTATGATCTCCTTAAGATCTTACTGATAGAGAGTTGGAAATTACTAGAGAATATGATAGCTATTTTTCTTGATAATAAATGAATTAAATAACCCTATGGAGTATTGGTCCCTTGATGATATTACTGTAATGCAAATATATTTGTTAACTAGCACTGTAGAATACAACTGGGTTACCATACTCAGACCAGTTTTTTTTTACTCATCCATTGTTATTGCATCAAGCCAAGTTTAAAGTTAGAATATATTTTGATTTACAACTTCCATTATAAAGGATCTGGAGTTATCAATATATACTTTGCTTATTTCTAGCAATTACAAGGTGTACTGTCAGATACATGTCTCCTCTTAACATTTTAAGGGTTTGCATGGATTGGAAAACTACTCCTATTTCCATGATTGACAATGGAATAAAAACTATAAGCTATCTTGATTAAACTTGTTGAGCCTTAAGGATAACAAGAGTCTACTTGTTATCACAAGGAATCTTAGACTATTAAGAGATTGTTATTATATTGTAACAAGAAGTAAAATGGACTAGAGTAACCCTAGTCCACAATTGTGAGTTATTGGTTCCATTACAGCTTTTTGGGCTGAGAGAATTGACTTTGCCGCACCTAGTTCCAACCAAGGAGACCAGAGCAAGCTCGGGGGTCCTGAGAAGTTGTTGTCTGAGCACTCTCCAGGAGTTGGTAGGGAGGAACGGCCTCCCATTGCTGTTGTTGTCCACAGCTTAAACAGGTTCTGTCACTTACTTCATTATGTTTACTAAGTATGAATTGACGTCTGTTATGTTTATTTTAATATGTCTGAGGAGCTAGTTAGCTTAGTAAAGTGAGTATCTTAGAATATCAGTAGATAAAACTGTAAGAGTTACTGTGTTTTCCGCATCCTTAGTAAGAAGTAATATCGTTATTTTATTACTAATAATGTATCTATAACGCATAAAATATAGTAGTAACAATTTAAGTAATAATTTATAATTGCAATTATAACCCTAGTTATTTATACTTAATGAATAAATAAGTAAGATTTATGTACAAAATAATTATACTCTGTGTATTAAAAATTAAATAAACAATCTTCTGAGACAATAAAATATAACAAGATAAATTACAGTATTGATATGGTGATCAAGAACAATGCAGGAGAATTGTGTTCACAGTCAAAATATTTGTATAAGGGTACAAACCCTGTATATAATTTAATAAGTTATTGCATAACAAATAAATCAAGGTATGTAACCCTAACAACAAATTTAGTAAAAAGAATTTACCCATAGTTAAATAACCTAGTTATTATTTGTTTAAAACCAAAGAAATCACAGAATAGTATTTAGCTCAATCATCAATCTTAACCATTACGGTTAAATATCTTCCATCTAACTCGCAAATACCAACAGAGTTATAATTTAAATGATAGATTGAAATCTCAACTGTCAATTCCGGGTTGAACCCTATCAGTCCAGGTTGTGCAAGCACATTAAAACACTAAGAGTTAAGACAATATTTTACCTACGGCCGCGTCATAAACCCATAGTATAAGTGGTTGTAAAAATTAAATTTACTTGTTCCAGTACGAAGCATAGAATTAAAAATGCACGCAATAAACAAGCCCGAATATACAGGAGAGCTTTTAATAAACCATATTATCAAACTCTGGGTAAAAAACCTGAACAAAATTAAGAATACAGTAAAGGAAACAAGATTTCGAGACCGTAGTCTCATCTACAGACAGGTTACAGTCATTGTTTTCCTTTTAAACTACACAGTATTTCCTTTTATAGAAAATTCTTAAATACCAAAAGAAAGACAAACAATTACAATATTGACCGAAGCCATAACCTCCTTTCACAACACAGGGTAAACCTGTTAAAGAACTCGTTTAAACAAACTGTTCAAAAACTGAATAGAGCTGAGGAATCACAGAGTCGCTTCACTCAAACCAAAACCCTAACCATCCTAACAACCAGCAAGGAGGAAACACCATGGTGAAAACCAGGCTTACCAGGTAAAGCCAACTGCCGAGGGTTGTGTCATCCATACCTTCAAGAGTATCCAGGGCCTGCAACGAAAGAATCAGCTTGGTTACAACTTTATATATATTATTGGTTAAACTATTTTTTTTTTTAAATTGGAAAAAAAAAAACGAAAGAACAACCTGTAGCTTACCGGTGAATTGAAAGAAGCTCAAACACAGTAAATAGCTTGATAACCACGAGCAGAGTAAGTGTAAACCCCACCTTTGTCACCGAAAAGAACGAGCTGGCAGGAGCAAAGGGTATCTTCCACAATGGAAGCTTTAACAGAACCAAGTCGAGAGATGCAGTCATGCCGTGACAGGGTCAGTAATGGTAGCAAAGGAAAAACCCTAGGTTTTTCAACAACCTTATGGCCGCCAACAACAAAGTATAATGACTCCCACACAATGCAGTTGACAAGCACGAAGGACTGAAGCAGCATGGAAGCTGCTACCAACAGTGTATCAGCAAAGCTTGGACCAGGAGGGTTCACAGAGCGACCGAGCCCGAAGGCGAGGGAGAAATGGCCAAGTAGGGTTTAGTCAACAATTTTATATCACAAACGCGTGTCTCTGGAGTGACCACGTAGCATTTTAATATTTTTCATGCAGTGGGTCGACGTTCTAAAGTCCTACGACGAGATTCCATTGATTGTTTTCCAACAAAATCGTAGCATGGATAAACAAAATCATAGCATGGGTAAACAAAATCATAACATGGATATCCCATTATGGTCGTGATACCATAGTTTACACCTGCCATATATTTCATGTTAGGACCAAGCTTTTGAACCCTGCAAAGTAAACATTAAAAACTTTGTCTTATAAAACCATGCAATTTAAATAGCATTCAAGGTTAAGTCTTGAAGTGTTTAAACATAGAGGATTTGATCTTTAATTATAAAAGTATAAGGATTTGGGAATAAGGTTAAGATCTAAGTAGTTCATAAACTTATCACCAGATTGCCATTTCCTCTAGTCTCATGTGAAAAGACAAGAGATATATCATTTCTTTTAAGTCTATAAGATAATGGAGTGAAGTTAGGTATGGTGGTTTACAATTCTACTACTAAAATGCCATTTGTATAGCTTTGCATAGATGGTATGGGACTTGTCATTCTTTCTTTATGTGATTTTAACTTGTAGAATTCAAGCTATATAACTCACAATTGTGGATTAGGGTTACTCTAGTCCATTTTACTTCTTGTTACAATATAATAACAATCTCTTAATAGTCTAAGATTCCTTGTGATAACAAGTAGACTCTTGTTATCCTTAAGGCTCAATGAGTTTAATCAAGATAGCTTATAGTTTTTATTCCATTGTCAATCATGGAAATAGGAGTAGTTTTCCAATCCATGCAAACCCTTAAAATGTTAAGAGGAGACATGTATCTGACAGTACACCTTGTAATTGCTAGAAATAAGAAAAGTATATATTGATAACTCCAGATCCTTTATAATGGAAGTTGTAAATCAAAATATATTCTAACTTTAAACTTGGCTTGATGCAATAACAATGGATGAGTAAAAAAAAACTGGTCTGAGTATGGTAACCCAGTTGTATTCTACAGTGCTAGTTAACAAATATATTTGCATTACAGTAATATCATCAAGGGACCAATACTCCATAGGGTTATTTAATTCATTTATTATCAAGAAAAATAGCTATCATATTCTCTAGTAATTTCCAACTCTCTATCAATAAGATCTTAATGAGATCATAGGAAGAGTTCTACCTTTAAACACTTGATAACCTGGCTAGCATGCTTATACTTTTACTGAATGATTTGGTACAGAAAATTGTTTTATAATACTTTAAAGATTTGTTTGCAGCGACCCAAACGTTACCTGTATATCTTTAAGAGAAAGAAAATCTGCTGCATTAGCTCGGAAGCTAAGTAAGCCCAGTCTGTTATGGCCATTCCCCCTTGTGATTGCAAACAGAAAACAATCAGTAACTAACAAGAAAACTCATCCTTAAATTTAAGTATATTAAAAGATCATTCAGTTACAATTCTGATACATAAACTAATCAAACAGCTAATGACTGCATTTAATAAGATTATATGCTATTTTAAAAATTTTAAATTTTTCGAAAATTTTGGTTGTTGACATGAGCTTGCTCTGGTCTCCCTGGCTGGAACTAGGTGCGGCAAAGTCAATTCTCTCAGCCCAAAAAGCTGTAATGGAACCAAGTTACTGCAGCAATCCTCCTAAAACAACTTCCTTACTGTATTTCCCTCTTCCTCAATGGATTTCCTGAATAACATTCACCTGAATGAATTCTCTCTGGAAAATAAATTCGAGCCCCCCAGCTCTCTTCATTGAGTTCTTTTAAAAGATTGCCTAGGTCTTTGTTGGGTTAACTGTCATTTAATGAGCCACCTGCTCTGATTGCACTTTCTTGGGGAATCATGATCCCAAATATAGGGAAGTTGCCACCTGCAACTTAGGAAGTGTTTGAGGATGCTGCCACTTGTCTTTTTGCCTTTCCACCTAGTTCCATCCACCAGTTTGACCAGTAACCTCTTTTTAACAGCTCTCCCATGCTGTTGTCTCCACAATTTATTTATTAATAATAAAATATTCTGAATTACACTCCACTTCTATTGACTCTGCTGAGTCATCCATCCCTACTTAGTATTAAATTTAACATAATGTCTCAGGAATATAATAAAACAATTTACATATTTTCTACAAAATTGGGGTATGTGACACCACCACTTCAAAGTCTTCTTATCGCTTTCAGGCACCTTAAAATTGAAAGCAACCACGAGCATGAACTGTCCTGGGCTCGTACAAATCCACACGACAGTACCATTTTTTAGCACACTTGTATCCCTTCTTTGAGTTCCTTAACAGATGAAGAAGGCCCCAACGGTGCTTCTCAGCGCCACAAGAGATCATATCTAGTCACACTATCATGGTAGCTTCCCCAGTATGGTCGCCTTTGTTCAGAGTATTCTACGATGTGTCACCCTTAGAGTCTCCCAATATCATTCATCAATCTGTCCCCTTGAGTCTCCCCCCATTGCAGTCACAGTCCCTGGTCCCTTAAGCTATGATCCCCTCCCACGAATTCAATTTCATATGCTTCTAGGTCAGCCTTGCCATCATACTCTGAACAAAGGAAGTCTGAGTCTCCCCCCCACTGTGCGACCTCAGTTGTCCCCCACCCCCACAGTATGTTAGTTCCATCCTAAGTACTATCATGTTTGGTTGTACACCTAGCGCTCCTATCAAGGTAACATCATCGCCTTGGTAGTTGCAGGTCTCCCTCTGTCGACGCCAACCCATCTATTCCAGAGGATAGACCCAGAGGTCCTTGCGTCTTGGACTCATCACCCTCATTGGTGAGTACCTACGGACCATTTTGAGAGGAACCCTTAGTGCCTCTCTGAATGGTTATTTCTCACGTGCTTGACGTCAACACCTTGATCGCACTGTTGAAATTCGTGTAGGGTATTGGTTCCTTAAGTTGTTTGTCGAAGACCCCGAATGTCCCCTGACTCTAGCACATTGGTGAGTCTATTTGGGAGCCCCCTCAGTTATTTGTCCTCGTGGATCTCTGGGTTGCATTTAGCGACAGTATTTGGAAGCACCCCAGTTGTATGCTTCCGTGAGTACCCAGTTCAGATCAGTGATGGTCTAACCATGAGTACGTCCCAGATTTGAGTCCCCTTTGGATCAGTATGATGTATACAACAATTCTCCATGTATTGTTCAGGTCCTCTTTCGTGCCTCATTATTATTTCTATATCTTGACACGAGCATGGGTATGCCCACCTCATCGATATGTTGAGATATTCCTCAGTGAGAACACGTATTTTAAGTTTTTGCAGTCCGTACGGACCCTGTGCTCCGAGTTCCAACCAGTTCCTTCTCTCCTCCATCACATGCTCGTACCCCTAAAAAATGACAAAACGTATGATGTCTATCGGCCATACGATGAGCTCCTGCCCTCACACATCAGGGGGCAATCTATTAACACCAAAAAATTACTCACCAGCTCATTCCTTTAGACACATACCCTTGTTGACCAAATTTCCTATCAATCTAGCCTCCAAAACCCCAGAAAACCCAAATGGGTACCAAATATCACTTTTCCTCCTCCAAATTGTTTAAAAACATACCAAAACCCCAAAAGAGGGTCCATTATTCCTAAAAATCAAAATAAATGGGAATAAACTCAAAAAGAAAATAAAAAAAAGAGGAAAAGAGGGCAAAAACCCTAAAAAACCCTAACCTAAATCTATAAAAGGGGGTGGAGGCCCCTCATTTATACAAGAAACACCTACTCTACCCTTATGCTGCTGAAATTTCTATTGAACCATAAGCCATCCACTTTTGAGCTTTCGCCTCCCACTAGATAGAAGCTTTAGACACCATTGATGCATTGTGGAGGAGAGTAAGGAACCAAGGAGCTCTGGAGCACACCTATTGTACCACCGTAAGAGCTTCATCAGCCTCATTTTTTGAGGTAAATTCTTTGCAAGCCCTAGCTTTCCCGTCAATACAAAATTGAAAGATTCTTTATAGTATTTCCGTGGAAGTTTACTGTTCTTTGTTTTAATTTATATTTGTCTTATGCACATGCTAGATTAGATTTTTTACTGTCTTTATATTTAATTAGTTTTCCATCGTTTTCCATTAAAGCTGCTGCTAAGAGTTCCCTTACCCTTAGTAGGTGCCTTTTTGCACGAACCGGGGTGTAAACCCCTGCACCAACAAGTGTTCCCTTTTTCCAATTGAGATCAGACTTCCTTCATATTTATCTACCAGAATTTTGAGGCTGACTTGTGTCAAAACTCTTTTCCCTTTGCATTCATCCTTTGTTGTCTTATTCCACAGATCTGTTGCCCAATTCTCATGCTTATCCTTTGTTCTAGTATTTTTTTCTCTTCACAAGGCTTAACATTTGACAACAATAAAACTTTGACATTGCATGGTATGCTTCAAGGTTGTCTTAATATCTCCAAGGTTCAACAAGGCATTAAAAGGACTTCAAGCCTTTTTCAAAGGTAAGGCATAATGACACAATCTCTTCAAAGACTAAGCATCAACCTTCTTCATAAGTTATGTTGGGTTTCTGAAGCTCCATGGACTGTCTTCAAATCTGATCATGCTCTCCAATTATGACCCCATTTGACATCAATGACAACACAGTTTCCAATAATATCCCCCTTTGTCATTGATGGCAACACACAGTAAAACAACCTGACTCCCCCTAAGATTGAGCTCTCTCTTCATTATCAAATTTGAACCAATATTTGACCAAACATTAATTGTTGATCCCCATGACTTTAATCTTTAACAATTATTTTTTTACTAGCTTCTTCTCTCCCCCTTTGACATCAATGGAAAAGGTTTCTAGTATTCTCTTCTCCGTCATAACAGTCCTCTTTATTCAAAGGAAATCTACTCTTCTTTGATTACTCCCCCTATTGATTATCCTTCTCTGAGTCTGCTCATGAGTTAATTCTAAAGTTCTTCAAATATACTGATGGTGATGCCTTAATGATTGTCATTTTAGTAGGTTTTCCTATTCGCAAGTTCAATAAAAGTCCATATTGATCTCTTGAAGAAGCACAACAATCTTTCAAACCAATTCCAATTCAATTTCATACAACCATTTTTCATTTTCTCAGTTGTTAATCATGTTCGGATTTCTATGTTGATCATGAATTCATTCACTAATGCTTGAGGAAGCTTTCTTCTCTTCAATATTAAGTGTAGTGTTAGAACTGATTGGAAACTATCAGCTTATGCTACTTATTGAGATTTGAATTACTGATATGTCACGTTCTTTTTGTCATAACTTTCAGATATTTGTCCTTTGACTCATTCTCAGGTCTATTCATTTCTGGAGCTCTAATCTCGCCCTTCTCAAGACACCATCACATCCACACTCCTTTCTCATGTAAATTTTTCAAATTTTAACAGTACCATCCCAAATTATTCATGCCTGATCAGATCCTCAAACATTTTTTGTTGTCTTCTTCATGAATATTCTGCTTTATTACAATCAGCTTCATACTATATTTTGGTTAGGATAATGTTTTCTCTTTCACGTTGGCAAGGTCTATTCTTAAATTTGATTCACGAGGTTTTTGACATGTTCATGCAACTCTTGAAACTTCTCATTTACTCAGTTGATCATCATATTTTCTTCAATGCAACAATGAAAGTATTCATCAAACCCACGTAGCAGACTTTAATAGAATCTCAAAGACAATCCTTATAGAGTGTAATGTCAGTCCTTGCATCATATTTCATTAGTCAACTCATGCTGTCCCTTCTCTAATGCATTAAATTTGCTCCAAAATAGTCCTTGTATTCATATCAATTTGATTTTCCAAGGTAATGCTACATTAGTGCTTGGTGGTTTAAAAAATGCTCCACAGGATATCTCAAGGACACGTTACAGATCTAAGAGATTCCTTAAACTTCAAATGAGCGAGTTAACCCCTCATGAATACTTTGGAAGAAGAAATATCTGCTCCTATACTTTTTCCCTTCTGGCTGCAACCTAATACTTCAAATATCATACTCTTCTATTAACAGATTTATTCTTTAGGTTTGGGGACTTCAAATCCCATGGACCGATTCTAGGATCATTTCCCCCTTTATTTTACAATTTTTTCCATCCATACTTCTTCTAATGCACTTTTTAATATTCAGCTTTATCTAATGCCTTCAAGGTATATAGGTCATTTCCACAAGGATTTATAGCATTCGACATACACTTTTTTTTTTTTTTATGACAGTCTTTAGCTCAGATATTTGAATATCAGGACCTTATCATCTATATATCTCCTCTATATTATGTCCTTGAGTTCTTCATGCATCTCACTGGTAACACATTGATTCTATGTTCATTATTAAAACCCTAACAAATATCCAATGATGCATCTCAGAAGAAAAATCTATATGTATCCAATGACTCCAATTTAATGCTTATAAGCTGCCTTTCAACATGCCAAACACACTCTGCATTATGTGCCTCTTTCAATGGCTGTCTAATAGTCCTCAAGGTTTTTGTCTTCTATTTTCATCAATGTACGATTTGTTTGTAGTTTCTTGGAGAGTCATTAAAAATGAGTGAGGTGACAACAAGCAATCACTCTTCTTTAAATCACTTCAAATATTTTTGTTAAACTATTCACTGGAACATCAGTCAACTATGTCAACTACATTAAGCCACAACAGTCCACTGCAGGAGAGAACATCAAATCCCATGTAGCACTAAGATGCTTAGTTTTCAAATTCATTTTATAAACTCTATCTTTGGTTGATACTCTTATATTTGTTTCATGATCAGCTCCTATATATTGAGACTATTTTCCATCTTTTAGTTCAGTTCTATTTTGGATCTGCTTGCATTCTTGTTCTCATCATTTGTTCCCTACTCTTGGGCCCCTTTTTCTTTTCAAAAATATCTAGTGCTTTGTTCAAAACAAGATATGAGATCTTCCATATTCTTCATATGTTAGTTCAATTTCCTTGGAGATATCTTCATCAGTTCATGTCACAACATTCCATTTATGGGCAACAACATGAAATTCATCATCATTGTTTTGAACGACAGAGAATCCTTCTTCATTCCCTTCTTTAATTAAAAATTCAGAAGACAGGGGATCCCTCTTATTCCCACGATTTGGCTTCTTGTTGCTACCTTCAGTTGGCAGTGTCCACCTCTCCAAGGCTTGAATCTGAAAGGATGTCAGAAAGTAATTTGTATCATGCCTATGCATTGTACAAGCTCTATAACCTTCAGAAAAGCCACAATAAAAACTTGGCACAGAAATATTTGCAGCTGATGGCATCATTTGTATTATTTGCTGCGATTTCTATTATGCCCGTACGATCATAAACACAGGGCTGACCATTTTGAACTGGAGAATGAGAATAAAAGGGGTTCGAGAATGGCTAGTCTTTTTGGGATTTAGTTTGGATTCTAATAAGCACACCAGAGAAATAGGATGCCCTGTCTCGGAGATGGAAGCAGCGCAAACTGGTTCAACAAATCAGTCTTTTCATTGTGGATGAACTTCTTTTAGAAATGGAAGAAAAGGTGGTCCAATCTCGGAGGTAATTGTATCCAGAAGGTTAAATACTTGTGGTTCTGTACAATGATGAGAACACAGTCTCATTTGTTACATTAAACAAAGTCACAGGATTCTTGCAGCTGCTGCATCACAACCTCTTCCTGACGACGACGATGATGGTTTTGACATTTGAGAATTAAATCTACCTGTGGAGCCATCTCAACTCCAACGCGGGCATGTCTACCATTAACGGCATCTTTGAGGTGAGTTCCAGGAGCTATGACGAATAAAGACTAAGGCCATGGCACAGGCAGGGAAAAGGATCCACTGGTCTGATCAGAAAAACTAATTTGCAGAAGCAAAGACTCAGCAGCCGTTGGCTCGAACGATGGACGGTGGCGGTTAAACTTCACTCAAAGTTTTAGTCCCAAATTGGCCGCGGAACTTGATTTATATGTGTTTATATAGCCCAACCTTCCCTTTCATTATAGATGCGTAGAGAAAAGATTATGGTGGGGGCTCTAGGTGATTGACTCCACGAGAAGATCATCAACTCGGAACTCGAGACCACCGGTCAGGTCCCCTAAGTCTTCTGGTGAACGTGGCATTTGTACCAAACTTGGCATTGACATGGATAGAGAGTCCTAAGTCTTCTGGTGAACGTGGCATTGTAGCAAACTTGGCATTGACATGGATAGAGAGGTGAACGTGGCATTGAAGCAAACATATAGACAGTGACGTGTCAGGCCCCTAACCTTTTGGCAAACGTGGCAATGAGATGGACAGAGACGTGTCAAGATCAGATTGCTTCACAATCCAAGCTCCCGTACAAGCAAAACCATTCTTTGTGAGTGCGATAGGGACCAGGACACTAGTCATATTATGTAATGAATATATAATGTTACACATTTTTTAATTATTCATAATCAAATACATAATTTTACACACTTCTTTAATTATCACATTCTCCTATGCTTCACCTTGAGTAGTGGGTGGAGTTCACCTTGAGTAGTGGTTGGAGGTGGAGGAGATTCGATCCTCCTTATGGTTTTCATGATAGTTCTCTCTCTGTAAGATACAATCACAACATTAGTCATATAAAAATAAATTAGAAACAAATACAATTCATTTTCTTTCAAACAAAAACAAGCATGCCTAAGGCCCTAGCATGAGAGCCTCACTCAAATACCATAATATATCACCACAACTACCATAATACATAAAACTCATATTTTACTTAAGAGAAGCAAGATCAACAAGAGTTTAGCTCTATATTAATAATAATATAGAGTTAAAAATATACTACAAAGGGTAATCTCAAACAAAATGTGCAATCATCATTACTGTATTACAACCTAATAGAAAAATAAATAAAGAAAAATAGTCAACATTTGCAATGCAAGTAGATCTGGAATCTCAAATTCACATATTTTCATTGGAGGTGGAGGATTGATGGTTTCCATCTTCCATGCTCAATGCCCTTGACATCGAGGAATTTTTATTGAAGCAACTTCCAGTTAAAATAGAAAATTGAAATGTTGAGTTGAAAGTGTTTTTTGTAGTGTCTAGTTGAAACTGTTTGATTTGGATGCTAGGAAACAAAGAAAATTTAGCATTTTAAGATGACTGTGAAATTTTCCTTGTTTTTGAAATGCAACAAGTACACACGGGAATGAAAATGCAAAGGACCAAGAATAAATAACTAAACATTCCCGCAAGCTTAAATTGCATATTGATATTTTCAATTTCCAGTTTTCTACACAAGCTCTCTACCAAAACTCGACTTAAGAAGAAGTACCAATTGACAGTTGCTCCCCATGAGAGGACAAGACAATACCAAAAAAATAAAAACATATAAAATCTTCAATAATTTAAGCTGCTATTCAAAGAAGTAATATTGAACACCATTATAATATATGTTAAGAAAACAATTCTTCATCTTTAATGAATCTTAAATCACTAACATACTCTTCAAAATCATAGCATCTTTATAAGAGTAAATGCATTCCCTTAATTTTATAATGATATGAAAGAAAACATTGATATATACACACATGGTTTTCATGAAATCCATATAAGCAATGCACCAAAACACCCACTAGTTAACAATATGACTCCCTAATACTTTGAGGATGTCAGCTAAAGATACACACTATGAATTCAAGACATAGTTAAAAAATAGCCTTTAATCCTAAACATTTTGCTTGCACCTCATAAATTATATACTCATCATTCATATGGAGGGGAGATTCCATTAAAGGATATTGGTTCCACACAAGAAACATTTTAGTTGAAAGTAAATTGATAGAAACAAAAGGAGAAGAGATTTTTTTGGATAACTCATTCATGGAACAGACCTAAGGGGATTACTCCCAACATGGAAATCCCACATGGATCACTCTACATTACAATGATGTACATGTGTAAAAATAGGATTTATACAACCCCCAAAGTGAAATTCCATCCAAGTCATGATATTGGCCCTAATACCCCTCCTTGGAGATGGTGCACTCTCCAACAAGATGTTAGTTCAATTCCCCCTCTCCTATAATGATCCACTATCCAGATGTCCCCATGTAACATTTTACTTCTCTAACCATGTCCACATGTCCTCACATGTGCCCAATTATACTATCATGTGTACCAATGTGGTCACAAAGCTCAATTGCTTCTCCTCAACATATGTGTTCAGGTCCATCACTAACCTCCATGAAGTATGCTCTTCAACCCAAGCATCCTTATATCAAGTATCCAACCTCCAAGATATAATATATCACACGGTCCCTATATCCCTCCTTCAAGTACCCAAGGCTTATCCTTCTATGTAGACACCTCAATTGACCAAACGATCAACTCCCCCATTGTGTGCACCCAATGGATTAGTCAACATGTCAATATATTAGTCAACATGTCAATAAGGGTAACTACCTCATAGGTAATGACATCATGTTAACACTCTAATTAACCAATATCAAGAATCCACCCAAACTGAGTTATCCATATGTCAATGAGTCATCACTAAGGGGCTAGGAGACATAGTTCCCTCCTAGTAAGGTGAATAGTTTTGGAGTAACCCCAAAAAATAACATCATTTACGTATGCAAATGAAAGAAATTGTTGCCAAAGTATATTTCCCTCTTCAATCATGAGCATATAGGAAACTTCCACTATGCTTCCATCTCTAAAGCACTTTCTACAAATTGAGCGTGAAGGAGGATTGAAAAAAGTTCTTTGGTATATGACTCTATAGGAAATATATCCACTAAGTTTTGATGGATGAATGGTTGAGAAGCCCCATAAAAAATTCCACGGTGTATCTACAATTTGTAAGGATTTGGTTGTTTATTTTCCCTTGGTGAAAATTGGTTAATTTGGAAAACAATAAAGGGTTCCAAATTTTAGGTGGGATTGGCCCCATGGGTTGGATGTGAAGTAAACTTTAGACTACCTATTCATATGATTTTACATCTGTGAGCTAGAGGAATTGTCACTCTATCACAGGTGACTAACTACAACAACGCAAGTATTTGGCAATAGGATTGGATGTTTGGAATGGATTTGGGGTTCAATTATGAATATAATGAAATATAGGATATTTATCTTGATAATATTTAGATAAGAATAATAAGAAGAAATAATTAGGATGACTATCTCCTTTGGTCAAAACATCCAAATGGGTTTTACACACCAAAGGTTGGATATAAGACTTTAATTGAGCAGGATGACCTAGAACAATCGAAATGGTGATGGAAGGATATATGAAAATTTAAATGTCCTTCTAAATCCCTACTATTCATGTGGATGTTTCTTAATTAAAAAATTCCAACTTGGGACATTCTTCAAAAGAAGAATTTTGCAGGTCTGGGGAGGTGTAGTATTTATTAGAATCAAGAGGAGACCAATTTTCAGTTGAACATGAGTTGTCCATATGCTCGATAGGTCTGGTCCCACGTAACAAGAATCACCAGTATGGAAGGTAAATGGACTAGATATTCCATTGAAGAAGGACTAAAGAAGTGGAGTGAACATGCATGGACAAAAAAGCTAAGAGCTCTGCCACTTATTATGGCATGGGCATATGGTTGGATAGAAATTCATTAATATTTGGTGACAAAATGGTACACCCTTTGGATGTGGTAGTACAAGTAATAAATATAACAAGTTATTTTAAGCAACAAAGAACTGTTTAAACTTTGAGAGCAATCAAGGAAGAGACTAATGACAAAATTAGGGCTTAGGCCTATTTTGATGTAGCCTCCCAAATGGAACCTAAAATAAGAGGTGTTGGAGGGATATTATATATCTTAGAGACTCACTATGTTAGTTTGAAAGTGGGGATTGGTGATTCCACGGCAATAATCAAATGGGTAAAGGGAGAATATATGATGAGTAACTTCCATTTACAACCTCTATTAGATGATACAATTAACATGGAAAACACTTCAATAAATTATCTTCAATTAATATTTTCGATCTCTAAGTTGTGTAACACCTTTAAACCACATTGGCAAGGCACAAAAAAACACTTGCAAGTATTGTACGAGGGTGCGAGGAGACCCTTTTATGCATGAATTAGGGCTCTCGAAGTAAATAAAAATCGTTTTCCATGAAGAAATTATCCAGTTTATAGACACTATGAAATAAGTATGGCTTTAAATATGCCCCATAAGTTGAATTTGGCTTTTTCAATCATTGTGTCAGTTTTTTTCTAAATTCATGTGCCATTCCACAAGCTTTCCTAATAAAAGTCATGTAAGTCAAATTTTTATACTCCCCTAAGAAATCCTCAATAATTCCAATAATTTATATTTATTGCATATGTAAGGTATACCAAATTTCTAGTGAAAATAAATTAGGTGTTAACAATTATGTACTGAGGTTTGGTGGATGGATATATTAGGATTCAGGAATGTTGAATTAGTGTATTAATATTTTGTTCTCATGAGTGTGTTAACTCATCTTACCACATTTGATCCCTCATATAATAAATATATTTCTCTCAACTTTGTGTAAATCTTAATTTCTTTAGGATGGATCCATTTAACGTGTTACTAAAGTGCTAACATATGCAAGAATAACTCATTCTTCTAAGTCTTTCCTTATGTGCATGTTTAATAATATGGCTATATCAATCTTGATATTATTCCTCATTTCAATACTTACTTTGATTGCATTTTCCTTATGTAAGTGATCATTGCTTGTATATATGATTTCTTACCTTTGAATCCCAATAATAAGATAGCCTCTTATACCACAAACTATTTTTGAAATAAAAAAGGACAAAGTAGTATATGAAGATTTTTTTTATCGACAATTAAATATGACATAAAAGGGGGGAAATCATATCCCATTAATCACGAACCCATTAAAAACCACTAAATAACTAAATATTAATGATAAATTGGCCCCTAACCCTTGAACTCCTAGTCTATAACTAGCCAATAACAACCTCACACCTAACCTACTAATGTTTTCTATCCTCATCCTCTAATCAGTCACTAACCCACTAAGCCCTAATCCCCTAACCGCTAACCCTTAACGACCAACCCATTGACATATTATCATTACTAAACCTTATCGACTTAAACCCACTAACACTCATCTTCCTTATCTTTATGACCCTTAACTAACCATATCGTAACCCCACTAACCCAACTATGCTTACACTTAACCCACTCACAACACTGACATAATTTTATTTTTCCTAGTTTAATTTTTATCACTAACTCTTATAGTTTTTAATAATCATTGGTGATCGAAAGCCTTAATTTAATAAGGAAACCCTATTTATTTGGCCTTAGTCGTTTGAAACATATATTTTTATTATATAAGATATGCCTGCTAAATGAAACAACTCAAGAATACTTTTCATTTCAATAACTCAAACACTACTATATTTCACACAATGCTTATAACAAGCTAAAGAAATTACTAAGTTTACTAAAGTTGGGAAAACAACTCCATTTCTATTGTCTCCAAGTGAATTCCTATGGATTGGTGTTGATTATGAAACATCTTAAAAGGAGGTCTCCACTTTAACTTTTAATGCTAAAGTTTAAGTTAATGAAAGTAAAATGTAAGATGTACATATCAATTATATGTTACCAATTGTAGCAATAGGATAATCCCTAGTTCACTAGGCATGATACTATTAGGTCAGTAATTCAAATTATGGTACACTACTATGATGTAGATGATACACTTGTCCTTGGAATGGGACAAACAATATTTTTAGTGACCTTTTTTGCATCCCTTTTGAGTACCTTTTGCATGTATTTATTCAATCTTTTTTTTACTTTGTTGTTCATTTTTTCTATTTTGCATCCTCGTGCATATTATTTGCATCCATTTTATGGTTTTTTGTAGTTCTAAGGAGACCCAAATTAGATGTGAAAAAAATCACAAAAGGAGACATAAAAAACAACACAAATTGGATGTCAATAGGATGCAACAACAATGCAAAAAATATGCAAAATAGAAGAAAAATATGCATAATCAATGAAAATTAGAATCACAATGGACACAAAGAATAAAGACAAGATGGTAAATACGCATAGAAAAAGGATTCTACCTAAAGTTTCCAATTTTGCATACTTAAAACTTAGGAAAAAAAATACAAAGGCTAGGGACATAAAAGAAGATTATCCACGACTATAGTGTAGCAGTGGGTGGAAATTACTCCAGACAAATTAAAAAAACAACATCAATCTCATAGGCGCCCCCCAATTTTCTTGGATTTTCCCTACCTAATCCATTCATTGCTTCCAAGAGCCACGGTAGAGGGATACTGATTGAGAGAGCTGAGAGCATCAAGATCACAACGTGTGAGGAGCAGAGGAGATCGGTGCACCCATAGGATATGGCCATTACGTTCTAGAGGAGACCGATGCAGGCAATAGACGGACGGAGATAAATAGGGGCCAACCAATGTCTTCGGTAAGGCCATCTGAGCCATGGACACAATTCTGGCATTTTGAACCTTCAATTTGTTCAATAACATAGCTAGCACATCCTGTATTTGTCTTTGTGAATGTTTAAACACTGGTGACATTGCCTAGGGTTTGAAAATAATCAAATCTGCTTAGGGTAACTGTGTAGATGATATGGTGAGGACTAGAGTTCGAATCCCAACGATATTCCGAATTTAATCTACCTTAGAAAATTGCTCAAATACCCAAATCTTGCTAGTACAAGTTCATATTTTCATGTTAGGTATTGTTACTGTATTCATAGAAAAATGAGCAATAAACATGTTTCTAAATGCTAGAGGGATTATACAATGAATAGTCTCTTCGAGTCACCTTAACTAGAATAGATTGAAACAAGGCCACTCCTCCACGCAATTCACCATGCATCTTGATCATCTCTGCATGAGAGAATCAAGGGAATCAAATAACTTTTTGACACATGGCATCTCTGCAAATACCTAGATTTCCTTGCATCCTAAGTTCCTAACACATCTGGAGGATTTTTGATGTTTTTTTGTCAAACTGAAAACCTCATCTAATATGTGCATTTGGTGACATATTTAGGGATTCAAAGCGTTTCCCAAAGGGAGTTGTTGTCTCCAACGTCTCTAGAGATGTCCAACAGAGGGGTCCACTATAACCTAAGTGATGGCATATTCTATTTCTCAAAGGAGGGAAACTCTCACCCAAAGTGCAGTGCCAGGACAAGAAAAACTATGGGGCTTGAGCAATGTGAGAGTTGTGACCAACCAAAATGCAGGTTAACTCAGAGGTTCCCATCAATCAACCAGAATGCTGCAACCACCCATAACTAGAGCAATAGACATAACAATAGAAAGCATTGCACTTAACCATTCATCACATAAACTAGATAAAAGGTGCATCATTGGACACCATAATAGATATAAAATGCAACTTCATCAACATAGATGAATGAGACAATCATATTTTTCATGTGGGCTCTTATTTCATTATTGCATATGATAATCCAATACATGGTTAGGTAATAAAAGTAATTCTAATGATCAAAACAGTCTACTATCATCATTCTAATCACGCCTAAGCCATTAATTATATCCATCGCAGAGTGATGGGAAGGCACATGCAGATCTTGGCTATCAACATTGTCTTTCTGTCCAACTCTGCTTGATTGGCTCCTAGTTTTCTTTTTCTTCCTTAGCCAGGTGGCACTCTCCTTATAGTTCCACCCCAGTTTAACTCTGAAAACAGTAAACAAAATATTTACTCCAACAAAACAAAGAAGAAAGGGGGAACATCACTGTTAGTTGCCTATGAGAAAAATATCCCAACAGGGGAATGCTCAACATGGACAGTTGCCTAGATGAATTCAACCTTCAACATCAACATGATTGTGAGATCAACTTGATTGAGCACCAATATGTGTTTTGAAGGTGAAGCAGTTGTTACACTGAAAACACATCATGTAATCGGGTAGCTCTTCTACAAAACCGATGAGCACAGTGACCAATTACCCAAGTAGCCTAGTGGTGGGAGTTGAGCCATATGCAGTCTTCAAATCAACAGTGTTTGTAAACTTCATAAGTTGTAAAAGTTTGATTTTTTGTATTGAAAGGGAGTGAAATCTAGGTGAAAGTGAACAATGGTATTTTGTGTTAGGGTAGATTCTTAGAGTGGTTACACTCATTAAAGAGTTGTTAACAATCATTAATAATTAGGTCTCTTGATAGTCGAATATGTAACCAATGTAATGTAATAGATTGAAATAGTCGCCATAACTCTACAAAATTATCTTGGCTTCGACCATCTTGAATGAGATTAGGCTCTTAGTTTGCAAGTTTGACCTTGGAACAAAATGCTTTAGGGTTTGACCGTTTCAATGAGTGAGATCTGCAATTCAGTGCTAATGAAGGAGATCCAGCAATATTATATATATATTTTAAAATCTATTATGGTTTGTGATAGCTAAGCATATATCAATAGCATATCCATGAGAGCTAATGAAGGAGATCCATATTTATTGGATGCTATATCCATGTATGAACTGCTAAAGATACAAACAACCAAACAACCTTGAGGCTATAACAGGAGTTGTAGCAAAATGTAATTTACATGTAAAATAAGTTTTAGAATTGGTAAAATGTAAACAACAATGATCCATACATTGTAATTATAACCAGAGCATCAAGACGCCTTAAAGTTACCATCCATCATCATCTTGATTGGAACTGTAAATATTTAATTTGTTAAATCCTTGCTGTGACTAGCTGGGACTATTTAATTGTATTTACTATCAATCCCCCCATTACGGACCAGAAACCAACAAAATCTTAAGAAGATCAAGCCAAACTCCTATGAAGGTCAAGCTCTCTGTAGAAACGACAGCACGGGAGCACCTTTAAAATCCACAAAACAATTACAACACATATGTAAAAGCAATGGTTGAGTTGGAATTAACAAAAAAATGCAAACGGTTGAGCTCCAAGTTGTCCAAAGCTCCAAATGCAAGGGAGGGAGAAGGGTAGGTTGTCAATGCCGATACATATGGAGCTTCATATCTCCTACCAATGGACCTTATCAAACATATCAGACCCACCACCATGTTAAATGCCCCTCGTCATGCCTAGTACCGTGATGGACATATGGTCCCTCTAAAACCAATAACTAAATAAACAAATCTCAAGGGCAACAAGGACAGTTAGTCAACTTAAACCTATTTCTCCCTAGGACTAGAAGTGGATGAAATTAAACACCATAAATGCTAAATGTATAATATAATTTTCAGAAAAAGACACACATATCAACTGAATCATTTCTTCTAAATGATGGTTCCGTAGTGAACTAGGTCTCAAGTTGGATGTCCATGGCAGGCGATGCAACTTCCCAAAAGTCCATGTGGTCTTCTTTTGCAATGGGGCCATTTTCGGCATATGTTTCAACCCATTGGGCCAACCCTTGGGGTTATGATAAACCTATTATAGGGTAGAGTTAGGTGTGAGGATTCCAAGAATGCAGAAATGTAGGGGGATGATTATTGGAATCCCAATGCAACCAACCATGATTATCTTTCATGACTATCAAGAAAATCCAAAATATGCTTATAAAACACTTCTATCCGGACAAAGAATAGATAAAGTGATGGGTGGGGTAATTAGTATTTCATTGTGAGAGGAAGGTCCTAATGTTAGGGTGCATAGGCGACCTCAACCAAGTTGTAGACAACATGGAGAAGTATTATGTTATAAATGTCTCAAATTCTTCTGAAAAGATTGTCAAATTTGCATATAAATCTACTCGTTGTCCATATATATATAAATAAGATGTTTAATAAGAGTGTGGAAATTGTTTGAGAATATCTGCCAAGCCCTAACTTTTTTCTTTTACAACAACTAATAGTATTTTGCACCTAAATAATGTTTAGATGCAATAAATAATACCCAAATTTAATGATTGTAGGTACCACCAAATAGGTACTTGTCGGATCTATCTTCCTCAAGTGAGGAAGATAGACTAGAAGAGGTTGAAAGCGGGACGTCTAATACAAGATCTAATAGGTCAAGATCAACTAGAGGTGAAAAGGTAAGGAGAAAATTTCGTAGACGCGTGGAAATTT
Organism: Larix kaempferi; assembly: GCA_027924585.1. Taxonomy (NCBI): domain Eukaryota; kingdom Viridiplantae; phylum Streptophyta; class Pinopsida; order Pinales; family Pinaceae; genus Larix; species Larix kaempferi. The sequence goes on along the minus strand of BSBM01001483.1, from coordinate 3,649,664 downwards.
TTGTTTCTGAAGGAGGATCACGTGGTTATGATAATGAGTGCATAGGTGACATTGAGTTTCCCCTAAGGTATAGACATCTTGTCAAAGATGTCTACCCAAGGAGCTACCCCAAGTGGACACGTATTTCTTCCTCAATGGGAGGAATTATCGCATTGCTCCATCCTCTTTACATGGACTGGGGCTATTTTCCATGGATGACATAAAGGTGTCATATGGCACTGAAACTGAATTGATGGAGTATGTTGGTCCATGCTACAAATACAATGACTGGTTGTTGTTGGTCCGATATACGCGAAGTATGCAGACATACGGAGTGGCAGCAAATTATTGTCAACTACTGGACAACAGTCTGAACAAAGGATCAATTTTGTATATTGATGGAAGGCCAAAAGCTTCAGGAAATATCGCAGGGTTTATAAATAGCAGACGACTAGGGTCAACACATAAGCTACCCAATTGCATATTTGAGGGGCGTGAAGGAAATCATGTATTCATATGTGCAACAAAATCAAAAGTTGCAGGTGAAGAGCTGTTTATCAATTATGGTTTGAATCGAACAGATGCGGGGGTTGCTATTATGGGGGTAATTTTCTTATACAACATTTAACTCAACCTTTGATCGATGACTTGTTATTTTTCTCTTGCATCAAGTTTATTTATGTCATGCTTTTTATAATAGACACATGGTTAATTATATGTCATGCTTTTCATTAATCATGTTTAAGAGACATTGTTATATATGTAATTTTCATTTTTAGTATGTCTTAATTCTTATATTGTGGTAGGGTGATCGTGGCCATATGCCACAAGCTGACCGTGGAAAGTCACCAATGGTGACACATGAGGTAAATGTTAGTTTAATAGTACCTAATAGCATCAATGTAATAGTAACCACAATTCATGATTATATTACGTCTGTTAACATTTGACATTTTTTTTGCTATTGAGCTCAATATTTCAATATTATATCATTCTTATTGTATTGTGGCAGGGGGGTGATACTCAGAGCACACCTACAGCTTCTGGACAGGTAAAGTTGACTGTCATAGTAACAATAAGGTTTTTTTATATTAATCAAGTTTATTATACATGGTTCAATTTTTAGTTATCGATATGAATATGTATTGCTTATTGTATTGTGGCAGGGTGACCGTGGGAAGGCACCAATGCTGTCGCATAAGGTAAATGATATCGTAATAGTACCTAAACATGATTATAGTACTTTTTTTGTTATTATATGCATTATATATTTTTTATGTGATTTTTTTATTGATGTTCGTAGAGCACACCACATCAAGGTGATGATGTGGTCAATGAGGAAGTGATAGATTATTCAATCGACCCAACGGATACTGTGAAACTGGCTTTGAAAAAGTGCAATCGAGACCTTCTTGATCTGATTTTAATCGATCCAATGATTGAAGAAATACAAGCACAAATTGATGAATTGAGGAGAAAGATTAAAAAATACAGGGTAAGTGGCATCTTTGAAAGTTTTTACGAACTACATATATTCATTTATGTTATTTTAGTTCTCTTTTTTTGATATGTTCTAATCAATTGAAGTTTTATGCTTTAGGATTATTTGAAGCCAAAACCCGTGTATCAAGAACAGGCTGCAGGGGCTAGTATTGGTAGTAGCGATGGTTCAACACATCGTCAATCTACCGTACCAACGAGGCTATTTTCCTCTCCTATACAAAAATGCACTTTAGATGCCACGCCCTCAACGAGTGTTGGAGGTCAACATGGCCCTTCAACCACCACCACTCCATAGGATGATGGACAGGACGGTGGCATGGTCAGCTTTTTTGGTGAAACATTCAACAAAAAAGGTGTCACCGCAGCAGCAGGGTTAAATTTGAAATATGTCAGGGCAGATTATAGGGACAATCTGCAAATTAACCACAAGTATGAGCGTCCTCCGATGGTTCCAGAGAAGGAGTGGAAGGCGCTCATCGATGATGCAAAGGAGAAGGCATTGAGAAAACAAGGAAAAACCGGGCCAATCAGTTCAAGAAGGTATGGCACATATCATATTTTCAATGAACAATGTTCATTTTTTTAAAAACTTTTAAATATATGTAAGTTGTGATATCTAACATATTTGCAACCTTTCATACGCTCTCCGACACATCTAAAGCAACAAAGGAAAGATTAGAAAAACATGGGCAACACAAACTGGGCCAGGGTGGATATCAGAAGTTAAGGGCACGAATTGTAACAATCAAACGATCATTATTTGTAGCCAACAATTAATTTAACAATTAATCGATTTTTCTAACAGTAGCGAACAATTAATTGATTTATCATAATCACTTTACATGGTGTTATGCATGCAGGGAAATGGTTTTCAAGAGGAAGCCACTAAGGAAGACTTGAAGCTCAGCTTCAAGTACGGTTTTTAGCATGTGCTGGAACATCGAAAAAGCTTGGGGAAAACCCCAATTTTCCCATTGATTCAAGCAGAGGTAAATAAAATCAATAAGACATCATTATAATGTACTTGCGTAATCTATTCATGAATGATTACATCAAAAAATGAATGTATTTTTTTGTTTTCAGGGTGAGACCAACAAAAGCAGTAAGGGTAGTGGTACCGAATCGGTACCACGCGCTAGTGGGGAGCTGCCTAGCCATTTAGGTATGTATGCTATAAAACAGATGTATTCAATATGATTTTAAATACATAATTGATGAGGTTTACTAATTAATATTTTTCTATGAATGGCAGAGCATGTACCTTCTCAAGCTCAACCGGGAGAGGAACAAATGGCAGAGCCAATGAACACTCTAGTTGATTCAGCTAGTCAGCCAGTAGGTAAAGATCATTGTAATGATATTGGAAATAATTAAATACGTATCTCAATAATAACTTCACATTTATATCTATATAACTATCTTGGTTTTTGCAGATGATGCCCCTGTCCATCCACCTCCACCCCCTGTTAATCGATGTACCAGAAGTATGGTATAGGGGTGCATATCCACACAATCAAAGGAAAAAGAGGGCACAACAACTACAATGGGTCAAGACAACGAAGATGAAGTCCCCCTCTTTGAATTTATGAGAAAAAAACAAAAACATAAAAAAATGTAGTTGTAAACATTTGAGATTTGTATTTGACTGAGTGAAGGCATTAACTATTTTAAGTTTTTTTACAAGTTTCTTGATCTAGTCGGTGCATGGTGATATTTTAGAATTGAGGTTTCACATCTCCATGTTATTGCTCGGATCATATGTCTTAATATGTGTGACATATTTAGATGACTATGGTTATCCTCAAGGGATTGGACACCCCTTCCTGAGTTAACCTAAGGAATATGAGATGACCATATCGTTTATAATTGGTTTATCGCTATTGCTGTTTTTGTTTTCAGTACTTTAATGATTTATGTAGCTCTATGTTTGATAGTACTGTGTTGATTAGAACAATTAATATAACTATGTTTGTGCTTTTTGAAATTTATATGTGAAATGTTTGTTCACTTTGTTGCATAGCTTATTTTTGAATATGTGTGACATCTTCCGAGGACTATGGTTCTCGTCAAGGGGCTGGCCGCCCCTTGTTGAGTTAACCTGAGGAAGATGAGATGACCACATGACCTTCCTTATCCTGGGATGATGATTATGAGCTTCCTCTCATTGCATGAGACACATGAGACGTATGACCACATACAATTGAGAAGGTCGGGTAACCTACCTTGAAAATGACTTGATGTGCATGAGCCTAGTATGACGTCGTGTTGCCTTATTATGATACGTTGACTTGCATGTTTACTTGTATGTGATGTTTATCCTTGTGGTGACTCGTGATTGACCCTTGCATGGTAGCGTTGAGCTATACAACCCTTAATTGTTAACGTCCAGCTTGTTGATGACCAGTGTGACCCCTTAGGATTGTTTTCCACCTTTGCGTTGACCTTAATAGACCTCCTTAGGTTCCATCCACCACAACGTTACCTTATATGATTTTTTTGGAGTACTTTTTCGTCGTCTTTTATTGTGTGTTGGTCACACTACTATGCTGCTAATTTTTTTTATTTGCGAGGGTTGGATGATCTATTTTAGGTTCTTTTCCAGTTCAACATTCTCTCCTTTAACATGTATGTTGGTCTAGTTGAGTCTCATGCAACTAACATAACGCTAAGAGGTTGAAGTCTGAGGATAAGCGATGTTTGCCCCAACATCTGAATAAATTTTCTTTCTCCTTAGTCATTTCAGCATTGCAAATGATAATGCGACATGTCACAATAATAAATTTGTTTGTCTTCTCGGTGTCAATGGGCATGTTGTAGTTTCCATCTTCAAATGAAACTCAAAATAGCAATGCAATTATTGAACTTCTATAATTCCTTATATTGATAATATGTTTATTTGTATATGATTAACTAACATCTTCGTACATTGCAAGCTATGCATGAATTTAATGGATGTGCATTTATACAAGTTGGATACATTGTGACTTCATGCTTATTAAATGAGAATCATGACTTCTTACGATTGGTTATCAATACTGTCTGCAATGATATTATTGGGTAGAATTAGACGTTTCAATGTTTGGCACTTACTATGGTAAGATCTTGTCTTGGAACCTCTATTCTGAAATAAATTATGTTGCTTTCTAATTGTAGTAGTTTTCCTGTTTAACCTATGGTGTGCATCCAGACCACTACATGATTGGGAGCTAAACTGGTTGTTACTTAAGTTAAATGTAGATTTCCCTGTGCAATTGCAAAGATGTCAAGTGTCATTTTTCCAACCAGTGTTTGCAATATTGGGCTTTGGAATTACATAGAGATATAATCTATAGACTATAATGTTAGCTAGAAGAAATTTAGCAAAAAAACAAATTTAAGCATTGTTCCTTTGATCAAAGCCAATTCTAAATAACAAAAAAAATCAAATGCATAGATGTGGTTACAACTTTGAAGAGCTAGCCTTAGAAAAAATTGAAGTCTTTATTTGTAGTATACGTGATGGGAGGACCATGGAGACCAGTTCCAATTCCCAAGGCAAAAATAGAGTCTGAAGACATTCCCCTCCAATATTATCATTCTCCAAACACTACTAAACCAGGCCGAATATAAGGCTCAATGTGCTGATAAACTTTGACTGCAATACTGGGCTGACTTAAGGTCATTTTTCATGCCCATTTCACTTCCTAGAATACTTGAAAATAATGACCTTAGTTTTACAAGGTCAAATAGTGTTGATTGCTTAATACTAACCTATACCTCAAATAGTTGCTTAGAAAGAATTAGTTTGGCTAGATCTCAAACCAGAAATGCAAACATTTAGGCCAAATATGCTTTGGACCCTCTTATCTTAGCTTATAATGAGGTCACATAAGGTTGAGAGACCTATAGAACACTAAATGTCGACTGTAAATTTAAAAATGCCCAAGAATTGAACAAGATGCAATTTTCAGAATTTGAGTGAACAAAATGACGACCTAGAGTAAAAGGAAATCGGGGCATATTTTGATTACCTTCTTTGGGGACATCAGTTATGGGTGGTTTATTGGATCTGATCTAGTACTATTCGAGCCAAATTTTCAGGTACATAGGGTACTCCCAAAATATTGAACACCTAGAGAAACCACTTCACACAAACAGATCACAGATCGATACATCGTTGTTTTGACGTGGTTTAAACCCTCGAGAGGGAAACACTCCACGGCCCTGGACAAATAGCTTCTACGGAGCAATTTATTATGCAAAGAAAGAAAGTTACAAATGAGCTTCTCATAATCGATCAACTAAACAATGACCCTCCATGGTCTTTAAATAGATATCATAGACCAATCGAGTGTTAAGCCACATATCAAGGTTAGGTATGATCTAAGAGAAGTTGAGCCGTTAGGAACTTGTCATTAAGGGGGGATAGGCTCTAATGCATATCAAAGAAACACACTTTTCCTAATGGATATATTACACAAGTTGATCTTAACTAACTCCTAAATGTCTAAATATCCTAACATCCCCCCTTAAGAACAACTTGGGATAGGATTGAAGGATTTACAAAAGTGACACTATTAGGAGAAGGAAGGAGGCATTAGAGCCTATCCCCCCTTAATGACAAGTTCCTGAACTCCTAACATAGATCGAAGTTTAGAAAACTTCGCTTCTGTAAGATACTTGGTGAAGATGTTTGCAACTTGATCATCTGTAGGACAAAAGAGCACTTCAAGAACACGATCATGAACAAGATTTCTGATGAAGTGCATATGTAGCTCAATGTGTTTGCTGCATTAATGTAGGACTGGATCTTTGGCAAGCTTGATAGAACTTTGATTGTCGCACCAAAGTGGGGTAGGTTGTTGCTGCTCGAATCCAAACTCTGAAAGGATCTATCGAAACCATAAAGCTTCCTGACTCACATTAACTACGGCTCGATATTCTGCCTCTGCTGAAGAAAGAGTAAGAGCTTGTTGTTTCTTACAAGCCCAAGTGATAGGTCTAGATCCCAAACTAAAAACATTACCTGCAGTAGACTTTCGATCATCAGGATCGCCAGCCCAATCTGAATCAGTGAAACTAACCAACAAAGGTTTCCCCCTTGTACCGTAATGAATCCCAAACTAAATTGTACCTCAAATATATCAAAGTATTCTCTCAGCTCCTTTCTAGTGACTTTCATGAGGTGTTTGCATATAACAGGCAACACGACCAACGGCAAATGAAAGGTCAGGACGGGAATGAGTCAAGTATAAGAGACTGCCAACAAGCTGACGATACAAGGTGGAATCTACTTCAGGTGAAGTACAAGTGGCATAAAGTTTGACTCCTGACTGGAAGGGAGAAGGGGTTGGTGTACAATATTCCATGTGAAAGCGACGAAGAAGGTCACAAGCATACTTAGACTGAGAAATAAAGATTCCTTCTTTGGTTTGCAGGACTTGGAGACCAAGAAAATAATGCAAATGTCCTAAGTCTGACATTTCAAAATTTTTCTTCAGACTGGATTTCACATGGGTTATAAGCTTAGGGTCACTACCAGTAAGAATAAGGTCATCAACATATAGAACAAGTATGATGAGATGGTTTCCTACTTTCTTGGTATAGACATTGGGGTCAGAATGGTATCTAGAAAAACCAGTGTCAAGGAGAAAGCTATCCATTTTGGCATACCAAGCTCTAGGGGCTTGCTTAAGGCCATATAAGGATTTCTTAAGGCGGCAGACAAGGCTAGAGGTATTCTAAACATATCCAGGAGGTTGTTCCATGTAAATTTCCTCCTGTAAATCACCATGTAAGAAGGCAGACTTGACATCCATTTGATGGACTTCCCAGTTATGTAAGGCTGCAAGGGAAAGAACAAGGCGGATGGAGTTCATTTTTGCGACAAGAGCAAAGGTTTCATTGTAGTCAATCCCTTCAACTTGGGAAAAACCTTTGGCAACTAACATTTCCTTAAGTCTTTCAACACTTCCATATGATGCATACTTAGTTCTGTAGACCCATTTACATCTAACAAGTTTTCTTCCTTTTGGAAGAGGTACAAAATCCTAATTATTGTTCGCCATTAAGGAACGATATTCTTCATCCATAGATGTATCCCAATCTGGATTTCCTAAAGCTTCTGCAAAAGTTTCTGGATCATGATTCTTGGAAACTTGAGCCAAAAGAGAAGAGGCTCGCTGAAACTGAGAACGTGTTCGACGTTGATCTCTAGGATCACCGGCAAGATCACCAGTTGCTTCACATGTTGAACGGACCCATCGAGGAAGCACTTGTGCTGATGCAACTGGAGGAACATGAGCAGGCGGAGGTGGATTTTCATCTCACTGTCATCATCAGAAACTGGAGTTGGAAACCTGTCAAGGAAGTTGGAAGAAGAAGAAGGCACAATCGTCGAATCAGGCTCGCAGGCCAAAAATGGCACAATCGTCGAGTTAGGCTCGCAGGCCAAGAGATTTTCATCAAATTTAACATCTCTTCGAATGATTACATCATGAGAATGTGGTTGAAGAAGTCTATAACCTTTTACATCTTCAGAATATCCAACAAATATCCACTTTTCACTTTTAAGCTGCAATGCTTTCCGTTTTTCATCCGGAATTTGAGCCCATGCTTCACTACCAAACACTCTGAAGTGACTTACATCTGGTTTAATTTTACTCCATGCTTCTTCCGGTGTGATACCTTGTAAAGCTTTAGTGGGGGTGCGATTAACTATGTAATTTGCACAATTTATGGCTTCAGCCCAAAATTGAAGACTAGTCCCTTAGATTGGATCATACAATTAGCCATTTCTTTTAAAGTGTGGTTCTTCCGTTCAGCTACACCATTTTGTTGTGGTGTATATGGAACAGTGTGTTGCTGTTGGATTCCTTGTTCAGTGCAGAATGTAGTGAATTTTTTGTTAACATATTCTCCTCCATTGTCAGATCTTAACTTAATGATTTGATGACCATATTGTTTTTCAACAAGGGCCTTGTAGGCCAAGAACATGTTAAATACTTCGCTCTTAAGTTTTAGGAAATAAACTCAAATGCGTCTGGTGTAATCATCAATGAAAGTAAAGAAATATTTGAAACCAGAAAATGAAGCAGATGGAAGAGGACCACACAAGTCACTATGCACAAGCTCCAAGGGAATCGAGGCGTGCCAAGAGGCACGTTTCTCAAAACTGTCCCGATGATGTTTTCCAAGTACACAGCCGGAACAAACACCATCCCTGCAAGATACCATCGGAAGACCTGTCACCATATTGTCTTTACATAGTTGTTGCAATGAGCGATAATTTAAGTGACCAAATCGCTCATGCCAGAGTTTGCTCAAGTTATCACTATGAGCAACAAAAATTGAAGGAAAAGGTGATGACTCAAAGTTGTTAAACTTGTACAACCTGGTAATATCATCAACAATTCTGGTAGCTAGGACCTGTTGAGGATCTTTAAAATCCTTGATTACAACTTGGTGAGGTGTAAACGTCACAGTTTTACCTTCACCAGAATTAGTGATTTGATAGATTGATAACAAATTGCAGGAAATTCTTGGAACACATAGTACATCACTAAAATGACCATTATCTACTGGAACTGTTCCATCTCCTACAACACTTAGAGATCTATCATCACCAACAAATATGTGTTTGGTGTTACATTCATGCATAGTAGAAAAGATGGCTTGATCTTTAGCCATATGATAAGATGCTCTAGAATCAATGAGCCATTCATTTGAAGTAAAAGAAGAAGATGCATTATAAAAATAACTAGAAGCACAAAGTGCATGTCCATGAGAGGTAGATTCTGAAGGCGAATCTAGGTTGATGTGGTGCTTCTTCATTGTTGCTTCTAAGGCTGTCATCTTCTTGAAACACTTAGATTCATCATGACTATCTTTCCCGCAATAGTTGCAATAACGCTCAGTCTTCTTGCCTTTTGGCTTGGATCCTTTGTCATTTTTTAAAGAAGGAGCTGACTGAGAGGGTTTGGGACCCTTGTTTGACTTATTATTACGAAAATTTTGTTTCTTGGGAGGCTTGGACTTTTCTTTTTGTTGGGACAATAAGGCTTTCCCAGATGTATCTGCATTGTTAATTATACCAAGATGGATGAGCTTATCTTGCTCTCTAATCAAGGAATCACAAAAGGATTCAAGACTAGGCTCTTGATAGCTAGTTGCATTCAAGGATTCTTTCATGGAGTAAAATGTAGATACAAAAACAAAATATGCAGGTCCGAGTTTGGAAAGAATATGATAAATGCATTGTTTGTCTTCCCTTTTAATCTTGCATTCTTTACATAAGAGTTTAAGAGTTTTGTACTTAGATAAATAATCTTGTATGCATGAAAAATACTTGGATTTAAAGAAATCAACTCATTTTCGAGTTGGTGACCTCGAATTTCATTGTGTTTACCAAACACAGATTCCAACTTGTCCCAAGCAGCATCAGGTTCGTCAATTCCAGATATGTGGAATCGCAAATCAGTAGATATTGACATCCCAATCAATCCACGAGCTTAGTCACATCTATTTTCCCATTTGATTTTCTTATCATCATCATCATCCTCCATACGAGATTTCCATGATAAATAGTTGGAACTCGCAAGTAGAATATCACAAGGGGCGGCCATATTTGTAAATTAATGGCTGTAAAAGCATAAACAAATAGTCTGGATGTGAAGATCTCGAAAAAATAGGTGGTTTAAAAAAAATGGCACTGAAAATTGACTCTATATGATGAAGTTATGCTTGAACAAAGAAACTGTTGAAGATGTCCCCAATAGTGACGTGGCAGATAGAAAATGACCAGCTAAAAGAAAGAACCCCCCTCTTCCCAAGATGAACCTTTGACAATCACTTTACAATAAAGTTGCTTTTAAGTGAATCACTTTTGTAAAATAAGTGATGTTACTTTAAATAGTGCAGCAATAAAAATGAACTTAAGTGACTCACTTTTTATTTTTATTATTTAAATGAGATGCACTTTTACAATAAAGTAACTTGAAAATAGAAATTGCATGCACTTTGTCTTTTAAAAGTAACTTCCTAAGACTTGAACTCAAGACCTATTAAGGAATAAAACAACTTTAAACCAAGTGAGCTAGATTAAAATGTATGTAAAATATGGAAATGAGGAAGGTTTTTTTTTTTTAACTATTCTTGCTCGGTTTCCGTGCTTGCCTTTTTTCCTGCAAAACACACCACAAACCGAAACAACAACAAAAATTTCAACACTTGTGGGGTTAGATCTCGTTAGCTTGCCCGGAAAGTCTACGTTTTCTCTCTGTTTCCGATTTGCCGAGATCGCACAAGGTGCACGACAAAGAGCATACGCAGCCGAGAAAAACCCTTTCCCTTTCTGTTTTTGATTCACAGAGATCGCGCAAGGTGCACGGAAAAAAGCATACGCAGACAGGGAAAGAAACAATCCAAAACTAAAAAAATCTAATAATAAAAACTTATAAAATATGAGATATTTTTTTATTTTAAAACAGAAATAAAAAAAGGCGTCACTGTAACATTATACCTTCAGATCTGATGATATACGCGTTTCTGAAGCAACCAAAAACCGTTTTCGATCAAACGAAAACTATTTCCCAATGGAAACGGTACTCTAAACGCAATGGAACACCTCCCACATCCTAGAAATGCACATAAATACCAGAAACAGAAACTCTTTCAAGTTTTGGCAACAATAATTCAAGATCTAGATCATAACCGGAAGCAACTCTTCGTAAAAGCTCTGATACCATGTTTGGGTACATAGGGTACTCCTAAAAGACCGAACACCTAGAGAAACCACTTCACACAAATAGATCACAGATCAATACACCGATGTTTTGACGTGGTTTAAACCCTCGAGAGGGAAACACTCCATGGCCCCCGCCAAATAGCTTCTACGGAGCAATTTATTATGCAAAGAAAGAAAGTTACAAATGAGCTTCTCATAATCGATCAATTAAACAATGACCCTCCATGCTCTTTAAATAGAGATCATGGACCAATCAGGTGTTAAGCCACGGATCAAGGTTAGGTATGATCTAAGAGAAGTTGAGCCGTCGGATCACAACATATCGTGACCGTCGGATTAAATATTTACAAATGCATAGTAAAGAAACACACTTTTCCTAACGAATATATTACACAAGTTGATCTTAACTAACTCCTAAGTGTCTAGATATCATCACACCAAATTATGTACAAACATGTGAAGGAAATTTGTTTGGATTTGAATTCCTCTATGGGAAACTAGGATGGTTGTTTGAACCACAAGTATTTTTTTATATGTGTGTCCTTTTATGGCTTATTTTTTATATTTTATATTGTGGCATATTGTCATTTTCTGGATATTTAGAAATTTTCTTCTATCATTCATCATCGAAAGTGGACATCTGATGGAAACATATTGGTGTTTCCCTTTTGACCTTCTAAGGACCCAAATCTCTTAGTCATGAACTGTTACTGGATTTGCAAAAACAATCTTCTATCCCGTTCTCTATAGAATGCCCTATGGCAACACGAATATAGTCTACCAGTCATGCAACCTTTGTTCTTGTATTGATATTTGGTTATATGATTATTGTATTGTTCTTGTATTGATCTTTGGTTATTGATCAAAAAAGGAAATCTAGGTAGTTTTGAAGTGATTATGGGCATGGACAGTGGAAGCAAGCAACATCTTTCACAAATCTGGGCATGTAAACAGTGATGGAGAGGGTTATTTGTCAGGTATGGTCACAACTAGGGATTTTCCAAACATTTCTCGGCCCCAAATTAGCCCTGAAATGACATTATTGACATCCCAAAAACATTAAGTAGCAACCCTTTCTCAATTTCGTGTGCATATGAAGAAATTTTGGCTTGAATTTGAAAGCTGAAAAATGGTGTTTTTCCCTCTAAGACATCAGTCCTATGAATTATGGGCATAGTAACAGTCCTAATCCATGAAACACATGCATCATTTTTTAGGTTCTATGCATAAATAGCCTTCAAACATCAGTTGTACCTCAACTTTGAGAGTGTAACATCAACATTTGTTGGGATTGGAAGTTGATGCAGTGATCTCATTTACAACCTTCAAAATATATTTGGAAATTGTCACCTTAAACAAGTCGTCCCATCCAGTCGTCCCCTTGCACAAGTTTTGGGGAGGCTAGTTGCTAATTGAAACTATTATTTGAAGCATTATGCCCATTTGAGATTGTGTGGAAGTAGTGTTTATGTATCAGCTACAGAGGTTCCAGATTGCTGGTAATAAGCATTTGGTATGTGGCTAGATAAAATCTCTTTACAATTAGAAATAATCTCCAAGGACCTACTATACAAAACTTGACAGATGTCTTACTAGATCTAGCAAAGAAGAATCCCTTTTGATCAAAATCTCTATGTCAAAATCATGGGTGGTGATTTGTTAATGATGATGGTTTATATAGATGAAATAATCATCACATGGTGAGGTCAACATAGTTCAGAAGGTAAAGTATTATGTGTTCATCCTTTAACATGTCTAATTTAGGCCTCCTTCATCACCACCTAGGTACAGAATTTTGGCAAACTAATGGTGGTATGTTAATATCACAAAGTATGCCAAGATTTTGTTCACAAAATTTAGGATCGTTGAATGTAAATTGACAACTATGCCTATGAGGGTTTCCCTGAAACGTTCAGCCACATCTAAAACTGTACTAAAAAATGAGTCAATGTACAAATAGTTGGTGGGAAACTTGGTCTATCTTACAGCCACCACAGTGGTTTTGAGTTTTGCATTGAATGATATTTCCATATTTATGAGAAAAGGTCGATCACTGGAGGAAACCAAGAGGATTTTAAGGCATGTGAAGGGTACCTTGGAGTATGGAATCATGCATTGTTGAGGATAATATTTTAGACTTACATGTTTATACAAATTCAATTTGGTTAGCCTCAATTGATGACATGAAGTCTACCACGTGGCAACTTTCAGCATTGGCACAAGTTTAATTTCATGGTTGAGGAAGAAGCAACATGTTGCATCACCTTCCTCCACTAAATAAGTGTATAGGGAAGAAATGGTTGGATCTTGTGAGGCAACTTGGCTAAGAGGGATACTTGTTAATTTTTAAGTCATACAAGTTGATCCAACAACACTTTACTGTGATAAGCAAGGTTTCTGAAGTTGGAAAAGAACCCTGTCTTTTATGGTCAAACAAAGCATGTGGACTTGCATTGCCAATTCAACTGACTGTGGATAATGAAGAAATAAAACAACAATATTGTAGAACTCAGGCGAATATTGTGGATATATTTACCAAGCCTAATGGCCCATATAAGCTTGTGTATTTTAGAGATAAGCTTAATGTAATTTCTAGTACGACCATTAAGGGAGAGTGATAAATTATGTCTAATGGTCATAATTAGCACTTTAGTTATTTATGTTAGAGAGTACATATTACAATAAAGTGAATTTTTTATGACTTTAGATTGTCTAAGATTTGTAATAAGCATGTGATTAAGTGGATTACGAACAATCACCTTTTTCATGTACTCACATAAATGACTTTGAGAAAGAATGCAATTGAATTCAAATAGTATTTTGAGTTCTCTCTCATTTTGCTAGTATAAACTTTATGCAATGTCATTGCAACCATTGTATGCATTTTTACTAACATACCATTCTTTCCTTGTATGATTTTAGCTTCCTTATTGCCTCAGTTTCTATTGGATATATAGTTAGTTCTGTTAAAAGTATCTCATATGGAGTTCTAACCTTTATTCTAAGAAAGCATGTTATCAAGTGTTTCTACACCCTCTCAATCTGACTCCATCTATTTTTGGGTGTGCTTGGTCGCCATTCCTCCCACCTATATAGGTACTGATGTTATGAGTCCCTAGAAGATGGAGCATAACATACCCTAATCCCAAACCATCACTCCCTTGCATCTACTTTGAAGCAATAAGAATGGATTTTGTTACCTCCCAAACTTGCACTTCAAGTGCCAAATCCCTAAAACACAAGCACAACCTTAGAGGAACTCAATCCATTAGAGGAAATTCCAAACATGCTTGACGGTGTATTTACCAACAAACAATGTGAATGTTAGCCAAATCTTAATTAGGATAAAAGATACACATTGACATTTCCAAAGATAAACACAAAGATTCCAAAGGGGGAAAGAACCACAATTAAACTTATTCCAAACAAGAAACAATAGTACTTGGATTATGTCCCTTCACAACACATTTGATGCAAGAAATTTTGGCATTAGTCTTCAACAATATTGAGTCCAAACACATATGCCACAAAAGAGAATGCTTACTTTCATTGCCTTCAAAATATTGAACTGAGTTCCTTCAAGTGACCTCTTGTTTTCATGATATATGTCATTGTTGTGGTTCAATAAGGCCACCTCCTCTTTAAGTTTTTATGTTTCTTTAGTAAGCTGAAGGACCAAAGGCATAGCCTAAGTTGTCCCAAGTTTCTCAAATGCTTCAATCAATTTTCTTCACTCCTTTAATAGATGTAATGTTTCTTGGTATTTTATAGGGTCTTGGCCTATCATTGCCAACCTTTCCTCCAACCTATGTTTTTCATTCTCCAAGTTCTTTACCCTAGTTTCCAAATATGTATTTTCATAAAAGATATATTACCAAACTTATTATTTATGCTCTGGGTCTCAACATATACCATGATATATTTGTCATATGCAACATTGCTTGAGGGTTTTTCTAACCTGACATGTGGTTCCCCTTTAGTCTGTAGCTTTATTTGGGCTTCCCTCCAATATTGTGGCTCCATTTCATAGGTTAGCTTGGCAAGCTATGGCTCAAAGGATGTAACAATCACTTCCCCTGTGATCCCATCATAACTAGTTAAGATTCTAGATGGGGCCATGGAGTCATCGGGTTCAAAATTACTTAGGGAATCCTTAGTGGCCCTTCTCTTTTGTTCTGCTTCCCTAGCTACGTCATTTGGGTCCACCATGCTGAGGGGATGGACCATGTCTACCCATGATATGATTGATTCTACACTTTGAAGAGTCCCATCAGTTTAAATGTCAAGAGTAACCCCTAGGATAGCCAAATTTATCATCTTTAGGAATTTGGAAGATGAAAGAGTGGAGAAGATAGGTTGTGTAGTTTTGTTGGGGCTATTTGGTTTCTAGGTCAATTTTTTTTCACCTTCAGTATGGGATTCCAGGTCATCCCCCTTTGCCTTCTTTGGGGATGGCTCTTCCTCATGCTTTCCATTATAGATCTTCCTCTTTGAGCTAGTTGAGACAAATGCTTCTAGTTCCAGCAGTTGCTTCTACTCATGGTAAATTCTTCTTTCAGTTTGCATGCTTTGTCAAGTTTTCAATTTTCTATAGGAAATTAATTGTGCATCATTGTACTATGTTTTGGATATTGATTTTAATTTTCCATTTTTATTTCTGACACTTGATTTGGAATGAATGAGGTAGTTTTTCCTTCGATATCATTGCCATTTAAATTTTATCTGAAACTATCTAGCCAGGGTGCATGCAGCCACTCCTCAGGTGTGCACACCTCACATCACATGCACACGCATGCACTGTGTGCATGCCTAACCATGTCTATTCTGCACCAGGGTGTGTGCCTTTGCACTAGATGAATACTTGAGTGTGTTTGTAAAATGCTTGGTTGCATACACCTATGTCTGTAGTAAACACGGTTAATGCTAGAGCTAACATTTTACCCTAGTATTAGTCGGCAACAAGGTTGTTGCAAATTTTTGGAGCTGCCTAAACCCTTGTTGCTTAAGGGCATGATGGATGGCGTTACAGATTTGAAGTTTTGATGCATCCCACCATTATTTCTCACCCTTCTTATGGAAATTTTAGCAGGAATAGCAAATATTTGGAGTACTCTTGCACTCTTTGGAAGAGTACAAGTCCCCTTATGGAGCCAGATGTTTCCACCCAAAATTGCAGGCCCGTTTTGGCACTTTTGGAAGTTCCTCTTAAAATTATTGTGATGCATATTAGGGCCAACGGTTTGCTTCCAGCTATTTGTTTTATGTTCAGTAGGAGAGGTTTTATTCAAGGTTGTTTGGTACCTTTAAAATTCCATACTTCCAAGTGATTGTGAACAACACTAAAGTTTATTAGGTGTATTCCAGTTCTTAGAAGAAATTAGTGATTGATGGAGTGTTGTTCTGAAAGGAGATTGCCATTGAATGACTTTGTTGAAATTAGGTACAATGAACCATAGAAGAATCTTTCTATTGAATCCCAGAGTGAGAATGTTCAGAGCTTAAATGAAAGAAATCTTATAGGTGTACTGATTATAGGCACTGTAGCAGCAACTGTACTCTAATTAGTAGATGTCCATCATCTCTCATGGCTTCCACTTCAAAATAAAGCTTTACTATTGCATTTACTTTGATATTTGCCCCTAAGATTGGTGATAAAACACTCTTTATCCATGAATTAGTGGCAACTTAATATTCAAGACTCAAGAGGATTGGTGCTTGCTTATCCTTGGGAACATTTTCATTGGTGGAAAAAATATCTAAAGACTTTTAAGCTGTTGTTTGTAGATCAGAATCTATGCATGTACAGGATTAGTGTTAACATGGAAGGGGCTGCCGGAAGTATAAACCTGCAATATGATTAAGATAGAAAACTCAGATTATAAAGATAAGAAAAAAGGGCCCTACTTTCCTCTAATGGACAAACATTAATAACGGTAGTTGTTTAATGTTGTTAATATTGTTGATTATTGTCCAATTTTTTCTAATCTCCCGAGGTCAAGACCCTTAGCAATTTTTTGTCAATGTTGGAATTTGCAACATTGTTAAAATCAATAGAATATTTTTCAGACCCACAATAATGTCAACACTAGGCCATGCATGATTTGTAGAACAAAGGTGCCCAGAAAATGGAAGGCTATAACAGAAACTGAAAACAACATCTAGTGCAGGGGAGTGTGAAGACATCTGTGAGCCAGGGCAGTGTGAAGACATTTGCAAGCTAGGGAAAGGTTCTGCTCTCAACTTCTTGTGCAGTAAACAAAATTGAGAGGGCAACATCACAGTAGCAATAATGTAGGATTCAGTAGTCTAATATTAAGGGCATTACATTTTCATGAGGTTTTGTTTCTAGAAAGTAAATTTTTCTATAAGGGGAACCCATAAAAAACGTCTGATGGAAGTACAAAACAAAAGCTGTGTTTCAATATAGAAGCAAAATATATGTTGAGCTGTATGTATTGGTCTTAGAAAATACTTGGAAAACAATTTTGTCGATAGTCTAGTTAATTAGACAATGGATATTTAGACATTTTGAACTAATATGAGACTACATGCAGAGCTTACCTCTGAAAACAGTAAACAAAATATTTACTCCAACAAAACAAAGAAGAAAGGGGGAACATCACTGTTAGTTTCCTATGAGGAAAATATCCCAAGAGGGGAATGCTCAACATGGATAGTTGCCTAGATGAATTCAACCTTCAACATCAACATGATTGTGAGAGAAACTTGATGGAGCACCAATATGTGTTATGAAGGTGAAGCAGTTGTTACACTGAAAACACATCATGTACTCGGGTAGCTCTTCTACAAAACCGGTGAGCACAGTGACCAATTACCCAATTAGCCTAGTGGTGGGAGCTGAGCCATATGCAGTCTTCAAATCAACAGTGTTTGTAAACTTCATAAGTTGTAAAAGTTTGATTTTTTTTATTGAAAGGGAGTGAAATCTAGGTGAAAGTGAACAGTGGTATTTTTTGTTAGGGTAGATTCTTAGAGTGGTTACACTCATTAAAGAGTTGTTAACAGTCATTAATAATTAGGTCTCTTGATAGTTGAATATTTAACCAATGTAATGTTAGGTGTTGTAGTTGGGGATTAGGTGGTTAAAGTTTTAAACCACATAACAAACTAAGTGTGTTATAAATATATCATGTATAGTGATTTATGGGTGTCAGAGATGTATCATTGCAGTGTCACTAATGAAAAATATCTTTAATAAGACAGCTATCTACAGTTGCATAACATAGCACTCAAGAAAACATAACTCCAAAATGGACAGATAGAAAATGTATAACTTACATTCAGCAAGAATTTTTGGATCTCCCCCAAGTGGATAGAACTCAAGACCAGTTGTTAATACAAATTCCTCAAAATTTGAATGAGTTGCCTGTAAGTTAGGTACTAAACCATTAGTGAAAAAATAGACCACCTTCACTCCTCGGTTTAATAAATAATTGGTGAACGGATCACTAATTCTAAAGGGCTCTTAAATGAAGGCAGTAGGTCCAACAACTATAATGAGACGGGAAAATCCTCTTAAATCGCTAATAAGAACAACCTCCTTCCCATTCACCTTTAACTTCATATTAGCAATGGTTTCTTCCCTTGATAGCTTTGCTAGTTGTACATTCTGTGCCTTCAGTTCCCTTGTATAAAGAAATGCAAATAAGGCAACTGCAACCAAGTCAATACCCAACCCCTTGACGATCTCTGGAGCTAGATCTACATTTGGAGCATTTCTCAGTGCAGCAATCAGACGAGATAAGGTAATCGGGCCTCCAAGACCCCCACTTGCTATAAATGCAAGATAGAAAAACATCCCGACAGTTCGGAATGGAGACAGAACTTTACTTCTTATCTTTGTTGCAACACTGCAGATGAGAATAAATTCAATGTCAGAATAAGCCAAAGATTGGTGAAAGATCTATGTGAGCTTCATGAAATTAGCACTGCAATAGGCGACATATGCATGTAGACATACTACAATATTGCGAGAGGGTCAGAACTAGACAAACTTTCCCTTAGAATTAAAGTTACAAATGAGAATGCAAGGGGAAATATAGGTAGCTAAATGGATTGTAAGAGACATTTGGTGGAATGCACTATGGTCGGTTCATATTATTAGGCTATAGTATGTGGTTTACAAGACTTTCAACATCATTTTTTTTTTAATAAACAGCTATGTCGCTCTAGCGACGACCTATTGTGCAACTCTCCGATGGGCTTGCTATACTAGCGACGAAATTTCCGCCACTAGTATAGCAAGTCCATCGAAACGTTAAAGCAAGTTTCGTCGCTATAGTAACGCATGAATGTGCAACTCTCTGACGGGCTTACTATACTAGAGACAGAAATTCCATCGCTAGTATAGCAAGTCCGTCGGAATGTTAAAGGATGTTTCATCGCTATAGCGACACCACCTCCTTTAACATTCCGATGGATAGGCGTCGCTCTAGCGACGACAGCTCCTTAACGTGGGTTGTTTAAAAAATCAAACGGTGTCGCTATAGCGAGACTGCCCCGTCGCTATAGCAACACTATCATCATCGCTATAGCAACACTCTGTTGTCACTATAGCGCAAAATCTCACATATTAAAGTGGTCTTTTGAACATGTGCCCCATCTCCATAGCGACAACCGAGTGTTTCTATAGCGACGATGAAAGTGTTGCTATAGCGACGGGGAAGTGTTGCTATAGCGACGATGAAAGTGTTTCATGTCTTTTGTGTCGCTATAGCGACGAACATTGGAAAGTGGTGCTATAGAGACGAAAATGTTGCCACGAAAAAAAAGGATCATGTTCGTCACTATAACAACGCACAAGTGTTGTAATAGGAACGATTTTCCATGGGAAAAATGTGCACATGTACTAGTGCAAGTTTGTGATAAACTCAGTGCGGTTGGGGAAGTAGTGACTGATGGAGAAATGGTGAGAATTGATCTAAATGGATTTTTAGAGAAGTGGAACACTTTTGTGAAAGTTTTTGTCCCCAAGAAAACCTGTCCTAAATGAGAGAGACTATGGGATGACTTCTTCCAGGAAGAGACTTGTGAGGAGGCCCTTCACAGCAAGCAATTTAAGGGTGATGCGAGTGGGGAGAATTGTTCTCTTGCAGCAAATAGCAAGGGGAAGATGATGATGAGTTCCAAGAAAGACATGAGTAAAGTACGTTTCTATGCTTGCAACCAACACGGTCATTATGCAGGGAAGTTTTCTAACAAAAAGAAGGAGAAGAATCAAGAAAAACAGTTGGTTGCCTCAGCAGAAATGGAAGATTTTGCTAACAAATTTGATCAAGAGTTCTCACTGGTCTCATTTGTTTCCAGTCATGAAAACAACAATAATGAGTTTTACAGTACCTGGATAGTTGATAGTGAGTCAACCAGTCACATGACAAGAATGTGGGACACATTCCTCGGTATCACTGAGATTGGTCATGGGAACCTTGTAAATGGAACTCATGAAATGAGAGGAGTTGGAAGAGTCAGATTCCAACTTGATTTTGGAGAGCTCCTAGAGGTAGATGGAGTCTTTTGTTTGTTCCAAGGATGAGAGATAATCTCCTCTCAATTTCAGCCTTGGAAGATGATGGGTGCGCATTATTGTTCATGTGAACATGTATTCATCTATTCATTGAGAGTACATCCGATCAGAGTTGTATTGATTGGTGAGTGGAGAGGTCAGTTTTACATAGAGGATATCCTATGATAGAAGGATCTAGGTGTATAACAGATTATGAGTATGAGATAGATGGAGACCGAGATGCTTCAAGGATTGAAGTGGCGTCGAGTAGTCAATCCTCAATTCATGAAGAAGAGAGGGAATCTCATTCTAGTACTAGTAGGAGATTGAGTTGGTTTGAGATGACATCACTGGATAGTGCACAGGAGTAAGATGAGATATCTCGAAGCACCAGAAGCAGGCACAGGTCCACACAGTTTAGTACAGGATCAGTTGAAGGGAAGCTTCCAAACTCAGCGTGAGCATCAACTGCAAACAATTTGGAACTTGAGAATGGTCGTGGAGGTGGAGATGTCGAAAGGACCTCCCTCACTAAGATGGAGTGTTGAGAATATAGCTCGGGAAGTCCTTTCGTATTATGATGTCTAAGTACGAGAAGGAATTTAATAACGTCTCTAGAAAATGTGATTTATTTTATAAAATTCAAATATATTATAAAGTGATTTTATAATATAAAGTTAAAACTGTCTTTATTATTAAATGTGACTTTAATGATAAAGTGCACTTAGTTTTTTAAAAACATGACTTTTGTAAAAATGTATTAAATGATTAAAAAGGCCATTTAATGAGCTTTTAATGAGAGCCTTAGATCTTAAAGTGAAAATATCTAATCTTAGCCATTGGTGAAAATATTGGTTAGGTTTTTTAATCATTTGGTTATAAAAGTATTTTTCTAGAGAGAAAGGGCATCAATGGCATTCAATGTGAGAGGCATTGATGTGAAGTTTTTAAGAGAGAGAGAGAAACTTAGAGAAAAGAAGGCGCATTTTCCAAGGATATTTTGAACACAAATCAAGGAAGGGCAACAACGTACCCATTTCGTAAAGTGAGAAATATTATTGGCCAAACATGCACAAATCCTGAGATAGCTTGTAAGCATGGATTTCGAGGCAGTCAACATTAAATATCTGTAAAAATAGTCCTTATAGTTTTGTTAGAATATTTTTGTGCATGAATTCTTGCAATCAGGGCACACAGATCTAGGTGACAGCTAGTCCATATAGCCTTATGTTGGCACGAATACCGAGGCAAGAAGAAAAGTTCAAGTTTTGATTTTTTATTGGAAAAATGAAATTTTTTAGGCATGTAATTTCTGAGTTTTGCCTTTAATAAGAAGAAATTTTTGCTCACAAGTTTTCCCCATCTTGGGGTTTTTCCTGGGCCATTGACCAAAATATCTTGTGTCTACATTTGAGTTTGTTATTATTTTCAATGTATAAAAGATCTACTTGGTTGTATTTGTTTGTTCCTATTATTTCTCAAACTTATGCATTAACTGAAAACATAAACCATTTGAGACTAAGTGTTTGACAAAACCTGTGACTGATTTTTTGTCATAAGAGCTTCACATATTTTCTTCAAAACCTAACAAAGATGAGTGTTGAAAGAGATTCCATCCAACAGGGGAATCTTAATTCACCACCTCGTGAAGAGGAATTATGGGTTGAATTGAATGATAGCGAAAAATATGCCACACCCTCAGAAATGCTGAAAAGTGTACAAAGTTTAAAGGCAAAATTTCAAAGTTTTAAAGATGATAACATAAAGGATAAGGAGGAACAAGGAGAATTGAATGTCATCCTATTACAAACTCTGATTGAAATTAAAAATAATCAATAACTTGTGCATACATCCAACAATGTAATAAAATTCCCTTATAAAGAAAAAAGAGCTAGACATCAAGAATATGAAAATTCAAGTTCATATTCTGAAATAAAACATCATTACAGTAGTAGTTCTTCAAGTATCTCTTCATCCTATCTCAAGAAGAAGCAAAAAAATTCAAGTAGTGGGGGATTGGAAGGAGAGTTTAAGAAAATCAAAGCACCAACTTTTGACGGTGAGTTAGAGTCGGGTGAGAAAGATGAAGAATGGTTATTGGGAATGTCAAAGTATTTTAAGGTGTATGCCTACCCAAGCAAGCTGAAAGTTCACTTAGCCATTTATAACTTAAATGGAAAGACAACATGGTGGTGGATATATTTGAAGCTGACTAAAAATATGAAAGAGATAAAGGTTAAGTGGAAAATTTTCAAAAAGATGTGTAAGGATAAGTCCATGTATGAAAGATTCTATGATAAAAATATTAAGGAATTCCATGAAGTGAAAATGGGTTCCATGACAATGGACAATCTGATTAACAGATTTCTTGAATTGCTTCACTATGTTCCCTATATTAGAGATGAAAAAAGTGAAGATTCAACAATTTTTGGGTTGTCTTCCGTCGTATTTCAGATATAAAATTGAGTTTGATGCACCTAAAACTAGATGAAGCATAGTATAAAGCTAGGCTATGTTATGAGCATAGTCAACATAGATATGAAAATATAAACAAAAAACATAGAAAAGCATAAAACATTTTTAGACAACAGAAAGAAAGGCTATAAGCCACCTCCTTACTAAAAACATAACAACAATTTTATAAACAACATAAATTTCACTAGGAGTGAATTTCAGTCAAATTTTCCAGTCCAAAGCAGGAATAAACCAGCTACCTATGAAGGAAATAAAACAGTACTAGGAACAATGAAATGTTGGGAATGTCAAGGCCCCTATTTCTATAAATATTTCCTGTAGAAAAATAAGAAAGTTTTGAACAATATACAAGAAGATGAGACAGTTGACGACATTGCTAGAACACCCATAATTTGTGCTACCTTGGAAGGAAGGCAAGATGATAGATCTAGGAGCATGTCGTAGTTACATTTCTCCTAAAATTGTTGATGCATGTCAATTAAATAAAAGTAAACACAGTAAACCTTGGCTAGTTCATTAGCTACAGGTACGAAAATAAAAATTCCAGATTTGGTTAAAGACTATTCTTTAGATATTAATGGCATGAAAACAACAACTAACTTGAACATACTACCATTGGGTTCGTATGATGTCTTAATAGATATGGACTGGTTAGAGAAGCACCATGTGGTACTTAAATGTTTAATAAAGCTTTTACTTGTGTTGATGAAGAAGGAAATTAGAGAGTGGTATGTGGGATACCCAAGAAAATTTCAGTTAGACAAATTTTAGCCTTACAGACTAAAATGTGTGCTAGAAAGGGTTGAAAATTATATGTTATTAACATTCCAACTTATATTGAAGGACCAAACAGAAATTAGAATATTTTTCAGTCTTAAATGAGTTCAAAGATGTCTTTCCTGAGGAAATACCGGGGTTGTCACCTAAAAGAGACTTAGACTTTTTTATAGAACTTGCACTTAGAGCAGTGCCTGTTACAAAAGCACCTTACCATATGAGCACACTGGAACTAGTTGAACTTAAAATGCAGCTACATGAATTGATTGAAAAAGAGTACATTAGACCTAGTGTGTCCCCGTGTGGAGCTCCTATCCTTTTTGTAAAGAAGAATGATGGGACAATGCAAATGTGCATTGATTATTGTTAGTTGAATAAGTTAACAATAAAAAACAGATACCCACTACCAAGAATAAACAACTTGTTTGATCAACTTGGGGGAGAAAAAATATTTTCTAATATTGATCTAAGATCTGGATATCACCAAGTTAGATCCGGGAAGATGATATAAACAAAATAGCATTCAGAACTAGAAAAGGACACTACAAGTTTGTAGTGATGCCATTTGGTCTCACAAATGCCTCTGCTACTTTTATGTGTATGATGAACAACATATTTAGTCAGTACCTAGATAAGTTTGTACTAGTCTTCATTGATGACATACTTATATATTCTAAGGACGAAAAAAACATGAAGAACATTTAAGAATTGTTTTGCAAGCGTTGAGAGAACATCAATTGTATGCTAAGTTTAGCAAATTTGATTTCTATAAGAAATAGATTCAATATTTTGGACACATAATTTCAGAAGAAGGAATTTCCATAAACCCTGAAAAGATCAAGGCCATCATGGATTGGCCTAGTCCTACCAATGTATCGGACATTTGGTCCTTTATGGGTCTTGTAGGATACTACATGAAGTTCATTGAGAACTTTTCCAGAATTGCATATCCCATAACATCATTGCAGAAAAAGGAAACAAGGTTTGTTTGCTCAAAAAAGTGTGAGCAAGTTTTCGTCAACTAAAACATTTACTAACAACTATTCCTATTCTAAAGATAACTTATCCGGATGGATATTTTGTTGTTTGTATTGATGCTTGTAAAGAAGGACTAAGTGGAGTACTCATGCAAAATGATTATGTCATTTCGTACGAGTCTAGGAAACTTAAAGAACACGAATGTAATCATGTTATGCATGATATAGAGATTGTTTCCATTATCCACGCTTTAAAGATGTGGAGATACTACTTGCTAAGAAAGAACTTTGTTCTTAAAATTGATAATATGGCCTTAAAGTATATTTTTGAACAACAAAACTTAAATGCAAGGCATGAAAGATGGTTAGCCTTCCTAAGTGAGTATAATTTCGAAGTAAAACATATTAAAGGAAAAGAAAGCAAAGTGGTTGATGCGTTAAGCAGATGAATACACATGATTTATGAATTATCAGCTAGTCATATTGAAACTAATTTGTGGGACATAATTAGGATAGCTTCTGAAAATGACAAGGTTTACGTATAAATAACCAGAAAATTGCAGGAAAATAAGTTGGGACAACAACAAAAAGAGTACAGAATTGACGAAAAAGGCATGTTATGAAGAAAAATGACTTTAAATATGAATTTGCTCATTCACACATTCTGTCAAACACTTTAAAAAATCTAGGGTTTTAACTTGAAATTCTGAAAGTAAAACCACACTTCAAAAATGTACTCCAAATACTGAAAATGACTTCAAGCAAGATGAACACATATAATTTTGGTCAAAGACCAGGAAAAACCCCAAAACTTGGGGAAAACCCTAAGAGAAAAAAATCATTAAAAAGAATTATGAAACTTCTTTACACATAAATTTCCTTCACTCATAAACTGACAAATTAACCCTACTTATCTTTTTCAGACTGCTGCCGTGAAATTTGTGCCCATGGAACAGTGTACGACCTGTTGTACCACCTTCCTCACATGTGCTAGAATCTGTTGGACGGACTATTCATTTATAACATTAATTGTTGCCTCAAAAATCGTTCCCATCTCGTGCCAGAAATGCTGATGTACGGTCCAGATTGTTAGTAATTAATTTATGTACTTTCTACCTTGATTTCAGTGCCTACACGCGCTGTACGGACTGTGAAAAACTTGTTGTACTGATTGATGTTCTAACTGTATTGGAATTTGTGCCTTATTGCTGGCTATATTGGGAAATGTGCTGCTGAAAATGTCTTGGGAAATGTGCCAAGTTTTTCTTGGAAGCCTTCTTCTTCTTCTTCTTCTTCTCTTTTTCCTCTATGATGGTGAGTGTTCTCATTTGTCCCTTTCACTTCATTTTATACTTTACTTTTCACTAACTAACCCTAACTACTAAAGAAACTACCTAATAAATGGCTAGGATTAAATTAAGAGATCTATGGTTCACAATAGATGCACTTTCTCAATAAAATAATAATTAATAAATACATCACTTAAGTGACCCACTTTTATAAAGTACAAAATTGTCTTTATTTACATAAAAGTCACTTTATTACATAAATACACAAGGAACAAAACTTTCTGGTCCGCCTCATCACACCCACACCAAAAGCATGAGGGAGGCCCTCCAGAGTTATATTTTTCAACACTCCCTCATAATGAGGGAGGTCCATCCGGCACCATCCAAATCTCTACCATTGACTCCTAACGCAACTCCCTCCTGCTCTGGAATGTCTCTCGGAGAGAAGTGCCCACCTTTGAAATAAAAATCTGACACTTGAGATTCTACCTGAACCTCATCAACCTACTCATCACCATCACCTGTCTGGCTAAGTCTTTTGCCAGTGCTTTAGAGAGATTCACTCTCCTCATCATAAGAAATGTAACTAACATGTCGATCAAATGAATCTCATGCCCCATCCTTGGACTCTGACAGCCATCCACCTGTCCATGGACATACAACATGTCCTGTCAATATGTATAACCTGTCCCTGCGATCACTAAGCAATATTATGCTCCTGACAAGATCATTTCTCTGATAAATGAAGATATGACCACCCCTGACCAACAATCCATAACCATCATCCTCAAAATATGACACCGAGAGTTTACTAACTCTCATCCCAGGTACAAATAGAACTCCATGTAACTCCAAGACCTCTCCAAGGTCTAGTTGAAACATGACTTTTCCAACCCCTCGAATAGTTATCTGTGGAATGTCAATATCTGTTTGAATGTAATGTCCTGATCCCAACTTTGTGATAATCTGGAATGCATCATACACTCCAGTCATATGTCTGGTTGACCCACTGTCAACAATCCATACATGCTCAAAAAATGATCTCCCTACACTAGAGTCAATAGAGGCTAGAGAAAATTCATGCTCAAAATGACCTGCAAACTCATCTATTGCAGTTGCTGCCAAATATTTCTATGTCTTCCTTTTCTTCTTCTCAGGACATTTTGTGGCATAGTGTCCTAACTGAACACATTGATAACATCTGATCTACCTCAAATATTTCTTCTTCTTGTTCTTCGATTTGGCTGCAAGTGCCACATCCTGCTCATCATCCTCACTAATCTTACCAACCTAAGACCCTTCTCGGATTTCCTCCTGGGTAAAGTCATCACATAATCTGGACCAATTGGGAAGCTTCTCTTTTCCCACGATACATTTCACAAAGACCTCCCACTTCTTGTTGAATCTCTTCAGGGCTATTGTCACCAACTCAAAATCAGGGATACTCTCTCCTACTGCTACCAACTCGTCCTTGACTTGTGTAACACGAGTCAAGTAGGAGGCTACACCCTCATTGTTATTCATTGTTATACAGTGTAGCTTGTCTTTTAGGGCCATCTTACGATTCTTGTTATTTTCTTCGAACAACTGGTTCATTGTGTCCCACATCTCTTTAGCTATTTTCTTTTCTTCTAAATGTGGAATGAGATGGTCTTCAACCCCATCCAATATGACTCTTTGGGCTCTGGATTCAAGAGCTTCATGCTCCTCAAGCTCATATCTATCTGTTGGATTAGTCATGATACTGTTAGCAAATATCCAAACTCTCAATTCTTTTAACACATCAGTGAGTCTTACTTTCCATGGGATATAGTTGGATACTCCATCCAACCTATCCTCAAACCTGATACTCATCATGGAAAATACTTGCAACCAAAAAACAACTTGAAATATAAACACAACGCTCTTTTGCACTTCAAAAGAACACTTGATTGCTTCCTACTTCAGTATGGCTCTAATACCATGAAGAAAAATGACTTTAAATATGAATTTGCTCATTCACACATTCTGTCAGACACTTTGAAAAATCTAGGGTTTTAACTTGAAATTCTGAAAGTGAAACCACACTTCAAAAATGTACTCCAAATACTGAAAATGACTTCAAGAAAGATGAACACATGTAATTTTGGTCAAAGACCGGGGAAAACCCTAAGAGAAAAAATTCATTAAAAAGAATTATGAAACTTCTTTACATAGAAATTTCCTTCACTTATAAACTGACAAATTAACCCTACTTATCTTTTTCAGACTGTTGCCTTGAAATTTGTGCCCACATAACAGTGTATGGCTTGTTGTACGGCCTTCCTCACACGTGCCAGAATCTGTTGTATGGAGTGTTCATTTACAACATTAAATGTTTCCTTGAAAATCGTGTCCATCTCATGCCAGAAATGTTGATGTATGGTCCAAACTGTCAGTAATTAATTTTTGTACTTTCTGCCTCGATTTAAGTGCCCACATGTGTTGTACGGACTGTGAAAAACCTGTTGTAGGGACTGTTGTTCGAACTGTCTTGGAATTTGTGCCTTCTTGCTAGCTTTCTTGGGAAATGTGCTGCTGAAAATGTCTTGGGAAATGTGCCAAGTTTTTCTTGGAAGCTTTCTTCTTCTTCTCTTTTTCCTCTCTGATGGTGAGTGTTCTCATTTGTCCCTTTCACTTCATTTTATACTTTACTTTTCACTAAATGGCCCTAACTACCAAAGAAACTACCTAATCAATGGCTAGGATTAGATTAGGAGATCTATGGTTCACAATAGATGCACTTTTCTCAATAAAATAATAATTAATAAATACATCACTTAAGTGACCCACTTTTATAAAGTACAAAAATGTCTTTATTTACATAAAAGTCACTTTATTACATAAATACACAAGGAACAAAACTTTATGGTCCCCCTCATAACACCCACACCAAAACATGAGGGAGGACCTCCAGAGTTATCTTTTTCAACATGTTATAGTCTAAAAACGGATTGTATGTACATAAAATAACAAATATCGGGTCTGATATATTAGATGAATTTTATAAAAATCCTTATTCGAGACATCTCGAATATCAAAAGATGATTTCTAATATATAAAAAAAAAACATTATTTTTATCCTAAATTAAAAACAAATGTAGCTCATTACATAGCCAGATGTCAAGAATGCCAAGTAGTTAAGACTAAACACCAGCATCAAGTTGGATTACTTCATCCTTTACCCATTCTTGGATGGAAGTGGGAGGTGATTAGCATGGACTTTATCACTGGTTACTTAAAAGCAAAGAGCAAAAGGACTCAATCTTAGTAGTAGTTGATATATTTTCAAAGGTTGCACACTTTATTCCAATTAAATCAACCTACAAGGCTATACATATTGCAGACATTTTCCTAAAAGAAATTTTCAGACTTCATGGCATACCAAAAACTATAATTTCCAATAGGGACACAAAGTTCACGGGGAACTTTTGGAAAGATTTATTTTCCGAGTTGAACACTCAACTAAATTTTAGCACTGCTTATAACACACACACAGACTGGAAAACATAATGGACCAATCATATCCTAGAAGATATGCTTAGGATGTATATCATGCATAATCCATCTCATTAGGAAGACTATATACACTTAGCATAATATGCATATAAAAAGGGTTATGAAATATCTACCGATATGACTCTGTTTGAAGTTTTGCATAGCAGAAAACACATAAATCCCATGACTTGGGACAGTCCAGTGGACAGATTGATGTTGGGTCCAAATATGTTAAAAGATATAGAACATCTAGTACATAAATTACAACATAATTTGAAAGAGGCACAAAATAGGAAAAAAATATATGTCGACAAAACCATAAAAGATAAAGAGTATTAGATTGGAGAGCATGTGTATTTTAAAGTTAAAGCAAAAAGAAGCTCTCTAAATTTGGAAAAGTGCAGAAAATTAACTGCAAGATATTGCAGGCCATTTGAGATATTGGCTAAAATAGGCCTTGTGGCTCATGAACTTGCTTTACTTTCTCATGTTAAAGTTCAAAATGTCTTTCATGTATCTTTACTAAAGAAATATGTTTATGATTCTAAGCACATAATCGATTGATATGTGTTGCAAGTATAACTAGAAAGGGAGTTCATACTAGAGTCCCTTTGTGTACTGGACAAGCGAGAAGTACAGCTCCGAAAGAAATATATTGTCCACTTAAAAGTGCAGTGGAAGAACTTCGGTCTTGAAGAGGCCACCTGGGAAAGGGAAGCTGCTATGAGAGAAGCATATCCCTCACTTTTTCAAAGTTAAAAGTTTAAAAGTTGCTAACACCAAGACGGTGTTATTTTAAGAGGGGTGGGATGTAATATCTCAAGTTTGTACCCCTTGTTAACAAGCCCTGGAGGACTTGGATACAATGGTATTGATGTTTGAGTTGGAGACTCTGAGACATCATGGATACTTAATCTTTTGGTTATCTATATTATTTTATCTACTTAATGTTTCTAACTTGTTTGGGAAACATCCAGTTATGAAGAGGGGCCAAACATACTAGAAAGGGAATGATTTCTTAATAATATATAAAAGAGTTAAAAATGAAATAAAACAAAGTGAGGAAAAATAAATATTAAATAAATTAAAGATAAAAAGAAATAAAGATAATTAAAAAAGAAAACCCAACTACTTCTTGAAAAAGAAGAGAGAATAAAAAAAAGACAAAAGAGAAAAAAAACAAAAACACACTTTTTTTCCTATCTAAGAGAGAGCTGCCTAAATCTGAATAGAGCCATCTTTTAAAAATGAATTTACAGAGAGAGAACATTATAGGGGATAATGGTTCCAAGTTGATGGAGGGTTCAATTGAATTTCCTTGAGCGCTCATTGACCATGAAAAGGAATATGGTCTGTCCAGGAGGGATTGTGTTGGGAATCTGACTTATCTGGAAATTCACATAGCAGGTAAAAAACCTTGTGACTACTCTGCAGTAGTAAGGAAGATAGATAGCATTCCCTAGGTCATTGGTCTTCTAGTGTGTTTGGCTCATCTTGGGGGTGATTTTCTAAACAAAAGTTGCAGAACAATTCAAAAATCTATGGTTGGAAGGAACGTGGAAGTTCCCTCACAAGTTGGATACAATAAGTTGATAAGTATACCTATCTCTGCTATTGTTTTCTAGAAGGAAAAGACTTAGAATATGTTCTTCTTATCTTTTTTGTTACAGCGAACAAGAATGATTTTTGGTTAAATAATTATTATTTTTTAGTCCTATTTAATAAATATAAATCTGATATGATTTCTTACTTGGTATCTTGTTCCATGTTATGACATAATTTCTCTTAATCATATATTTTATGTTTATATTCTTAAATAGTTCCTAAATATTTGTTCACTATCTGCTCCATTTTTTTTTCCTGTAAATGAATCTTATGTTAACGTAACTATTGTAAACAGATTTAGGTTGTCTTTTATGAATCTTTATTTACTAATATAGATAGTTCTTGTAAATCTTTTATTTGCATAATAGGATTAGCTTTCTTTAATAAACTTTTAGTCTAGGGCTAATCTCTTAGAATGCAAATAGAAATAGATTGATTTTATATATTTTATAAGAAATTATTGTTTATGTATCTTAAATTATGAACATAAGTATATTAGTTCATCTATTAATTGTTTAAAGGGTTAGTTATAATTTTTTTTGTAAGTACGCATGGGGATTTGAACTTGCGACTTTCCATTTACAACTTCTCAACTCAATTACTCATTACCAATTGCGCTACCCCGTGGGCAAAGGGTTAAACATAGTTTAAGATCAGAAGGAGATTGCGTTAGGTAGTTAAACTTCTCGACATTTCGAGCCACAAAGTGGGGCTCATCATCAGGAGAAAAATCATCCCAGGTTAGTTTAGGTATAGAGATTAGCCATTTAATAGATGTAAGGTTATTAATTAATTAATTTTTTAAGGGTTTCAGCCGACAGTTTTGATTAATGATATTATTTATTAAATATTTAGAATTTATGTTCCAATTTGTTGAGTTAATAGTTATTAAAAGTTTGAAAGAAAGTTTAATTTAAATTTTTAAACTTTTTAAAAATTTAAATTTTTTTATTTTTTTTTTAAATTTAAAAATTTTCTTATTTTTTAGAGTAATGTTCATTTGATCATAGATTAGAAATTAATAAATAGTTTATATTTTTTAATAATAATTAATAATTAGATTAGATTTTTAATAACAATTAATAATTAGTTTAATTTTAACTAATAATAATTAGTTTAGATTTTTAATAATAATTAATAATTAGTTTAGATTTTAATAATAATAAATAATTAGTTTAGTTTTAATTAATAATAATTGTTATTAATAATTATATGAGTATATATAACTATGTTTTTGCTTAATAATTATTTTAACCATTAATAATTATATATAAATTTTGCTTTTTAATTATTAAGTTTGATTATAAGTTTTTCAAAAAGATTAATAATTAAATTATATTATTAAGCTTTATTCTTAATTTTTAATTTTATATTCTTAATTTAAATTTTTGTTTATTGTTATTAAAACCTTTTATAAAAGGTTAATAAATAATTTTTATTGAATTATAAGATTAAATTTTTTTTTTCTAATTTTGTTATTATAATACAATAATTATTAAACAAGTTTTTTATTTAATAGCAAAATTGGTTTTGAAAGGATAGGTTAAAGTGTTAAAGGTTCCTTAATTACTCAAAATATTGCTTCTTGATATAAGGGTTATTGTTCTTAAGATGGTGGATTATCGGGCGCCAGCACTCGTTGAGTTTAAGGCCATCATCTCGATTGAGATTTGCTGGAACCTTCTCTATTTCTATGGCCTCCCTAATTTTTCTTCTTTTATAATGTTCTTCCCTAGGGATAAGTTTTGCATCTTCAATGCGTATGTGGTGTTTTGAGTGGTGGGCATGGTTAGCTAGTGTTGATTTATGATGGCGATCATGATTGATGTCTACACAATGTTCCTTGAGCCTAACCTGGATTGAGCATCCAGTTTCCCCAATATAGGGTATCTCACATGAGCAGGGGACACTATAGACACCTTTTTGTTTCAACGGTTCTACCAGGTCTTTGGAGGAGTCTAACATTCTGCCTATTGAGTTTGGAGGAGAGAAGGTAACCCTAATGTCCCTTTTACGAAGGATCTTGGCTATGACATCTGTTGTTCCTTTGATATAAGGCAAAGTAATTTTGGTTCCGTCGATGTTCACTTTTTGTTTTTGGGATTTTCTACACGCTTTCTGGATGACCTTCCTAATTTGCTCTATGTTGTAACCATTCATTTGGAAGACATTAGACAGGTGGTTTAATTCTTGCTCTAGGTAGTCTTCATCCGAAATTCTAATAGCCCTCGTTACGAGGGTGTTTAATACCCCTATCTTTTGTGTACACAGATGGTGTGAATCCGCGTGAAGGTACCTATCCATCTGGGTCTTTTTCCTATAAACTTGATGACCTAGGGAGCCGTCATTCCTTTTTGTGATGAGTACATCTAAGAATGGGATTTTGTTGTCTTCTTCAACTTCCATGGTGAATTTAATATGGTCTGATCTGCTCTTGAGATGGCTTAGAAAATCCTCCAAGCTCTCTTTCCCATGCGGCCAGTTTATGTTAGTATCGTCCACAAAACTCTTCCACCATTTTGGCTTTAATGGAAAAGACTCAATAGAAGATTTTTCAAATGCCTCCATATATAGGTTAGCAACTACCGGGGATAGAGCGGAACCCATAGCAATTCCTTCAACTTCTTCATATAAGACTCCTCTAAAGCTGAAATAAGTAGATTTTAAGCAAACCCTAACTAACGTTTATGTTTCTTCATCGGTTACCTCCCTAACTACCCTAATGGCTTCATCTACCGGGATTTTAGTGAAAAGGGAAACTACATCAAAGCTGGCTAGAATGTCCTCTTCTTCTACTTTGAATTCTGTCATTTCTTTTACCATGTGCGTGGAATCCTTGATGAAGGAGGGGGTTTGACCTACCAAGATTTTCAACTTTTTTGCAAGGAATTTGGCAAGCTAATATGTAGGGGATCCTATAGTGTTAACTATGGGTCTTATGGGTACCCCTTCCTTATGAATTTTGGGCAAACCATAAATACGAGGGACCGTTGCATCTTTGGGGATTAGTTTCTTTTTGGTGTTTTCATCTAGAGATAATTTCTTAATGCTTTTTGTAATCTCATTAATGACCTTCTTTGTGATCAATTACCAACTTTTTATAGCTGCCGCTCGTAGATAGGTGTTCGAGCATTTTCCTATGATGCTCCTCTCTATCCAGGATGACAGCCACGTTTCCCTTATCAGCTCTTAGTATAATAATACTGTCATCTTTCTTTAAGTTGTTTAACGCCTTTCCTTCACCCAGCGTTATGTTGGTCTTCGGTGGTCTTGCCTTTCTAATGGCAACCGCGCATTCCTGTCTTGCCTCCTCTGCGCTGGCTTCTGGCAGGTTGGACACCGCGTCCTCTAATCGACAGACCAAATCTTCAATCGGTATTTTTCTGGGCGCAATGGCAAAGTTCAACCCGCGTTCCAGGACCCTGGTTTGCTCTTCATTCAGCTCTCTGTGAGATAGGTTAACTACGCACGATTTTTTCTTATTGTTTGCATCTATCGTAGGTTTCTGAACTTTCATTAGTTTAGTTAATTTATTGGTGTGTTTGTTATTAATATTGGCAGCTAACCTATCCATTCTATTCGCGGACGCTGCTTCTACCTTATTCTAGATATCCAATCGTAGAGTGCTGGCCAGGTTCAAGTGTACTCTGTACAGCGATTCCGAGATTGAGTTTATAGCTCTGCGGGCACGTTTAATTTTTGATCGAATTATAGCTATGCTCGCCTCCTCAAATATACGTTGGTTTAACTACCTAATGCAGTCTCCTTCTGATCTTCAACTACCAGTGCGTAACAACCATGAACAGCTAAACATAGTTTGTTAAATGTAAAAGAAAAAATATTTTGCTATGTTTCAATTATATATTTATGTAATAGCAATAATTAGTAGTTTTATTGTTGGTATGCAAATAAATAAATATATAATTTTATTGTTTTTCATTATTTACAGTAGTTAAACAAAAGAATCAGATTGTATCTCTAAACAAGGCTAACTATTTAATAACCATAAATTGATAGATGCATTTCTAACCATTGTATGCATTTGTATTTATAGCTAGCATTATCATCCTATAAACAAAGATAATATTTAAACCCTGTATTTATATAAACCTTTGCTCATGCCTATTGAAATCAAAGTATCAACATAAGAATAAAATCCTATTAAGCATATCGTATGTTGAAGAAAGGATTCGAGGTCGAATCTTGGGCATATCCCTTGACCTTCATGTGCATACATATACATAGAAAGGCAAACAATATAATATATTACATTTCAATATATACCAATTATCACTTATCATGGGCCGAACCCATAGGCTTTTACCACATTCAATAACATATTTTTATTTATAAAAGAATTGTATACAAGCTATCGTAGACCAGTGGTTAAGTCTGTAGAGCTTTTTTTTTAGAAAGAAAAAAAAGTAACTTGATATTTTAAGTGTAAAATCAAAGTTACAATCAGTTTACAAGGAACATAGTAACAGATCAGCATATAGCCTTTGATAGTCCATCGAGGATTACAAAGTTGCTTCCATCTTAACACTAAAGAGCCATGTCAACATAACAAGTAAAGACATAAATACAACATCTTCCAATCCGAAATACATAAATAACCAGAAAGACCAGACATGTTCAATGGCCACAAAAATTAGGTCAAAACACCCTAAAAAGCATGTCGAGTGCCCTGATCAACGACCTCATTGTCCAAAAGTTCTTAGAAGTGCAGCAATCCATCCATAGGCCCAACCGCTGCCTTTGAGAGACAATTTGCCTCCATGTTAGCTTCCCGAAAGATATGTTTACAGCTGATATGCTCAAAGGAAGTCTTAAAAAACTCCACCTCATTGAACCATGGTTCCAAAATAGTTACCTTGATGGAACGCATGCCCTTGAACCAGTTTGTGACCACCTAAGAATCACCATAGATAGACAAAGAAGAAAAACCCCTCATAACAACAAACCACAATAGACAGCGCAACGCAAGTAGCTAAGCTTTTAAACAATTCCCCAAGCCAACATCCACACGTATGCGAATGATATGGTTCCTTCGCAGATAGAAGATGACCCCTGCGCCGCAAATACCGAGTTTTGATGCCCCGTCAAAACAACCACTGATAGTGTCTCCTTCCAACACAGGAAAGGTTACGTTTCTGCATTTCCCCTTGCTGACAGTCACAGGGTGTTCGTTCCACAGATACAGTAGCAGTTTGCAAATAGTATTGACCGTCAGGATTTTATTTTTGAAGATCGCTTCATTCCTAGCCCTCCAGATGCAAGCAATAAAGAACATAGGCAAAACTTTCAAAGATCCACAGTTACGAAGCCAATTGCACAGACATTCGTCCAAGTTACCACCCTTCCAGTCAGTCGACAGATGTAACCAAAGCCTCATCTCCTTCCAAACTGCCTTTGAGAAACTGCAATGAACAAAGATGTGTTGAGTGTCTTAGAAATCATTCCTCCACAAGATGCACAAACCTGGACCTTGAAATCCTCTTTTCAGGATATTATTCCACGTAAGAATTTTGTCCTGAAGACACAACCAGAGGAAACATTTAAGTTTGAGCAGAATCTTCCTCCCCTAGAGTTTAGTGTGCCACCATAACGGAACCGGTTGAGCAAACGAATCCTGTAGAACCAACTTATAAACATATTTCACAGTCAAAGAACCAATTGATTCCAACCCATCCCAGCACAGAGTGTCAGGCAAATCGATAAGCTTAATTGCCACAAAGTAAAGACAGTCAGTGTATGCCTCCCAAGCAGGAGCCCAATAAGACGGAAGATTAAGATCCCTGACAGAAAGCCACCCCGCTTTACACAGATCCGAATTTTTCTGATAGACATGAGAGAGAACAACAATATTCCGTTTGTGCAATTCATTAATTAACTCACCAGTGAGGACATAAGAGTTGACATATTCAATGAAATGATCAATTCCTATGAATAGATCATTGCCATTACCAATTTTCCACTTAAGTAGAGACCCAATGTAGCGAAAAGTGCTGATGAGGCTGCGCCAAATCAAGGAGGCTTGAGTACCAATGAGATGCGGCTGCGTAACCATTGAATCCTGGAATATGAATTCAGATATTTACAACGGATGACACAGCTCCATTGCCCGCCATTAGTCAAAGCCCACCAAAGGATTTTGGTCCTCATAGCCACATTGAAACATTCAAGGTTCATTAACCCCCATCCCCCTTTGGATTTCGTCCAAGACATAATCTGTCAGGATGTCAAGTGCCACTTCTTCAAATGAGACTTACCCGACCAGATAAACTGAAAGAGTTTGCTTCGGATACAATTGATAATCGAAATAGAAACCTTCCTCAATCCAAACCAATAAGCATGAATACTTTGAATAATCGATTGAGCTAAAATGAGTCTGCCATTGATGGATAACCACCTCAACACCCAATTGGAAATCCTACATTCAACTTTTTGGATCATCCATATCCAATCCGCAACCTTATAGCAATTACCTTTTAGGTGGTATCCCAAGTACTTGAACCCTGTATTAATGTGTTCAAACTGAAAGGGGAAAAGCAACTTCATAGAAATAATGACCTCTTCATCAGTACAGTTGTATAAGAAGAATATTTGCCCACGCTAAAGGCAATACCTGAAGCAAAGCAAAAGACATCAAAAATAGCCTTATAATGCATCCATTCTTCTAACGAAGCCTCCCCAAAGATCATCACGTCGTCCACAAAAAGAAGGTGCGTTAGGGTCATGGCTCGGGTGACTTTAATGCCACGGATTTTTCTATCATTCTTAGCATCGATAATAAGCCTTCTCAAACATTCAATGGCAAGTATAAACAACAGTAGAGACAGCGGACAACCCTATTGAATTCCACGGATGCAGGTGAAAACATTAGAGTGAAATCCATTTAACAAGACCTCGAAAGAAGTAGATGATACTCAAGCCATTATCCATTGCACCACATCTAAGGGAATTCCAATCTGAATGAGGATAAAGCGCAAGTACGACCAATCCAGCTGATCGTATGCTTTTATAAGATCTAATTTCATAATAAAAGCTTGTAAGTTCTTTACTTTTACCGAATGTAGGCACTCCTGTGCCACACTGACTGCATCCAATATTTGACGATTGAACAGAAACCCAGACTGTTCAAGCGAATGAAATGAGCCAAAACCGGTTTGATGCGCTGAGATATAATCTTGGAAATCAGCTTATACAGTGTATTGCAGAGCGAGATAGGGCGGTAATCACCGAAGTCTTCAGGGCGATCCTTCTTAGGGATCAAAGCAAGATAAGTATCATTAAATCTCTTAGGAATGGTCGCTTTAACCCTTGAATCCTCCACAGCTAGAAGTATCTCGTGCCCCATTAAGTCGAAGAAGTGAAGAAAAAATTCCATCGTCCAACCATCAGGCCCGAGTCTTTTCTCTTTGACAAAGATCCCTAAGGCTTCCTTTATCTCGGCCAACGTTACTTCCTCACCAATATTTTTACCCTCAGCTTCACTGAAGAAACGAGGGAGTAAATTAACAACCTTCAACTGTGCTTCAAGATTTTGTACCCGATCTTGTTGATAAGAGACACTGAAGTATTTCTCGGCCTCCTGTTAGGTAGAGGCATGGTCCAAATGGAAAAGGCCATCCTCAACCTTAATATCCCAAATGGTATTCCTATTTCTCGTTTGATTGGAAAAATTCTGAAAAAAACGAGTGTTACACTCACCCTTAGCCAACCACAAGGCCCGACTCTTCAGTTTCCACATGTTCTCCTTCTATCCCAACAAATATTCCTTTCTTTTGAACAGACCCTGCAATTCATTCCTCATTCCTCTGAGCATTAGAAAAGAGATTACCATCCACCCCATCCTCAAAGTCGATAATTTTTGCCTCAATAGAACTAAGTTCCTCATTATCAGTCGATTTCTTTCTTCATTCCCACTTCATAATCTCCTTCCGCAATACATTTAATTTGTGGCTGATAATGACCCTCTATACTATCATATATAAACATTTACAATATTATAGACCATGGGTCGAGCCCATAGGGCTTTTCCCTGTTCATGAGACATAAGAAAACAACTCAACTACGGAATTGAAAGCATAATGGATTCAACACTAAGCCTATACAAGCATCATGCTCGAGCATGTCATAAGGCATGGTCGTTTCAAAGACAGTAACCATAACGATAAGCAAAGACGATTGTAATACATATTTATTTATTAAGCAAGGCATGAAGCTTGTAACCTTTATCACAAGAGAAAGGTTGAGGAGCATGGTCGTATCACTGTTTTCATTCAAACGATATAACAAGAAGAACGACGCCAAATTGCCAAGGTTAAAACCCATGGGTCAATCTTTATAAAAGTAAACCAAGAACAAACTGTAAAATGTATCGAAAGGGAAAGAAACGTCATTAATATTCATAATATGAACCCATAGTCAATAGGCAAACGCCTTTGTATTCATAAAAAATTCTGAGATAAACCCCCAACAACGGCGAAGGTTTGAGCCACCGAGCTTGAATATCATTTACATGATAAGAGTAAGGGTGTAGCCACCCGTGAACAGAACAAATACACAACACGATTCGCGCTAAGGGTTAATCCCTTATATTTATGTTAAAGATTCGAGCCATGGTGGCTAAGCTTCGCTGTAATCCATGCTAGAGTCCACTGTAGTCACAAGCTTGGACACTGGAGGCTTGCGTTTTAGCTAAGCAAAGGGCCGACGCCACCTGTGTACAAGAAATAGCAAATATGAAGAAAAAGATGACAAAATCTGCCACAGTTCATACACACAGAATTTTGTCAAACACTTAAAGGAACCATCGATATTAGTCTTAAACAGAAACCCAAGTAACCACACACTTCGCTGGAAACTTAATAAATTGAACTGTAAGCTAATATACAGTTCATTAAGCAATTTTAGCAGTGGGAAAACATGAAATCAATAGACTGTCAAAAGATTTCATACACATAAATTAAATATCAACTGACTGTAAAAATGGAATAACATTGGAATTTTGGTCAAAAATTGACCCTGCAAAAACTCCACCTCATGAGGAAAACCAGTAGTAGAGAGAAATAAATTTATTGAGTTTTAAGGAATTTAACAGAGAGTATTGCAGCTGCCCATTACATCGGAAAACTACACAGTATTATTCAGCAATGACTATGCACATAAATCTCAAATGATTGTGATCTTACAGACCCCTTAAATAGTGCCTAAAAATGACTGTAAACGACTGTAATCTACAACAAACAGTACAACACAGATACACTTTCGAGTTTGTGCAAAAATAAGGTAAAAGTCTCAGCAAAAGATCACCTCGAAAACTGTGCACACAGGTTGCTTTTTTTTTTCAATCTGGTGACTGTACGACCTCTCTTTTCTATAGTATGGACCCCCTCACTTCAGCTGTACTGAACTGTCTCTTTTCTGATGCAAATTTCCTTGGAAAACGTGCTCATTAACCTTGAAAAATGTGCTGCACTTGCTGTTGCATATTAAAGCTGGTCTCTCCTTAGAATGCGTGCTCCTCTACTTGGAAAGTGCACCCTCCTCTCAGTCCAGCGAGGGTTGGAATTTGACGGGCATTTTGCCCGTTATTTACAGCCAAAAATTTCACCAAGCCGTCACGTTAAATGTGCAAGAAATTAGCTATAACGTTTTTTTGACGTTCAATCTCTTTTATAAAATGTCATTAAATTTGATTGGAAAGGTGATGTCACGAAGTGTGTTGGTTAATGCTGGAATAACTCAACATGCCGTCTCCAACTACTCACCGTACCACCACCGCCTCCTCCTTATTATCTGCAGGCAGCTCACAACTCACCATCCTATTATCTGTAGGCAGCTCACAAAGCTAAATGTTATTAACGCGACTTCAGCTCAGTTACTTCGAAGGTGAAGAATTATGGAATTAGACCAGGTCCAGCCTCAGTACAGTTAGATTCCTTTAAATGCAAGAATTTCCTCTCTCAAACCTTCAGTCTCTTATGTTTCTCGAGGCTCTTGCCCTAAATTCTCAAAACTACAACGTTCATACGGACGATTTCTATCTTAAAACCAGGGGCAGCATTCAAAATCTCTGGGTCTGCAAGATTTATCTGTTTCCACGCTTCTTTGTTGGATTCCGAAGCATCCTGGGAACATCACATCCTGAAACCTCTGGGCACCTCTGATAACATGGCGAGAGACAAGCTTACAATCCTCTCCACCTTTGACAACCACCCTTCCGCCATGATCCATCAAAATCCCGACAACCCACATAGGAAATCAACCGATTTGGCCTCCGCCGACCGAATAATCTCGAGCTGGGACTCGAACCCGTCCAAACAGTTGATGAGCAAAAATTCCTTCTCGAATTTCTTTGCAAACTCTTCCACTTCGGCTGGAGAAGACGCCTCAGGCTCTTCTTTCTTCTTGTTCTTCTTCTTATGAGGACACTGCCCAGCATAGTGACCATAATCTTGGAAAGCAAATCATTTCATTTTGCTCAGGTCCTTCTTAGACTTGGCTCCACTGCTCGAGCCACCCTTCTTCTTTCTGCCCTTATCTGAAAGGGCCACATTATGTTCATCAATATCCTGCTTAGTCTTCCCTAGTGACCCTTCTCGGATCTCCTCCTGAGTAAAATCATCCCACAGTATTTCCCAATAGGTAAAGTTCTCTCTTCCCACCACACACTTCACGAACACGCCCCATTCTTTAGTGAAGCCCTTCAGGGCTATCCGCACCAGCTCAGGATCAGGAATCACCTCACCAACTGCACTCAATTCATCTTTTACCTGTCTGATTCTAGTGAGGTAAGAAGCTACACTCTCACCTTTAGCCATCTTTGTGCCATGAAGCTTATCCTTTAAATCCATCTTATGATTTTCATTCTTGTTCTCATACAAACTTTTCAAAGTATCCCACATTTCCTTAGCAGTTTGTTTCTCTGCCAAATGTGGGATGAGGTGATATGAAACACCATACATAAGCAGTCTTTGCGTTCTAGCCTCTTTCACGTCATGTATGTCAAGGGCTACAGGATCAGTTGTGGGAGGAACCACCGTAGTACTAATGAAAGTCCATAACTTGTTCTCCTTGAGAACAACTCTCATATGAGCTTTCCACTGCAAGTAGTTGGAAATAGCTTCCAACCAATCTTCATACCGGATTTTTGTCATCTTCCATTCTACACTTTTTCCAACAAGGCACACTCTGCCCTCTTTGACCAAAATACTCTATCAGTTGTACTTCTCAGCAATAACTTGTTCATAGTCACAACAAAACAGTCCAAGTCATGCAAATCCCTTGCACACTCACATGTACCACTAGTCCACTGCAATTCAAGAGCTCCAACTCTGATACTATAAAGAAAAAGATGACAAAATCTGCCACAGTTCATACACACATAATTTTGTCAAACACTTAAAGGAATCATCGATATTAGTCCTCTACAAGCACCCAAGTAACCACACACTTCACTAGCAACTTAATAAACGCAACTGTAAGCTAATATACAGTTCATTAAGCAATTTTAGCAGCGGGAAAACATGAAATCAACAGACTGTCAAAAGATTTCATACACAAAAATTAAATATCAGATGACTGTAAAAATGGAATAACACTTGAATTTTTGTAAAAAATTGACCCTGGAAAAACCCCACCTCCTGGGAAAAACCAGTAGTAGAGAGAGATAAATGTATTGAGATTTTAAGGAATTTAACAAAGAGTATTGCAGCTGCCCATTACATCAAAAAACTACATAGTATTATTTAGCAGTGACTGTGCACATAAATCTCAGATGACTGTGAAGAACGGAGATACACATTGGAGTTTGTGCAAAAATAAGGCAAAAATATCAGCAAAAGATCACCTCAAAAATTGTGCCCGCAGACTGCCTCTTTTTTGTGCAATCTGGTGATTGTATGGCCTCTCTTTTCTGTAGTACGGAACCCCTCACTTCAGCTATACGGAACGGTCTCTTTTCTGATGCATATTTCCTTGGAAAATGTGCTCATTAACCTTGGAAAGCATGCTCCACTTGTTGCTGCATATTAAAGCTGGTCTCTCCTTGGAATGAGTGCTCCTCTACTTGGAAAGTGCGCCCTCCTCAGTCCAACCACTCTCATTCTTGTTCGTTTCTCCTCTCTCCTCTAGTAAATCGAGCCACACTCACAAGCCTCCTCTTCCTCTCTAGGAATTTGTGCTCTCTCTTCTCTTGGATGGATGTGCCAAAATGAAGTCTCAAAGCTTCTTTTATTTCCCTCATTAGGGTAATTCCCATGAGTTTTCGAATTCCACGACTGAGATTAGATCTTGAACACAAGATCTAAGGATGTAATATAATCTCACGTTCACTTAAATTCCCTTAGTGAACAATATAATAAATCTTTTCTTTTCAAAATGTCACTTAACCCAAAATATTATAAAAGTGCACTTTATGACTCAAAGTCACTTTATAAAATGAAAGTCACTATAAAAACATAAAGTCACATCAAAATGTACTTTAATAAATGCACTTTAATAAAGTCACCCAATGATATTAATGAGACCCCATCACCTCGGACTCCTGCACGTAGGCACAAGATTTGAGAGTACCTCTCAGCTACAAAATGCTAACAAAATAGGGTTTATATATATGTATATATATAAAGGCAAATAAATATAGCATAACCAATTTAATATCAATGTCGAGAGTGTGTTAACAAATCCTTACCAGGAAGGGAAGGTTGAATGGTTGCAACGATGGTGACGCGGGAGGATAAACTCCTTGCAAGCTACATTGCATTGTTCACCCCAAAACCCTTAGAGATAATGCAGTTTGAGCGTGGAGCTCAAGGATGTGTTGTATGATGCTAGCAGTCACACAATGCCAACGAAGGGCCAAAACTCAAACTCATTTCAAATTTTGAAGCACGAGAAGTAGGAGCTGAGCTCCAAGTCCTCGCGAAGTAGGGCAAAGCCCTCTCTACGACTTGTAAATGCAAAAATGAGCTAAAAAATTCCCGACTTAACCCTGGACGAGAGAAACAAAGCTCGTACTAGTTCTTTAATGCAGTAGGTATGATGGCCAAGTAGAGGCCATTGGTCTGCATGCCCCGCACCTCGGCTATAAGAAGCAGTAAATCATCCCTTCCATTTTTAATGTGTTAGCTGGAAGGCTAGAAGGAGATGGTAAACCCACCTTAGCATAGTCTGCATGCAATTTCATTCAATGATCCAAGTGTTTACCATGG
The DNA here is from genome assembly GCA_027924585.1 of Larix kaempferi. Taxonomy (NCBI): domain Eukaryota; kingdom Viridiplantae; phylum Streptophyta; class Pinopsida; order Pinales; family Pinaceae; genus Larix; species Larix kaempferi. Next base: position 3,605,076 of record BSBM01001483.1, on the reverse strand, counting down.
AGAGCGAGTGGTGAGGTCGCTAGGAGATTGCTCCACAACCCTCCTTGTTCCACTACAAACCTTTGTTCAACATGTTTGCAATCTGTGTAGCATCGTATTATTAGGATGGTCGTTGGGGAAGAGAGCCGCGACTAATCTAGTCGTTGGCTAGCCCTTTTAATGTTTACATGTAAATATGTTGTCATGTGGTAAGTAATATATATTACAAGGACTTGGTTCATGTTTTAAATTATATTATGTTGTATTATAATTTTTCATTATGATTATGTTTGTAAAATGTTAGAATTATTAATGTAAATCACATTTGGATTTATGATTTGTCAAATATTCGATCTAAGAAACAAATAATAACCAGAGAGACTCGTAGAAGTCTTCCAATGCATTATTGTAAGCATAGTTGTGTTAACGCTTTTCGTTGGTTTAAGACGATTCAAAAAAAAATTATGTGTGAATTTGAGTTGTTACAATGGACTTAATGGTTAAGAACATGTGTTTCCTCCAAAGAGGTCATAGGTTCAATTCCGGAGGGGAGTAGGGTATGTACACCTCTGTAGACTTTAGCAGTTACATCGTTGCGTAGAAGGGGATCCCTTGTCCCACAAGCAAGGGGGTCTCATATACCAAATTGGTGTCTAACTTGGTTGTGAGCTTCAAAATAAATTATTATTATTATTATTATTGAAAGTTTTATGAGGTTCAACCCAGCCCTGTTTCAAGTCAAAATATTAGAGAGTTTAATGTCCAACCCAGTTTACATTAGAGCTGAAAAAATGCATATAACATTTTCAGACTTAGAAACACAGATTGAACATCACTGTTAATGACAGAAAATTTCATAATAAATGTACACCATGAAATTTTCAAGACTCAGTAATTTTTGGCAAATTCCCAAGAAAAACCCACAAGGGGAAACCCTCTCAGGGGAATTCCAACTTATCTCAACAGCAAAACCCATAAATTATGTCTTGGAATTTGTGCCAAACCAACAGTGTATGGATTGTACGGACTGACTGTATGAACCTCAAAATTCGTGGCAAGAAATTAATTTCCTGCCTTGAAAATCATGTTTACCACAGACCTCGATTTTTGTGCCACTGTACGGAATTGTGCAGATTGTACGACCTATACTGAATTTATTTTTCGTACCTGCCTCAAAATTTGTGCCTCTTCCTGGAAATTCGTGTCACTGATTTTCTCCTAAAAAATTGTGCCCAGAATTGTTGTACGGACCTGCTATACGAATTCTTGAAATTCGTGCCACTGTACTTCTCCTCCCTCCTGCAAATTTTCTTCTTCTCCTCTCAAGAAGTCGAATTGCTCTCAACTTTCTCAGCTCTCTCAACTCTCTCAAATCTCATGAAAGAATGAATGGTGAAAATCCTTTCCCTTGCCTTTTTGTTTGTAATGTCCCCTCCCATCATACCAGCATGATAGAGAGGACGTGACACTAAATCCGGACATCTAGTCCCATACTTAGTAAACAAACATTCAATTTGAAATGAAGATAAACATATGAAAAATGCATAACTATTTGAAAACACCGTGGAAGTAATTTCAATAACACATCCATCATACATTCAAGATATTTATCAAATAAATAATTGCAAAGTTAACACAAGAGAATACTTATCTTAACAAAGTAGTCCCAAGCAACCAGCTATGCATCTGCAACGTTCCACCCAACCATAGGCCAGTTGTGCTTATCAACCTCTTGATACAACTGCCACCCCCCCGAGCTAGGCATGATCTCTACAAGGAATCAGGGAACAGCAGACTCACACATAGCCAAGCATACCCAAGATGAGCCAAGCCAATCTACAATTGGGTTTATCAGGCTGCTAGGAAATGGAAAGGAAGAATTGCTAAGCTAGTGAGCTCAACCACAGAGCTATGGATACCTCTACAAGATCTATTTAGCTTGGCACCCACAATGCCTACACACCCCACTCAAGGAAGTATTCCCTTCACCAATTCACAGTCCCTCAGGGCATACCTTCCAATTCTAGAGTGTTCCAGGTGTGCATAGAAGAGTAGCCAGCCCTCTTGATCTTCTTGAGAGGTTATTCTCCCCACTAGGTTTATCAAGCCAATTCTGTCCACTACCACTCCAAATCTTTTGCTCACAGGTTCAAACCAAAACAGGGACGCACATAACAGCAGAACCACAATTATTGGATAGGATAAAAACGTTTTTACAGTGAGGTGCCCAAACATGGGGTTTCTACCAACCCAGAAAAACGTGGGAAGACCCAAAAACGAAATGGCAATTGGGGATTCAACCCTGGAGAGCAAAAACCGTTTTCAGAAAAACTCCCATGGTTATTTTGGGGCAAAAACGACCTCTATAAACCCCCAAACGTGACTCCCTTTCTCCCAGCTGCTGTACAACACAAAAACGAGCTCCCAGCTATGGAAAATGCAGGAATTGGTGAAAAACGTGATGAAGGAAAGACCCAGTAGTTCAGACTGCGTGAGAGAGGAAAGACTATCGGTTCAGAATGGCTTTGGGCACCATTTTGTGGGTGTTTTTCTTGCCCAAGGAGACAATACGAATTCCCAGGTTGATGGCTTTCCCATGCACGAAATTGGCCTCCATACCTCTTCATTTCCAAGGCATTAACTGCCTCAACCAATTTCTGGAAGAATTAAATGATTGGGTCCATAACCCAAAATGGGTAGTTGGTGGTTTATGGGTTTTCTCATTGATACATGGATTAACACCATTGGCTCAAGGGTTTGAATAATTTCCCTCCCTATTCCTTGTAGAATCATGCCCCCATATCTTTGTTGCATTGCATAGCTAGTTGTGGGTATTTTCATTAAAATTCGTATTTACATGATGTCTTATTTACATTGTGCCTATCTAGCATAAGAACCATAGACATCTATTTCTTTAATTGCCGATACATAAAACGCTAAATCAGTGGTGGGGCCTTGGCCTTGAGCTCCTCACCATGATTAAATAACAATATTTACATCATTTATGATTTAATGCAAAGGGGGTCAAAATGGGGACATTACATTGTTTGGATGCTAGGGTGAGTGAAGAGACATCTAATCCAAGGGCCCACATTGATTTAGATGGATGGATGAGATTAAAAGATAATTTAATTCTCTCCAAAATTAATTTCACTCACTTTACTTAAATTTATCAAGTCACTTTAATCTCTAAAGTGGAATTAAATGCTCATCTCAAGTCATTTAATGCAAGGTCATGTTATTTTCCCCCCTTTGTGACTTAGGCTAATTTTCGCTAGGGGAACACTTTCCTAGGTACAAAATCAACACTCCCTCTTACCGAGGAAGGTGTTTTGAACCACTCCCAACTTGTCCCTGGAGAAGACAAACTTGCCTCGCCCCAAGGATTTTGTCAGAATGTCTGCTACCTACTCATCAGTGGAAATGTACTGTAACTCCACAGTCCCTCTCTGAACATAGTCTTGGATGAAGTGGTATCTGATCTCTATGTTCTTTGACCTGTCATGGAAAACTGGATTCTCAGAGAGCTGGATGCAACTCTGATTGTCGCAATAAATCCACCAACAATTTTTGAAGCCACCAACAATGGACCTTAGCTCCTGATCAAATAAATCCACCAACAATTTTTGAAGCCACAGTGCCTCGCAACTAGCCTAATTGGTTGCCATGTACTCAGCCTCAGCAGAACTCAAAGAAACGGACTTTTACTTCCGACTGAACCACGACACTGTTGTCGATCCCAAACTGAAGCAACAACCAGAAGTGCTCTTCTGATCCATCACACTGCATGCCCAATCTGAATCTGTGAATCCAACAAAGCTAACTCCACCCGAACTCCTTTATTCCAAACCATAATCCACTGTCCACGACACTGTTGTCGATCCCAAACTGAAGCAACAACCAGAAGTGCTCTTCTGATCCATCACACTGCCTGCCCAATCTGAATCTGTGAATCCAACAAAGCTAACTCCACCCGAACTCCTTTATTCCAAACCATAATCCATTGTCCCTGCAAGGTATCTCAACACATGTTTCGCAACTAACCAGTGCACTCTCCTAGGCTCCACCATGAATTGACTGGGAGTGTTCACCGCAAAACACAAGTCGAGCCTGGTGTTGAACATATACATCAGTGAACCAATGAGCTGACAATATAATGTGGGATCTCCCAACTCTCCCTCAGAAGCATGAAGCTTCTTCCAGTTAGTGATCATCGACCTACAATCCTCCATCTGAAATCTCCTTAGAATATATGCAGCATACTTTCCTTGTCCCAGGAAAATATGACCAGGGTCCTGCCAAACCTCCATCCCCAAATAATAATGCATCAACCCAAAATTGGTCATCTCATACTCTGAATCAAGATCTATCTTGCAAGCTGCAATGAGGCGCTCCTCCCCTGTGATAAACAAATCATCAACATATAATAGAAGAATGAGTGGATCACCACCAACCACAATGTAGTAAAGGTTGGGATCAGCCTCACTCTTCTGAAATCCCATCGTCATCAAGTAAGCATCAATCTTGGAACACCAAGCTCGAGGAGCTTGCTTCAGACCACACAAGGCCTTCTTCAGCCTGCACACATGAGAATCTCTCCCATGGATCTCAAAGCCCTGAGGCTGCTCCAAATAAACCTCCTCCTGTAGAATACCATTGAGAAATGCAGTCTTCACATCCATCTGATGAATCTTCCAATCCATCTCTACTGCTATGGAAATCACTGCTCTAATAGAGGAATATCGGGCAATTAGCACAAAGGTCTCATCATAATCAACTCCCTAAACCTGAGAAAACCCCCATGCCACAAATCAAGCTTTGAACTTCTCCACACTGCCATCTACAGCATGCTTCACCTTGTAAATCCACTTGGAAGTCACTACAGACTTCCCCTTTGGTCTCGGTACAATCTCCTATACATCATTCTTCACGATGGAATGGTACTCTTCCATCATGGCATCTCTCCAAAACTGATGCTAAGAGGCCTCCTCAAAGGTGGAAGGATCCGAATCACGAAGACTAGCAACCAAGGCCATACCCAGTCTGTCTGGAATCACAACTGTCCTAATTGGTTCCTTGGGCTTACCAAAATAATATGCTTCCTTCAAGGTTTCACAAGGCCACTTGGGCTTCCTCTTCCCTGAAGGTGGCTCACAAACTGGTCTATCATCCTCTAAAGAACTTCCAGAAGTAGATGGCCCAGAAACCTGTGAACCAATAGTTGGTGAACTAGCCATTGGTGAACTCAGTGATCCAGAAGCTGCAACTGGTGAACCTGTGACCTGAGAACCAGAACCTGTCCCCGAAATACCTGCTGGCTGAACCACTGAACCTGTAGAACCTGTGCCTGTAATCTGTGGTCCAGTCACTCCGGAAACCTGTGATCCTATACTCTGAACTAGTGGTACCTGTATAACTTTTTGAGGTGTGGAAACCTGTGACTCCTCCTGCTCCAACTCTTTGGACTTCTTGAAGGATCGCTCCTCCTCAAATCTCACTTCCCCCTCACAAAAACCTTCCTCTGGGAAGGAAGATAAATGCAGAAGGCCTTTGAAGTCTCATCATAGCCCACAAAGATACCCTTCTCTGCAGTGGGCTCCAACTTTGTCCTCTTCTCAGAAGGGACATGAGAGTAAGTCAAGCAACCAAATATGCGAAAATGACCAACCTCAGGCTTCTTTCCTATGAACATCTCCTCATGAGACTTTCTTCCCAAGGCATGGTGGGGACTCCTGTTCTGAAGGTATACAATTGTACTACAAGCCTCAACCCAAAGGAATAAAGGAAGACTTTGATCATGAAGCATGGCTCTCGTTGCTCCCACGTGGCTCCCACAATAGCTTTGTTCTTCCTTTCAACCACTCCATTCTACTCAGGAGTATATGGTACTGTCAACTATCTCTGTATGCCCTCTTGTATGCAAAACTCATCGAAGTCTTTGGAGGTATATTCACCCCTATTGTCTGATCTAAGTGCATGAATCCTCCTCCCAGTCTGGTTCTCCACAAGAGCTTTAAACTCTTGGAAACTCCGCAAGACCTCATCAGATTTCCTGCTCCTCGGGAAGTAGATCCAGGTCTTCCTGGAATAGTCATCAATGAATATCACATAGTACTCAAAACCTCTCAAGGAAACAGATGACATAGGGCCACACAAATCTGAATGAATCAAATCAAGCACTCCTGCTGACTTGCTGTCACTGCTAGAAAAAGCAGTCTTGGTGTACTTTCCCAAAGCACACCCTCTGCAAAACATCACTGTGCTCCATGCTGAACTCTAGCATATGTGTAACCATGTCCCTCAACAATCTCATAGTTGGATGATACAGATGAGCCATCCTTCGATGCCAAAGCTCACAAAGATAACTGTTGCTGCTATGCCAAATCATGTTGGGGCTAAAACAAGAGCTTGTACAGCTTCCCACATCTGACTCCAATTACAAAAGAGGCAAATGGTCCCACAGTCTTGGGGAAAACATGCACATGTCCATCCAGGAAATAAACCCCAAGTCCTCTGTCCTCGATAGTGGAAACCGATATCAAGTTCTTCTTTAGCCCAGGGACAAACAACACATCCCTTAAAGTCATGGGTCTCATGGACTCTCTCTGAAATGTAACGGTCCCACGACCAACAGCTCTGACAACAGTGTCATCTCCCAACACAACCTCCACATCTATGTCCACCTGTGAAATCTTGGAAAACATCTCTCGAGCACCTGTCATGTGGCTCGAGGCTCCACTGTCACTGTACCAGGTGCTGGTGGTGAATGCACCCATGGGATGGCCAGTTAACAAGGAATGCTCCCTCTCAATCTCTATATCAGTGCTGGTGATGATAGAAGCTCTCTCTCTCAACATGTCTAGCACAGAGAGAAAAATCTCTCTCGAACATAGCTGCATAATCCTTAATCTCAACTGAAGTTGATGTCTGATGCTTCTTCTTCTTCTTGTTTGGACACTGTGAGGCATAGTGCCCAAACTCCTGACAAGAAAAGCACTTGACTTTGCTTAAATCATTCTTCTGTCCACCCTGTTGCTGTCGATTCTTAGCCCCACCCTACTTGGGAACCTTCTTGGACTTTTTCTTCCTTCTTGTAATCAAAGCCACATTTTCTTCATCCTCCCTACAATATGAAAAGCTCCCCTGCACAAGACCTCTCTGGGTCTCCTCTTGCACAAAGTCATCCCAGAATCGATCCCAGGAAGGTAAGTTCTCCCTGCCAACTATAGCCTCCACAAAAACAACCCACGGTTTGGTCACACCATTCACAGCTATTCGCACTAGCCGTCATGAGGGGAATTTTGAGGTCAAAATTGGGCCTCAAAACAAAAAATGTACTATCAAAATCAACTTTAAAAGAACCAATCACATTTTAGAGGATAACATCATTTATAATAGTTGAAGTGGCATTGGTTGAGTAAAAGGTGTTTATTTGTCAAATTCTAAATGGGGAATAAAAACCCATAGTTAACCATATCAATATTGTAAGTAAAGTACTCATAATGAAAATAATACTTATAAATTACTTTTGAATATAATATAAATGTACTAAAGCACTCTTAAAGTACTTAAAAAGAAAAGTACTCTCTATATTTCAATATAAAATAAATTACAAATACCAAAAACATAAATGCTTTATTCAAAATCAAATGTATAATTACTTTTCAATGTATATAATATATACTTTTAAATAATAAATTATAAATATAAAAAACATTGAAATCTCTTTAAAATCAAAATCATCTAAATATTTTTCAATATAAAATATATAATTTATACTTTATAATATATATATTAAAATATTATAATACGTATATTTATATATTTAATGTTTTTATAATATATGATTTATACTTTTAAATAATAAATTAAAAATATAAAAAAAAAACATTGAAACATGTGTAAATAATTTTCAATATATAATATATTATTTTAAATATTTAATCCTTATCTAATGAATATGTAGTATTCAACTTAAAAATCCATAATTGTTATGTCACTTGTTATGACAAAATAAAATAAATTAAATGAGAAATAAATGCATTAAATTAATATTTAAAACGTTATATTAATCTATTGAATTTTTAATTTTATATTTAATTAATAATGCATAGGTATATATGCAATGGAATACTTGTTATGGGATCATTGGTTCCTATTAAATCATTTATGTTATTGATATAAATAAAACAAATGAAATGTATTGCTTGTTAAATGAATATTTTAAAAATATTTAAATTTATTAAGTATACTTAAATAATGCGTATATTTTTTTTTTCAGCAGAAAAAAAATAAAATAAAATAAAAAAACGTACTATTGCTATTCAAGTTGAATCAAATAGTACAAAGATAGATCTAGGTCTTTTTCAAATATCCCAAAAACCTATAATCAAGGCATAAATGCCTATACAATATGATAAAAAAAGTAACCAATTGTCTATATATTGTAGGAAACAAAAAAGAAACTATCTCCCATCAACAGACATAATAGAGCATCTACTAACTTATCCAAAAAAATAGCAAACCCCCATGTCCAGAATGTTTGTATTCATCCATTCTTCCCAAACTAAGTGACCTTCTACTCCATCCAGCGCCTGCTTTGATAGTTTATCAGCCATAGCATTATGTTCCCTATAAATATGTTCGAAAGAAATGAATTCATGCCTATCAATCTCAAGCCCTGTGTGCATACACCAATGACAGAGAGCTAAGACATTCAGCTGGAAATCTTAAGTTTCCCATTTGATTGTCACACCGGAATCACCAAAAACCTTCAGGTCAACTAAACCAAAAATGTTTGCAGTCCTCAAAATGCACCACAGAGCCATTAACTCTACCTTCATATTTGTCCCCTTACCACAGTTCAGACGAGGAGTAAAGTAATGGTCACTATTTAAATAAACTACTCCACCCGCCGCACATTTGCCATACTGTGCAGCACCATCAAAAAAGAGAACAGATTGTCTAACATTAAAGGAGAACTAACCGATCCTAGCTGCAACATGCTCATCCTTACCAAATTGGTAAGTCTGAACCATCTTTAAAACAATAATCACACATGCCATAACCTCTGGGGATTTCCCTTGAAAGATAGAACAATTGCGAGCATACCAGATCACCCAAGAAACATATATAGGCAAAGAAAAGTGTAATTTGCAGTCCCTGTACCCGTTGAGTAGACACTAGTCAAATTCACCAACATCCCAAGAATTACCAATATTTAAATCTGCACAACATAAATTCCAGACATCCCGTCCAAATCTACATTTCACAAAAAGATGGCAAATTGATTATGAATCTTGTCTGCACAAACTACACCAATTAGGCCCATTCCATCCACGCCTTAACAAATTATCCCAAGTCTTAAGGGTTCCTTGTAAAGCTTGCCATAAGAAACATTTAATTTTTAGAGGAACATTCCATTTCCATAACCTCCTATACCACCATTGCTGCGGGAAAATGTAACGATCTTGAAGGATCCTTGAATAAGCAGCCTTCGTAGTCACAGTTCCAGTCTTATCATTCCCTTTCCACACAATCTTATCATTTTCCGAATTTAAATAGCATCCAGCCGAGCATAAAGATCTTACATAACAGTCCCATTCCTGTGCATCATACCCAACAAGACCCAGATCAATTGAACTTAGCCAATAATTGCTAGAATTGGAGGTACTATTCCAATTTCTCACTCTGTTCAATTTAGACAGCCCATAGAATTTCAGAAAAGCCTGTAATCTATCAAACAGCAGGTAGGAATCTTCTATTCCTAATATTGGGTCCTTACCGACCAATATATCTTCACCAGAGCCAACCTGCCAATAAATATCATTTGCAATCCAATCATACACTTTCATTAAACCCCTCCACATAAGGGAAGCACACCAACCGAGCTTCTTTGGGTTTCTTAACCATGTTATCACATCAGATTTGAGATATTTTACATGTAAAACCTTAGACCACAAAGAATTACCAAAAATACCACGCCACAGGCTCTTAAGTCTTAAAGCCATACTGAAAGTATTTATATCCTTGATACCCCATCCTCCGAATTTTTTGGGACGTGACAGAGCCTCCCATCCTGTCATAACCAAATTAGCTCACTTAGAACTCCCAATCCACGGGAAATTAAAAAATAATCTCCTTAAAGCATTAGAGATGAAGGCTGGAACTTCCAGTAGAGACAACCAGTATACCGGCAAGCCCGTCAGAACTGCTTTCACCAAGATGAGCTTGCCACCAATTGAAAGGAATCGATAAGCCCAATGTGAAATATGAGCTTCGACCTTACGAATAAGCCACCACCAATCTTTTATAAGATAGTTATTAGGTTTTAAATAAAACCCTAAATATTTAAAACCATCTTCTAAACAGCAGCACTTATAAGGCAGTAACCTCTCAATATCTTTCCTTCTGAGTTCATCCACATTAAAGTGATAAAAATTGGATTTTTTTTGTACTAACCTTCATTCCTGAAACTTTACAAAAGGTATTAATAATATTGCTATAAACCGTCCATTTAGTAACAAAATCAATACCAGCAAGAAGCACATCATCAACAAAAACCAAATGTGACAAAGCACAATCCCGATCCAGCTTAATACCTTTGATCAAACCTATTTCCTTAGCATGATTCACAAGCCTGCTAAAACCATCAATGACTAACAAGAAGAGTAAAGGAGATAAGGGACATCCTTGGCGCAGCCCTCTTGAACATTGAAAGAAGGCAGAAGGAGCTCCATTTACCAACACATCAATACTCATAGTTGAAACACAGGCCATGATCCAATTTAGCACCAATGGAGGAATACCTATTTGGATCAAGATAAGTCTAGGGAAAGACCAATTCACTCAGTCATAAGCCTTCTCCAAATCCATTTTTAATAGCAAAGCCTTTAACTTTCGAGTCTTTATAGAATGCATAAGTTCATGAGTTACCCCAATAGCATCATGAATTTGTCGATTATGTAGAAAGCCAAATTGTTCAGCAGTAATGTGTAAAGAAAGAGCAGACTTTAACCATTGTGCAATGATCTTAGAAATCAACTTATAGGCCAAGTTACATAAAGCAATAGGTCTAAACTCTCCAAAGGATGATGGCTTGTTATTCTTAGGAATCAAAGTAACAAAAGTGGAATTCAAAGCACCAGAAGGAAAACCATACAATCTTGTATATTCAACCATTTTTTGAATGTCCTTACCCATAATATCAAAAAAATGGATATACACCTCAACCGGCCAACCGTCTAGTCCAGGACTCTTCTCCTCCGAAAACAGTTTCAGAGTATGCTCAACTTCCTCCAAAGAGACTTCTTTCCCCAATTCAGCAGCTTCCTGATCATCAAAAAACCGTGGATAGAGACTAGCTACTCTGATCTGATCTATTAACTCACACTGACCATCATCCTTATAGATATTCCCAAAGAAATTTTCTGCCTCTTTCTTTAAAGATTCCACACCTGAAATTTTGTTTCCTGAAGCATCCTCTAATTCCCAGATAGTATTCATATTCCTGCGAGCAGGGGCACATGAATGAAAAAAATTTGAATTCTTATCTCCGTGTTCAATCCACAAGGCTCTACTCTTTAACCTCCATTCCATCTCCTCCTGAAGCAGAATCTCCTCCTTCTTTTCAAACTTCTTCAAGGCTTCAAACCCAACCTCATTCAGCACCCCAAAAATTTTTTCCATAGAATTCAACTGAATATCCTTTTCCAACTGTGCCAATTCAGCCTTTCGGCTTTTAATCCAACTTGTAACAACTTTCTTGAGCAATCTCATTTTTAAACAGAAATAATCCAGAGGATTACTCCTTTCAACATTTTCAGATTTCCAAAAATCCCTAACCATGCTACAGAACTCCTCCTTCAACAACCACGAACTGTTAAACTTGAAGGGATACTGAAATTTTGCACCATAATCATCCAGTTGAAGAATGATTGGCCAATGATCAGAAAATTTAACCTCGTGAACCCATGATCGAAATTTTTGGAAGTAACTGAGCAGCGAATCTTTTACCAAAAATCTATCAAGTCTTTTATGAACCCCATCATTCCCGCTTCTACCATTTGTCCAAGTAGGAAGCAGCTTAACTGGTAAGACATCCACCAGAGCATTTTCATCCAATAGTAATGTGAAGAAATCCGCCATCGGGTCCAATCTAGCCGTAGCTCCCCAAAATTCAGAGAGCGACTTTGTGAAGTTAAAGTCACCTGCGATGATCAGGTTTTCCGATCTTAAAATCCTTGAACAATTTAGGGAATCCCAAAACCTATGCCTCTCATTATAAGGAGCGTAACAATTGAGGACAATCAAATGCAATTTCAACCCCACACACATGCCAACCATAAGAATGCCCCATGGATTTTTAAAACCCGGAAGGAAAACAAGGCAGGGTTCCATGCAACTGCCAGCCCTCCAGATAATCCATTAGAACAAATAGCTGAAACCTCCCAACTAGGAAAAATCCCACCTAACTTAGAAACAACATCACCACTGGAACTCATTGTCTCCTGTATCAACACAACTCCCGGGCTAGTAGCATGAAAAAGGTTGGTTAAGGCCCTATCCCAAGAAACCTTACCCAACCCCCATGCATTCAGAGAGAGAAAGGACATTAGGAACCAAAATCACAGGGCACCTCTGCTCTAAGGCCCTCATATGAGTTAACATCATTATCCACCAACTTCAACATATCAGATACAAACAAAAAATTAATATCTGCAAAAATTACAGGGTCTTTCCCTTCTTTTTTCTTTCTTCCCTTCCGAATAGTTACATTTTGAAATTTCAGAGAATTGAGAGGTAAAGCTTCTGATTTCGATGATGGATTCTTGGCGAAAATAGGAAGCGGGGAAAAGGCATTAGAAACCCTAATACCCGAGTATCCGCTAGAAGCTAAAATCTCCTTATCTTCAACATCCAAGAATTCTGAAACATGTTCCACCACCAGGACAGTACCCATACTAGGTTCAGGGGAAGGAACCGGAGCCAAAACCGGAGGAAGAACAGAGATAGACCCTGCATCAATATTTGCTTTCTCTAAATCACTAGACAGACTTCTAGCAGCAGGAAAATGCCCCAAAACTCGCGCTTCCTCAGTTAAAGGACATTCACCTACAATGGGGGAGTTGGATATTGCATGCCTCAACTTGACCTCACCCAAGGATATACGTCTATCTAAGTCCTTCTCCCATTCAGCAATAAAATCTAACTCTGCTTTGGAAACATCAGTGTAAGTGGATTCAGGCAAGGGTTTACTCTTACCCTTAATAGAAGCCACCGGAAATGATCCAAAATGTCCAGGAGTCCGGAAATCCTTTTGATCATCCGGTGAATCCTGTCGCTCCATTAAAGCCGGGCATTTAGCCTGCACATGACCTATAGCTCTACAGAAAAAACAACGAAAGGGAATTCTAAAGAAATCCAAGCACTGCTTCCATATTCTATCACCCCAGACAATTTCAACTTCTGCGGGAAGCCCTAAGCTCAAGTCGAACTCCACCATCACCTTCGCATACCTCCTATCCATACCAAAAGGGTTTCTTTGTCTACCCGAATAAATTTGCTGACAGAATTAGCCAAACCCACAATTACATCCTCCGTCCATAATTCAATGGGTAGTCCTGGGATCAACATCCATAAATTCCTCACACTCTGTCTCTCTCGAAGAGGGTCAAACGCAATATGCCATCATTTAAGAATTAAGGAACCCTCCTTAAAAAGCCAGGTACCAGCTAAAATCTGCGCCATGGACTCCGGCTCTTGGAAGGTGAATCAAATCCAACGGTTCATCAGTAGATTTATCCGAGGAGCAATGCCTGTCACAGGCAGCCAATATTTGTTAACCCAAGCTACAAGTTCCTCCTTCAACCCAGAGGTGAACTCGAGCCGCCCCACCAAAGCACGCCCGGCCAACATTTGTAGTGTAAAAGGTGAGTTGTAAATATACCCCCCCACAAAATGCCTAACTCATAATATTTTATTATATATCTTAGGAGGCCTATTTTAGACCTCAACATTCCCCTAATTGCACTGCCAAAAACAACCTCCCCAACTACTGCAAGCTGTTCTCTCACCTGAGATATCCTAGTAAGGTAGGATGTTACTCCCTCTGCTTTGTTCATTTTTACACTTTTCAGCTTCTCTTTCAAGACCATCTTTCGGTTCTCATTTGAGCTCTAGTATAAACTAGTCAAAGCATCCCACATTTTAAATGCATGGTCTTTGCTTGTAATATGTGGAATAACATGGTCCTTAACTGCATCTAGAATAATCCTTCTAGCCTTAATGTCCTTTTTGTTGAAAGTTGTTAGTGATTGTGCATCGGTGGAAGCGGGAACTTGAATTGGATGGGTTTGTGTACCATTTACCACTTCATTCCAAAGTTCATTTTCCTCCAAAATAAGCACTATCCTAGCATTCCATGGAACAAAATTCCTTGCTCCATCTAACCTATCTTCCAACCTAAGTCCTGTAGACATTTCAATGTCGGTTCAAACTTCAACAAGGTGTTGCTCACTGACAAAAGAAGACCAACTGTAAGTCTAAAAATTTCACTTCAATGTTCTGCCCCCGAGCTATGATACCATGAAAGTTTTATGAGATTCAGTCCAACCCAGGTTCAAGTCAAAATATTAGAGTTTAATGCCCAACCCAATTTATATTAGAGCTGGAAAAATTCATATAACATTTTCAGACTTAGAAACACGGACTGAACATCACTGTTAATGGCAGAAAACTTAATAATAAATGCACCATGAAATTTTCAAGACTCGAAAATTTTTGGCAAATGCCCAAGAAAAACCCACAAGGAGAAAACCTATCAGAGAGAGTTCTTTATTTTATTTCTTCATAAAAATAAAAAGAAATTTGCAACAGCAGAATTCCAACTTATCTCAACAACAAAACCCATAAATTCTCTTATAATTTGTGCCAAACCAACAGTGTACGGACTATACGAACTGACTGTACGGACCTCAAAAATTGTGCTTAGAAATTAATTTCCTGCCTCGAAAATCGTGTTTACCACAAACCTCGATTTTCGTGCCACTGTACGAAATTGTACGAAATTTATTTTATGTGCCTGCCTCGAAAATCATGCCTCTACCTGGAAATTCGTCACTGATTTTCTCCTTGAAAATTGTGCCCAAAATTGTTGTACAAACATGCAGTACAAATTCTTGAAATTCGTGCCACTGTACTTCTCCTCCCTCCTGCAAATTTTTTTCTTCTCCTCTCAAGAAGTCGAATTGCTCTCAGTGTTTTCAGCTCTCTCAACTCTTTCAAATCTCATGAAAGAATGAATGGTGAAAAGCCTTTCCCTTGCCTTTTTGTTTGGATGCAAGGGTGAATGAAGCGACATCTAATCCAAAGGCCCACATTGATTTAAATGGATGGATAAGATTAAAAGCTAATTTAATTCTCTCCAAAATTAATTTCACTCACTTTACTTAAATTTATCAAAAAGTCATTTTAATCTCTAAAGTGAAATTAAATGTTCATCTCAAGTCAAGTAATTTAATGCAAGGGTCATGTTATTTTCTCCTTTTGTGACTTAGGCTAATTTTCACTAGGGAAACACTTTCCTAGATACAAAACAACAATTATTATTATTATTGTTATTAATGAATAGATTAAGAATGATTCATGAATAAAGGATTCAATAAGTTCCCAACAAAGCTCACATTCTCCCTATGGAATAAGGTGGCAATCCATTTTTTATTTTTATTTTGTGAAAAACAACCATTTATCTTTAATTTAATAGACTTTCATAAATAATAAAATTGTAGCTTCAAAACCTTGTAAAATCCTATCCAAAATTATTTAATAATACTTCTATGATGTATAGAATAAATTTCAATATAATTGTGCTTTTAAAATAAAACCTTCCAAAATCTTATCTAAAATTATTTAATAATACTTCCATGATTTATAAAACAAATTTCAACATAGTTGTACTTTCATTACCACTTAACAATTGTACTTTCAATACCACTTATCACAATTTAAAGAAAATAAACATTTTTAAAATCTCTAAAAGTTACCCTTTTTTAGAAAGGACGCATTTTAAAATATGTACAAGGCAAAGAAACACATTCCCCCACCTAACAGTACATTTGTTTTCATGCACTCCTCTCTTAGGCAAATGTTACTTAGAAAAGGCACTTATTTAATAATTAAATATTAGAAAATAAATTCATCTATTTAATATGTTTATTCTCTATATAACCCCCTCACAAAAAAATGCTTCAAAAGACATGCTTCACATATAAATAATCACAATGGATGTGGGATTCAACCCTCTCATTGAAATCAATTGTGTCTAGCTTGAGTGGTTAGGAGGAATGATTGTTCTCCTCTCCACCCAAATTCATTTTCTATAAGTGACACGTTGAACTCCTAAATGAGTATATTATTGTAATGACCTTGAGCCCTATGTTGTGAGATATAATACATTATAACATGCTTTAATGATATACACAATTTCCCCTAGATGGGGTGAGAAGGGAGGCACACCCTACCCCTCATGCCCAAAACACAGTGGAGAGAGGTAACAATTGTAATGACGGAGGGCACATGGAGGAATGACATCTTTGGTTTTAATGTAGGCCCTTGCAAAATGTATGTTCATGTTCCCATTCAATGGTTTCACAAATGTAGGGTCATGGCTTCTAGGGAGAGGAGCATACCAGCTCAAACCCAATTGTATGTTGGATCTCTGCTCCAGCATGCAAGTCTTAACTTTTGTCACTTATGCAGTTATACGCAAAATAAGGCATGCCAACAACATTTTGACATTCCTAATATCATTGAATTCTTGCCTGCAATTCTATGGGGGCACTTTGTTTGGATTTAGTTATTTTCTAGTCATTCTAGTTGGGGGTTCTCCATGCTGCGACAACGCGCTCAGAGTCGTCGTAGTGGGACCCTGTCGTAGTGGACAATGGAGGACATGTATAGTAGGGAGATCCCCTAGCATATTTGACACTCTATCAACCAAGCAGAGTTGGCTCTTTTGGGGAATCTTTGGCCCTAAATAGGCCCAACTAAAGAGGCTTGAACGCAAGACATCTTATGGACCAAGCCAACTGCTAATGGGGCCATAGAGAAATTGAATCCTTACTAGGGAATGAAGCTTCTTCTGGGCAGAGTAGTCCTGGAGCGTCGGCACCATCAAACACAATTCGCCATTCTCATGGTCATTTCCACCATCTGAGGAGATATCAATGCCATTCACAACAAATTGGATATTCTTGCAGATGCAGCAAACACTCCCCTATAAAAGAACGCCAAGAATTGCAATGGGTTCACTCCTACTCCCACAATGTTAGCAAATGTTAGTCCTAGATAGTTTTATCAATCTTATAGTTTTCCCTCTTTGTGAAGTGAAAGATATGGCAAATATGGAAAACATTTTTTTGTGTTTAACTATCCTTTTTGTAAGATTTTGAACTTTATAAGCAATATGGGTTTAGAACAGATCGGGCTCTGGTTTCCCAACTACTTTGGCCGAGCCTCACCCATGCAGAATAATTTTGTTCTTGTATGGTTACTAAAACTAGTCCCTATCTGACTTAGTTTATCTAGCTAACCCGGTATCCTCAATGGTAGGTTAGCCATTATCGTTGTTGTATTCTATGTATGATTTCTTTCGGTAATACAAAAGACTATCTCTAGCTGACAAGAAAAATACCCCCACTGAAAGAAAGCCGTACAAAACATGTTTCACATATAAAAATAAGAATCACATCATTGAAAGTGTACATTCATTAAAAAGATTCGGAACCCAACATAGAACCTTTTTGTAATTTGTTCACTTCCTAACTTTATTGGTGAGCTATTTTTCCTAGGGATTATCAATGTTATGACAAATCTAAATGAAATGCCTTACAAAATGGTCTTCACTTCTTCTGCCAAAAGAGATGTCCAACATATTGGAAAATATAAAAAACAGAAAAACCCAATAACACATTCAAAAAACTATAAAACTATAATTTAAAAACAATAGATTCTTAGTTTTAGATTACACATTGATACAATGATCAACTCATCTAATCCCCTTAAAGCAAAGCTTGTGAACACTATATGTCACATGCATTAATCTATTTGTACGTGTAGGTGGGGTGAAGACTATTTTGATATAATGTTTCCCTATTGTAAATATAGAAGCGATAAATATTTTTTTATAATACACAGGTCGAGCCTTCGCACAGTACAAACCCAAATTGCTAGAGTTCAAGAATAAAGATTAAACTCGAGAATGTGGAATTCAAAGTGGTAGAAAACAAACATTCACTCGAGAATGTGGAATTCAAAGTGTAGAAAACAAACATTCACATACGCTCGTGGACGTAGAATAAATCAAAAGGCTAGTCCACTCATTCTCATTAGCATTTACAGGTTTGTTTATTATATTCGCATATACACACCTTAGCATCTTCTGCACCTTCTTCAACCTTCGCAACTTTCACAAACTTTGGTCTTGGTCTCTCTAAAACTGCGGTCTACCTTAGGCTTCACTTTAGCCTTCCTCTTCCTTCAAACTCTCTTCTTGCTAGACATCTCCCCACTCTCTAGAACCACATGCCTCTTCCATGACTAACTTACCCTTAGCAAGGAACATGATCCCCTTCAAGCATTGTGCATTTATAGACACTGCCACCAACATACAGCAGAGACGTACGCATGCCAATGGTAACAACTTTCTTCTCAGCGGTTATGTAATTGGTGATTCAACTTCTATGCACATCCCTTCGTCTAATCTATGCACCTTCATGCACCAAACCTTCTGCATGTTCAATTGCTTTGTCCCTGCCCCTTGTTTTACCTTGAAGCCTCTATCATGCACAACACCTTCAACAGCACCTTGCCTTAATTTCATTTGCACCGACTTCTGCTTGCACCCATCCCCGGTACCTATGCATAACTATCAATTGAGCATACTCTCTCATATGCACCCGCACGCTCATTCACTTTGTTTGTGCTTGGTTGTGCATTACTCATTGGCTCGAGCATGCTACAAGTAATAACTCCTCTGAAGGCCAAACAAAGATTGAGCAAACAAGCTTACAACTAGAGTTTTAGAATCCTCCCAATAAAGGATGTGTCAAATTTGATTTGATACGGCCCTGAAACGAGGCCTTATCCTACCAAGAGGAAGGGGAAGGGCCCTAGCGAAGTTTCTGGAAACCAAAACTAATGATTAGGGAAAGATTCAAATCTTTGGTCATTGAGGTGAAGAAAGCAATTGGGAAAGGCTGTAGTAAGGTAGTCTTTGAAGGAGATTTGAAACTTATTATTGATCATGTCAAAGGGAAGATTTCACAACGCTTGTAGGGAATGACAAGCAAGGTATTGTGGATCCAACAAGGTAAGCGGTTCTTTGATGGGTGAAATTTCAGGAATGGCATAAGATCAAATCAGATCACTAATTGGCTTGCAAATCAAGCCATAACATCCAAGTCCCAACACTATCGTTACTTAGCGCCCTTCTTCACCACAGAAGCAGTGTCCTTATTTTGGGTAGACATTACAAATCAATGGGAATATGACAAAGATTGTATCACTAAAAGTAACCAGCATAGATCCATCTTAAATCCGGATCTATCAAGCACCGAGGGATCCAAATTTTGAGGTGTAATTTTTTTTATCTTAAATATTTTACACATTAAGAAAAAATTTACTCCTAAAGATATTTGATCATGTGCTTGATATAACTAAGTTTAAGATGAAATCAATATAATTTATTTCCATTTTTTTGAAACTGGCATCATTTGCATTTGTATTTCTCTTTTATGGGAAAGGCATGTTACATAACATTACACAACGTTATGCGTTACATCTTCCCCATAGTAGGCTGTAGAGCACCTCGCTACTCTCGGTGTACAATGAGGGTAGTGGTTATTGACAGGGGAATTACTGCACGGAAGGCTTTGAGAGAGACATGAAGAGATTGTATCATTCTGCGTTTCACTTTGTGAGCCCAACAAGCTCTCATGTTCTCTGGTGTTGCACTGCAGTCGCTAGGGAAACCATGACCAACTATGGGAAAACAGCCCAAAGGCCAACCGAGGGGGGGGGGCTCATTGATGAGCAATTGCAAAGCATGTTTGATACCAAAGAATATTATGCCGATTTCATGGCACAACAGGGAATCCTCATCCCCAGCCAAGGCAATGATAACTCCTTGAGTTCAAAGAAGTCGAAGACTTACAAAATCATGAATGAGAAAATTTACCATCCTAGTTAAATTTGGATAAAGGTTTCAAGACAATTGAACTGCACACCCACCAGAGGTCTGAGTTTGAGAAGATTCTCATCCTCTTGTTAAAAACCATGTTCAGTTGCTGATGGTGCAGAAGGACAAAGAAGAAGCAGAAGCTAGAGGATCCTACCTTTAAGAAGAGAATGTTGTACTGCATAGAGATTATTGCTAATGAAGCATGCATCACATAGACAACTCACAGTCCTTGTTGGAAAAAAAATCCCATAGCTGCAGCTGCAGAGGTTAGCCATCCAGAAGCCCCAAAACCCCAAAATCAGCAGGCTTGGAGGAGCCACCCGTTTAAAAGATCTGATATTTTTCTTCCTGTTTTGAAAATGTATACTTTGATAGGAGTTATGTAAATATGATCTGGTTTTGTTAGTAACTGTATAAGGACAGACATGGGCCCAATTTTGAAATGGCCTGGATATGATGTATGTACAAGGTGCTCTTTCACAGACTTTTATATAAATTATTAAATAATAATGAACATTTCATCTGCCCAGAAGAAAAAGGCACTTTCTACAACATTTTAGTCAAATCCTCGGAACAGCTGAAAGATTAGCATAGTCCTCTTATCCCAGGACCTACTTAAGACCAACATATTTAGTAAAACAGTGAGGTTTAACAAAGCTATAAAGTAAAAAGATCCTTCAGTCAAACAACCACAGAACGCCAAGTTTCGCATAACATTCAAGAACAATAACTCTTCTTTGCTCATTCTCCCCTTCTTGTCATGAAGAATGCAATTGGTAAGTAGCAGGCAAACCGTAAATGATAATTAGAGAGGTAACCAGCATAGATCCATCTTAAACCCAGATCTACCAAGCACCGAGATGACTCAAATTCATCAAGGTATAATTCTTTTTACCATTTAACTCCACGTCATTTATTAGTTCCATTAAAAACAATTACACCTCAATGAATTTGATCTCTCTCGAGTGCTTGGAAAATCTGGGTTTAAGATGGATCTATGCTGATTTAATTTATTTTCTGATATAGATATATCATGTGGTTTATTTTTTATTTTTTTTAATTTATTATTTTTTGATGCATAACGTTAGGAACGTGACAGCTTCTCCCCCATACTGGGCTGTAGAGCACCACGCTCCTCTCGGTGCAATAAAGGCACTCCATTCTCCTCTCATCTATTTCCCTTTGACAATGAATCAGAGGGTCACTTCACCTCATCCTCCGACAGAGCCCTAATAATCTCACACATTAACATCTTCACTAAGATGTAAGATGCTGTCTAGAATTGAATTAATTTCTGCCTTAGTTTGAGGCTTCTATATTTCTAGGCAATTAGACATTAGCATAAATATCCTAAAAAGTCTGTAAGGCCATTATAATTGAAGGTTGATAGTAAATATGTTCAAATTTACTCATGCAGGTTTATTCTTTCGATATAATCAATACCACAAGGGAATGGACTCTTAATTCCTGTTTAACATTGTACATCTTCTGAAGAACGATCGTAAGGCAGTAAAGGCAGACACTTTAAAATTCCTATCCACGTGTTAAAACAGTGAAGCCCTCGGCCTTCTGCCTTCTTTCATGTCGTGAAAGAATCTTTTGCATAGAAAAAAAGCCAATGAAATCTAGATCTTTATAAAGTTATATTAGCAAAGACAATAAGAAACCTACAAAATTAGTGAGAAAATAATCCAATGTTATAGTTGATTTACAATGCTGTATAAACCCATTAACAAAAGAAACAAGATGCTCATGCAAATACTCTAAATTGTTGCTTTCATAAGCCAAATTCTGACTAACAGGGAATTTCCGAATTCATTTACTGAACACACACTTAAAACTCTGCACTAATCCAAGCCACAAATTTTCTCAAGCAGGGATGGAATTGTCATCATTCAGTCTGGAAACTCTAAGCCAGGCCACAAAATTTTCTCAAGCAGAGATGGAAGGATCTGGAAACTCAAACCTCACAATTTGTCTTGAGCAAGGATGGAATCGTCATCATTCAGTATAGAAACAAGAAATTTTAACTACTATGTAATCCCAAGCAAGATATCACCAAAAGTGTGAAAATGATCTAATGACATCTACCAAGACACTCTCCTCTATAGCAACAAGAATACTGAAAGCAAGACAACAGTGAATAGCAACTACTTTACACCACAATCAATGTGGAGTTTTAAATTATACTAGCAAATTTCCATGAATTTTCTTATTTTCTGTAAAGACAAAATTGCCCCCAAGAAACATACGAAGGCAATCCTGGCAACTATACACGTGCAGAGTTTTAACAGTGATAGAAGTTTCCACCATAACAGACACCGCTAGCATGTTTTCCCAATTTTTCCTTGTCACTGTGATTTTCTTACACCACTTCAACATTGCCACTAGAGCTGTGTTGCAATGACAGAATTGGGAAAAACAGTTTCCAATAATAATCACTCCACAGAAACCACCTGTTTCTGCATTCAGTCAACTTCGTTTTACAGGTTGACTAACCAAGGTAAACAAAAGCAAATGAAGGGTTCTCTTACACCTGAAGGACTAATTCTGGGCATAGGACATGCCACCTACATGGATGAGTTAAACTACAATGCATGGATGAGTGGAACTACAATGATGAATTCTAAGCTGCAGCTATCAGATTAACTTCCCTCGTTGAGATGAAGTGTACATAATTGCACACCTTCTGATTTAAGATTTTTTTTTAAAAACTGCATTTTCATTAGCTTGAATGTTAATTTCCCTCAGGCAGAGGACGAAACGGTAGTTGTAGGGTGCACACCAGCTTCACCACCACTGTTATCTTCAATATCCTGTAAACATCAGAGAAGCAAATAAGAACAATCTCTTTGGAAGGTTATGTCCATATTTTGCATTAAGCAATAAACATTATTATCATAAAATCTAGCCCATTAATCCATAATCTCTTCTAAAAGCACAGAACAGATAATACAAACCAGCACCAATACAGTAATAAGACTCTACAGCCAAATAATAGCAGCCTCAATTCTTTGCAATATTCAAGTTGGCCCAACTTGAAACCAGAGATGGAAAGACAGCAGATAGAGTGATCGACAATACTAGACATCATCGAATAATGTTGACACCATCCCATTGACATCATTAAACCAGAAATATCAACAAAACCAGGTACCACTTTGGAAACCTTAAGTCACCAATGATACCAACTATATACACTACCAGATGCCATTGCCATAGCAGACACTTTTGCAGGTCAAAGACACCTTCAAAACCAATGATGCCAAAAACTGAAAATCCATGACAAAGACTATGCAGGCCACATTGACAATTGTATAAAGTAAGTTGTAACCTCAAAATGAGTACAAGCTCATGCCTAAACAACCACCTCGCCGACTTAGTCACCAAAATAACACTTACAACAGAGATGTTTCAGACACCTAATATACAGACAAGCCCAGATCTTCTCACAAGTGACAACTCCATGAGACCAACTCACTAGAGACAGTCCAGTAATTCCACCGAAAGACTTCACAAATGACAACGTCATGCAACCAACTCACTAGAGTCCAGTAATTCCACCAAAAGACTTCACAAGTGGCAACTTCATGTGACCAACTCACTAGACACAGTCTAGTAATTCCACCAAAAGACTCAAGTTGGTTAATTCATCTACAGTTTTGTAACTTTATCAATAACTAAATTTGATTATGCACATAAAAACTTAAAAAGCGATCTCTTTGCTCCTTGTTCTCAGACTTGTGCTTAAGTAGAGGTATCAAAATCTTTATATATTGCCACTAGAGTCGACTATCTTTCTAAACCATTGTTACTGACAGCTTCATGCAGCAAGAAATTTAGAGCATTAACTCACTAATGGGCTTTTTGCATTTTCCCCTAGAGACCTACAGCATATGGCTAATAATGCAATATCCAAAGATAACCTTCAAGAAGATATAAAACAGGTCTTCCAGTTCACAAGGGTGACAAGAATCTTAGAAGAGCTACTTTGTGGGATGGCCAAACGATGGTAGAATTCCCAAGATGTTGTAGAGAGAAACCAACTACATATTTAAACATTTAGCATCTAGGAGCATAAAATGACCATTTAAGTTGAGACCCAACCCCAATATGTTACTTCTAACATGCCCAAAAAAACATTTACTTATGTGCATAAAAGGTTTTGGACATGTACTTCTAGTAGTGTCATCAATAATGTTGTGACTCGTGAGGACATCATTGGCCAAGGCGTTGACTTTGTCACTGAAAGTAAAGGAGACCCTTCATTAATGAAAAAATAAAGCCAGGCAAGTTCAATATGAACCTTGGGGATGATCGTGTCTTTAAATCAGCAATAGAAAAGTAAGTTATTATTTTATGTTTTCTTTGTTAAGTGGTGGTGCCTCAAGGTGAGGTGTCAAATCCTTTTGGTGATTTGGAAAGGGTTATAGTTGAGTAGCTTTGGGCTCAAAGGATGCAACTCAATGAGTATTATTGAACAAGACCAATTTATTTGATTTAAGATTACCCTTTGAAAAAGTTGAGATGACAGATCAATTGCATGGTGTTGTTGACAGAAAAAAGACTGTGTGCAACTAACTAGTAGGCTTCAACTCTAACGCTAACACGAATGGAGGTCATTGAACCATGGTAGGAAGGAATAAGGATAAACAGTCATAGTCATCGAACGACATCAATATCACTAGTAAAATAGGATCTCAACAGAGATATACAGCATAGATTCCAATTCAACACCAAGTCATCCTATTGCAGAACGACACAGCAATTCCTCACTAATAAGAACACATGCACAGATTTTAATGATTCCTCAAATGTGACACCTACAATTGTTAATCTAGGGATGCCAAAAGAAGCAAAGTCTTGCCAACAACTTTCAAGCATTTCATATGTTCCCTCTTCAAGCAATCTTCTAAGGATAAACAAGTCAGCCATGGCCAGAAACTTTCTCAAGGATGGCACTTCACTGCATGGCCAATTTGGGCATTCTCAACATACTGAGGGTGACTTGTGTTAATATCTCCCTTGAAGAAAAGGTTTGGATAATAATGGCTTTTATAAATGGGGAGATTTGGAGGACAAGGACACAGGTAAGTGATTTTCTTGGAGAACTTTTAATCAACTTCAAAGACTTCAGGCAATGGACAAACCTGCTTTTCTTGCAATTTGTCAAAATATTCAAAATAATTGTTTGTTTAAGCTAAAATTGGTACCACATGGACCTATTTGGACGGATTAGAAATGGTTTTATAGGAAGCCATTTATGAAGCCATTTATGGACTACCAAGACAAGGAGTTAATTTGGCCAACTTGTTCAATATTAGATTGTCTTAATCGTACAAATTTAGAGTAGAAACATCGTAGAAATTTAAAGTGAAAGCACACACATGAAAGAGAAGGTGGAAAAACAATAAGATAATTTTTCATTAATTATGCTATATCACATACAATTCTCTTGCACACCTTGCCTCATATCTCATTACAATTTATAACCCCCATATGTGGTTGTGGTGGTTTAGTCACCTACACTCTAACATTAACATTTAAATATTACATTAGTCACACGTCATTGACAATTTAAGTGACCACATGATTCCCAATTTAAATACAATTTTAGTGGTAATACACCAACACCAATATTTCTCAATCATTTATCTCCCCTTGATACAAATGCTCAAAAAGCTTTTTAAGTCGATAGTTATAAAAGAAGATATACATCTCAACAACAAAATGTTGACTACAAAGTTTTCAGACGTAAAGATTGCATATGAGTCCACCTCCATCTACCAAGGCATTTGCGTAACCAATTGCAATATTTGTTGGTTCTCTAGCTAGGCAACATAAGTACATGTTTTCAACAAAGCAACAATTGCTAGATATCAAGGGATCTTCACCAGTGCTCCATCATACTATCATCACCCTCATATAAAGGTAGAATTCCACCAAACCCCCCAGACATTCTTCCAACTCTATTAGGTTGCCATCACCATTGTGCATCCTCATATTGGAGGCATAATTCTATTGGATTCCCTTAGACAATTAATATAACTAAGCATTCCTTCTTTAGTACCCTATATCTGGACACTTTTAGCAACTAATCAAAACAAGTAGCCTCTAGCAATTTCATCATGACCATCTATTTTGTTTCACAAACTGTGGGGGTAAACCAATAATTCCATACTAGCCCATGAAATTGCACTTCTCAAATTAAATCTCAAAACAAAAAGTACACTGAAATGTACCTTCAAATCATGCAATGGCATAAGAGTACCAGCTACCTCATGCTTTTGCATACTTTGAAATTTTCTGTCAGACTCTACAAATCAACTAGTGAGAATAGATATTGGAGATTTATTTGGAAAACTCCATCAAATGCTAGGTGTCAGCTATTGTTGTCACATTCCTAGAGATTTTCCGTCAGCAGTTGGGCATATATATATATATATTGGAAATGTCTCTTACATATTTTCTGTCATTTGTTGGGCATTTATTTTATATAATTGGAAATGTTTCTTACATGTCTTCTAGAAAAACTATGGGCAAATTACGGGCATGATTCAAGGTTCTATATGTGATGGTCAAACTGACCATCTCATCACTAAAAATTGTGACCAATATATTCAAAAATTTGTGTTGGACCCAATTTGAGGTTTACAATCGTGTGCAAAAAAAGTCTTTAATTTGTTAAGTTTCTATTTCATGAAAAACATCAAGTAAATGCTTGTGAAAAACAGGCCTACAAAGAGTCAATCTTTCTTAGTATCCATGACTTCAGCAAACACTCCACGTCTAGTCCAATTTCTGGCTAGAAAAACGTTTGCAACAACTACTTGTTGATCGTATCATTTGGTATTAGTCTAGTTTAGTTGTGGTGTACCCTACACAAGCTCATTGTGCCGTAACTACTAGTTGGGGAGGTCTTTGCTGCAAAAATGTTGCTTCTCCAAATACAAGTTTTGTTCAGTCCTTGTGCCCTACCTCTCTGTTGATATTATTATGACAAATGGCTCTGCCTAGCCTGCACATCTGCATTTTATCTTCACATTGTACATTTACATTAATCATTCAATACTGTCTACATTACACGAGCTTCCACACTTTATTAGGCCACTTCATATATGTCATTGTGGTGGGTGACATCTCTACAGGTTGTTTGTAGACTGTATCGATGTGCTACAAGTTGTGCCTTATCTTTTATGGCATTTTTGCTGTCACTCTACAGGAGTTGCCAATGTTGTCTTCATGTTTGCTAGCTATTGGATCCTCTTTACTTCATAGGAATATGTGCTAAAAGGACTTTCTTTTCTACTTGAATGACTTCCATGAACATCTACAGCTCCTTTGTCCTTGTCATAATCAAGAATATGATCTTTGAGGGATTCTATCCCTATTTTTTATTTTCTTTCAATTGTTTGTAAGTACACAATTTTAAAAACATGACAAATTTTGCTCTATCTTCAAACTTTTAAAGTAAAACTTACAATTATGCACATTATTCTTTGAAACAGATATGATCTCTCCTCAACACCACGAATACATGTTAGACAACCCAAGGCCATCACATGCTTTTACTTGCTCTAATGCCAGGTATAAATTTATGGTGTAAACCATACATCCCGGATCAGCCTTAGGGCACCCCACACTCGCATCTGATTCTTCTCGGAACCAGGGAGTCTCAGATTCTTGGGTTTTTGTGTATTTTGGATCGGATCCATTTCCTAAAATACGATTCATTTCCAGTATAAGGGGATCTGTTTCCAGTGATGGAATCGTGGCAGATTTCAGATTTAATTCAGATTTCAGCATAAACAATTTGTACCATTAAGGTAATCAGCTTCACCACAACTTTAATTGCAGTGTCTTTACGGTGCCACAACATCTCTACCACGTTGCCTGGGTAACCAGTCATGCCAACTGTCAGTGCTATGAGACACTATTCAACAAGCTCATTGTCATTTATTAGCACCTTTGGCAGGCTCTTCCGTGACTTCATTACCAACATTCTTTGACTTGTTGGCATGGATATGCATAGGTCAATTTGCGAGTGCTCCTAAACTTTAGTCAAATATGGTGAGTCCATAAGAGTCAAGACACACAAGGCAGAATTAAAGGAAATTTGGTTAAACTCAGTGAGTCACAGAATCAAGCAGGGGTAAAGGAAAAAAACACTCTAAATCATTCTTCACTCTTGCTACTGTTTTTCATTGCGTGAGAGGGTTTTTAGCTATGAAGAATTTGGTGCATAGCAGAAAGTGTTTGTTTCATTATGTTTTCAAGATTCTATGACCATTTGGAGACTAGAATATCACAAGGACTACAGATGCTAGTCTACTATTTACTATTTACCGTGGATGATCTCATTCCACAATATCAGTATGAAAGATCAACTAAATTGATAAGCTTTAATTTGGATTTCATTTTTTTTCAATATAAAATTTATATCTTAAATATATATTTATAATAAAAAAATTAGGATTAGGATTCCAATTCCTTGATTCCTAATTTCCAGACAAGTTTCACACCCACACCCATGGTTCGTGTAACTTAGTGCAAACACATACAAAAAAGAATACAAAGATGGAGAGAAAATAAACCAGACAAGTTTCACACCCACACCCACGGTTCGTGTAACTTAGTGCACACCGCAAACACATACAAAAAAGAATACAAAGATGGGGAGAAAATAAAAGAGAATTTTATTAATAATGTATATCATATACAACTCTCTCAAGCAAATTGCCTCATATCTCATTACAACTTATAAAAGACCTAAGTGGTTATGGCAGATGAACCACCTAACCCCTACCCTCAACATTTAAACATTGCATAGATCACGTGTCACTAACATATAAAGTCACCACATTATTGCTCACTTAAATACTTAAGAGAACTGCTACTCCAACATTAATAAGAAATGGAATGCTCAAGATAAAGAAACGGGGTAAATCATAAGGTGAAGGTCTTATGGCCCTTAAAGTCCCACTCTTCTTTTAAACATATAACATCTTAATGGTAAACGCTCAACTATATTGCACTGGTCTTACAAATGGATGTCGTGTGGCCTATCACAAACCCAAAATGGTTAAGCAATAAGCACATAAATGTGGAAGTGCAAAGTTGCCATTTTGGGAATAGATTGTTGTTGAGTACAATGTTTCGCCTCTTTAGTAGAAAGAGGTTGTGTTTGGGGACAAATAGATGATCCACAAAGCAAGCAGGAACTTGTGGGATGTGATCAAACTAGCCAGCATCTCATTTGTGTGGAATCAACATTGTTTAGCAACTTTTCAAAAGGCAAATGCTCCATTCAACTTGGGAGAAGTTTCTGCATTTAAATCAGATCTGGCCATTCATGTTTCAGCCAAGAATGTCATTTTTAGGAAAGATTGTAGATACTTTTCAAATTGGAACCAAAGCAGACATGCTAGCTCTCATTGCTTATATAGGAATGGGGCTCCATGTGAACTCCCTGTGGCTCCTAGATGTGACAATCTTGATGGACATGTACATTGATTTATAATGAAACATGTGATGCACTTAAAAGAAAAAACATCCAAAGACATTTATATAACTCAGCTTAGGATTCTGTTAAGGCTAAAGAATGAAATAAATTATATTAATGTCCACCAATGACCAAATAGGTCAATGGTACTAGAATGTGCAACAAGGCAACTCAAGGCATAAAGACAAGTACAAATAAAGATAAAGGCAATGTGGGAGTGGTAAAGGCAACTCAACGCGCAAAGACAAGTACAAATATAGCTAAAAATTACAAAGAGGTGAACACAAGAGGTAAACCCTAAAAAACCCAATGGGTTAGCTCGAGTGATTGAGTGTTGTGAGCTGCAAGTAGGAGGTCACAAGGTCAACTCCCCAGGCTGGCTATCTATGTGAATGTTGAGGGCCTCTCTCAATGTCCCCACCAAGTTAGGCCCCGTAATTAGGGCCAATAGTTTACCCCATTTACCATCCATGAATCATGGGTAAGTACTCAAAGGGTTTTCCGTGAAGTTGTTCCTTGGAAAAAAAGAGGTAAACCCTATAAAATAAATTGGAAAGAAAAGAATAGTTTGAAGGAGAATGGAACCATCAAGACCATGGTAATGTTCAAATCAAATTAGACTAATTAGCTAGTGGGAAGACATTGATATTTCATAATGCACTTTATTACATTAACATACCAAGATTAAGTAAAGGCCTTCTTTCAAACAGTGAAATGGTTAGGCAAAGCCCACATTTGAACATGTATTTAGGGTTGATACTTGTATACTTCCTCCTCCAAATCTCGATTGAAGAAGGCACTCTTTACATCCATCTAAAACAATTTCATGGCAAAAACCAACCTTCTTATAATTTACTTTGTTGAAAGTCCCTTGATAGTCCACCCCCTCTTGCTATGCAAACCCCTTTCCCTTTGCAACCAATGACAACTTGTACTCATCCTGCAAACTATCTGGGTGAAAGCTTATACCTCTCCACAACCTTGAATTGCAATCTGCTAGCAACCTCACAAC
This sequence comes from Larix kaempferi, assembly GCA_027924585.1. NCBI lineage: Eukaryota > Viridiplantae > Streptophyta > Pinopsida > Pinales > Pinaceae > Larix > Larix kaempferi. The sequence continues at coordinate 3,574,344 of BSBM01001483.1, read as the reverse complement.
TTTGGTTTGCAACCCCAATTAACTCTAAATATTACCTTGCAATCCTTGCTTGAACCACAACTCAAAGGTGTAGTATTTCTTAGCAATGCAGCTAGACCTTGGGAGCTTCATTGGTAAGATGACTTTTCCTTCGAAAATATTCATTTCCTACGAGCTTTTTTGACCTTACTAAAAAACCCAACTATCTAACTTAGATCAATATAAACCATGTATGAATTAATTGAACAAAGAAGTCATCCAAACATTGAGTTAGACTTTAGTTGATTTACCCTAAGTTGCATCCTCTTATTATTATAAAACAAGGTTACAAATTTAAAAAAGGTAATGCTTATTCATGTCATCTCAAAGACCACACATTGTAATCTTCAATTTTATGTGTCCATCTCAAATCGATTTTACTTGCTCAAAATTTTAAAAAACTTATCCTAGAACGCTATTGAGATGCTGGTCCTTCAAATGGTTGTTGGTAGTCAACAATGGCTTGTTTGGTCAGTGAAAGCAAGGCACTATTAATGCCCCCACCAAGTTTCAAGCCTATCCAATGGCACATCGGTGCTTGTGCTCATGTTTGTTGTACACCAGTACTTGCATAGCAGTTAGGGCTAGGTGGGAATAGATACCCTTAGCCAGTGCCTCCTAGCCAAATGATTCCAAATGGAATGTTGTTGGTTGCACCCACTCCTAGGTGGAGTTAGGAGTGTAGTGTTGCATTGTGATAAGTGGAAGCTGGTCCAAAAAATGGTTGTTGGTAAACCTTATTTTCTTTCACTGAATATCTTGACACTTCTCAATGAACTTCTAATTATGTCTTTATACTCCAGTCATTTTTGGTTCTGTAAACCATTCTTGTTTCCATATATTCCATGGTTTTTCTTTTTATTGGATAATTAAACCATATCTTCTATTTGACTATTTAGTCCTTCAATAGTTATCGATAAACCATTAAACCTTCATTCTCTTCAAATGGTTATATAGATCATAATAGATAAATCTTCATTTACCCTAAGTCCATGATGCCATCCTTTCACCTAGCTTATATTGTTGAAAGCTTAGACAGCAACATAAGATTTGCCAATAGATATGATGAAGTAAACTATGCCACCCAAGAGAGCTCAATTCAAAATTGTTTTTAACATGAAATTCTTGAAAATGCCAAGATGATGCCTATATTACAAGTTTACAACAGTCAGATGATGCCTATATTACAACAGTCAAACAATTCCCTTTGCCGTAAATCTTCCAAAACCAAGAGTCTGATTTTCATGATAAGGTGCCCTTAAAAGCTTCTTCAAAGCTCTAAAATGGATAGGACAGAAGATAAGACAGTAGTTAACTCATACTAACCCCATACTTGGAAGGAGAGAATGTACACCAGCATAGATACATCTTAACTCCGGATCTATCAAGTGCCAAGAATGAACAAATCCCTTGAGGTGTAAATTTTCTGTTCATTTAAAATGGATATAAGCTGCTTGTAGTCTCACTCAACTCCGTCGAACTTCGAACTCAACTTATGGAGATATGGATATGCAGAATACAATTTTGATTATCATTAAAATATTTATATTTGCATTGTATCAATATTTATTTGTATCACATTGATAGTATTTCTATTTGTGTAAATCTGGTATCTCTCTATTTAGTATTTATCTCTTTGTATAGCAGTTTTTATATTATGTGTACATATTAAATCTCTCTTTCATATATAAAGAGAGATTTTTATTTCTGTTTGCATCTATATTTGGCTAACATATGGCATTACTATTAATATCTGTAGTGAGTATTAGATTTTTTTGAAGCCAACATATGCTGGCATAAACATTACCCACATGACAACATGCTGTAGAAGCACCTTTTGGCGCAATCATTCATTTATGCAATATCAAAAATATCAAAGCCTGACCATTCCATGCCAATTAAAGAGGTCCAACATTGCTGACCATTCCACACCATTAAAGAGGTCCAACCTGCCTAATGCTTAGAGGCTGTCCCTACAGTCCACACCAGGTAGGAATGACCCATTAATTGTATTGATCATAGTAACTTTGAAACCATCCGGGTATTGGACTATGAATTCTTGCCTATACTGTATTATGCCCTAACTTCTTGGTTCTACCATGCAACATACTTTTTTATACAAGGTACCAAAAATGCTCCTTAAGAAAATTATAAAAGCAATCATTGAGCAATGAGTAGCAATCTACTTTTGCCAATATTTCAATAAAAGTACACTTAAGCAGCATTGAAAGATCCTATAGTTTCTTGTCTACCCCTTGAGAAGTAATCATCTATTTACAACATTGTCCTTTAGTTGAGAAGTCAGTGTACGAGATGACTGCTAACAGACTTACAGGCTTCATATTCTATGGTAAATCATACACAGAAAGTACTTGTTGCATGTTTAGTTTCATTTATAGCTGTCCGCAAAAGTTAGTTAACACCTTGATATTAACATCACTTGCACAGAATCAAATCCCAGTCTATGCCAGCCAGCTAACTTCTTGAATCTAGAGTTTCTAACAACCTATTTCACATGCAATGTGTGCTGCTACATTACCAATCTAATTAATTACTGTGTTTCCAGTCATAGTGGATTTCTTAAGGTTACACAGGATTTTCTCTGCATCAGAAACTATGTATACTCCAAACAAAAATCATGAACCAGTTCTGAGCCAAATATGTACTCACCTGTGTTGCACAGGGACCCGTACCACCCAAAAAAAAACCCATACCGCCGTCCCTGCATTTCGGGGACTTGGGGACCCCTAGGAAACTTCCCCAATTTGTTGGGGACTTCATCAGGGACTTGAAGGCCGTAGCCAAAATGTCCCCAACAGATTTCGGGGACTTCCAAGCAGATTTTGGAGACCTTCCAAGTAGATTTCGGAGATGTCCTAGGCAGATTTTTAAGATGTTCTGGGCATTTATCTTCAGTTTTGACAATGGAGATTGATGATTGGACAATATGATCATTTATCCCATCCATATTTTTCGTATTATTCTGAATCTAAATTTGAATCTATACAAGTTGCAGCTCAAAATATGGGTTGTGTATGATGGATTTTGATTTGGGTTTCTGGTGATTTAACTATTGTCTTTTTACCAACATTATTACAAGCTGCAAAGCCTCCATGTCAACAAACAAAGAAATGCAACAACTCAAAGGTCTGATCCTTCTGGGTATTGCTCTTGTTCTTCTCATTTTTTGGGTCATCTTAGCTTTTACATATTGTACATAGGTGTCCAGTAGTTATTCAAGTCCAACTCTTCCTCCATCCCAACCTCAAGCACTGTGAAAATGATTTGATAGTAAAGAGTCAAAGACTTAGATTGGGTACTAAACATTTGAATAAATTCTTATTCAATGTCCTTCTTAATCTAAAATATGAATCTAATCTTTTTACAGAATGCAAGCATGTATATCCCAAAGTGTTTTGGAGTGCTTTTTTAACTCAGCTGTAAAAATCTACAGAACCTATTGAGAAGGGAATGTTTTTTAACCCAATCATCATAAACAAGAAACATAAGAAAGAAAAGTTGTTATAGAGACAAGCATTCTTCTCATAAACCCTTCATGAACCTTAATGCAAGTTGAAAATAGTTAAACTTAAATTTCTTAAAACTAAACTGCATTTTGCTCATGTTCAAGTGCCAATCATGGAATATCACTCAGCCCCTTTATTTTTGCCTGAGCTTTTTCAGAACTAGCAAGTGTACGAGATGTGCACAAGACCATATAGTATAGACTATTGTGCTTACAAGCAATTACAACTGTTTATGGTGAATTCTAACTTTTTAAAGTTTTTTAATACATATATATATATATCCCCGAGGGGTGGCTCAGTTGGTTGGAGCTTCCGAGTCCAAGACCGAAGTAGTCGAGGTCAGAGGTTCAAATCTCTAGGTCCTTCGGGGTTAGGCTCCTGAACCTAGAGCCGGCAGGGTGAAGCCCCTTCGGGTGGGCCCCCTGAGAATTATTACCGTGGTTGTAGCAAGCCCTCCATCTTCCGAGGCTGTGAACCACATGAAAATATATATATAATTACCATCCCTAACCTGCCATCCCCTGAAAAATTGGGGGTGTGCTCTAGCTGTCCCGGGGACTCGTCCCCACCATCCCCCCGTCCCCAAAGCCAGTGCAACATAGTTACTCACTGTGCTTCCAGTCATAGTGAAGTTATTTGAGTTATTCTGATTCTCTCTTCATTTGAAGAAAATATGTTTACTCCAGATAAAAACCGTGCACCAGTTCCGAGTCAAATATGTAAAGCTATATGATGAGTAATGACAAGAAACAATTGCTACAAAAATAGATACTGCAATTCAGGGAAAAGAACTTAACAAGGAATTGGATAATAGAAACTAAGGACCATCATATATAGCAAAGCTTATTAAGTAATTACATTCCAGGCTGTAACAGTTTCCATCCTTAAAATATCATATTAATTATTAATTTATTATAAACAATTTGATTTATCCACAAAATAATGATTCCAAGGCACATTTATTATATAGAACCATAAACTCATCTTCCTCCCAGTCTTCTCTTGAAGAGTAGACCGACTGCTCACAAGGTTTAACCACTTTCTGTCAATGGACAGAATGGGTTATCCTATTTTCAATGTCCCATCTACTGTGAGATCAGGGGTATAAGACTGCCTTTTTTGTGATTTAGGGAGGATCCATATCCACCTTCATCCGATATCATGATCAGTAATGAGTGAGGCAGTGACTCTCAAACAACAGAACCTGCAGGCTGCTTCCGGGTCTCACCCCATCAGATTGATTAGCACCTTTTTGAAGCCAATTTCAGCACTTGGTGGTGCTAAGAAACAGGAAAATCTTCTGATGGATAGCAAAGCCAACATCAGGTCTGCGAGACCACGCAGAGCATCTCTTCCCAGAGCTGATTGGGTCTTTCCCACAGGAACTAGGCACAAATGTTCTCTTCAGAGATTGGATCGACAGCCCAACCAGGGCTAGAGTCGTATCATGAAATTCCTTTCCGTGGCCTCAAGTACTGGGAAAGGGTCTACTCGTGTTTCCCGGATGCCTCCCAGAATCATCCAGCCATGTCCTCTAACCCTCAGCAGTCCCCAAACAACATCATTAGACAGAGCATTGGATCCTTCTCTGTGCTTGACTCTGCAGAGGACAATTCCTCCTCCTTGCCTTCTTCCTCTTCATCCTGTCTGACAAACTTCTAAAATACTCTTCTGCACTCTCTACTCTTTCCTCCTCTTGGTTTAATAATATTTAGTTCATGTATTCTTTGATCATGTTATATTTTGCTTTCAGCTTAGGGCACACCTACAGATTGGTATGACTGGTTGTACCTTCTAGTCCCATTGGCCTTTCTTTTAGTCAATTGTTGGACATTAATAAACTTATCGTATCTTATCTCATCTTATCTGCCATGTAAACTGCAGATTTTACAGTAGATAATAAACCATCATTTACTTCTTTACTTTTAATATCAACCCATTGTGCTTTCATTTCAATAACTCTCAGTGAAATCCTGGCAATGGATCTGGAATCATTTTACAACACCAGATGCTATATATGTAGGCCTGCATATTTGCTAAATTCTCTGCAAAGATTATTTTGCATGCAGTGTTGTCCTCCATCGAATCATCAGTAGTGCTCAAATCTAGTAGATTTCTTAAACACAATGACAAGACTTTTCTGACCTTGTTTGCTTGACATGTAAAACATACTGACTTGAACAACAAGAAAAGCTCCATTCTAATTATAAATTTGTATGTCAAAAACATTAATTTTCTGAGCAGCACAGTAAGCACCACCCAAAAAAAACATGCAGGGAATGAGGATATGGAAGCCTATATAGAGGACAAGATGTGCAAGATATGTTTATGAAAATTAAGTGCTGTGCTTCTTGAAAATGGGTGTTGCTCTTTAAAAGATACACATTTCTTATTCTAATGCAACAATATATAGCTGTATATGTCTGCATTCTCTAAAGGGCATCAGGTATGGAGCAATTGCCGAGCATGAGCCAAATGCATAACTGCATAAAAATCACTGGAGAAGATAATACTCATCCTACTGTTGGAATAAATTTAATTTTTTCAAAAAAACCATTGTCGACCATGAGCTTATTAGCGGCCCCTGTTGAAATGCGCACATATATAAAATTGGAAAGCTATATTACCAGATCTGCCAAATTCCAATAGAGAATCCAGGATCCACACTTCCATAGATTGGGCATGATCCATCCCAGATACACTCAGGGCCTGAAAACCCTATCGTTTTCCTATAAAATAGCTGCTGCACCCATTCTAAAACACATAAATCTGAGTTTTCCACAGCAGTCTGCATTTCCGAGTTTGTGAGACTGATTTTAAGTAAAATATATTTGGAGTATTAGTTTTCTATGTTTCTGGTTCATAGTTAGCTGGATCCTAATGTTCCAAAATATATGATGGATCTGTATCTATTCCCATGCAACTTTGGCAGGTTTTACTATGATGTAACATATGTTTATATGCCATGAAACACAAGACACTGGAAATAGAGAAATTACTAACTATAGATCCAAATGAAAAGTGCGTAAGAAATGATGGAAGAAAATCACTAAATCCTAATGATATAATAAAATTGTATTCTGGAAATCCTCCCCAGTAACTCTTCAAGGCAAGCCTTTTAAATTGCCGAGGCATCAAAAGCCAAAGACTAGTATTTGTGTGTCAGAGATTCAGAAGTGCATTGTTTCTGTTTTTTCTGAAACAGATTCTCAAGCAGATACCTAAATGCAAAGGATGAGAAACCAAAAGGAGAAAAAAAATAGCTTTGAAGAACATTATGCATTGATTTTGAGCTCTTTCAATTATAATAAGAAAAATATGTTTGTGAATTTAGTGTTGGTTGATGCATCCAATCTCCAATACTTAGCAGTGCATTGAAATTTTATTAAACTTGGAAACTTATGGCACAAAAAGGAAATCAGGGCTCCTTACCTTTATAGAGGCTTCAATTATGCAGCCATCTGATTTATCTCTAAGAGACTGTGGGCTTAAACCTGAACTTGTGCCACACGAACTTGATCCACTGTGGCTGTCTGAACATGGAAAAACTTGGCGCCCTTCAACAGCATGTCTAACTGGCATTCCTGCTGAACTTCCTTCCATATTATCAGAAGCAGAGGCAGTCATATCATTGTTTTTACCCGTAGGATCAAGACGCTCCATCATACGGGCAACACCAGCACTAACCTCTCGTTGAACTTCTCTGCCAAGTTCAGTTACTGCATTGTTACGTGCAAACAACTTCTCCTTAATACCTCTTGTACTCCTTGATATTGATTCCTTGTACCTATATAAGTGTTCAAAAAAACATCACCCTTGGTACTATTGAGAAAAATACAAAACTTGAAGCACTCAGCTGTCCACAAGAGATTCAAACAGCAATCGCAAACCTTGTAGAAACAGCATTAAATCGAGATTTGAATGACTCAGAAAAGGACTGAAAATCCGAAGGCCTTGATCTCTGTTGATTTTCAGGAGACTGTTGCCCTGCATTGTTCCTGAATGAAGATCGGTGCAGAATACAACACAGTAAGAAAACGAAACATAGAGTCTTTTATAGCACCTATTCATTCCTTATGATTGAACCAAGGCCCCTGTGGAAAACTTAAATGCAAAGTACAGATATGAATAGATTTGTTCTACATAAGACGCTAGAAAAGTTATAATCCAAAGAAACCAAAACATTACAGGAGCAAAGAGATTGATCACTAGAATTAAAAGGCTTGCAGTTTGATATTTAATCCCAATATCATCACAAAACTTAAATACCTCGGTGTAAAGGGTTCACTCCTGTTGTCAAAACCTCGAGCCGCAATACCAGTGTTCCTATTTGTTCTTGAATTCATCTGTCCTGGTGGGGATGGCAAAGGCCCCTGATGTGGATGTTCTTCCCTTGTAACAGTCATAGGAGGTGTCGTGGAATCAAGTGAAGTAAATGTTGGAATATTTCCATCTTGAGCTTCGATATTGTTGGGTGAAATGGGAGGTGCATTGGGATGAGTAGAAAACACAAGATATTGTGGATGACCTTGACCAGAAGATCTATGCCTTAAATTTTCTCTTCTGCTGAAATGATGCGCTCTGCCCATTGCAGCAGCTGCCAAATGCTGCATAATTCGTTCCTCAAAATCAGAGTCATCAGTATAGGCCGGAACCTGCAAATTCCCATTGCAACGGTTAGCCCTTAAAGAAAATTCCCACGTTATCAGAACAACATAGAATAATCTTTATTTGAAATCCGCTGTATCCCTCACAGTCTGAGATAGAGGAAAGGAATACAAACATGGTGGAATTCAATTTCATCAACAGAATTTCGAGCAAACATTGGAGAGTTCGGTGACCGGCTTAATCTAAAGCTCCTCTCTTGCTCCACTGCTGCAAGCAGCTCTTGACTGCAAGGGAACCCGTTATAATTAAAATCTGAAATGGGATTCTAAGGAACTCCATAGTTAACAGAAGACCAAAACACAAATCTACATACTTCATCATAAACTCACTAAGTGGCATGGATTAAGCCCGCCATGGAGTGGAATAGAACAGACCTTTGTCTGATACACTGAAAAGAGGGGGTTTGGGAATGATGCGGCAAATTTTACCATTACCACCAGAAAGAAATAGAACAAATTTCGACACATACCTTGCAGGATCCTTCAAGATGAGGAGTCGCAAGCACATAGGACATTCTTTGCTTCTTTGGGACCTGATAAAAAAAGGCCAAACTTTTAGCATATATTAAACCATGCAGACCTCCTGGAATTGTCGTCACATCAACAGCAATTTACATATAGATGGTCTCAATGACCGAAACAAATATCATGAAGCAATTCACCATTCAAGTATGCACTGCAAATGATACTCATGTTTACAGCTAGTGACCTGAAACAACCCACCAGATCTAAAGTCAGTTATGGTAACCAAAACCCATGCAGGTAGGAACAAAATTCACCAACCAAAATACCTATCTCCGCCCTTGATTGAACCAAATCCAATGGCTAAGAACCCATCAGACACATCTGAAACCCAAAATCAACTGTAAACAATGGAATCAATCAGTCATAAACCGCATGAATAGGAAAACAAAAATACTACCGTGGCGGGATCATCTTCAGTGAAGGACTCAAGACAGATGCTGCAAGCATCATCACAGGGGTCCTGCACACCTCCTTCCACAAAAGCTGCGGCCGATGTCAAGTGGGTCTCTGTAACTTTGCTGTTCTCCTCCATCCCCAATACTAAAATCCACACAACAAAAGACCCAAAATACAGCCAAATTCTGCAAAGGCCTCTGCCAAACCTATTGCCCAAACGGATCCCTGACAAAATCAAGGTCAATCCTTCTATACCCACTAATCAAAGTATGCTCTGCAATGCAAAAAAAGAGGTATTGAAGCAGGTTCGAACCACCCACCAAAAGGCAAAATTTGACAGGGAAAGCAAAAGCTAAAACAAACAAACAAACTTACAGTTTGGTCAAAGCACCATACAAAATAAACGAATCTCTAAAGCAATTCAGCCAGCATCTCATCCTATAGCCCACAATACAGAATTTACAATAACCCCAAAATTTCTCAAAGAAAACAACAAAAACAGGAACAGATTTTGAAAAAAAAAATAGAATTGTACTATCACCAGATATACCAATAGAAGATGGACAAACCAACAGAGGAGAAGGATTTATGCAATGGAAATCAGGACAATCTACATGCATGACCACAAAAAGGCAATGGTGGCTTCAAGCTCTTTCGATCACATTAACCTGTTCCCACTTGACTTGTAAATAAATAAAATTGGAACCCAGTTCAACAAATTTTTCAACACCTAAATATAGATATCATTGAGTGCTATATTCATGCAATCCACCAAAAGTCGGTCTACCCATTGCACCTCCCTTGAATTTGCACTTCCATGATTTTTTGCAACTGATTTTTCCACTTTCCTGACCAAGTCTTCCCCACCATTCGTTTACCTTCTCATTGCTGTGGATTTTCCAATGTGCTTAAGTTCTAATGAGTGATAAGCAGACCGTAGTCCCATCCACATCTCCTTATATTTTGTTTTTTAATAATTTCATTATTAAAAAATTTCAACAACTACATAAGGACACCCTTTTTAATGAATTTTTATTTTAAATTTGGTATAATTTTATTTTGATGAGCTAATTTTATTTTGATGAGCTAATTTTATTTTATATTTTTATTTATTTATTTTTGTTTATTTTAAAATAAAATATTTGATAAATTCTTTTTTAATAAAAAGATGTGTATAATTTTGTTCCTTGTTGATATAAAATTAAAAAAGATAACATCAATCAATCAAAAATTTTAACTTTAATATGTCATTAAATTTATTTTTTAAAATATCGATTTTGTACATCACATTCAATTAATAAAAAATAATACATGGAATTTTCCACTGGTTGGGACCATTATCCATCTTTACATGGAATTATTACAAATCTATGTGAAATTCACTTCATATTATTGCTTGATGTTACTTTGAAGACTTTGATGTTTCCTTTTCCATTCTATAGTTGTTGAGAGGTCATTATTAGAATCTATTATGTAAAGTTTTGATATATTTATTTTTTTTAAGGTTTATTTATTAAATTTAATTATTTTTAAATATTACAAATAAATTATTTTTTAATATAATTAAATATTTTTAATATAATTTATTTAAATAATGAAATAAGATGTTTTATTTTTCTTAAATTTTATTATTTTTATAATATTAATATAATAAATAACAGATTAGTTTAATTATTTTAAGTTTTGGATTTTTTTAAATATATTTTTTAGTTTGTTTTGTTTAAATTTTGGTTGAAAATGTTTATAAAGTTTTAGAGTCACATATATTAGTTGTGCAAATTGTATAATTGAGTGCCATAAGGATATTTGAGAGTGTCGAATCCATTTATACATTCAAAACACAATTTAAATAACTACCATAAAATCCAAAACTTAAAATAAATAGACTACTCCATAAATAACTACCCACAACTTTTAACCAAAAATTCTTCATTCAATAATATCATAAATGTACTACAATGTATTATACTATTTTTAAATACAGGAAATGCATACTTATTAAAGGATATAAAGTATATTGTCAACAAAAATATATAAATATATGGAATTTTGTTATTTTAAGATTTTCACATAATTTTTGTTTAGATGGTCAAGACATTTAAGAATCAAATTTGTTTAGGTGGTCAAAACATCTAAGAACCAAGCTTCATTTTATTATGATTTTAAATTTATAGAAGTATTTTAATTTTGGTTTTTTAGTTAAATTTTTTCTATCATTTTTATTTAAAATTTAGTTAAAAATTTAAAAAAAATTATTAAAATTATAAATATTAGTTGTTATTGTTAAGATTGCACAATTTAAATACATTAAAAGTATTGGAAGATATTAAATTTATTTATGTATTTAAAAAAACAATTTTAATAATGAAAAATTTTAATTTGACTAAAAATTATATAACCTTATTCTAATAAAAAAATCTAAAATATCTAACATTTAAACTACTTCTAAACTTATATCAGACATCATCATTAGCATCATACCTTCAAAACAAAAATATAAAATATAAATAAAAAAACTAAATAAAAAATATTTAATATATTATAAGATTAATAGTAATATTATTACCTATTTAAATATTTGTATACTTTGAAATATAAATATGTCATAAAAAAAAATATAAATATGTTGATCTTTTTATTAAAAAAAAATCTTACTTAAATCTAAAAAAGTTATTACAAACCTAAAATGGCTTCATCTATGATCTCTTCTCTTAGTCTCCATCATTGTGATAAATCAATATAGACATATAAACCATATCAACTTTCTCAATGTTACATTTTACCTCTAATCCATGAGGTAACACAAGCTCTATTTAAAAAAGTATTTTCTATATTTTTTAATTTATATTAAAAGTATTTTTATATTTTATATTTTAAATTTTTATTTTTTATTATTTTTATCCAACTCTTTTTCAACCAACTTTTTATATACTTCCCTCCTTTAGCCTCTCTTTTTCCTTTTCCTTTTTATATGCTCATTTCCAATGCTCATTGACTAAATTTAATATGTTTATTTCCCATGCTCATTGACTAAATTTAATAACTTATAATATTAAATTAAAGTAGAGTTATTTTTAGATGAGTAATCTTGGTACCATTACAACATATTGAATAGATAGCATAACCCTACTTGAAGCATCAAATGTTTTCATTGGGATGTGTTCCCTATGTCTTCCTGGTATGATCTATTCAACCACCAAAGACAATAATTCCAAATCTTTGCATTGGGAATATGAAACCAAAATTTAGTTATACCCAGAAACCCAAATTGTCACATGTGTAACTAAGCATGACTAGAAAACAATTTGCTTGTGTAGTCAGAGGCCATACTTTATTTGCTTATAAAATATATAATGCCCCAATCGGCTTTTATTTCATTTATGGCATTCTATCATGGCATCTTTCATAGCAAAAAGCCTTTCGAGTCGCGTTATCTCTAAGTTATTGATACTATTATAATAGGAATTTTCTAATAATTAAATGTTAGTTATTTGTAATATAATTGAGAGGTGGGAAATTGGGTCATACTTAATGATGTATGGCTATTTAACTTTTTAAAATAATCATCTCGATGGCTATTAAATAATAATAATTTATTTTAAGGTAAAATATGTGTTTGTTTAATATGTATACAAAGTATAGTGATGAAATATCTTGTTAGGAAGAAGATCTATGTAAAAGTATTTTTCCTTTATCAAGATCTAAAGCTGGTCTTGATCATTTCTACGTCATGGATTTGGATCCTTGAGTGGGGCTCTTGCTCGCTTCAAATGCTAAAGTTGCTGCATCGTGCAATCTCATCACCTTGTTGAGAAACTCTGTTGTAGTTTCTCGTGGTTCTCCATCTCAATTCGTACAAAAACTTAAAGATATCTTGAGAGTCCCTTTATCAGTTTCCTCCTCTCCACAAATGGTTCTTGCTATGGTAGATTGAGGTCTAATAGGCCAATTTACAGGTATATGGTCGCTCCCTTCACTCCATGGAAACTTGAATCCATAGGAACTGGCAAGTTCACGTCAAGGGAAAACTCGCACACTTCTTCTGTGGGCAAGGGTTTTATATTTTTTATTCAAAAGCAAAGAAGACATAGATCTCATATTCTGGAATGGACCTTACTTCTTTGGTGCTTGTGGGATGTATTTGAACTGATGGACACTAAATTTTGATCTGGAGATAGATGTGCCCAAGGTTGTCTCGGCCTATGTAAGATTGTTGTATCTCCCCCTCCATGATGTAATGATGATTCTCTTAGGAGCATGGGGAACATGCTTGCAACTTACATAAAAAAATTACAGCCAAAGGAAAGAATGTTTGCATGTGCTTGGATCTGTGTGGAGGTGGATCTAGAAAAACGATTACCATAAGCGATTCTCCTTATCCTAGAAGAATAGAGAAACCATCAAAAACTTGACTAGGAGAAACTCTCCTTCAAGTGAAAATCTTACATGAATATGGCCAGTTTGCCAAAAACTACAAAAAATATCAAGCTCAGTATCAACAAGAGGCCAACAAGAGAGATCAATGGCAAATTTTAAAGAAAAAGACAAGATCAAAGTAAGTGGACAAGCCCCAACCCCTCCTTCAACTCAATTGGCCCCAACAAGTTCACAATGAGGAGATCTATAAGTTCCCATCCTTTTTGGATCCCTCCTACCATTTGGAAGAAATTGATCCAGTTATGGATAGATCACAAACTCAATCAAAAATCCTAAATTGGAATAGAGTTCAAGGGAAAAATGTTGCAGAAAACAAAGAAGAAGAGTATGAGGAGGAACAACATCCCAAAACGGTAGAACATCAACCAACCAGAGAAAAACATGAGGAAGCCGCTAATAAAGACAAAAATATTTGATCCGAATTTATGCAGGAACGCAACAGAATACACAAATACCCATAAAAACAAAGATGCAGCGGAAATAACACTTCATTTCATTACTCAAAGAACTGAAACTTGTTTACATACTGGATGGAAATAAACTAGCTAGAGTGTTGGTAGCTTATGTCTGAGAAGAGATGTGGCAGCTACATGCCTCTGAACTCTGTGTTACAATGAGGCTCGAAGGCCCATATATTATTGAGAAACAAGGGAAACCCTACACATCCTAAAACATAACCCTAGGAGGTGAAACGCCAGAATGTGGGCCCCGTTGGGTAACTTGGTACATCAATTTCCTGGGGTCGTAACTTTGGCATACTACCTCCGTTTGACGCCAATGATACATCGTTAGAAAGATCTATTCAAGGACTACATCCATAAACAACAAATATCAAGTTCGGAACATACTCATATTTGTCGAACCATTAGATGCTGAAAAAACGTCGTTTAGGGCCTTAAAACGGCTCCGAAAGTTTAGGACCCGAAAACTGCCAAAAATAGTAAATTGTGCTACAATTAAGGAAACTGAAGAAACAATGGTGGGGGTCCAAGTGGAATAGGCGGGTGGCCACCAATATCCTCCTGGATCATTCCTCCCCCCTTAGGAAGCAATGGTCCCCATTGCGTTGAGTCCCTCCATGAGATGAGGAAACTTCTGCTGAACTTGGTCCCCGGTGAGCCACTTTCCCTGGTGAAGGAGTTGGCCTGCTTTGACAACTTGATATAGTTGGATCTTCTGCTGGTGGGTGTTCTTGATCTGTGTGTCCATAATCCGATCAGTTGTGGCTTGTTCCATGCAGTCTAGGTTTAATTCTGTTGGTGTGAGTTGTTCTGCCACGTCTGATGTGTCCAGTAGAGGTGGAAAGTAGGGTCGAAGGCGGTCCACATTGAACACTGGGTGCAGACCAAGGAATGGTGGAATACTGAGCTCAAAGGCATTGTCCCCGACAGCCTTGGTGATGGTGTATGGCCCATATCGGAGCGGGGGAAGCTTGCGGTGGGGTCTAGCGAGGCGTTCCTTCTGCAAATGTAGCCACACTTTGTCGTCAACCTGGAAGTTGTGTTGCACTCGGTGCTGATCATGTCACTGCTTGTACTTAGCATTGGCTATGTCCAATATGTCATGAACCTGTTGGTGAATGTGCTGAATGCGCTCAATGAAGCTGTTTGCCTTGGAAACTTCAGACTGGACATGAGCCGAATCCGTCTGAGTAGCTGCAAATGGCATGGCTACGTCAATGGGACATAGTGGCTGGAATCCTAAGCCCACCTGAAAGGGGCTGTGGTCGGTTGAGCTGTGGAGGGCCCGGTTATAGCTATGTTGTACATAGGGGAGGCTCTCATCCCATGTGCGTGGATGCTTTGAGTTTTACATGCGCAAAATGTGGACGATCATCCTGTTGACGACCTCTGTCTAGCCATTAGTTTGGGAATCGAAAGATGTGGACTTTGTGAGCTTTGTGTCTAGCATTGACCATAGGCTAGACCAAAATGTACTAAGGAACCTGCTGTCCCGATCTAAGATAATAGACTGTGGGATCCCAAAGTGTACCCACACTCGTTCAAAGAAGACTTTAGCAGTGGCTTCTGCTGTGATATTCTTCTTGCAGACCACCATTATGGCCATCTTTGAGAATCTATCGACGACCACAAACACACAGTCGTTGTCGTGCTTAGTAGAAGGAAGGCCCGACATGTAATCCATGGAGATGGATTCCCAAGGTCAACTAGGAGTAGGCAACGGAGTATAGAGGCCTTGCTTCTTGATGGACGGTTTGGCAATGGCGCAGGCAGTGCAGGATCGGATGTACTTTTTGACGTCCTGTCGAAGGTTCGGCCAATAGAAATACTTCTGCAGTAATGCCACTGTTTTCTCGACCCCGAAATGCCTAGCAACTCGAATATAGTGCGCTTCCCAAATCATCTTGGCACGCTCGCTTGAAGGAACACAAAGGTGTCCCATGTGACATAGTAGTGCATCCTGGAGGTGAAAATTTGGAACCTGGTTGCCTCCAAGAGCCTCTTGTATGTGTGGCTGATTCTGGATCGCTCTTGTAGAGAAGCGGCCAATTAGAAGTCTCGTGCCCACAAGAGTTGAGCACGGTGGTTATCGCTACGATCGGTGGTCGGCTAAGGCAGTCTACAACATTAGTGGTGCTGCCCTTCTTGTACTTGATGTTCAAATGAAACTGTTGTAGATATGAGGACCACTTCTGATGGTGATCGTTATGTAACTTCCCTTGTGTCTGTATGAACTGCAGGGGTCGGTGGTCTATGTGGATGATCGTTTCCTTCCCCAAAATGTAATGCTTCCATTGTCGGCAAGCCTGTACAATGGAATACATATCTTTGTCATAAGTGGGATATTTGCGGACTGTGTCGGACAGTGTCTCACTGTGATATGCCACTAGATGCCCTTGTTGAGTAAGGACTGCCCCGATAGCATAGTCAGAGGCATCTATCTCGATCTCAAATGGTTGTTGCAAGTCTAGTAATGTGAGCACTGGGGCACAACAGAGGCGATGTTTCAACTCTACGGACGCCTTCTGTTGAGTTTCCAACCAGAAGAATTTTGCTTTCGCTCCTCCCTTGGTGACTTGACTCAAGGGCCAAGTGATATGAGAGAATCCCAACACAAACCTACGGTAGAAATTAGCAAGACCCAGAAAGCTGCGAAGCTTTGTTAGAGTGGTTGGGGCTGGCTAATCTCGAATGACTTGGATCTTGGTTGGATCGACATGCACCCCACACTCATCAATAATGTATCCCAAATACTGAACCTGGGTCATGCGAAAAGTGCACTTGTCCAAATTGGCACACAACTTGTGCTTCCGCAGCGTTTGGAGGACCTGTCGGATGTGGTGGAGGTGCTCTTCCCAAGTCTCGCTGAAGATTAGGATGTCATCCAAGTACACTACTACAAATGAGTTGGTGAATGGCCGCAATATGTCGGCCATCAGTCTCATGAAGGTTGCGGGAGCATTCTTCATCCCGAAAGGCATGACCAACCATTTGAAAAGGCCCTCCTTGGCTTTGAAGGCAGTCTTCCACACATCGGTCGGTTTGATCAGTACTTGGTGATACCCAGAATTTAAGTCGATCTTGCTGAAATATTTTGCCCCTTTAAGTTGGTCCAGGAGGTCATCAATCCAGGGGATCAGCTACCTATTCCGGACAGTGATCTTGTTCAGCGCTCGATAGTCAATACAGAGTCTCCAAGTCCCATCCTTTTTGTACCAACAGGATCGGGATCCCACAAGGCGATGAACTTGGTCGGATGTGACCCTTCTGCAGCAGCTCCTGAATATGCCTCTTGATTTCATTGTTCTCTAGAACAGAGTGTCGATAGATCGGTCCATTGGGAAGCAGTGCACCTGGGGTCAGATCGATGGGGTGCTTGACATGACAGTGCAGAGGCACCCCTGTGGGTGAGGTGAACATGTCCTGGTACTCCGCCACGACCTTGTCCATTTGTTGTTGTCAGGCGTAGGAGCCCTGTTTGGAGGTCGTGGCCACGATCTTCTTCTTTCCCTGAGGGCGGATCATCAAGAAAACAAATTTCTCAGTTTTGGAAATGAGCTTACTGCATTGTTTTGTAGTAACCAAAGAGATAGCGGCAGGCGGTGGTACCTCTGGTATCCTGTACAATTTATTTCCCAACGTAATAGTAACAATGCGAGGCCGGGACTCATACATAGCATGTCGCTTCCATAAGTATGGTTGGCCTAATAATACATCACAAACATTAAGAGGAACAATGTCACATAATACCTCATCGGTGAAGGGCTTGATGCTGTAGGGAAGGCGGCACTGCTGGCTGACGCGGAGATCCCGTCCTTGGTGAAGCCACCCAAAGGTGTACGGCTGCGGGTGTGCTGTGGTCGGCAAGCCCAACCGCTTCACGACATCTGCTGAAATGAGGTTCTTTTGGCTTCCCCTGTCGACAATAAATTGTAGCGGGGAACCCTTTACCCACATCTGGGAGTGGAAGAGACGCTCCTCCTCCTCTGAATCTTCTGGTTCTTCCTTTTGGATCTTCGTGGTGGCAACGATGGCGTTGGGCTCTGCATCGATAATCTTCTTCCCTCTGTCATTCCCCTTCTCAGGTTCTGATTCAGTGTCAAAGTATGCATCTGATTCAAAAGCCTTTATCTTGGCCACCAATGACTGCTTGGCCCGACACTCACTTGTGTTGTGAGTGGGGCTCTTATGGAACTCACACCACTTTACCGCTTCCTTCTTCGACTTCGCAGTGTTGCTCTTTGCTTGGGGATTTGGCAAGTTGTCTTGAGTCACCATGCCTTGACTTTGTCCTTGGTTTTGTGGTTTGGGGGCACCTTTTGCTTGCTTCTGATTCGCAGATCCAAAGTCTCGCTTCTTATGTTTGAATTTTTGCTCAATTTTGGCAGCATACCGATATGCCGTACCAAGCGAGGAGATGTCTAGGAACTCCATTTCCTCCTGAATGTATCTGTGCGGACAACTGCGGTACTTCAGCACCAAATGTTTCTCTGAATCTTTGATACCCAACTTGGTGCGCAGGGTATGGAACAGATTTGTCAGCTCATGCACATCTTGATCTCTTTGTTGCCACAGCGTAGTCCATTGTATGTACTTGTCCTCATAGTTCCCCACGGGATAATATTGTTCCTTTATGGCGTCTCGGAAGGAACACCAAGTGGGTACGACCGAGAACAGAGAGGGTTCCTCCTCATCCTTTTTCTCAAAGTAGGTTTCTCACCAGTCCTTGACATGGGGGGTGGCTTTCAGTATTGAAAAATCAATCTTCTCCTGATCGGAAAAGTCATGAACCGAGAAATATCCTTCTAATAGATTCAACCATCTATCTACAGCATTTGCATCTATTCAGCCATCAAATATGGGAATTTCAAAGTTTACTTGTACCTTAAAAGGGGTTGCGCCTCCAGAGTGGCTGCTAGATGTAGATGCGCCGCCAGTGGGAAGTCGTTGAAGGATCTGGGCGAAGTTATCCGTCATCGCGTTCCTTTGTTTTTCAAGGGCCTCCTTGAGCAACATTTTGATAGGATCGCCTGTCCCGTTATCTTTCTTTTCGTCCCCCATGGGCGGCCGTCGGGGTTAGTGAGGCTGATCTTGCAAAGGTTCAACCAGATCGATCCCTAACTCCTTATACCCTTCCCTCGTCGGGGACATGCAAAGAAGGATCAAGAAAGAGCAGATTGCTCTGATACCACTGATCCGGATTTATGCAGGAATGCAACAGAATAAACAAATACCCATAAAAACAAAGATGCAGCGGAAATAACATTTCCTTGCATTACTGAAATAACTGAAACTTGTTTACATACGAGATGGAAATAAACTAGCTAGAGTGTTGGTAGCTTATCTCTGAGAAGAGATGTGGTGGCTACATGCCTCTGAACTCTGTGTTACAATGAGGCTCGAAGGCCTATATTTTATTGCGAAACAAGGGAAACCCTACACATCCAAAAACCTAACCCTAGGAGGTGAAACGCCAGAATGTGGGCCCCGTTGGGTAACTTGGTACATCAATTTCCCGGGGTCATAACTTTGGCATACTACCTCCGTTTGACGCCAATGATACATCGTTAGAAAGATCTATTCAAGGAATATAACCGTAAACGAAAAATATCAAGTTGAGGACGGACTCATATCGAGACCGAAACGGACTGATATTTGCTGGACCATCATATGCTGAAAAAACGTCGTTTAGGGCCTCAAAACGGCTCCGGAAGTTTAGGACCCGAAAACTGCCAAAAATAGTAAATTGTGGTACAATTAAGGAAACTGAAAAACTGGAGAAACAATGGTGGGGGTCCAAGTGGAATAGGCGGGTGGCCACCAATATCCTCCTGGATCATTCCTGCCCCCTTAGGAAGAAATGGTCCCCATTGCGTTGAGTCCCTCCATGAGATGAGGAAACTTCTGCTGAACGTGGTCCTTGGTGAGCCACTTTCCCTGGTGAAGGAGTTGGCCTGCTTTGACAACTCGATATAGCTGGATTTTCTGCTGGCGGGTGTTCTTGATCTGTGTGTCCATAATGCGATCAGTTGTGGCTTGTTCCATGCAGTCTGGGTTTAACTTTATTGGTGTGAGTTGTTCTGCGACGTCTGATGTGTCCAGTAGAGGTGGAAAGTAGGGTCGAAGGCGATCCACATTGAACACTGGGTGCAGACCAAGGAACGGTGGAATACTGAGCACGAAGGCATTTTCCCCGACAACCTTGGTGATGGTGTATGGCCCATATCGGAGCGAGCTAAGCTTACGATGGGGTCTAGTGAGGCGTTCCTTCTGCAAATGTAGCCATACTTTGTCGCCAACCTGGAAGTTGTGTTGCACCCAGTGTTGATCATGTCGCTGCTTGTACTTAGCATTGGCTCTGTCCAATATGTCATGAACCTGTTGGCGAATGTGTTGAATGCGCTCAATGAAGTTGTTCGCCTTGGAAACTTCAGACTGGACATGAGCCGAATCCGTCTGAGTAGCTGCAAATGGCATGGCTACGTCAATGGGACATAGTGGCTGGAATCCCAAGCCCACCTGAAAAGGGCTGTGGTCGTTTGAGCTGTGGAGGGCACTATTATAGCTATGTTGTACATAGGGGAGGCTCTCATCCCATGTGTGTGGATGCTTTGAGTTGTACATGTGCAAAATGTGGACGATCATCCTGTTGATGACCTCTGTCTGGCCATCAGTTTGGGGATAGAAAGCTGTGGACTTTGTGAGATTTGTGTCTAGAATTGACCATAAGCTGGACCAGAATGTATTGAGGAACCTGCTGTCCCGATATGAGATGATAGACTGTGGGATCCCAAAGTGTACCCACACTCGTTAAAAGAAGAGTTTAGCAGTGGCTTCTGCTGTGATATTCTTCTTGCAGGCTGCCATTATGGCCATCTTTGAGAATCTGTCGACGACCACGAACACACAGTCGTTGCCGTGCTTAGTAGAAGGAACGCCCGACATGTAATCCATGGAGAGGATTCCCAAGGCCGACTAGGAGCAGGAAACAGAGTAGAGAGGCGTTGCTTCTTGATGGACGGTTTGGCAATGGTGCAGGCAGTGCAGGATCAGATGTACTTTCCGACGTTCTGTCGAAGGTTCGACCAATAGAAATACTTCTGCAGTAATGCCACTGTTTTCTCGACCCCAAAATGCCCAGCGACACGACTGTAGTGCTCTTCCCAAATCATCTTGGCATGCTCGCTTGAAGGAACACAAAGGTGTCCCATGTGACATAGTAGTGCATCCTGGAGGTGAAAATTTGGAACTTGGTTGCCCTCCAAGAGCGTCTTGTATGTGTGGCTGAATTCTGCATCGCTTTTGTAGAGAAGCGGCCAATTAGAAGTCTCGTGCCCACAACAGTTGAGCACGGTGGTTATCGCTACAATCGGTGGTCGGCTGAGTCAGTCTGCAACATTCTTGGTTCTTCCCTTCTTGTACTTGATGTTCAAATGAAACTGATGTAGATATGTGGACCACTTCTAATGGCGATCGTTATGTAACTTCCCTTGTGTTTGTATGAACTACAGGGGTCGGTGATCTGTGTGGATGGTCTTTTCCTTCCCCAAAATGTAATGCTTCCATTGTCGGAAAGCCTGTACAATGGAATACATCTCTTTGTCATAAGTGGGATATTTGTGGACTGTGTCGGACAGTGTCTCACTGTGATATGCCACTGGATGCCCTTGTTCAGTAAGGACTGCCCGGATAGCATAGTCAGAGGCATCTATCTCGATCTCAAATGGTTGTTGGAAGTCCGGTAATGTGAGGATTGGGGCACAACAAAGGCAATGTTTCAAATCTACGAACGCCTTCTGTTGAGTTTTCGACTAGAAGAAATTTGCTTTCGCTCCTCCCTTGGTGACTTGACTCAAGGGCCAAGTGATATGAGAGAATCCCAACACGAACCTGCGGTACAAATTAGCAAGACCCAGAAAGATGCGAAGCTCTCTTAGAGTGGTTGGGGCTTGCCAATCCCGAATGACTTGGATCTTGGTTGGATCCACATGCACCCCACACTCATCAATAATGTATCCCAGATATTGATCCTGGGTCATGCCAAAAGTGCACTTGTCCAAATTGGCACACAACTTGTGCTTCCGCAGTGTTAAGAGGACCTGTCAAATGTGGTGGAGGTGCTCTTCCTAAGCTGGCTGAAGATCAGGATGTCATCCAAGTACACTACTACAAATGAGTTGGTGAATGGCCGCAATATGTCATCCATCAGTTTTATGAAGGTTGCGGGAGCATTCGTCAGCTTGAAAGGCATGACCAGCCATTCGAAAAGGCCCTCCTTAGCTTTGAAGGCAGTCTTCCACACATCGGTCGGTTCGATCGGTACCTAGTGATACCCGGACTTTAAGTCGATCTTGCTGAAATATTTCGCCCCTTTAAGTTGGTCCAGGAGGTCATCAATCCGGGGGATCGGGTACCTATTTCGGACAGTGATCTTGTTCAACGCCCGATAGTCAATACAGAGTCTCCAAGTCCCATCCTTCTTTTGTACCAACACGATCGGGCTCCCACAGGGCGATGAACTTGGCCGGATGTGACCCTTCTGCAGCAGCTCCTGAATCTGCCTATTGATTTCATCGTTATCCATAACAGAGCGTCGATAGATCGGTCCATTGGGAAGCGGTGCACCTGGGGTCAGATCGATGGGGTGCTTGACCTGATAGTGCAGAGGCACCCTTGTGGGTGAGGTGAACATGTCCTAGTACACCGCCACGACCTTGTCCATTTGTTGTTGTTGGGCGGAGGAGCCCTGTCTAGAGGTCGTGGCCACGATATTCTTCTTTCCCCGAGGGCGGGTCATCAAGAAAACAAATTTCCTGGTTTTGGAAATGAGCTTACTGCATTGTTTTGCAGTAACCAAAGAGATAGCGGCAGGCGGTGGTATCTCTGGTATCCTATACAATTTATTTCCCAACGTAATAATAACAATGCGAGGTCGGGACTCATACACAACATGTCGCTTCCATAAGTATGGTTGGCCTAATAATACATCACAAACATCAAGAGGAACAATGTCACATAATACCTCATCGGTGAAGGGCTTGATGGTGTAGGGAAGGCGGCACTGCTGGATGACGTGGAGATCCCGTCCTTGGTGAAGCCACTCGATGGTGTACAGCTGCGGGTGTGTTGTGGTCGGCAAGCCCAACCGCTTCACGACATCTGTTGAAATGAGATTCTCTTGGCTCCCACTATCGACAATAAATTGTAGCGGCGAACCCTTTACCCACATCAGGGAGTGGAAGAGACGCTCCTCCTCCTCTGAATCTTCTGGTTCTTCCTTTTGGATCTTCGTGGTGGCAACGGTGGCGTTGAGCTCTGCATTGATAATCTTCTTCCCTTTGTCATTCCCCTTCTCAGGTTCTATTCAGTGTCAGAGTATGCATCTGATTCAGAAGCCTTTATCTCGGCCACCAGTGACTGCTTGGCCCAACACTCACTTGTGTTGTGAGTGGGGCTCTAATGGAACTCACACCATTTTCCCGCTTCCTTCTTCGGCTTCGTAGTGTAGCTCTTTGCTTGCCGCTTTGGCATGTTGTCTTGAGTCGCCATGCCTTGGATTTGTCCTTGGTTCTACGGTTTGGGGGCACCTTTCGCTTGCTTATGATTCATAGATCCAAAGTCTCGCTTCTTATGTTTGAAGTTTTGCTCAATTTTGGAAGCATACCAGTATGCTGTACCAAGCGAGGAGATGTCGAGGAACTCCATTTCCTCCTGAATGTATCTATGCTGACAATTGCGGTACTTCAGCACGAATGTTTCTCTGAATATTTGATACCCAACTTGGTGCACAGGGTATGGAACAGATTCGTCAGCTCATGCACATCTTGATCTCTTTTCTGCCGCAGCGCAGTCCATTGTATGTACTTGTCCTCATAGCTCCCCACGGGATAATATTGTTCCTTTATGGCGTCTCGGAAAGATCTCCAAGTGGGTACAACCGAGAACAGAGAGGGTTCCTCCTCGTCCTTTCTCTCACAGTAGGTTTCCCACCAGTCCTTGACATGGGGGGTGGCTTTCAGTAGTGAAATAGTAATCTTCTCCAGGTCGAAAAAGTCATGAACCGAGAAATATCCTTATAATAGATTCAACCGTCTATCTACGGCGTCTGCATCTATTCAGCCATCAAATATGGGAATGTCAAAGTTTACTTGTACCTTAAAAGGGGTTGCACCTCCAAAGTGGCTGCTAGATGCAAATGCGCCACCAGTGGGAAGTCGTTGAAGGATCTGGGCGAAGTTATCCATCATCGCGTTCCTTTGTTTTTCAAGGGCCTCCTTGAGCAACATTTTGATAGGATCTTTTGTGCCCTCGTCTTTCTTTTCGTCCCCCATGGGCGGCCATCGGGGTTTGCGAGGCTGATCTTGCAAAGGTTCAATCGGTTCGAGCCCTACCCCACCCTCGTCGGGGACATGCAAAGAAGGATCGAGAAAGAGTAGATTGCTCTGATACCACTGAACCGGATTTATGCAGGAACGCAACAGAATACACAAATACCCATAAAAACAAAGATGCAGCGGAAATAACACTTCATTTAATTACTCAAAGAACTAAAACTTGTTTACATAAGGGAGGGAAATAAACTAGCTAGAGTGCTGGTAGCTTATCTGTCAAGTCCCCTCCCAACAGACCAAGCCAGGGAGAGAACATGGCACTAAAACTGGGCATCTAGCTCCATATCCATTAAGTAAAACTCATTGATAATAAGTGACATGTACATATGCATATAGTAATTAAACACAGCAGAATTAAAATCATCTACATATCTAACAAACATTCAAGATATTCATGATAGTCATCAAATAAATACATTGCAGAATTTAAACACATGAGAGTACTTATCTTAAAACAAAGTAGTCTCGAGCAACCAGCTATGCAACTGCAATGTTCCACCCAACCATAGGCCAGTTGTGCTTATCAATCTCTTGATAAAAATTCCACCCCCGAGCTAGGCATGATTTCTTCAAGGAAAAAGGGAACAACAGACTCACACACAACCAAATATACACGAAAATCAGCCAAGCTAATCCACGGTTGGGTTTATCATGCTGCTAAGGCAAAGGGAGGGAATGAATTGCTAAGCTAGTGAGCTCAAGCACATAGCCATGGATGCCTCTACAAGATCTATCTAGCTTGGCACCCACAATGCCTACACACCCCACTCAAGGAAGTATTCCCTTCACCAATACATAGTCCCTCAGGCCATACCTTCCATTCTAGTGTTGTCCAAGGTGTGCATAGAAGAGTAGCCATCCCTTTTGATCTTTCTGAGAGGTTACTCCCCTCACTAGGTTTATCAAGCCAATTTTGTCCACTTCCACTCCAAATTTCTTGCTCACAGGTTCAAACCAAAACAGGGATGCACATAAAAACAAAATCACAAGTGCTGGGCATGAAGAAAATGTTTTTTACAGTGAGGTGCCCAATAATGGGGTTTCTACTAGTTTCAAAAAAACGTGGGCAACCAAAAATGAAAAGCTAAATGAGGAAACAACCCTCGGAAGCTAAATCCATTTTCAGAAAAACGTCTATGGACATTCCAGGGAAAAAACGACCTCCATAATAGCCCCAAATCGTGGTCCTCCTCTCCCAGCCACTGTGTAACACAAAAACGAGCTCCCAGCCATGGAAAAATGCAGAAAAAATGGTGAAAAACGTGATGGGGAAAGCCCAGCTAGTTCATACTGCGTGAGAGAGCAAAGTCCATGGGTGAAAGATGGCTTTGGGCACCATTTCGTGGGTGTTTTCTTGCCCAAGAAGCAAAAATACGAATTCCCAGGTTGATGGCTTTCCCATGCACGAAATTGGATGCCATACCTCTTCATTCCCAAGGCATTAACTACCTCAGCCAACTCTTGGAAGAATTAAATGATTGGGTGCATAAGTCAAAATGGGTAGTTGGTGGTTTATGGGTTTTCTCATGAAATTTGGCTTAACACTATTGGCTCAAGGTTTTGAATAATTTCCCTCCCTATTCCTTATAAAAATCATGCCCCCATCTCTTTGTTGCATTGCATAGCTAGTTGTGGGTATTTCATTAAAATTCGTATTTGCATGATGTCTTAATTTGCATTGTGCATGTCTAGCACAAGAACCATAGGCACCGATTTTTAATTGTCGATACATAAAATGCTAAATCGATGGCGGGGCCTTGGCCTTGAGCTCCTCACCATGATTTAATAACGATATTTACATCATTTACAATTTTAATGCAATAGGGTCAAAATCGGGATATTACATTCCCCTCCCCCTTACATTAGCACTGTCCTCAGTGCTCATCAAAATTGAACAAAAATGGATATGCCACTCTCATGGCATCCTCCAGCTCCCATGTAGCCTCATCGGGACCGTAGTGCTTCCATTGCACCTTTACCTGTCCAATGGCTCGGTTCCGGAGCAATGTTACCTTCTTGTTTAGGATGCGCAATGGATCGGTTTGGAACTCTCCCTCGGGTTCCACCTGGATCACATCCCAATTAATCACATGGTTAGGATCATGTACATATTTCTTAAGGAAAGAGACATGAAAAACATTATGAGCTCTAGTGCTAGCAGGCAACGCAAGTCTATATGCAATTGGCCCTATTCTTTCAAGCACTTCAAATGGCCCACAATACTTAGGTGATAGCTTGGCACAACTCCCAAGCTTCAAGGAACTCTTCCTTGGCCTCACTCTAAGATACACATGATCCCCAACACTGAATTCTCTATGCACTCTAAGCTTATTTACATAGCTTTTCTGTCTATCCTAGGCTGGTTTTAAATTCTGCCTAATCTTCTCAACTTCTTGTTCCATTTCCTTAAGCAATTCTGGCCCAAGTACAATTCTGTTCACTGGATTGTCCCAAGTCACTAGTGTCCTACACCTTCTGCCGTATAAAGCCTCATATGGACTTATTCCCAATGATGCTTGTTTCCTATTGTTATATGCAAACTCTACCAAGTGTAGATAATCCTCCCACTTGGATGGTTTGTCCATAACATACATGCGAAGCATGTCTTCAAGCACCTGATTTACTCTTTCTGTTTTCCCATCTGTTTGAGGATGGTATGCGGTACTAAAGTTCAGCTGTGTACCTAAATCTGCAAAGAGACCCTTCCAAAAATTGGAAGTGAACTTGGTATCCCTGTCAGAAATTATTGCCTTAGGCAATCCATGTAATCTGAAAATTTCCTTCATGAAAATATTTGCAATGGCATCGGCTTTATGTGTGGACTTAACCGGTATAAAATGTGTTGCCTTTGTTAACTTGTCCACCACCACCATGATGGAATCATGTTGTCTTATCGTCATTGGCAAACCTGTAATAAAATCCATGGAAATTACTTCCCATTTCCATTATGGAATTGGTAATGGATGCATTAAACCTGCTGGGTGTTGGTGTTCAACCTTCACCTGCTGACATTTCATGCACCTAGAAATGTATTCAGTGATGCCCTTCTTCATCCATGGCCAGAAATAATGTTTTCTTGCTGTAGCAATTGTTTTCTGATATCCTGGGTGACTAGAGTATGGAGCTTTATGGATTTCATCCATAACTATCCTCCTCAAGTCTGCCACATTTGGAATATAGGCTCTATTCTTATAAGTAAGAAGTCCATCTTCTTCCAAATGGTATCCTTCATACTTCTTTTCAAGGTCTTGATGCTGTAATTTGTCCTTTATCTGCACATACACTTCATCCTCAACCATATGGTTAACAATCTCCTACCTCAAATCTGGTTGGCAATTACTAAGCGTTGCCACATGCATTTCATGTACTTTCTTGCTAAGTGCATCAACCACCTTGTTTTCTTTTCCTTTTATGTGTTTGATTTCAAAATCAAATTCGCACAAAAATTCCAACCATCTAGCTTGCCTAGCATTCAAATTTTGTTGATCAAATAAGTATTTCAGACCATAATGATCCGTCCTTAGCTCAAATTTCCTGCCCATTAAGTAATGCCTCCACATCTTTAAAGCATGTACTATGGCTGCAAGTTCTAAATCATGAGTAGCATAGTTTTTCTCGTGCTCCTTCAACTTTCTCGACTCATAGCATACCACGTGGTTGTCTTGCATAAGAACTCCTCCAAGTCCTTGATTGCATGCATCGGTACATACCACAAAGTCTTTTTCTGGGTCTGCAATCTTCAAGATTGGTGCACTTGTAAGAAGACTCTTCAACCGTTGGAAACTTTCCTCACATTTTGGTGACCATTCAAACTTTATCCCCTTCTTTTGCAAAGAAGTGATCGGGTTTGCAACCTTGGAGAATCCTTCAATGAACCTCCTGTAGTAACCAGCAAGGCCCATAAAAGATCTCACATCTGTCACATTCCTTGGAGTTGGCCAATTCATAATGGCTTCAATCTTCTTAGGTTCCACATATATTCCTTTGTTTGAGATGATGTGACCCAAATAATGAATTTTATCTTTATAAAAATCACATTTGCTTAACTTTGCATACAACTTATGCTCCCTTAGCAATTGCAATGTCATTCTCAAATGTTCTTCATGCTCTTCTTCATTCTTAGAATAGATGAGAATGTCGTCTAGAAAAACAAGAACAAACTTGTCCAAATACTTGCTAAAAACACTATTCATGAGACACATGAATGTAGCTGGTGCATTTGTGAGACCAAACAGTACCACCACAAACTCATAGTGTCCATACCTTGTCCTAAAGGCTATCTTATGAATATCTTCCTCTTTGATTCTTACCTGATGGTAACCTGACCTTAAGTAAATCTTTGAAAATACCTTTGCTCCTCTCATTTGATCAAAAAGGTCATCAATTCGGGGCAATAGGTATTTGGTCTTCACTATGACTTTGTTCAGCTGCCTGTAGTCAATACATAGCCTGAGTGTTCCATCTTTCTTTTTCAGAAATCGAACATGTGCTCCCCACGGGGACATACTTGGCCTAATATATTTCTTTTCCAACAACTCTTGTAATTGCATTTTCAATTCTAGCAATTCTGGTGTACTCATCCTGTAGGGTGTCTTAGACACTGGTGCGGCTCCTGGCATAAGTTCAATTGTAAAATCAATGTCTCTCTTTGGAGGAAGTCCAGGAATCTCATCAGAAAAAAAATCCATGAATTCCTGCAAGACGTGATAGTCCTCCAACTTAAGAGTTTCATTCTCTGTTGCCTCTAAAACATGGGCTACATACAATTGACAACCCTTCCTACAGAACTTCTTCAACTGCATGGCTGAAACCTGCCTAACAGAAGTCACCTTTGGAATTCCTTTTACAACCCTTGGGTTTCCTTCTTCGTCCATGCATTCACAAGTTTTATTGTAGTAGTCAAATTTAACCCTGTGTGCTTCTAACCAATCCATTCCAATGAGAATATCATAGGAACCCAGCGGCAAAACATTCATATTTGCATAAGTGAATAGCCCGTCCATCTCTAAGGGACATTTCTCTACAATTTCACTAACCTTTCTCTTGGTTCCAGTGGCTAGTTGAACTAACCAAGATTTACTATGCTTTAATTTCTTAAGAGCACAAATCTCAACAATTTTAGGAGTGATATAATTGTGAGTAGATCCAGGATCAATCAAAATAGAAACAGATTGCTTAGAAATCTTACCTTCAACTTCAACCACAGTTGACTGATGATATGCCTGGCAGTCTTCTAGTGCTGCATAGATTCTAGGAATTGTCCTAGCCACTTGACCCACAGTTTTAGCTCCTTGGATGTTGTGAACTTGATTTGCATTCCCATTCCAATGTGGACAGTTCCTAAGCATGCGGTCTCCTCCACAACCCCAACATTGAAGTGGTTCTCTGGGCTCCTTTGGATCTCTTGGCTTGTCTCCCACCATCCTAGTTGGCTTAGTCACAACTTGTGATGGCTGCCTTTGCTAATTTCTGATATGAGGAGGTTTGAAACCTTTCTTCCTTTGATTAAACTTCTCATTCTTCTTGTCCTTCCATGCCTTATGGAAATCAGGTTTGCTTTTGTTTTGATCATAGCAATACTTGGCCTTCCTTATTTCCTCCTCTAGAGTTCGAGGTTCATCAAATTCAATCCTATCTTTATATGGCTGAGGTAGCCCACTTAGAAAACGCTGAATTTTCACCTTATCATCTCGAATATACCTAACATACCTCAACAGCTCCAAGAACTTGTTTGCATACTCTTCTATGGTCAATTGTCCCAATTTCAGCTCATGGAACTCTTTGATCTTATCATCATAGTACCTGTCAGAGAGGTACTTCTGCTTGAAATATTTCTTGAACTACTTCCACACAATATTTCTTTCATTGATCTTCCTCACTTTCCTAATGTGATCCCACCATATAGATGCTCTTCCATTCATGTTGAAGATGGCTACCCTTGCCTTCATATTTTCAAAGTAGTCTTGGACTTGGAAATACTTTCTCATCCCAAGAAGCCAAGCTTCAGCTTCTTGACCAGACTTTACCTCTCCATCAAATGTAGGAGGTTTTGCCTTCTTAAATTCCCCATGTGAATTGTTCTTGTAATGCTTCTTTCTCTTATTCTTGCAAGATGAAGAGCTTGAACCTTCAATGGATTTCTCAGAGTCAGATGATCCACTAGAAGAGATTTCTAGGGTATATGTTCTGTCTCTAGAAACTCTTCTTGAGATATTGGACCTCTTGCAGGGATTTCTCCTTGAACTATTCTGACTCCCTTCTGGATTTTCTGACTGATGTCCAGGATTAATTTGCCTCTGGATATCTGTCAAACTTTGCAGCATGGCTGCATTCAATTGATTTTGTTCTTTCTGAGCTTTAATAATCCTTTCATTATCTTCTCTGCAACTTTGCAACTCCACCCTTAGGCTCCTCATGGTGGCTGCAATATCTGGGGGAGTCTCTCGATTTCTTCTCCCATTGGATTTTGTTTCAGCATTCTCAACATGTATGTTTTCCCCCATGGCATCTGTCTCAGGCTCATAAGGATCATGTGCAGCATCCATGATGTTGATATTCTTAGCCCAACCAAGACCAACACTTTCCAACTGCACTATCTGGAATGTTGCTTCGATGTGACTATAATTCTGCAAAATGTGTTTATAAACACAACTGTTAGCTGCATTATAATAACATAAATTATTTGCATGTATGTGGGGAAATCCTATATTGACAACTTTGTCCAATCATAGACTTTCTTACAATTAACAACTGTCTCAAGGGGACGACTGTCTCAGGGGGACGACGGGGGTCAAGGGGGCTTGGCCCCTTGTTTTTTTTTGTAATTCCTTTGATTTCGCGCAATCTAGCGCATAACTTTCATGGCGATTTTCCGTTTTCAGCATCTGAAAATCTCAGTGAAAAGCTATTGTATTTTCCCCATTTGGCGGACTTATCGAATTATTCTATGCTCGTGTCGCAAATATTAAGGTTAACATGGCCGCCGGTGTCGCGGATCTTAACATTAAAATTGCCGCCGGTGGCGCGGATCTTAACGTTAAAATTGCCGTGGGTGGTGCAAATCTTAACGTTAAAATTGCCGCGGGTGGCGCGGATCTTAACGTTATTTCTGCCGCGCGCATCGCAGATTTTAGCGTTATTTTCGTCATCGCGCGTCACAAACTTGAGATTAACTTCGCCGCGCGCGTCGCAAAATTTAACCTAATTTTCGCCGCCGCTCGCATAGAAAGTTAGCCTAATTTTCGTCATCGCGCGCAGAAAGTTAGCTTAATTTTCGCCGTTGCAACCCCTAGGCAAAAATTTCGAAAACACTTAGAAAAATTTAAAATTTTTCCTTTCTTTCTATGATGATCATTGTTCAACAAGAGGTGACTTTTCCTCTGCAAACTCTGCAAACTATTCAACTTAGCCCGTTTAGGCCCAATGTTGCAACCTGTGGTGATAAGAAAGGGATCTTCCCTTGTAACTGTGATCATATTTGGCCCATAGAGGCCCAATGTTGTAGCCTATGGCTCTGATACCACACTGTCAAGTCCCCTCCCAATAGACCGAGCCAGGGAGAGAACATGGCACTAAAACTAGGCATCTAGTCCCATATCCATTAAGTAAAACTCATTGATAATAAGTGACATGTACATATGCATATAGTAATTAAACACAGCGGAATTAAAATCATCTACATATCTAACATACATTCAAGATATTCATGATAGTCATCAAATAAATACATTGCAGAATTTAAACACATGAGAGTACTTATCTTAAAACAAAGTAGTCCTGAGCAACCAACTATGCGACTGCAACGTTCCACCCAACCATAGGCCAGTTGTGCTTATCAATCTCTTGATAAAACTTCCACCCCCGAGCTGGGCATGATTTCTACAAGGAAAAAGGGAACAACAGACTCACACATAGCCAAATATGCACCAAAATCAGCCAAGCCAATCCACAGTTGGGTTTATCAGGCTGCTAGGGCAAAGGGAGGGAATGAATTGCTAAGCTAGTGAGCTCAAGCACAGAGCCATGGATGCCTCTACAAGATCTATCTAGCTTGGAACCGACAATGCCTACACACCCCAATCAAGGAAGTATTCCCTTCACCAATACACAGTCCCTCAGGCCATACCTTCCGTTCTAGTGTTGTCTAAAGTGTGCATAGAAGAGTAGCCAGCCCTTTTGATCTTTCTGAGAGGTTACTCTCCTCACTAGGTTTATCAAGCCAATTATGTCCACTTCCACTCCAAATTCCTTGCTCACAGGTTCAAACCAAAACAGGGATGCACATAACAGCAAAATCACAAGTGATGAGCATGAAGAAAAAGTTTTTTACAGTGAGGTGTCCAATAATGGGGTTTCTACTAGTTTCAAAAAAATGTGGGCAGCCAAAAACGAAAAGCTAAATGAGGAAACAACCTTGGGAAGCTAAATCCGTTTTCAGAAAAACGTCCATGGACATTCCAGGGCAAAAACGACCTCCATTACAGCCACAAATTGTGGTCCTCCTCTCCCAGCCACTGTGTAACACAAAAACGAGCTCCCAGCCATGGAAAAATGCAGGAAAATGGTGAAAAACGTGATGGGGAAAGCTTATCTAGTTCAGACTGTGTGAGAGAGCAAAGTCCATGGGTGAAAGATGGATTTGGGCACCATTTCGTGGGTGTATTCTTGCCCAAGAAGAAAAAATATGAATTCCCAGGTTGATGGCTTGCCCATGCACGAAATTGGCTGCCATACCTCTTCATTCCCAAGGCATTAACTACCTCAACCAACTCTTGGAAGAATTAAATGATTGGGTGCATAAGTCAAAATGGGTAGTTGGTGGTTTATGGGTTTTCTCATGAAATTTGGCTTAACACTATTGCCTCAAGGTTTTGAATAATTTCCCTCCCTATTCCTTATAAATCACGTCCCCATCTCTTTGTTGCATTGCATAGCTAGTTGTGGGTATTTCATTAAACTTCATTTTTGCATGATGCCTTAATTTGCATTGTGCATGTCCAGCACAAAAACCATAGGCACTGATTTTTAATTGCCGATACATAAAACGCTAAATCGATGGCGGGGCCTTGGCCTTGAGCTCCTAACCATGATTTAATAACGATATTTACATCATTTAAAATTTTAATGCAATAGGGTCAAAATCGGGATATTACATTATCTATGAGAAGAGATGTGGCGGCTACATGTCTCTAAATTCTGTGTTACAATGAGGTTCGAAGGCCTATATATTATTGAGAATAAAGGGAAAACCTACACATCCAAAAACCTAACCCTAGGAGGTGAAACGCCAGAATGTGGGCCCCGTTGGGTAACTTGGTACATCAATTTCTTGGGGTCGTAACTTTGGCATACTACCTCCATTTGACGTGCATGATACATTGTTAGAAAGATCTATTCAAGGAAAACATCCATAGATGACAAATATCAAGTTCGGAATGGACTCATATCGAGTCCGGAATGGACTCTTATTTGTCAGACCATCACATGCTGAAAAAATGTCATTTAGGGCCTCAAAACGGCTTTGGAAGTTTAGGACCCGAAAACTGCCAAAAATAGTAAATTGTGCTACAATTAAGGAAACTAAAAAACTGAAGAAACAATGGTGGGGGTCCAAGTGGAATAGGCGGGTGGCCACCAATATCCTCCTGGATCATTCCTCCTCCCTTAGGAAGCAATCGTCCCCATTGTGTTGAGTTCCTCCATGAGATGAGGAAACTTCTGCTGAACTTGGTCCCTGGTGAGCCACTTTCCTTGGTGAAGGAGTTGGGCTGCTTTGACAACTCGATATAGTTGGATCTTCTGTTGGCGGGTGTTCTTGATCTATGTGTCCATAATCCGATCAGTTGTGGCTTGTTCCATGCAGGTTGGGTTTAACTCTGTTGGTGTGAGTTGTTCTGCCACGTCTAATGTGTCCAGTAGAGGTGGAAAGTAGGGTCGAAGGCGGTCCACATTGAAAATTAGGTGCAAACCAAGGAATGGTGGAATACTGAGCTCAAAGGCATTGTCCCCGACAGCCTTGGTGATGGTGTATGGCCCATATCAGAGGGGGTGAAGCTTGCGGTGGGGTCTAGCGAGGCATTCCTTCTGCAAATGTAGCCTTTGTTGCCAACCTGGAAGTTATGTTGCACCCGGTGCTGATCATGTCGCTTCTTGTACTTAGCATTGGATCTGTCCAATATGTCATGAACCTCTTAGCGAATGTGCTGAATGCGCTCAATGAAGCTGTTCGCCTTGGAAACTTCAGACTGGACATGAGGCGAATTAGTCTGAGTAGTTGCAAATGGCATGGCTGCGTCAATGGGACATAATAGCTGGAATCCCAAGCTCACCTGAAAGGGGATGTGGTCGGTTGAGCTATGGAGGGCCCGATTATAGCTATGTTGTACATAGGGGAGGCTCTCATCCCATGTCCGTGGATGCTTTGAGTTGTACATGCGCAAAATGTGGACGATCATCCTGTTGATGACCTCTGTCTGGCCATCACTTTGGGTTTGGAAAGCTGTGGACTTTGTGAGCTTCGTGTCTAGCATTGACCATAGGCTGGACCAAAATGTACTAAGGAACCTGCTGTCCTCATCTGAGATGATAGATTGTGGTATCCCAAACTGTACACACACTCGTTCAAAGAAGAGTTTAGAAGTGGCTTCTGTTGTGATATTCTTCTTGCAGGCTGCCATTATGGCAATCTTTGAGAATCTGTCGACGACCACGAACACACAGTCATTGCCGTTCTTAGTAGAAGGAAGGCCCGACATTTAATCCATGGAGATGGATTCCCAAGGTCGACTAGGAGTAGGAAACGGAGTATAGAGGCCTTGCTTCTTGATGGACGGTTTTGCAATGGCGTAGGCAGTGCAGGATCGGATGTACTTTCCGACATCATGTCGAAGGTTCGGCCAATAGAAATACTTCTGTAGTAATGCCACTGTTTTCTCGACCCCGAAATGCCCAGTGACCAGACTGTAGTGTGCTTCCCAAATCATCTTGGCACGATCGCTTGAAGGAACACAAAGGTGTCCCATGTGACATAGTAGTGCATCCTGGAGATGAAAATTTGGAACTTGGTTGCCCTCCAAGAGCCTCTTGTATGTGTGGCTGAATTCTGGATCGCTCTTGTAGAGAAGCGGCCAATCAGAAGTCTCGTGCCCACAAGAGTTGAGCACGGTGGTTATCGCTACGATCGGTGGTCGGCTAAGGCAGTCTGCAACATTATTTGTGTTGCCCTTCTTGTACTTGATGTTCAAATGAAACTGTTGTAGATATGTGGACCACTTCTGATGGCGATCGTTCTGTAACTTCCCTTGTGTCTATATGAACTGCAGGGGTCGGTGGTCTGTGTAGATGATCATTTTCTTCCCCAAAATGTAATGCTTCCATTGTCGGCAAGCCTGTACAATGGAATACATCTCTTTGTCATAAGTGGG
Organism: Larix kaempferi; assembly: GCA_027924585.1. Classification (NCBI taxonomy): domain Eukaryota; kingdom Viridiplantae; phylum Streptophyta; class Pinopsida; order Pinales; family Pinaceae; genus Larix; species Larix kaempferi. Next base: position 3,538,499 of record BSBM01001483.1, on the reverse strand, counting down.
ATATTTGCGGACTGTGTCGGACAGTGTCTCACTCTGATATGCCACTGGATTCCCTTGTTGAGTAAGGACTGCCCCGATAACACAGTTAGAGGCTTTTGTCTCGATCTCAAATGGTTTTTGTAATTCTGGTAATGTGAGCACTAGGGCACAACATAGGTGATGTTTCAACTCTACGAACGCCTTCCGTTGAGTTTCCGACTAGAATAATTTCGCTTTCGCTCCTCCCTTGGTGATTTGACTCAAGGGCCAAGTGATATGAGAGAATCCCAACACGAACCTGCGGTAGAAATTAGTAAGACCTGGAAAGATGCGAATCTCTGTTAGAGTGGTTGGGGTTGGACAATCCCGAATGACTTGGATCTTGGTTGGATCCACATGCACCCCACACTCATCAATAATGTATCCCAGATACTGAACCTGGGTCATGCCAAAAGTGCACTTGTCCAAATTGGCACACAACTTGTGCTTCCGCAGTGTTTGGAGGACCTGTTGGATGTGGTGGAGGTGCTCTTCCCAAGTCTGGCTGAAGTTCAGGATGTCATCCAAGTACACTACTACAAATGAGTTGGTGAATTGCCGCAATATTTCATCCATCAATCTTATGAAGGTTGTGGGCGCATTCGTCATCCTGAAAGGCAAGACCAACCATTCGAAAAGGCCCTCCTTAGCTTTGAAGGCAGTCTTCCACACATCGGTCGGTTCGATCGGTACTTGGTGATACCCGGACTTTAAGTCGATATTGTTGAAATATTTCGCCCCTTTAAGTTGGTCCAGGAGGTCATCAATCCGGGGGATCGGGTACCTATTCCGGATAGTGATCATGTTCAGCGCCCGATAGTCAATACAGAGTCTCCAAGTCCCATCCTTCTTCTTTACCAACAGTATCGGGTTCCCACAGGGTGATGAACTTGGCCAGATGTGACCCTTCTGTAGCAGCTCTTGAATCTGCCTCTTCATTTCATCGTTCTCCAGAACAGAGCGTCGATTGATCGGTCCATTGGGAAGCGGTGCACCTGGGGTCAGATCGATGGGGTGCTTGAACTGACAGTGCAGAGGCACCCCTGTGGGTGAGGTGAACATCTCCTGGTACTCCGCCACGACCTTGTCCATTTGTTGTTGTCGGGTGGAGAAGCTTTGTCTGGAGTTCGTGGCCACGATCTTCTTCTTGCCCTGGGGGCAGATCATCAAGAAAAAAAATTTCCCGGTTTTGGAAATGAGCTTACTGCATTGTTTTGCAGTAACCAAAGAGATAGCAGCAGGCGGTGGTACCTCTGGTATCCTATACAATTTATTTCCCAACGTAATAATAACAGCGCGAGGCCGGGACTCATACACAGCATATCGCTTCCATAAGTATGGTTGGCCTAATAATACATCACAAACATCAAGAGGAGCAATGTCACATAATACCTCATTGGTGAAGGGCTTGATGCTGTAGGGAAGGTGACACTACTGGCTGACGCGGATATCCCGTCCTTGGTGAAGCCACCCGATGGTGTACGGTTGCGGGTGTGCTGTGGTCGGCAAGCCCAACCGCGACATGACATCTGCTGAAATGAGGTTCTTTTGGCTCCCACTGTTGACAATAAATTGTAGCGGGGAACCCTTTACCCACATCTGGGAGTGGAAGAGACGCCCCTCCTCCTCTAAATATTATGGTGGCAACGATGGTGTTGGGATCTGCATCGATAATCTTCTTTCCTCTTTCATTCCCCTTCTTGGGTTCTGATTAAGTGTCAGAGTATGCATCTGATTCAGAAGCCTTTATCTCGGCCACCAGTGACTACTTGGCCCGACACTCACTTGTGTTGTGAGTGGGGCTTTTATGGAACTCACACCACTTTCCCGCTTCCTTCTTCGGCTTCGCAGTGTTTCTCTTTGCTTGCAGCTTTGGCAAGCTGTCTTGAGTCACCATGCCTTGGCTTTGTCCTTGGTTCTGTGGTTTTGGGGCACCTTTCGCTTGCTTCTGATTCGCAGATCCAAAGTCTCGCTTCTTATGTTTGAATTTTTGCTCAATTTTGGCAGCATACCGGTATGTCGTACCAAGCGAGGAGATGTCGAGGAACTCCATCTCCTCCTGAATGTATCTGTGCAGAGAACTTCGGTACTTCAGCACCAAATGTTTCTCTGAATCTTTGCTACCCAACTTGGTGCGCAGGGTATGGAACAAATTCGTCAGCTCATGCACATCTTGATCTCTTTGCTGCTGCAGCTTAGTCCATTGTATGTACTTGTCCTCATAGCTCCCCATGGGATAATATTGTTCCTTTATGGCGTCTTAGAAAGAACTCCAAGTGGGTACGACTGAGAACAGATAGGGTTCCTCCTCGTCCTTTCTCTCACGGTAGGTTTCCCACTAGTCCTTGACATGGTGGGTGGCTTTCAGTAGTGAAAAAGTAATCTTCTCTCGGTCGGAAAAGTCATGAACCGAGAAATATCCTTCTAATAGATTCAACCATCTATCTACGACAGCTACATCTATTCGACCAACAAATATGGGAATGTCAAAGTTTACTTGTACCTTAAAAGGGGTTGCGCCTCTAGAGTGGGAGCTAGATGCAGATGCGCCGCCAATGGGAAGTCGTTGAAGGATCTGGGCGAAGTTATCCATCATCGCGTTCCTTTGTTTTTCAAGGGCTTCCTCGAGCAACATTTTGATAGGATCTTCTGCACCCTCGTCTTTCTTTTCGTCCCCCATGGGCGGCCGTCGGGGTTTGCGAGGCTGATCTTGCAAAGGTGTAATCGGATCGAGCCCTAACTCCTTATACCCCGCCCTCGTCGGGCACATGCAAAGAAGGATTGAGAAATAGCAGATTGCTCTGATACCACTGATCCGGATTTATGCAGGAACGCAACATAATACACAAATACCATTAAAAACAAAGATGCACTGGAAATAACACTTCATTTCGTTACTCAAAGAATTGAAACTTGTTTACATGCGGGATGGAAATAAACTAGCTAGAGTGCTGGTAGCTTATCGTTGAGAAGAGATGTGGCGGCTACATGCCTCTGAACTCTGTGTTACAATGAGGCTCGAAGGCCTATATATTATTGAGAAACAAGGGAAACCCTACACATCCAAAAACCTAACCCTAGGAGGTAAAACGCCAGAATGTGGGCCCCATTGGGTAACTTGGTACATCAATTTCCCGGGATCGTAACTTTAGCAAACTACCTCCGTTTGATGCACATGATACATCATTAGAAAGATCTATTCAAGGAATACATCCATAATTGGCAAATGTTGAGTCCAGAATGGCCTCATATCGAGTCCGGAACGGACTCATATTTGTCGGACCCTCAAATGCTAAAAAAACGTCATTTAGGGCCTCAAAACGGCTCCGGAAGTTTAGGACCCGAAAACTGCCAAAAATAGTAAATTGTGATACAATTAAGGAAACTGAAAAACTGAAGAAACAATGGTGGGCGTCCAAGTGGAATAGGCAAGTGGCCACCAATATCCTCCTGGATCATTCCTCCCCCCTTAGGAAGCAATGGTCCCCATTGTGTTGAGTCCCTCCATGAGATGAGGAAACTTCTGCTGAACTTGGTCCCTGGTGAGCCACTTTCCCTGGTGAAGGAGTTGGCCTGCTTTGACAACTCGATATAGCTAGATCTTTTGCTGGCGGGTGTTCTTGATCTGTGTGTCCATAATCCGATCAGTTGTGGCTTGTTCCATGCATTCTGGGTTTAACTCTGTTAGTGTGAGTTGTTCTGCCACGTCTGATGTGTCCAGTAGAGGTGGAAAGTAGGGTCGAAGGTGGTCCACATTGAACACTGGGTGCAGACCAAGGAATGCTGGAATACTGAGCTCAAGGGCATTGTCCCCGACAGCCTTGGTGATGGTGTATGGCCCATATCGGAGTGGGCGAAGCTTGCGGTGGAGTCTAGCGAGGCATTCCTTCTACAAATGTATCCACACTTTGTCGCCAACCTGGAAGTTGTGTTGCACCCGGTGTTGATCATGTTGCTGCTTGTACTTAGCATTGGCTCTCTCCAATATGTCATGAACCTGTTGGCGAATGTGCTGAATGCGCTCAGTGAAGTTGTTCGCCTTGGAAACTTCAGACTAGACATTAGCCGAATCAATCTGAGTAGCTGCAAATGGCATGCTACGTCAATGGGACATAGTGGCTGGAATCCCAAGCCCACTTGAAAGGGGCTATGGTCAGTTGAGCTGTGGAGGGCCCGATTATAGCTAAGTTGTACATAGGGGAGGCTCTCATCCCATGTGCGTGGATGCTTTGAGTTGTACATGTGCAAAATGTGGACGAAAGTTGTGGACTTTGTGAGCTTCGTGTCTAGCATTGACCATAGGCTGGACCAGAATGTACTAAGGAACCTGCTGTCCCGATCTGAGATGATAGACTGTGGTATCCCAAAGTGTACCCACACTCGTTCAAAGAAGAGTTTAGAAGTGGCTTCTGTTGTGATATTCTTCTTGCAGGCTGCCATTATGGCCATCTTTGAGAATCTATCGACGACCACGAACACACAGTCGTTGCTGTGCTTAGTAGAAGGAAGGCCCAACATGTAATCCATGGAGATGGATTCCCAAGGTCGACTAGGAGTAGGAAACGGAGTATAGAGGCCATGCTTCTTGATGGACGGTTTGGCAATGGCGCAGGAAGTGCAGGATCAGATGTACTTTCCGACGTCCTGTCGAAGGTTGGGCCAATAGAAATACTTCTGCAGTAATGCCACTGCTTTCTCGACCCCGAAATGCCCAGTGACCCGACTGTAGTGTGCTTCCCAAATCATCTTGGCATGCTCGCTTGAAGGAACACAAAGGTGTCCCATGTGACATAGTAGTGCATCCTGGAGGTGAAAATTTGGAACTTGGTTGCCCTCCTTGAGCCTCTTGTATGTGTGGCTGAATTCTGGATCGCTCTTGTAGAGAAGCGACCAATCAGAAGTCTCGTGCCCACAAGAGTTGAGCACGGTGGTTATCGCTACGATCGGTGGTCGGTTGAGGCAGTCTGCAACATTATTGTTGCTTCCCTTCTTGTACTTGATCTTCAAATGAAACTGTTGTAGTTATGTGGACCATTTCTGATGGTGATCGTTCTGTAACTTCCCTTGTGTATGTATGAACTGTAGGGGTCGGTGGTCTTTGTGGATGATCGTTTCCTTCCCCAAAATGTAATGCTTCCATTGTCGGCAAGCCTGTACAATGGAATACATCTCTTTGTCATAAGTGGGATATTTGCGGACTGTGTCGGACAGTGTGTCACTGTGATATGCCACTGGATGCCCTTGTTGAGTAAGGACTGCCCCGATAGCATAGTCAGAGGCATCTGTCTCGATCTCAAATGGATGTTGCAAGTCTAGTAATGTGAGCACTGGGGCACAACAGAGGCGATGTTTCAACTCTACGAACGCCTTCTGTTGAGTTTTCGACCAGAAGAATTTTGCTTTCACTCCTCCCTTGGTGACTTGACTCAAGGGCCAAGTGATATGAGAGAATCCCAACACGAACCTGCGGTAGAAATTAGCAAGACCCAGAAAGCTGCGAAGCTCTATTAGAGTGGTTGGGGATGGCCAATCCCGAATGACTTGGATCTTGGTTGGATCCACATGCACCCCACACTCATCAATAATGTATCCCAGATACTGAACCTGGGTCATGCCAAAAGTGCACTTGTCCAAAATGGCACACAACTTCTTCTTCCGCAGTGTTTGGAGGACCTGTTGGATGTGGTGGAGGTGCTCTTCCCAAGTCTGGCTGAAGATCAGGATATCATCCAAGTACACTACTACAAATGAGTTGGTGAATGGCCGCAATATGTCGTCCATTAGTCTCATGAAGGTTGCGGCAGCATTCGTCAGCCCGAAAGGCATGACCAGCCATTCGAAAAGGCCCTCCTTGGTTTTGAAGGCAGTCTTCCACACATTGGTCGGTTCGATCGGTACCTGGTGATACTCGGACTTTAAGTCGATCTTACTGAAATATTTCGCCCCTTTAAGTTGGTCCAGGAGGTCATCAATCCGGGGGATCGGGTACCTATTTCGGACAGTGATCTTGTTCAGCGCTCGATAGTCAATACAGAGTCTCCAAGTCCCATCCTTCTTCTGTACTAACACGATCGGGCTCCCACAGGGCGATGAACTTGGCCGGATGTGACCCTTCTGCAACAGCTCCTAAATCTGCCTCTTGATTTCATCGTTCTCTAGAACAGAGCGTCGATAGATCGGTCCATTGGGAAGCGGTGCACCTGTGGTCAGATCGATGGGGTGCTTGACCTGAGAGTGCAGAGGCACCCCTGTGGGTGAGGTGAACATGTATTGGTACTCCGCCACGACCTTGTCCATTTGTTGTTGTCGGGCGGAGGAGCCCTGTTTGGAGTTCATGGCCACGATCTTCTTCTTTCCCTAAGGGCGGATCATCAAGAAAACAAATATCCCGGTTTTGGAAGTGAGCTTACTGCATTGTTTTGCAGTAACCAAAGAGATAGCGGCAAGCGGTGGTAACTATGGTATCCTGTACAATTTATTTTGCCAATGTAATAATAACAACGCGAGGCCAAGACTCATACAACATGTCACTTCCATAAGTATGGTTGGCCTAATAATACATCACAAACATCAAGTGGAGCAATGTCACATAATACCTCATCGGTGAAGGGCTTGATGCTGTAGGGAAGGCGGCACTGCTGGCTGACTCGGAGATCCCGTCCTTGGTGAAGCCACCCGATGGTGTACGGCTGCGGGTGTGTTGTGGTCTTCAAGCCCAACCGCTTCACGACATCTTCTAAAATGAGGTTCTTTTGGCTCCCACTGTCGATAATAAACTGTAGCGGGGAACCCTTTACCCACATCTGGGAGTGGAAGAGACGCTCCTCCCCCTCTGAATCTTCTGGTTATTCCTTTTGGAGTTTCGTGGTGGAAACGATGGCATTGGGCTCTGCATCGATAATCTTCTTCCCTCTGTCATTCCCCTTCTCAGGTTCTGATTCAGTGTCAGAGTATGCATCTGAATCAAAAGCCTTTATCTCGGCCACGAGTGACTGCTTGGCCCAACACTCACTTGTGTTGTTAGTGGGGCTCTTATGGAACTCACACCACTTTCCCGCTTCCTTCTTCGGCTTCGCAGTGTTGCTCTTTGCTTGCGACTTTGGTAACTTGTCTTGAGTCGCCAAGCCTTGGCTTTGTCCTTGGTTCTGCGGTTTGGGGGCACCTTTCGCTTGCTTCTGATTCGCAGATCCAAAGTCTCGCTTCTTATGTTTGAATTTTTTCTTCATTTTGGCAGCATACCGATATGCCGTACCAAGCGAGGAGATGTCAAGGAACTCCATTTCCTCCTGAATGTATCTGTGCAGACAACTGCGGTACTTCAGCACCAAATGTTTCTCTGAATCTTTGATACCCAACTTGGTGCGCAGGGTATGGAACAGATTCGTCAACTCATGCACATCTTGTTCTCTTTGCTGCCGCAGCGTAGTCCATTGTATGTACTTGTCCTCATAGCTCCCCACGGGATAATATTGTTCCTTTATGGCGTCTCGAAAAGAACTCCAAGTGGGTACGACCGAGAACAGATAGGGTTCCTCCTTGTCCTTTCTCTCACAGTAGGTTTCCCACCAGTCCTTGACATGGTGGGCGGCTTTCAGTAGTGAAAAAGTAATCTTCTCCCGGTCGGAAAAGTCATGAACCGAGAAATATCCTTCTAATAGATTCAACCATCTATCTACGGCGTCTGCATCTATTCGGCCATCAAATATGGGAATGTCAAAGTTTACTTGTACCTGAAAGGGGGTTGTGCCTCCAGAGTGTCTTCTAGATGCAGATGCACCACCAGTGGGAAGTTGTTGAAGGATCTGGGCAAAGTTATCCATCATTGCGTTCCTTTGTTTTTCAAGGGCCTCCTCGAGCAACATTTTTATAGGATCTTCTGCGCCCTTGTCTTTCTTTTCATTCCCCATGGGCGGCCGTCGGGGTTTGCGAGGCTGATCTTGCAAAGGTTCAACCGGATCGAGCCTTAACTCCTTATACCTCGCCCTCGTCGGGGACATGCAAAGAAGGATCGAGAAATAGCAGATTGCTCTGATACCACTGATCCGGATTTATGCAGGAACGCAACAGAATACACAAATACCCATAAAAACAAAGATGCAGCGGAAATAACACTTCATTTCATTACTCAAAGAACTGAAGCTTGTTTACATACGGGATGGAAATAAACTAGCTAGAGTGCTGGTAGCTTATCTCTAAGAAGAGATCTGGCAGCTACATGCCTCTGAACTTTGTGTTACAATGAGGCTCGAAGGCCTATATATTATTGAGAAACAAGGGAAACCCTACACATCCAAAAACCTAACCCTACGAGGTGAAACGTCAGAATGTGGGCCCTGTTGGGTAACTTGGTACATCAATTTCCCGGGGTCGTAACTTTGGCATACTACCTCCGTTTGACCCCCATGATACATGGTTAGAAAGATCTATTCAAGGAATACATCCATAAACAATAAATATTGAGTGTAGAATGGACTCATATTGAGTCCGGAATGGACTCATATTTGTCGGACCATCAGATGCTGAAAAAACGTCGTTTAGGGCCTCAAAACGGCTCCAAAAGTTTAGGACCCGAAAACTGCCAAAAATAGTAAATTGTGCTACAATTAAGGAAACTGAAAAACTGAAGAAACAATGGTGGGTTCCAAGTGGAATAGGCGGGGGGCCACCAATATCCTCCTGGATCAATATTTGTGTTGCAGACCATGAAAGAAAAGTCTTTAGGAGCATAAATGAAGGGCATAAACCAAACTTCTATAGGTACTCAAGCCCTCACTCAAGGAGGGGCTCCTAAAACTCCTTCGGTTAAATAATGAACCTATTCTCCTAGAATTGTAGAGGTCTCTGTAGTAAAACCAAAGAAGTTGTGGTAATAAATCTGATCAAAATAGAAAAACCAACCTTATTCATCATCTAGGAGACTAAGTTGTAAGCAACATAATTTATAAATGCTTCAACTCAAAAATCATCTTTGGAAAAACAATGAATGTACAACAGTCAACTCTCGGGGAGCCTTAGGGGGGATCAATGTTATAAGTCAAAATGACACTTCTCCGTACATGATGACACTAAACTTGTCGCTCACACAACAGGACATTGTGGAAGGAAGAGGCTTGGCTTGATACCCAGTTCTATGGCTTAAATCATTCTTTGTTTCTCCAACATTCCTATTTTATTTAACTTGGTTTGTGACTTGCACGCAGTTGATGGTCATGCAAACTGCGTGTTACACGTTGGTGAATGGTTCATCCACCCGCATGTGCAATAAAAAGTTGCACGCGCATCTTGGAAAGAGTTGAATCGTGTGTTACATGTAGGTTGATTGTTCCCCACTTGTGTGTTGCTTATTAAAATTTAAAAAATAAAAAGAGAATCGAATTTCAAAGTAGTTGGAGTGGTTCTTGATAACTTCCCCCATCAGTTACAACCATTCTCCATTCGATGGCTTGTCCCCTTTTACTATAAAAGCAATGAAGATTGGCCATGAGGAGGACTCTTGCTCATTAGCAAAGTAATGCTGGAAGAATTTTGACTCTTTCCAATCCCCTTGGTTCTGTGACTGAGATATTCTTATCCTATCTCACCTGGAGATTGCTTGAGTTTGTGGAGAAGAGAAGCAAGGAGATTTAGATCAAGGTTTCGCGAGGTGCCCAAGCATAGCAAGGTATATTTGTATTTGCTATTGTTCATTAATTAAAACAAGACATCTTTTCTTTCCCAGTATCATGTCACAACTTGCTCAATGAAATGGTTATATTTTTATATTGAGATTAGGTATATATGGTCAAATGCATGCTTATATATTTGTCTCAATTCATAGTTATTTGATTGTAGCCATAATATTTTGAGGAAGGTATCATTTATGTTTTGCAGGTATTCAAGTGAAGGAGTTGAAGGTTTGGAATCAGAAGTTGAAGGGTTACTAAAAGCTTGGACCAACCTACATAAGCAAGGTACACAGTTTTAATCTCCGAGTTCAACTTTCATCATATACAAACCCTATCTTGATGTCTGCATGACTTTGGATGCCTATTTTATTTAAATCAATATATTGATGACCTCACCCCAGTCATAGGATATTTTTCCTTACAACAGAATTGGCGAGTCCACTAGGGAGAAGCATGTTTGCTTTGGGGTTTCCTGTTTGATTCTTCCGGTTCGAATGAATAATTTGTGTTGTTCATAGGGTCTATCTAAGTCTCGAACCCTTAATTTGGTCACAAGCCCTTGATTTTGGGTTGTCTTTTTTATTTTTTGAATTTTTCAAGACATACACGCAAGTGGTAATACTTACAGCTGCATGTTCCTTGCTTATGCGCAAGTGTTGGTCTGCATAGTCGTGTGTCACATGTAGGTTGCAACACTTACAGTTGTGTGTGCTCCTGTAGGTGGCAATTTAAAAAAAAATTGCTCAACCTTTGATTTTCTCTTGAAATTTTCTTAAACTTGTTGGCTTTTTTAAAGGATTTTTTGAGGTCTTCTAGAGGTTTTGCACCCCTCTTCATCCATTTTGGTTTGTTTGTAAAGACCTTATTGATCAAACCTTAATTGACAAGTTTACCTAGACTCTTTATGCTTTGGTGAATGAAAATTTTTGACTGATAAAGATCAATGTTGAATCTTGTAAGGTAGTCCTTTGCCTGCCTTGAAGTATTTTCAGTTGAATCCTTGCATGGATGTGGGCTTTAAGTCCTTTCAAGTAGTATTTTGATTTGACCTTGTTTTCTACTTGAAGTGCTTTTGAGATTGTTGGGACTTTGATATGAGTATAAAAGCTAGTATTTTTTGAACACCTTTCCTTTCAACCAATTCTGAGGACTTGTTGAGAGAAGAGTTTTATTTGAAAGATCTTTGTCATTAAAAATTTTTACTTTGGCCATTTTTGGTGAACTTGCAGACTGTTTGTAAGTTGCTACAAACCTTTGTGAATGTGGAGTTGAACTTGCATTTTATTTTTCAGTTTGATATTTTGAGAATTATACCAAAGTTTCCAAGTTAGAGTTGTTGGTTTTTTACTTTCCACCTCTTCAAGTTTTATACTTTTTATCCTCTTGTGAAGTAGAAGCTTAGGGTTGTAAGTTGTTGCAATCCCTAATTGCACAAGTGGAGTGTAGAATCAAGCCTTCCCAAACAGTGTGGATGAGTAGGTTGCTTGCTTGAGTGGAGTCTAAACGTCTCATGATATACTTTTCTCCAAATAGCATAGTTAGCATATTGAAAAACTTTGAGTTTGTGGTTGCTTCTGCTTTTGAATGATAGAGATTTAGAAGTTTGTTTGCAAATTGGTTCCTAGTGTTCTTCTTTTTGTATATTGTAAAAGAAAAGCAAAACAGGTTGGATCTTTTTTCAAATGAATTTGTGCACGATTTGCAAGCTTTTAGTGTGATCTTTTTTTTTGAAAAAACATAATGGAATCTTAAATTACTTTTTGTTTTGATTTTTACACAAAAGTTTCATTTTATATCAAAAAATAAAAAGTGTCTTTCATTTTATTTGGTATAGAAAAAACGAAAAAAAATGATTTTTCATTGAAGCTTGCATTACATTTATGAGATTATTGAAAAGATGAAAAGAGCATTGTAGCGGGTGAAGGGTGCAACAAAATTTTCAATTAAAAGGGGTTAAATGTGTATTAGTTTGCATTCATACTTATTTTCGTTGCAAAAGTTTTCTTTTGAAAGTTCTTGGAATTATATTTTTTAACAAACAAAAAAATTGAGATAGGACCCTGGGTTTTCTTCTAGTTAGAAACACACCTAATAGCTAAGCTAGGATTTTAGAGGTAGGGAGTTGAGAGTTAACTCCTCCAAGATCACTTAAACTTGTTAAACATAGGTGTCTTTCATAAGGGAGTAAATCTAACACCGTAAGGGTGTGGATGGGAAGCTCCTCTAACACAGGAATCAAGCACAAGGTCGTGTGAGGTTAAGTTGCAGAGAGATCCCTCCAAAACTCAATCAAGCATCAACCATGGATTTTACATGTACAAAGACTTTCGTCAGTACAAAATGTTGTTGTAGAGTTTAGGGCTTAGATACCCTGCCCATACATACGATCTCGACCTACGATTGTTCACTCGGATGCTGTCTTCAGATTGGTAGCCTTAGAATCTTGTCTTTAGGGTCATACACAGGTGCCAACACAGGATTTTCTATGACCACCTTGGGAAAACATAATGAATGGAGCATTAGTACCCTTGGAGGGTGTTTTCCATATTTATCTGGAAAAATACTTGCACCAAGAAGGGAAACACGCCCAACCTTGGTAACTGCTCTCTAATTTTCATTGATTAGACTTTGGCCCTGATCATCCCAGGCTGCTCTTTGGGAGACCATATCTTTGACCATGTAGTGAATGGTACTTACATCCAAGTGCTTTTCGTTGTAAGGGTTGTTTGCTTGTTGCAATCCGATAGGGACTTTCTAGTGTATGTTGGTTGTTGTTTTTATTTTTTTGACCTCTCCTTTGAGTCTTTTGCGAGCCACCATGGCCAATTAACCTCTGTGCAGATCTTCTAGATTATAAGGACACTCTCCTGAATAGAGAGAATTTCCTGCACCCAGGCGAAGTCTTGATTACAATAGTCCACCCCCTTAGGGGGTGAAGGAAGAGAATTAGGAACCAAACATTCAACAATCCAACCAAGAAAACAATTTTAGTTCCGTAGAATCAAAATCCTCATCAAAGGAAGGTCATTTTAGTGAGGCTGAAGGGAAGATTTCTAATTCTCCCTCAGTAGTTTCTTCTCATCCAAAAGAGAACTTAGAACTTCCCTCTATAGAGGGTCTCATTGATCCTTCGAGATTTTTAAACCCTTCATAGAATCTGAATTTTACGCAAGGAATTGAGTTTGATATTCCCAAACTTAGCAGTCCTTCATTACATTGTTTACGTATGGCTAGTACCGGCGAGATATCAGGTACTGGGGAAGCAACCCCCACATTTAGTGCTACACCTATACAAGGAGGTGATGTAAATGCATCATCATCTCTCAGCTACGGATGGTCTTCATCATCATCCATGATTTTAACCAGAGGACCTTCTTACGGTTTCCTAGGAACAAATCCTTTCTCTTTTGGAATGAACTTTTCAATATTTCAATCCATACCTACCACAATACATTTGTTTTCTACATATACTATTGCATCGGGAAATGTCCCCTCAGTACCTTCTAGTGGACTTATGCCCGACCCAAATCCCACCCATGTCTCAGGGGCTACTAGTGGTTTCACCATGCCCCAAATGAGTTTACCCTCCCAATCTATGAGGGACACAAGTGTTAGTAACCCTTTCTCACCAAAATTTCCTTATAACAATATTGTTGGGATGGGGGGCACTAGCATTGGATTTCCCTGGGGGGGAAATTCTCCATTTGGGAACATCCCCTTTTATGGGACAAGTGGACCAAGGATGGTAAACCCTGCACCCAATTCATTAATAGGAAATCAACCTACAAGAAGCATGGGAGGAATATTAGGAGGGTTTAACTAACCTTTCTCACAACCTCAATTTAGTCAAAATTTTGGTCAATTCAATCTAATTTTCAACACTCCAAACAAAAATTAGTGGACATCTAATGCTCCTGGATATTGGAATACTTTGGCACAAACAAAGTTTCACTTTTTGGCTACTTTGAATTTCCTGATCTATCAAAATTGACTAATGATTTAGTCTCCCATAACCTTGGTTGGCCACCCCTCCCTACAAAGTTGCCTTCAGACATTCCTAAGTTTGAAGGAAAACCTAAGGAAGACCCTGCAAACCATTTGATGACATTTCATCTATGTTGTTCATTCAACTCTCTAATGGATGATTCCATTAGACTTAGAATCTTCCAAAAGACTTTGACAGGGATGGAAACAAAATGGTACATTGAGTTACCACGCGCTTCTTTCCAAGCTGTTGATGCTAATGCAATGACTTTCTTGAACCACTTTTAGTTACTGGTTCACTATGAAACTAGTACAAAATTATTAACTTCATTTTGTCAAGATAAGTCTACACATATCTCCGATCACATACATGAATGGTAGAGAAGAAGGAGTTTGATTAAAGACCAAATTCCCAATGAATTCTTAATGGAATAGTTCATTAATTCATTACAACCATGTATTGCGAAATATGTAGCCCTGTCAAGGGTTCAAAACGAAGAGCACACTATCATCAAAGCTCAACAACTGTACTTATTTTATTCTTAGTCTAGAATGTTATATGAGATATTTCCTAATGCTCCTCGAGCAGACACTGATCCAACGAAACTGGTACCTGGACCACATGTCGATGGTGTGATTGGTTTAGCAGCAACCCCGGTAGCTAGCTAGGGTACACACTTAGTAGTGCAAAATTCACCGACAGTTACTTCGAACGATACACAAAACACCAAGCCTAACCCTCTAGCGGATGTCTTGATAGTTCAAATAACCGGTCCTAAGGGAAACCAACAACCCAGAGGGAAAAAGAACAAGAATAAAACGTCGGGGAATAAAGATAATAATAATGAAAACACTAACAATAATAACAATCAAAACAACAATGCTGGTAGGGATAAGAAGGAGAAAGGTAAAGTAAAGTTTCCTTGCGTTTTGTGTAAGGAAGACCATTTAAGCTATAAATGTCCCAAGATGGAAATGGCACAAAGACTGTTGGCACAACAGAAAGGTTCCAACCAACTTGATGTTGTCACTAACCCATTTCCTTAGACACAACAATAGATAATTGATACGACTCAATCAAATCCCATATCCTCACAAGGGGGAAATCAAGGTGCCTCCCCTCAAAGGGGCAACTTTGGTCAAAGCCAAGATTTTATGTATGAACACGACATCCACCTCCAGACCAGAAGCAAAACTTATGATATGCCAACGTTTGGATCTAAAGGAAAAGAAATTGTTGAAGATGATGTGGCTCCTCCATTATGCATAGAAAAGCCACCAAACGATACTATGCCTAAGATACCGAAAGGTGTCATGAAAAAGGCTATGTACAATCCCAATGCGTGTGCCACTCAACACTATAGCATAGTAGAGGATTTGGCACAAGCTCCTTGTTCAATGTCCATATTAGAGGTTCTGCAAAGTTGTCCAACCCAACGCAAAAACCTACTTTCAACTTTAGGTGCTTTCGATTCCTTTGATAGTCAGATTATGACCTTTGATTGCGAGAACTGGAAACCTCGCTTAACTCATCATGCAGCCTTTCAAATCCAGGTGGTCTTTGGAAAGTCTACTATACACCAGATGGTTTTTTATGAGGGTGCCTCTACCTGCATGATGTCTTTATCGTGCTGGAAGGCCATTGGGTCACCTAACGTGGTTGCTCCAGTCACAATGCTAAAGGATTTTGACAGACACTTATTCAAACCTCACGGGATTATCCCATCTCTTCCAGTAAAGCTAAGGAGCAAAACAGTTTCCATAGAAGTGGAAATGGTTAACTCTCCACTTGACTATAATCTATTGCTAGGTAGGAGTTGGACCCAAGCCTATGATGGTCGTGGTGTCTTCAATCTTCCGAGTCATTAAGTTTCCTCATAATGGGGAGATCACGTTACTATTGATCAACTATCATTTAACACCAACGGTCCAAATCATCAAAATGGCTCTAACATTCCCCTAGTTGTCCATTCCGTGAAGGATTGCGAAAATTTTGGAGTGGGAATGTATCCTATACTCATGGGAACTTTCAATCTTCCCCCATCCGACATGCATATAAGTGCATCCCCGATACATGCAATATCTATTGTTGGCATGTCTTCCATGCCTAAGGTGTCACATTTTAAAACTTCATATTTTAATGACCCTTGGAAGCTGCCAACTATTGAAGCTGGATGTAGTCGGGCCAACTCGACTTTGTTTGCTACCGAGATAGCTTATCAAGCTACTGTTTCAAACGAAGTGGACCATATTGGTCTTCATTCTGACTTGGACACAAATGACCGATATTCCATGGGCCTTTGGGTTGTTTGTAACAACCTCATGTATGCATATTGTGGAATATTTATAATAAAATGTAATAATTAATAAAAGTTAAATAAAAAAAGAACATGAAAGAAAAATTAAAAAAAAACAAAGTGCATTAAACGAAATGAAGAAAAAGGGGAGATAAAAGGAGGAGAAGGAGGAGAGAGGGGAGATCTTTTGGTCTTTTGGCATTTTTGGGTGGAGAGTCGTCCCCCACCTTCAATTACGGGCATTGGAGCAAGGTAAAAGGTAGTTGCTAGGTCATTTAACCAGGTATGGCTCCTTAAATCTCCATAGAATATTTTATGTTATATTATTGATTAGATCCACTATTTTGTATACAGATCTTCTATGCATGCTTTTTCTTCTTGTATACTGGTATTTTTATGAGTTTACAGGATATCAGATTCATTGTGTTGGTATAGAGATCTCCTTTGCATGTTGTATTTTTTTTGTTATTTAGTGGTTTATGAGTTTAAGGTTATTACATTTGGTAACATAAGGACTCTTAAGTTCTTTTCAAATTTATCAGATGCTTATATGAGTGCACATTATCATGGGTTCTGCAATTTTGTAAAATGATAGATCTATGAGATTTCAGGGATGTGTGTTTTTACAAGTTTTAATAAATCTGTCAAATTCAATACTGGCCCAGAAATGCTAAGAAAATGTATGATTGTTACATACATGCATAAACTCCCAAATTTAAGAGAACTGCCGTGCTCAGTTCTGTTTCAGCGGAGTACAACAATGCCTTCATTGAATGCGCCAACAATTGTATTTCTTTGGGTGAGGTACAACACCACAAATTTATAGATGTAGCAAAAATTGCATATGCAAATTGAAGAGAGCCCAGGGTGTTGTTCTGTCAAGGTGATCTAAAGCATATCGCACAAGGTAGAATTTGTCAATGCCTATTATCATCTGTGTTCCTGCTGGAACTAATTTTCGAAGTAACAAACTTTGAACTCTCTCTTCCTTTACTGCGAGGAGAAGCTTTTGACCTGCTGCCTTTAACTCCAGCTTGTCAATTATTCACATCTGACAGGCCGTTCTCCAAAGCTTGAACAAGATTCCCAAAATAATTAAGCGTTATACTTGTGAGATCCACAAGCTTTGAACGAAAATGATTAATAAAATCTGTAGGAAGGCTTTCACCATCAATATAAGGGGTTAGGTCAAATCATTATGGTTGGTCAATAGTTTACCATTCTTACCAAATCATTATTGTTGGTGGATAGTTTACCATTCTTATTATCCATAAAATGTGAGGAAGTATTGGTGGATTTCCCATACACCCTTTTCAAAAAAAAAAAAACCTTACCACTCTTTCTCATTCTCAACCAGATTCAGATTTCAACTTCACCTTGCAAGTCCTCGAAGAATTGTCTTTTATGATGCTCATAGTCAAGAAGATAATATCCATAAACATATGTCCACTTCAAAACACGTTTACATTCAACTATATGTAAGTTTGTAACCATGCTTCAATAACAAACATTAGTTTTGAAACAGGTTGACGCTGTCTATCACTTAACTTTTCAACCTGCACTGCCTGCATTGCTGCAAATCTGACAGTGCCCTTGCCCTAGACAATTCATTTGTTGCCCATCGTTCATAATAATGGATGTATCTCTCCAATGATTTTCTGGCCATCTCCCTTTTCCGTTCTGACTCATCGGTTCCTTTCTGTTTTGCAGTTTCATATCCGTTGCAAGGATAAAGACCACCTGCTCGATGCTCTGACCATGCACCAAGGCATAACCAAAAAAAAAAATTTCGAATCTACACGTGCAAGTGATATGCATATTGCATACACCCTTGATTTCTCTCAATTGGCGTTTTACAATTTGAGCAACGCTTTGAATTTGCCAATATACAGTTCTTGCTTTCTAATTCTGTCTTCAAAATCCACATTTCCACCGTATGACAGTCTACTGGACGCTGAGCATGTATTGGTCCAGCACTTAGTGGACACCCAACGCTATTTAGAGGAGAAAACGCTCAGCACCTAGAGGATGGCGTTACTAGAGACCTTACCTTATTTAGAATTTCAGGTTTCTACGATTGGTTTCAGGTTAAGTTATTCCTATTTTTTAGCTCGATAATGGTGCCAGTGGTAGTTCTTTCCTGCACTTGGTTTGATGGTGGTCACAATAAGAAATGAAACCACAAGAAATTCTGAACATAAGAGTTGGAAATGAATAGCAACTGTCGTTTTCGGAGGCATGAATGGGTTAGATATTATGCGTTACACATAATGAGTTACATTATATCTAAACATATTATGCGTTACATAATGCTCTAAATATATGTACTAAAATATATGTAACGCTCCAAATATATATATGCGTTACATTTTTGTGGGTTAAAAAAGTGTTACATATGTTACAGACGTATGTTGGACAAGTTGTTCTTGACTACATATAGCGCTCTGGTTCTCATGCCAGATCTAGGGTGTTCACAGTGACACACTCTGCGGCTCCCTCCTATTCAAAAGTTCGTGACATATCCAAGCATTATGTTTCTTTTCTTAAGGTTATATCGCATCTATTTGGATACAATAGAGAGTTTTCAAATTTATTCATAAACATGCAGTTTATAACAGCGACTTCCAGATGTGGGTTTGCTTCTGGTTTTCAAGGTGGGAAGAGCTGGTTATTACACTTCTCTCTTGCACTGAATAATCAGCAGAATTGGGACCAGGCGGAGAATAGTATGTGACTGAGGTTACACACAGATCCTGTAGATGGCAGTCATTCTCCATTTTCAGTAGGAAGGCACTTCAAACCTCTTGCATATTGGCTGCAACATCCTTCATTCCTAGACTCAGATTTATGTCTGTTGGTGATAGCCTATGAAGAACATAAACAAAAGATTTAAGGGTCTGTTCTATGCCTTGAATGAATATTTGTACTGTGGCAGTGATACCATTATACTGGGGGTCATCTACAGCCAACGATTGGACATTCTTTAAGTGCTAAATGAACTTCTCATTCTAGATTTACAAACCTCCACTTACAGGCATGTAATTGCTCTCCATTGAATAAATATCAGTCCACCTTTTTGTTGATTAGAAATCTTTTGTTGTGTCATTGTATTTGGAAACCGAAAACTGTCTTAAGTTCTTAATGATCAAAACTGTTGAGTTGCAGTGCTGACAATCTGTGCAACAACAGAATCTAGATGCAAGAATACATGCTATCACCAAGCAGTCGCACCTCGTGGAATTGTAAATGGCATGGATATAGACCCTGCCAATAAACTTGCTTTAACTGTAGGACAACGATAAAAATAAAGGTGTGTTAAGCGGCAAGCCTAACTACTGGTAAAACCTGTAAGCTCATTTAAACAAGAGTAAGATTATTTAAACAAAATTGGGATGTTGGTGGGCCAATTAAGGTTTTTTGTGGATCAAAACGCAAGCTATCTCATTGTTCTCACACAAATAAATGCTTGTGTATTTATGATTTTACAAGTGGAGAACTTGTAGCCCATGCTTCAGGGCTCATCGAAACTGAACGTGATAAGTTTATATGTAAAGAAGTGATAACATTTTTTTTACCAAATCAAAGGTTTTAAACACTGCGTTCAAAGGTCTCGCCCAACAAAGGATGATAGGGAAATCCTCCTATTAATTTTGTATCCAACGCTTCCATATCATTATTATGAATATATCGACCTTCAACTAAGTTGCTTGATGCAATTGATTTACCTAAATTGGATCCTTCTACTATTAACGTGGGTAATCCACTTAAAAGATGAACTCTTCATTCACTTAACTGGACAAAGTACCATAATAAAGGCACCCAGGAAGAAAGGATGCATACCAAGATAGATTAGTCTAAACCTCCACATTGTGGCACCCGGGAAGAAAAGATGCATACCAAGATAGATTAGTCTAAACCTCCACATTGTGGATCCTCCACTGGCTGTAGATCTGCCACGTCGATGGTGTTGATAACCCTGACTTAATTGTAGTGGGCACTCATGCTTTACAATTAGTGTCTGGTTGTTGGAATTATTACCCAACTCACCTATCAGCCGATTGAAAGTCGATTGTGGTTATCTTTATACTATCTATCCATGGATATTATAATACTCTACGCCATGAGAGATTGTACCATATTGTATATGATTGTCTTAACATAAGCAATCTATTTTTAGTCGTGGGGAGGAAAATGGTTACATTGGTGCCCTATCCTTGACATGCACCATTACAAGAAGTAATTGACCTTGGGATAAATGTATTTGGTTTATTTTATTTTATGGGTTATTAGAGTATGTAAGAACTAAACAAGATCGTCAAGCAGGTCTATGGTATTGAATTCAACAAGCCACGTTTTTTTTTCGTTTGAAGAGAAAATACAGGTCATACTCTTATCAAGCCAATGAATCCATAATGATTACTTGGAAAAAAAAAAAAAACATAACATTGAAAGTAGCTACAAAGTAATTCCCTATGTTCAATCTTTAAAATTAGTGTATGTTCAATCTTTAAAATTAGTATTGATCATGTGTGTGATTTATCTATCGGAATGGCCACAACAATTAATTGGAAATAAATTTGTCCTTAAAATGGATTTGAGATGGGTATGTAGAATGAATACGTTTTTGTCAACCTAATTTTGTGAAGTATGATGCCTTTCAGTATGAATACCACTGAGTCTAATGCAAAAGTCAGGAAATGAATATCACTAAGCTGTAAACAATAAGACAAATCCAATTTTACGATAGCCATAACAACGTACTCCTATTAGCATAGATAAAAGAAGGTATTATATCCGAATACACTTATTGTAACTGTGCGGGCAAAAGATTTGTTTTGATTGGAAATATTGATATTTTTTTATATAACTAGCAAATACTCGCAAACATGTAACTAGCTTAAATGCCACACAAATTACATTCCTAAATTGGACATCGACTACCATACAATATTTGTAAACAAAACCAGAAACGAAACTCAACCCTGATCTCAAGTGCATCAACCTCGCTTATAATTAAGCAATCCCGGAGTTGGTTTGGAAACAATAGGTAGAAGCTGCAGTTCCCAATCCTTCAACATAGAAGGATAATACACTTATCATAAACAATCATGGAGTTAACAATAGCCAGGGCTTGATATCACATACATGTCTAGGCAAATTCAAGCTGAATGGATTTTGTATTAACTGGGATCAAATATATTGACCGCCATGTCCATCCTCGCACATTCAAATATGGCGATTTTGTTCTTGTTTTCAATGCCCAAAAATACACATGAAGAAAGACAGTTGGTTTTCATCTTCTTTGAGAGATTACAATGACTCTTAAGTTGATTCTTTGATAAGTGAAAACATAATGTAATCATAATTCCATAAGATTAGGTATCCAATAACAATGATGTCTCAACCTTTAAAAATAAGAATATGGTTGATAAACTAAATGACTAAGTTATTATGTCTCAATATTCTTTTAATATTGGGCACTTTTAAAAGTTTAAGTGGCTCCCTTTTCCAAAGACTTGAATACGGTTATCTAGCCCTAGTCTTTCTTCAAAACCTTGAGAGGGTTAGAGATATCAAGCTATGTTCAAATACCTTTCAATTTAGTAATGAGGAGAAAGACTTGAAGGCCGAACTTTGAACTTGTGTAAGGGTCCCACTTTATATGTATGGGGTTAAAGAGAAACTAGATAGGTGAAGAAGTTCAAAATACAAGCCACATAGTGACTTTGATTATTAAGACACCTTTGATTTTTGTCTTTATGTCTTTTTGAAAGAGTCTTGACCCACCTTAGTTTGAAAAGGCCTTGCAAATAACGAAGAGGAAATCAAATCAAATTGGAGCATTGGAGAGACAACTAATTACATTAGAGGTTTTGAAGCCTTGGGATAAAACAAAACATTCAAACCTAAACTCAAGAAACTCTTCGCAAAAGTAATTATCACTTTGATATTAGGATTCAAAGAGCTAGAAAATATTTGTGAAAATCCAAAAAAAAAAAAGCTCATGAACTTAGAAGCTTCTCTGTAAATGTAGTAGATAATTTGAAAGGGTTCAAGCTCTTCCCTTTGCATGTGGCATCAAAGAGGAATAATGTCATGGACTTTAACCCTTAGTTATTTATTAGTCATTTTTTTAACTCTTAACACTCAGCCAAATAAATGCATACACAAGAATAGATGTGCTAGACGACACCTCAATGGGGTGCACCCAATATATATATAAGCATAAGAGATAGTAAAGTGATGAGAGAGTGTCCGCATGCCACTTCTCGGAAGTGCGCCCAAAATGACAACAACTTCCCTTACATAAGAAACCCCAAGGTATTTTGTCACCTCTTATCGATGACAAACTTCCTAACTATGAATTCATATATTGAGTGCTCTGTGAAATTCATCTATCCCCACCAATGGACCACCTTATCCTTCAAAGCAAGCTAGAGAGAGAGGAAACTAGTTTTCCCTTTGCACATAAAATAACCCTGAAAACTCATTTTCCTTGCATATCTGCAATTTGTACCTTCAAATTTGCAAGAATAACCTACATATCTGCATGTATTACTGCTGTAAAACATAAATTAATTGATTTTATTTCTTTTAAATGGATTGGTGTTTGAATCTCAAGGGTCATGGAGTTACAAATGAAAAAAATTGCACAAGGGGATGCTAAATCTGAGTTGTATGATTTGGAAAATACTAGAATTAAGTAAAGTAAATACACCTAGAATAATAGTTTGGTCTTCAAATGTATTTTAACTTTATAATCAGATCTACAAATACAATTTCCAGAGATCTAAGTTTCACACACAAAGTCACTAAGGGGATGATATTCTTCCATTTGCTTTACCTCCATACAAAACCACAATACAATCTAAGCTTCTCAATGGAAGTGACTTCCAATTTCTCACCAAGGATCCACTCACTCGCTCTCTAACTGCAAAGAATGACAGAAGTGTAAGGAGACTCAAGTAAAATCATGACCAATCGCCCATCTTCAAACTCTCCATCTCTTATAGATGATAAGATAAGATGGTGTTATTAATGTCTAGCAAATGACCACAAAAGTGGGTCAATGTCATTGCTAAGTACAATTTTTCCAATCAATCTAAGTGCACAAAAATGGTTCCTATATAAAGAAAGATGTAGAATGTAAAGTATTGATCTAAACTAAAAACCTAAAGGCTAAACTCTAAGAGCTTGAACTAGATGTAGTGTATTTTCCAAGGTGAAACGATGGAAGTGACTTGCAATGATAACTTGAATGCAAGTTATATCAGTAATGATGTTTTCTTGGCCTTGTTACGGAATTGTTGGCTACCCTTAATATTCCCTAGATCTCCACTTTGTCATACCTAGGTAAGAATCGATCCTCCATGATAGCCTTGTAAAAATGTCAATGGAGACAACTATTCTTAGTGAAGAGTGCAGAGCCATAATATCTTATTTCATCTTATCTGGGATATCGAAGACAAGTAACTAAAATGAATGAAACCTAAGTAATTCCATGAGTCATATTGGTGAACTTGAAGTGGTGCTTGAGATAGTCCAAATGACAGTATTGAAGGTGTCCATCATACTAGTCCTTTGATAGAAAATTGAGGCATTGAGATCATTGGCGGAATCGTGGATGCAAAATATAGGGTATATTTGATGAAGTTGCAACTCTCCTAGAATCTTACCAATGTTGAGATGGAAACCTCGTATTGTGAAAATATGCCTAAAATGATGTAGTAGCCATAATCCAAAGTTCCTGTAGTAGATTGCTTGAGAGGATAAAATTGTTAAATGTAGAAACCATTAAACAAATCCTTTGCGATCACCATTAAAATATGAGATGCTCAGTTTTTCATGCTGCTACTCAGTTTCCATGATGTATATTTCATGTTGATACTCATTTTATTATGTTTCTAGATGTATAGGACAGGAGGTACATGATACGCTACTGATACTCAATTGGTAATTTATAGTTTTATGTATGGCATCTTGAAATGTAAGTTATGCGGTACATGATATGGTCTTATTATGTGTTGTTCCTTAGAATGATGCCTTATAGACATGCGATTCATGGTCATGCATTATTCATGTGAAATTGATGTTGTTATTTATAGCCATGAGATTTATATCCATGGGTTATGCATGTGATACTTCGGGATGTTACTTCAGGATGTTACGGTGCTTTATAAGATAGATGACATGTGGAACATAAAATGATATTATTTCGTGATGATATTAATTTAGCATTTTAATAGCTTTATCATGGCATCTAGAGATAAATTGGCACATAAATTGTATAAATCATGTTGTGGTTTAATATGGTATTTTATAGCTTTGTCATGTATTAGTGGGGAATAAGAGATTATATCAGATATTGGTATGACATATTATCGTTTCATTCTAACCCTTATTGCTCCCCGTAGAATTCATATTTGATATGATGATGGATTATGTGAGTTGTTACTCCATGTTGATAGTACTAATGTTGAAATATGGTAGCTTATAATGGCATATTAATGAGATGCTTAGTGAAATTATGAAAGTATCATGACCAATTATGTTATAATGGTAGCACAGAACACCTAAATGCATTAGATGTTAAACTTGGCATGACTTATCGTGACAATGGCTTATGATGCAATGTAATGCAATATGAACTGGTGGCTAGACATTCTTGTTAGCACATGATTCAAGGTTGATCCACGATATATTATTATATTGAGAAATGGTTACTAATGATTATTCATTATGGTAAGTGCCAGTTGTTCCAGGTGATCCACTCAAATAGCCTGATGAGGCTAAGTATTCTATGATTTCATGGGATCCCATAACCACGAATGATAATGGCTACTATAAATCAATTATGGGCTGGGGGACAAGCCCAACAATTATCTCTATGCCAGCAGATCTTGAATTTAGTACTAGAAGTTGGGAAGGTGGCAATGCCACGGATACTTCCCAGAGAACTTCTGATGTGACTAGTGTCCACGGTTGGAGACATACTCACCAGGAGGGAGGTTTACGTAGAAGGACTTTTGATGCCTGTGGCTAGTGCCTTGAGGGTGTTGTGGAGGATGTTTAGGCTATCCTTTCGAGATGCCTGGGGTATAATGATCTTGATATCAGGATCGGGGTATCGGGAACCAGATGCCGGTTAATACCGATGAGGCCGTACTATTACCAGAAGTTGGGAAGGTGGAAAATGTCGCAGTAACTTCCCGGAGAACTTATGATGATTTCGGTTAGAATTTGATGAGACCGTATTATTACCAGAAGTTGGGAAGGTGGAAATGCCACGGTAACTTCCCGGGGAACTTTTGATGCCTACTGTATGATCCGCGGACAGGTTACAGTAGAGGGCCCATGCCATGGCGAGCAGACCATCCGGAGTTGGAGGGGAGGTTTATGGAGGTGGCAGATGGTATGCTTCTCAGGGAGAGGGTGAGTAAGGAAAGAGGAAGTAAACAAATACACAATTATTAATTGTTAATTAATTGAATAATGCTTTTGTGTGTATGATGCATAATTGTTGCTATGGTTGCATACTAGACTCATAGGGACTTACTTAAGAGCATGTTGTAACTTAGGGCGCTTGATTGTATTAGTGTGGTTAAGATACTTCTATGTGGTGGCCACACATATAAATATCTTAACTTCACAATAGTACTAGCTGCCTATATATATTCTAATATTTACTTGATTGATTGATTGAATAAGTACTGTATTTATTACTTGAAGAGTATAACTTCGGGACGAAGTTTCCTGAAGGGGGGAAGTATGTAACAACCCTCATGTATGGATATTGTGGAATATTTATAATAAAATGTAATAATTAATAAAATTTAAATAATAAAAAAGGAATATGAAAGGAAAATTAAGAAAAACAAAGTGCATTAAAAGAAATTAAGAAAAAGGGGAGATAAAAGGAGGAGAAGGAGGAGAGAGGGGGGATCTTTTGGTCTTTTGGCATTTTGGAATGATAGCTTTGGAGGAGCCAAGAAAGAGGAAATCAAGCAAGCTCTGGCATAGGGTTAATTGTTGGGGGCTCGGGGGCCTCAGCCATTGGCTGGGGGTTGGTTGGGTGCAGAGTCATCCCCCACCTTCAGTTGTGGGCATTGGAGTTGTCAAGGTAAAGATAGCTGCTAGGTCATCTAACCAGGTATGGCTCCTTAAATCCCCATAGAATATTTTCTGTTATATTATTGATTAGATCCACTCTTTTGTATACAGATCTTCTATGCATGCTGCTTCTTATTGTATATTGGTATTTTATGAGTTTACATGATATCAAATTCATTGTGTTGGTATAGAGATCTCCTTTACATGTTGTATTTTTTTTGTTATTTAGTGGTTTATGATTTTAAGGTTATTACATTATTAGTTCTTTGTCATGCCATGATCCCTTAGCCACTGTATCACCATAAGATGAAGCTATTCTAGAGAAAATGTCTTTAGGAGATAGGACGCGAAGGATATGCACCAACGTGCATCTTTCCTAGCAAATAAAAAATATCTTAGAATTAACACTGACGGAATTATCAATCCAAGTCCCATGGAATGGTATGGAAGCCCTCTGGAACCTTCGCAAGTTTATGCTGAAGGGAACATGGAAAATATCTCTAAGACTATCCCTATCGATATTTCTAGGACCCCAGGCATTGTAGAAAATGATTTTATCGACGCTGATTGTTCACCATAAGAAATTGAAATATACACATCATTGTTTAAAGAGGATAGAGATATCTTTGCTTGGTCCTATGAAGAAATGCTAGGAATTGACCCGTCTATTGTCGAACATGAAATCAAGACTTATCCCAATGCTAAGCCTATTCGGCAAAAGCTTAGACCGCTTAATCCAAGGAAGGTTGTTGTCGTTAAAGTAGATGTTCAAAATTTGCTCCATGCAAACTTCATTTATCCTATTCCCTTAACTGAATGAGTATCTAATTTGGTACTTGTTGACAAAAAACAAGGAAATATTTGTATGTGTACAAATTTTCGGGATCTAAACTTGGCTTGCCCTAATGATAACTTCCCCACCCCGTTCATTGATCAAATTATCGATGAATGTGCTGGAAACGATATTTTCTCGTTTATGGATGGCTTCTTAGGGTATAATCAAATTCAAATACGTCCCAAAGACCAGCACAAAACAACTTTTATATGCCCTTGGGGAACATTTGCATATAGGAAAATTCCATTTGGTTTGAAGAATGTCAGAGCCACCTTCCAAAGAGCTATGTCTTATGCTTTCCATGACATAAATAAGATCGTAGAAGCCTATCTCGATGACTTGACTGCTAAATCTAAGAAAAGAGTGGATCAATCTAAACACTTTCAGGTAGCCTTTGATAGGTGTCTTTATTATAGGATTCAGTTGAATTCTCATAAGTGTATCTTCTGTGTAGAATCAGGTCGGTTGCTAGGATTTATCGTATCTAAGTACAACATTATGATAGACCCGTTTAAGGTAGAGGCGATATTACAGTTGCCTCCCCCGCAAAATTTGAATCAAATGTAAAGCCTACAAGGTAGAGTTAATTTCTTATGCCGGTTTGTTTCTAATTATGCTGAACTCACCAAGGGTTTCATGCGATTACTTCAAAAATGGGTCCCATTCATTTGGGATGATAATGCTCAACGATCATTCGACGCATCAAAGAATGCCTTAGTATTTGCCCCAGTAGTGAGTCCTCTAGACTTTAATAGATATTTCCTTCTTTTTATAGCAACATCTGAGTCTACAGTTGGTATGGTCTTGGTTCAAGAAGATGATTCCTACCGAGAACATGTCATTTATTATTTAACTAAGAATCTGGCTGGACCTTAGTTGAGGTTGAGAAGCTTGCATTGACTGCTATTCATGCAATCCAACGACTTAGACATTATATTCTGCTTAGGAGGACAACTATCATAGCTGATGTCAATCCATTTCAACATATTTTGTCCCAACGAATAATCAGAGGAAAATATAATAGATGGATTGTTGTTTTACAGGAGTTCAATTTAGGGTTTGCTTTGGAAAAATCCAAAAAATATTTAGCCTTCACTGAATTGATGTCTGAGTTACCTCAAGAAAATGAGGGATCTGTTGAAGACACATCATTAACATATGAACACATATTCCTCATTTGCTTAGATGACCCCTAGTATGGTGATATATTAATATATTTACAAATCCAGAGGGTCCCACCTTAGTCTACTTGTGAACAGAAGTGCAAGATATGTCACCATGCAAGACAATATGTTATTGTTGGTGATACATTGTACCATCGCGGTAGCGATACCATTCTAAGACATTGCTTAGTCCATGAAGAAGCTGAAAAGGTTTTGAATGATTTCCATAGTGGAGCATGTGGCGTTCATTTATCTGGGATGGAAACAACCTAGAAAATTCATTGCGCTGGATATTTTTGGTCTTCAATATCTAAAGATTGTCATGAGGCCGTTAAGAAATGTCATCCTTTCTAGACATTTACTAAAAAGATGCGCGCTCACTCTGCTCCTCTTCATCCAATTATCACCACTGGTCCTTTCACCAAGTGGGGGATTGGATTTACTACATGCACTCTAGCATCAATTGATGGTCATAAGTACATTATTGTGGCCATAGACTACTTTACTAAGTGGGTCGAAGTGATGCCAACATTTCGTTGTGATGGTGAAACTGCAGCACACTTTGTTTTGAACAAGATAATCACTCGTTTCGGGATACCTAGGGAAATTGTGATTGACAATGGTGCTCATTCAAAATAAAATGATGACAGAACTATCATAGAAGCTTGGTTTTTGTTAGGAATTCTCATCACCATACTATCCTCAAGCTAATGGGAAAGTAGAAGTTGTTAATAAATATTTGAAAACCATGTTGCAAAGGATGGTTAATAAGCATTGGTCCAATTGGCATATTATGTTTTATTCTACTCTCTAGGCATACCGAACCTCTGTTAAAACTGCAACAGGATTTACTCCTTTCCAGTTGGTCCACGGAATCAAGGCTATCTTACCTATAGAGTGCGATATTCCATCACTCAAGTTAGTCGTAGAACTCTTACCAGATACTACCGAACTAGAAAAACGCTTATTATATTTAGAACAATTAAACAAACATAGGAGGGACGCTCTCACCGCTATCGAAGCAAACAAGAAACGTGTCAAATCATAGTATGATAAGTCTATCCATCCAAGGATCTTCTCAGAAGGATATCTCGTGTTGGCTTATGATAAAAAACATGACTAGTTAGGTTATAGAAAGTTCACATTGATATGGATTGGTCCATATATTGTTCAGAAAGTGCTTGATAAAGGGGCCTACGAACTTGACGACTATGATGGAAATGTTTTAGGGTCCAAAAATGGACTCTGCCTTAAAAAATACTTCACTTAGACCTAATGTCTGGGTAAGTCTTTTGTAATTAGTGTACTATAGCGTCTTCTTTTAAGTTTGGATTATATCGGTATTTGGTTAATTTAGACTTGTGTGCATTTGGCAGATATCTTCAAACATACAAATCTTTTTGGGGTATGTGGATGGGGCATGCCGCCACACTTGGAATATTGTTTCTGTAGCTTGGATAATTTATGACCCAGATGGCCAAGTCATGAGTTCCGGTGGAGTATCTCTCGACCCAACAACTAATAAATTTTTTGAATATAGTGTCATAATCCAGCTGATGTCGGAAGCCATTATTCAAGGTATCACACATCTAACTATCTACTTAGACTCACACTTGGTCGTATATCAGTTAAATGGAGTATATCATGTCCGTTGCCTTGTCTTGTTACGTAATTTTTTAAGAATTCGATTATTAAAAAGAGAATTTAATTTTATTACTTACAGACGCATTCCAAGGACACATAACCATCTAACTGATATGCTAGAGAATTACATCATTGATTGGCATTTGTATCATAATTCATTCACATAAGCATAAAGCAACAAACATTGTACAAATTGTATATAATGTCAATAAAGCCATCATCTATCTGTATATATAATTAGATGAAGTGTACAAAAAGTGGGTATGAGCTCAAAATAGGAGTTCAACACTGCTCTAGTGTGACTAATAATACAAAATGGGCATCTTTCCCTACATGATGTAGATAACCACTAAGTATAAAAAATACATGTCTCTAAAAAAATATTGTCATCAATTAGAATCCTCCTCTACACGAGCAACCTCTGCTTCCCGGTAGAAAACTACACAAGTAGCTACTTTGTGTAGTAGCTTAATCCACACTAGGGGCACACCAACTACTCATGGTTGCATCTCCATCATGATATTCTTTATACAGAGAGGTCTAACTCATGCAGTCAAACCAGTAATATGAATCTCCACTGTGGCAAGAACAGTTGGGGCTCCCTCAGTAGACAGTGACTCATGTAAAAATACTCTAGGATGACCATTAGGTCATACAGGCCCAATATCTGAATAATTTTAGTAAATCACTACTCACATCATAAAAATCTTATAACTTTTCAAAATACAAAAAAATAAAGTAAAACAAAAAATAAAAACTTACTAGTGTTTCTCCATGTACTGCAAGGAGGTAACATCAAGTCAGGATCACCAAAAAATCTAGTTCCGCAGAAGGGAACTCCTCTATAGTAGGGATCTAAAAACTCCACCAAGAGTGGAATTCATCATCGAACAAAGTGGTGACAGACCCACCTCTGTGTCTCATAAAAATATCACTCCATCGAACTAACTGAGGTTCACAACGATCCAAAGGTGGGAGTGTAGTCCTGGGACTTATTTATGGAATCTGTGTGGAATCCATTCAAAGAAAAATGACACAAGGATGCTGCCATCAAAATTATTTTCCCTCCCTACTCTACATTTAATCAATTGGTGTTTTAAGTTTACCAATAAACCGCTAGCCCGATCAAAGATCACACCTCGAAGGCACTCAAATCCTATTTGCATTTGGTTCCATGTAGCCAAGTGCAATGTGGCACTACCAGCCACTCTGGTAACAGTACTAAGTATGAATTTGAGGGTAAATCTCACTATGTTGGTGATAGGAACTTGACTACTGGAATTTTGCGTCCCTGGAGTACAGTAGGAATTCACATAATCCTGCATAGATAGGGAACTAACCTCTCGAAAAACACCTTTCAAATTTACTGCCTCTCCTTGGAGTGATAAACCAGTAATGAAGTAAATGTCTTCCACTGTAATTTCAAGGATCTCTCCTTGAAAGTTGAAGGCTCCTTGATCCACATCTCAGTACCTCACCAAAGGCACAAGGAGTGGCCTTTCTGCTTGCATATTTGCGGTTTAGAAAAAACTTGAGTAAACCACATCGTTGTAATGTAGTTAGTGCCAATGGATCTCTAAGAGCATCCTGGTCAAGGGCCTCATTCTCCCTTTCATGCCATAAAAGCATCATATCTGCAAAAAAATGAGTTTTAGTCCTTCAACGTTCTAATTTAAAAAAATTATTGCCACACGTAGGTGATAGTTACCACAATTGCGCATCACATGCAGGTGAGCCAGGGCCCACTTGCATGTATCGAGCTTATGCACAACCTGACATTGTCTCACCCGTGTGTACACCTCTAAAGAAATAGAATGAAGCTACAAAATCAAAACCATAACTACAACTTAAAATAATTGGATGCAAAATAATGAGGACGATGAAAGGAATCACCTATAAATGGCGGATTCGAAATTAGTCCATTGGATCGACCACAACAAACACTCAAACTTCTAGGGATTTTTAGGCTCTCCAAAGTGGTAAAGTGCAAATGAACTATTTCTTTTCATTATTTTACTATTTAAAAAGAAATATTTCTATTTTTGAACCACTTTTATATAGCTTGATATGTCAACTTATTATATTGGTTCTAATGGTTCACTTTTGGCTAATGTTTTGACTTTATGAAGCAAGAGGGAGGGTATTACAAGTTTCGTCTACACATGTCCTAGAATAAAAAGGTTCATATTTTTAATCGACATATAGGTTAGGTTACAATCATTCTACATCATGCATTAAGACCTTACCAAATGTTATACTTTAGGACCTTTTTCTCCATCGACTACGACACTAAACCTTCTTATAACATCTCATTGTCATTGTTCTTCCATGGATAGAGCCTACCAACACATGGGACATCCTAGTTAGAACCTACTCGCCATTTGGGTGCCCATGCTACATTTTGTTACGCTCGGGAGCCTAGTTACTTTATCATATTCATGAAGAGAAACTGCATACTTTCTCTCGTCTTTCTGGCCTCCCCTTTAAAGGCTCCCATAGTTTATGGAGTGTCTTTAAGCTTTTTTCTGCCTCCACAAAGTGGGAAAAGATTTCCGAGCCAACTTGTCTCTTTCATACTTGTTAAAGTAATTGAAAGGTCGTCTATACGGTATAAGTTTAACCCTTTTCCGGACCGTTTAGACTATATACAAAAAAGGAATACTCTAGTCATACGTGGCTAGAAGAGTTCTCTCTCGCGTTGTTTTATCCTTTTTCAAACGAGGAGACTAACTTTACGAAAAAGTCCATTATGGAGCCTTCTTTAAGTTTTTTAGACTCTCTAAACATGAAAACACTGACGAGCATCTACTAACTCAGGCTCGATATAAAATCCACAAGATGGTGAATAGAGTTATTGTTTAATTTTTTAAGACTCTTTAAATATGAAAACACCGACGAGCATGAACAGATTTGGGCTCGATATAAAATCCACAGATCAGTATTTTATTGAGCATTCTTCTATCTTTTCTTCAAGCTCGTTAAACAAAGAAGAAAGTGTCGAGTTTCCCTTCTATGGAATCATAAAATTATACATGGAAGGACCCTTTGCTGGGACCGAACCCCTCCTTTTTCAGGTTCGTTAAAAATATGTTAAGGGACTCATCACTAGGTGAGCTATATCGAGCACACTTTTATCTTTTTTGCACACGTTAAAACATAAAAAATTACAAAAAGAGAAAGGGAAGGGAAAATATGTCATATGTCTATTAAAACGACATCAAGTCAAAAGTGCCCTTGAACAAAGCACCTATTTCGAGTATATCAAACAAGTTGGGTCTTAGTTTTGGCCTTAGGATGAACCCTGTTCTCAAAGTTTTTACTCCTCTTGTTGGTTACTCTTCCAATCATATGGAGAATTTGTCAATGTATCCTACATTGCGGATTTATATATTTCATCTAAAGTTTCCTAAGTCATGTTTATCTCGTGCTCACTGTTCAAGGATGTATCCTATGTCGGCCACTTTGCAGTTTCCTTGACCTTTTGTGTCGGCCATCCTCGATGTTAGTATGTTTCATCATGAACTAAGTCTTGCTCCAACTCAAATCATCCTTCGATATTTCCTCATGTTGTATGACAGAGGATTCCTTAAGGCCTCCCTTCCAACGGAATTCTTCCCATCAACTTCACCTCATCTTTCTCTGGGAATGAAGTTTAGAGTTTCTATAAGTACTGTTAACACCTAAAAGTCGCACACATGCGACATTTCGACTATTCATCCAGTAAGGTGTTATCAACATAAATAATGCATCTCACCACAGGCATCCTCTACAGATCCAATTCACAGCATGAGCCCATAAGTTCTAAAAAGTAGTCAATAGAAAGAGTAGCGCGGGTAATACATTGATGACCTGCGTTATAGAGTAGGTTAACTAAACAATGCCTGAGCTACATCCGCGCGTCTTTTCCTTCGATATCTGTGCTACTTTCAAAATGATGGGACCACTAAATCCCAACAACACATTAAAGGCTCAATCCTCTCCAAGGATCCAAATTCATCTCCTCACACACTTGGTGGCATTAATCATCCCCCCTTGTGTACCTTGGAACTAGTTCATGGGAGAGGAGAGTTCACATTTGGATCTAGATGTTTGTTGGCCACCTCTTGGCCTATAAAAGGAAGTCATTGGCATGCATTTTGTAGAGATAAATCAAAGCAAGGTTATTCTCCTAGATTTGAGTTGGAGCTTCTTCATAGCCCACCATTTCCTACCACTGTGAGCATTCCCAAGCTCCCTTGCCTCCCTTGTGTGTTTCTCTCTATTGTTCCACCATATACTTAGCATTTTGTTTGGACAAGAAAGGACTCCCTAAGGGAGATTGTTGGCTTCCCTTTAATCCCACACCTCCTAGGTGTTTTATAGCTATTCCATTGGTCAATACAAGAGTGATTTAGCATATCTATAATTGTTATTGGAGTTTGCATTCTCCCCCCATCTCTTTCATTTTATTTTTATCCTTATTTATTTCTTTGAATGTGAATTACACTAACAATATCTTGTAGGATCACTTGGAGGAATACCAACCTAACCAACAAAAGGGGATCCAAGGACTAAGGCCTTCTACAACCTACAAGGCTTAGCCCCTCACCAAGTGGAAGTGTGCACTTGTGCAATTTTTTCCACAACAGTTCTAATGGTGACCATACTTATTTTTGTTCATTTCTCATTAAACTAGGTTGTTTTATGCTAAGTAACTAATTTTGGGTATTTGTCACTTGCAGGAGATAAGGAATTCCACCTCCTGCTTCTAGAATTCGGCCCCAATTTATTTTTACATAGTACCAGGGATCCCAGCATCTCGCAAATGATATGACAGTCACACGGTCAGCGCAGGTAATCAATTCAAGACCTGTGCTACCCCAATAAGGTGATCCACATGCTTGGTTAATGTACCACCGACGTTGTTCAGTGCTCCTGTTTTGAATTTACTCGCACGGTCCGCGGGACTGAGTATGATTTAGCTATGCTACCCTTGTTTATTTGCTTTTTAAATGCATAGTTTAATTTGGCAGTCCAAATACTACTTACTAGTGAACTTAAATTAAGTCTAATTCGCATAATTACTTAATGTTTTAGTAATTAGTTCATCTAGACCAATATTAGGAAGTAAAGAGTTTATCTCTCTTGAAACTTACCTAGGTAAACAACTTTGAAGCTTTCAACGGGCCCCATTGTTGTCACTAGTATTCAAGACCATTTCTTGTTTATATATAATTGACATGTTTTTAGTATCAATGCTAGTGCATAATACACTTTTTTCACACAAGCAAGTAACTAAAGATTCTTGTTGCTTGAAGTATGCTCTTCACCTCACACTTCATGTGAGCTTGGTAAATCCGAAAAAGGTGAGAAGTGTGAAATACCTCCATTGCACACCTGTCTGCACACTTGTCTATTAGTTAGCATCTTTGATTTGCAAAGCATCATTAGCTTCTTTTAGAGTTAAAAGTATGTATTACTTGTCTCACTCGATATCAATTTGCTTTCATCACAAATTTTTGCACCACTAGCACACACTAAGAGACCTAAAGACTCTTCCAATTCAAGTATGCTCTTCACCTCTCACTTCATGTGAGCTTGGTGAATTAGAAAGGTAGGGATTGTGAAATACCTCTCTTACACTCCATAAGTGAACACTCAAAATCCCTTAAAATCAACATTGTATTTGTCTTAACCAACTAAAATCCTCCACAGGAGGTCACAAACCAATATTTTAGTTAGGTAGGATTGATTGGGATAGGCATACATTAATGCTCACCAATCTAGTTTCATTAGCAATATTTTGAAACATAACATTGTTGTCTCATAGGGTATTTACAAAATCCTACTATAAGCAAGTGTTAACAGAAAAACCGGATCAGAAGTGCATCGTGACCAAGGAGGTGAAAGCCGAGGTATAGCTTCCTTGCTCTCCCCTACAAGCCACTCGACTTGTTGTAGGGAGACAACACTATACCATGCAGGAAAAACCACTGATCCACACTTGACACAAGGTATCTTAGTGGCCCAACTTAGGATATCACCAAGGAGCAATTGTGAGTGCAATTGGCTCCTAAAGTTAGCTATTTCCTTTGGGAGGTGTTGTCGAGTCTTCTTGATTGGAATATTAGCCCCATCGTTGATAGGACTAGCTCTTTGTTACCTCCACTAGTCCATTGGTGAGTGGATACCATTATCACCATCAATTGTTCTTTTGGGAGGCCCAACTACATTTGAGAGGAAGGACATTAGATCTTGTTAGGTAATTTACATTTATTTTCTTTTTAACTACAAGTTCACTAACTCGTAATAAAAATAACCTACATGTGGGAACTCATGCACTAAAACTGATATTGCACATATCACTCACTTATCACACCATTTTGCATTTGTTGTGGTTGGCATATTTTTGCATTTGTTCGATTGTGTATATATTCCACTATCACTCTCATTTGACACAAAACCTTCATCATTGAGGAACAAAACAACATCTTGAGACAGTCTCGTAGACTGCAAGGCCTATCCCCTCTCTCGAGGGGTGTTTTTACACCTTATTCCCGTGGTTCGCAAGGAAGGTACCCTAGTCGAGGCCATTCCTAGGCTACATTGATAGGATCATCTGGTCAAGGCCAATCCCTTCTAGGTGCATTTTCTCCTCTCAGAGAAATTATTAATTACACAAGTTCTTCCCCCATCGGAAGTAGTACCCCGTTGGATTCTCCCCTCAGAGATCCCTCGGTCCCCTTTGAACCGTGCTCTCTCATAGGAGGTCAAATGTTGTTTACAACACGACCTGGGTCTCCCCCTCATGGAAACCACATCCCACACACAATGGAAAGACCTGTCGTCCCTACCTTACCATTTATGGCTAGTTTAAATCTACCCGATTTGGCCAAACTAACTAATGATCCCATTTCTTATGATGTGACATGGTTGACTATGCCAGACAAGGTTCCCTCCGACATTCCTAAATTTGAAGGGAAGTAGGGAGACGATCCCGCCAACCACATCATGTATTTCCACTTATGGTGTTCATCTAACAACATAATAGATGACCCCGTGAGGCTTCGACTCTTCCAATGTACCCTCACCGGAACAACATCAAAGTGGTATGTAAACCTAACAAGTGGGACTCATTCCACATTTGCGAAATTGGCCACCACATTCCTTACGTACTTCCCATTGCCAATCCGACATGATCTAGGCCTCAAAATTCTCACCGATTTTCGGAAAAATACCTCCACCCACATCGCGGACCACATCCATGAGTGGCAAAGACGCTACACATTATGCAAGATCAAAATACAACCTCCCTTTATGTTGGATTGGTTTATCAAATCTCTCCAACCCGCCATAGCTAAATATCTCTCCACCTCCATGCCACAGAGCGAGGAAGGGGCTATTACGAAAGTGTAGCATTTCGACCTCATATATGCACAATACAACTATCTTTACACTATCCTCCCCGATGCTCCTCAACATCAGTTGTTGGATCCTACACCTTTGGGCTCATAACATTTGACAGATGGGATTATTGGGTCCATTTCCCATTTAGTAAAGGTTCCTCCAACTATGACGGCACCATTCAACATGGTTCCATACTACCCATCCATTCCACCTGTGTTGGTACCCCCTACACCGATATCAACACCATCAATTGGTCAATTACAGTATGGACCGTATTGTCCTACGTACCCAAACGTTATCCAAGCAATGGCGGTTCCTACACCACAAATGGCACAAGTTGTTCCTACATCCACCTCTTATGGAATGCAAACCACATTTATCCAATCCATGAGGTATAACCCTTATTACCCCTTCCCATTCCCAACTAGTCAGCAACCTTCCCCCCACATGGGGGTCAACCTAGTTCAACTTTCTTACGTCCAACAAGCTCAACAATTTGAGCAATTGAACACTGAAAACCCCCATAATCTACAAACTCCGGGAAAAAGAAAGGTAAGAACAAACCGAATCAGTAATTGGGGCAAGGAGGAAACCCCCCTCTCCAGCAAAACCAGAATACAAGTAACCAAAATGAAGGGACTAACAATCCCCCCAAACAAGGGAAGAATCCCACCCTGAGAACCAATTATTGTTGCTCCATTTGTGATGATTATCGCCATTAAACACATCATTATCCTCTTATCCCTGACTGCCAACAGTTAGTCGAGGCCAAAAAGAAGACAGTGACAAACCCTCCTCAGGTAGCGAATCCTCCCCAATAACAAACCGTTGTGTTACAACAACCCTTTGCGAATCAAGGGGTAGTCACACAACAAGAAGACCCTCCCCCACCTGGCGATGAATCTTTTCAAAATGTATATACACTGGATGTAAACCTTCATACGCGAGCCAGAGTTTACGGTGGGCCTTCCACTCCCCATGTGGAAGACATTCCTATCCCCTCAGGGGGCCCTCTATAGGCCCCTCAACCTAACATTTAACAAATCTCACAGATTCTGAAAGTTACACTTCGTCATACCCCTAATAACCCTCATATGAAAGCTGCCCACATTTACAGTATTGTGGATGACTTGGCTCAATCCCCGACAACCATGTCCACATTAGAAGTGTTACAGTCTTTCCCAACACAAAGAAAGGCATTACTCAATGCACTCGGTGTCGTCAATCCATCTGACTCGCACCTCATGACCTTTGATCTCGACAAAGGTGATCCACGACTACCATAGTCAGCTGCATTTCAAGTTCTAGTTATGGTAAATAATGTCATGATTCATCGTTGTATTATTGATGAAGGCGCATCCACTTGCGTTATGTCTACCAAAGTCTGGAAATGATTAGGGTCTCCTGAGTTGGTCCCCTTGTCTATCGCTCTTCGCACATATGATGGGTGACCATCCCAACCAAGAGGATTGTACCAAAATGTCCCCATAGAGCTGGGGGGCAAGATGGTTATGATCGATATCGAAGTAGTCGATGCAGAACTTGACTATAACATCCTCTTGGGGCATAGTTATATGTACGCAATGAAGGAAGTCACCTCCTCAGTCCATATCATGATGTTTCCCTTAAATGGGAAGGTAGTTTCCCTTGACCAACTTAACTACTATGACCCTAATATCACAAGTAACCTCAACAATGTCCTACTGACTGTACTGGGTGATGATCAACCGTATGTTGACATTGTCCCCGGTATGTACAAGGAATCCAATTTGTTAGGAGCGTATTTGGGACCACCACCTAAGATCCCTACCTCGACTCACTACTAAAAATGGAGCCTCCTCCACCTCAACATCGTAATCAGCACTACCGTTGAGTCATGGCATTGAACAAACATTGAGTCCATCGGTACCACCAATTTTTCAAATCCCATTCTTGTATCCCCCCATGGGTGTACAAGGGACACCGGTTATGGCTCAATTACCTCTACTTGGGATAACTTTGGGAATACCGGTATGGTAACTCACACCACGCTACCAATAGATGGCTTCCAAACTCATCACCCATTACAAATTTTTCCATGTTTTGACTGCTATGCCTACAAGGCCTGTAACACATTTAGTTACGACAACCCAACCTATGACATCCAAAACTAAACCATAGTCAGTCGTTGTTAAGACTGCCAACGGGGGTACCAAACAACCGAAGTTGAAAGGTACCCTATTACCTAACCCGACATTTAATTTAGTAGAAACCGTGAAGCCTAAAGAAGGGGGCATCAACCATCATGATTTAAAAGCCCCAGTTATGATTAGTACACCCACTCAAAGGGTCACACCGCCGTGTTCCCTTTGCGGGCAACACGGCCACACAAAAAACCTATGTCCTACTCTATCGAAGCTAAGTAATTTTCTTAACACTCCCGCTAGCATCACCTACACTCCCCCAACAGTGAAAGGGTGCACAAATCCCTTGCCCACATCTAAATCTAGAACACTGCATATAAATCATGCATGTTCCATATGTTTTCAGTATGGGCACTATACACATCATTGCCCTGACCTCCCTCGCTATTGGGAGGAATTGGAAACCATTTGCCTCACCCAAATATTAGAATATACCTCACCTCCCTCATCTCTAGAGGAGACTCCTATCCCCACAGGTACTATGGTGACCTCGACCAATCCCTCCCCAAGGTGGGACGACTCCATACCCGACCAACAGTCGTTGCGACATCCACAAAGCTCGGCCATTGTATTAAATCACAATAACCGTGTCACTCATGCAACTTAATGTCTCACCATTCATTCCAATGTCCTCTCATCACTTCATTTCGCACTCTACGTGCAACCCAAAGTTGATCGGTTGATAACCTCACCCCTTGTGGGACCACACTTATTACAGTAAAATAGGAGGATACTAAACCAATAGATTCCAATGTTGACAACAGCGTGTCACATCCGTTAGATACCTTCAGAGAACTTGATCCCCCATCAACGATTTCCTGGGAAGCGCTAGATCCCTTAATCTTCCTTCAAGACAAGATTCTAGCACCCACCCCAACTGTCTCTGAGTACATTGACATCCTGCATCTCGATTCAATTCCTCTTCCATCCCAGAATGAAGACCCGGGTTCTTCAGACGAAGATATGCTAGAAGAATACATCTTCACCACATATGAAGAAATAATCAAGGCCATGAACGTTATTGAACCTCCATGGGATACTTTCCATCAAAGATCCTCAACAGCACGTAGGTAGGAATCACGCATACTACCCACTGAACAACAATATACCATCGAATCAAAATACTTTTTACCCACTAGTCACATTGATTGGTTCAAAAATCATATCCCCTCCCCAGATGTGTTTGAAGACGGTAATATTTCCAATATCTCCCCTACCATATAGGTTGATATCTCCGTCACACCAAGAGTTGTTGAAAAAATATCTATCGGGGCCTCCTGATCACTGCAAGAAATTACTAATTTTACCGCCGTATTTAAAGAGTTTTGTGACATCTTTGCATGGTCCTACAAAGAAATTCCAAGTCTTGACCCAACAATTGTCGAACATCACATTGACACTTGGCCCGACGCCATCCCCATCCGACAAAAATAGTGCCCAGCTCACCCTTCTAAGGCCCCCGCAATCAAAGCCGAGATTGAAAAACTCTTACAAGACAAATTTATTTTTCCCATCGCTTACACCTCATTGGTGTGTGATAAGATTTTCTACCTATGAATAAGAGGAAAATATCTTGGATATTAAAATGCCCCCCTTAAGCCAATCCAAGACAAAAAAAAGTGGGGTTCTATTCTCCAATATTTAAAGCAGTCATGCGAACATTCATAATAAGAAAGAGGATAAAGGTAGATGTCTTACCTTGATCCAAATGATTATCTTCGCTTCTCTTTGTTGATCTGGTCCTTTGCTTGATGATCCAAATAAGAGAACCCGTGGACAAATTAGAGGAGAATATCCACTTTCCTACACAAACATGTTAGGCTAAACCTCTCTACTTAAATAAGCACAAATTGAAATATTTCAACATAAAATATGCAATTTGGGAGAATAGGCCAAGTTATTTATTAGAAAGCCAAAGAGGAATTAGTGCAATATAGCATTATACCTGATAGCATTTTGGCAGCATCTCCTCTTATGCCTTTCAACAAGCCACCTTTGAGAACCTTGAGAACATAAGGACTTCTTCACAAGTAGATCTGCAACTATAGTTCAGACTTAGTCTCTATGTGTCTAATCTCAAAACCAAAGAGCAATGGCCTTGATAT
Source organism: Larix kaempferi (assembly GCA_027924585.1). Lineage (NCBI taxonomy): Eukaryota > Viridiplantae > Streptophyta > Pinopsida > Pinales > Pinaceae > Larix > Larix kaempferi. The sequence continues at coordinate 3,497,109 of BSBM01001483.1, read as the reverse complement.
AGGGTGAAGGAGTCCAACCAAGATGGAGAAGAGTGTGGATCAAGAGAGGAAGGTGTGGATCTAGGTAGGATAACTTGGATTTTATAACTCCCAGCATTCTTTACAAGGAAAAACAAGATTGGATCTTGAAGGTATGATGGGATTCTCAAGATGAGGGATCCTAGATCCAAGGCATAAATAACTCACCAAAATCATCACGCCCTAGACACTGAGAAAGGCATGAAATAGTTGTAATTTTGCGCCCCTACAATTGAGTAGAGCGCGGAAATTTGGAATTTTTGCGCCTCCATGGTTTAGGAGGGCACAAAAATTATTCCATAGATGACTAGAAGTGGTTAAGTGAAGTGGCATTCGGATTTAAGAAGTTAGGTGACTTTTCCAACTGAAATGTTTAATGAGTTAAACACATGAAAATGGGTTTAACACACCTAGGAAGTCATGGAATTCATGATTCCCATGATGGTAAAGCATGCATGACCGAAAAATGGCAAAATGAGGTATAAGAGGCTGTCTAACCCCGTCCCAGTTAACAAAAAACATGGAACTATTTGTGTCTGTACTGATTTTCGAGACCTCAATTTAGCTTGCCCCGACCCAAGGATAACTTTCCCACAACATTAATCGACCAAATCGTTGACTCACGTGTCAGTAGTGAAATGTTGTCCTTCATGGATGGGTTCTCCGGATACAACCAGATGTGCATCCGTCCCCAATATTAGTATAAAACTGTATTTACCACACCATGGGGCACCTTTTCCTACAAATTCATGCCCTTCGGTATGAAGAATGTTAAAGCCACTTTCCAACGAGCAATGGCATACGTCTTTAATGACTTGGCTCACATCATCCTTTCCTTTTAGACGACCTTACCGCCAAGTCTAAAAACAATGTGATCACCTCCAAGACCTTCGTACCATCTTCACAAGATGTTGCAAGTATAATATACGCTTAAACCCCCTCGAGTGTGTATTTTGCATCATTGTTGGTCGCCTCTTAGGATTCATTGTTTCCAAAAAAAACATCACCATAGACCCTTCCAAGGTTCAAGCCATCTTGGAATTACTAGCACCACGAACACGACGCCAATTGCAGAGTGTCCAGGGTATGACCAACTTTCTTCATTGTTTTGTTCCTGACTATGCCACTGAAGCCCATGGATTTATAGGGCTTCTCAGAAAAGATCTGCCATTTAAGTGGGGCGACTATGCCCAAACCACCTTCGATGCCCTTAAACAAGCATTGTAATATCCCGATTTTGACCCCATTGCATTAAAATTGTAAATAATGTAATGTCGTTATAAAATCATGGTGAGAAGCTCAAGGCCAAGGACCTGCCATCAATTTAGCGTTTTATGTATTGGAAATTAAAAAAAAAATGATCCATATGGTTTGCGTGCTAGCGAGGCATAATAGAAATTACAAATATAATGTAAATATGTATTTTAATAAAATACCCACAACTAGCTATGCAATGCAACAAGAGTATGGGGGCATAATTATTACAAGGAATAGGGAGGGAAAATATTCAAACCCTTGAACCAATAGTGTCAAGCCAAGTGTCAATGAGAGAACCCATAAACCATTAAATACCCATTTTGACTTATGTACCCAATCATTTAATTCTTCCAAGAGGTAGTTGATGTAGTTATTACTTTGGGAAATGGAGATGGATGGTTGTCCAAATTTCGTGTATGGGTAATCCACCATTTTGTAAAACCTTGTCTTGGCTTCTTGGGCAAGAAGACACCCATGAAATTTCTCCCCAAGCCATTATTCATGCATTGGTTTTTCTCTCTTACGTAGTCTGAGCTTGCCGGGTGTTTCCTCCATGTTTTTGTTGAGTATTCCCTCATTTTCTATAGTTGGGAAGTCGTTTTTGTGTTGAAGAATGATTGGGAGGAAGGGAGTCACGATTTGGGGGTGAATAGAGGTCCTTTTTCCCCTATGAATTCCCATATACCCATTGGAAAATAGATTTTGTCCACCAAGGGTCGATTTCCCCTTTAACAATCTATTTTTGGTATGTCACGATTTTGGAACACTCATGGAAACCATGTTTTGTGCATCCCACAGTTAAAAACGTTTTTCTTCATGCCCAACATTTGTGTCTTGCTGTTATGTGCATCCCTATTTTGGATTGAACTTGTGAGTAAGAGACTAGGAGTAGAAGAGGATTAGAATTGGCTTGATAAACCTAGTGAAGAGTGTAACCTCACCAAAGATCAAAGGGTCTTTGACTACTTTTCTATGCACACCCTGAAGAGCACTAGAAGGGAAGGTATGACCTGAGGGACTGTGGAGTAGTGAAGGGAATACTTCCTTGTGTTGGGTATGTAGGCATTGTGGGTGCCAAGCTAGCTAGATCTTGTAGAGGTACCAATAGCTCCGTGGTTGAGCTCACTATCTTAGCAATTCTTCCTTCCTACTTCCTTAAGAACCTGATAAACCCAGTTGTAGACTAGCTTGGATGAGATGTGTACAGACTTGGCTATGTGTTAGTTGTTGTTCCCTTTTCCTTGTGGAAATCATTCCTAGCTCGGGGGTGGCATATTTGCTGAGAGATTGACGAGCACGGTTGGCTTATGTCTGGGTGGAACATTGCAGTTGCATAGTTAGTTGCTTGGGACAACTCATTTCAAGATAAGTATTTTCTTGTATTTCAATTATGCAATGTTTTTATTGAAGACTGTTATGATTATGTTGAATGCATGCTAGATGTGTGTAGCAGATTTTATATATCAGTTGTGTATGTTTATTTATACATCTGCACACATGCATTTTATTTTCTATGAATTGTTAATGATGAAACGGGGTTAAGAAGTAGAAATGACCCAAATTTTTAGTCATGTTCCATCCCTTGAGTAGGATGGATGGGAGGGGACATGACAGTGTGGTATCAAAGTGATAAGTTGCAACATTGGGCCTGAATGGCCTAACTTGAACAAATGGCAGTGGTAAAATGGCTTCCTGATCACCACTGATCATTTGGAAAATTTCTAAAAAATTTCTAAGTTTTTTGAGTTTTTTCTTGTCTAAGTATGTGTCAGTGCAAAATTGAAAAGAGCGTTGAAACTATCGGCAAAAAAATGGAAAAATTTACCGATACATTTCAGTGAGAAATTGAAAAAGTTGTCGAAAAAGGGATTTTGGTGGAAAAAAAAGACTAAGTCTGCTGAAAAGATCGACGACAAATTGGAAAAGTCACCGAAATAGGTCGGTGGAAAAATGAAAGGTGCGCCGATTGGCGGAAAATTGGAAAGGTCGTCGAAACAGGTCGACGGAAAAATGAAAGGTGAGCCGATCGACAAAAAATTGGAAATGTCACCGAAATAGGTCAGCGGAAAAATGAAAGGTGCGTTGATCAACGACAAATTGGAAAAGTCGACGAAACAGGTCGGTGAAAAAATTAAAAGTGCGCTGATTGACGACAAATTGGAAAAGTCACCGAAACATGTCGGCATAAAAATGAAAAGTGCATCAATCGGCGACAAAATGATAAGTTCGCCGAAACAGGTCGGCAAAAAATGGAAAAGTTCGCCGAAACAGGAAATGAAACAATTTTTCCAGGGAGATTTTCAGGCACTAGAGGTCGAAAAATGCCATTGAACTTATGCGTCACATTGCACAAAATCAAATATTTACAAAAAAAAAAATGAGGGCATTGTCCTCAACCCGTCCTATAGTGGTGAAGCCACAAGGGAGCAAGCCCCCTTGACCCTCATCGCCCCCCTGAGACAGTCGTTGATTGTGAAAACATTCTTTGACTTGACACAATTGTCAATATGGATTGTTCCCATAATGCATGAAGCTAATTTATAAATTTCTAAGAATATAATGTAGCTAACAATTGTGATTATGAACACATTTTGCAGACTCAGAATCATATCAGTGACAGTTAAGGGTCAGCATTTCAGTCTAGTGCAGTTGGGATATTTTTGGTCTTGGTTGGGCCAAGAGGATCATCATCATGGATGATGCACATGATAGCTATAAGCCCGAGATGGATTCCATGGGAGAGAACATACAAGTTGATAATGCTGAAACAGAATCCAATTGGAGAAGAAATCAAGAGACTCCCCCAGATATTGTAGCCACCATGAGGAGCCTAAGGGTGGAGTTGTAGAGTTGTAAAGAAGATAATGAGAGGCTAATTAAAGCTCAAGAAGAACAAAATCAACTGAATGTATCCATGCTGCAGAGTTTGACATACATTCAAAGGAGGATTAACTACGGGCATCTGACTCAACAAATCTAGAAAGGAGTGGGAGTAGTTCAAGGATAAATTCCTGCAAGAGGTCTAGTAGCTCAAGAAGAGTTTCTAGAGACATGGCATATACTCCAGAAATCTCTTCTAGTGGATCATCTGACTTTGAAGAATCCATTGAAGGTTCAAGCTTTTGATTTCACATGAGTAAGAGGAAGAGTCATTACAAGAACAATTCACATGCTAGGGAATTTAAGAAGGTTAAACCTCCTACATTTGATGGTGAGGTAAAATCCGGTCAAGAAGCTGAAGCTTGGATTCTTTGGATGAGGAAGCATTTCCAAGTACAAGACTACTATGGAAATATGAGGGCAAGGGTGATCATATTCAATTTAAATGGAAGAGCATGTATATGGTGGGAGCACCTAAGGCAAGTGAAGAAGATCAATGAAAGGAATATTGTGTGGAATCAGTTCAAGAAGTACTTCAAGCAGAAGTACCTCTCTGATAGGTACTATGATGATAAGATTAAAGAATTTCATGAGCTGAAATTATGACAAATCACCATGGAAGAATATGCAAACAAATTCTTGGATCTACTGAGATATGTCAGGTATATCAGAGATGATAAGGTGAAAATTCAGCATTTTCTAAGCGTGTTACCTCAATCATATAAAGACAGAATTGAGTTTGATGAACCTAGAAATTTAGAAGAGGCCATGAGGAAGGCCAAGTATTGTTATGATCAAAACAAAAGCAAACCTGATTTCCATAGGGCATGGAAGGACAAGAAAAATGTTAAGTTTGACCAAAGGAGGAGGGGTTTCAAACCTCCTCATCTTAGAAATCAGCAAAGGCATTCTCCACAGGTTGTTCTCAAGCCAACTAGAATGATGGGAGACAATCCAAGAGATCCAAAGGATCCAAGAGATACACTTCAATGTTGGGGATGTGGGGAGGACCATATGCTTAGGAACTGTCCACATCGGAATGGGAGTGCAAAGCAAGTTCACAACATCCAAGGAGCTGAAACTGTGGGTTAAGTTGCAAGGACCATCCCAAGAATCTATGCAGCGCTAGAGGATCGCCATGAAGATCATCAATCAATTGTGGTTGAAGTTGAAGGTAAGATTGCTAAGCAATCTGTTTACATTTTGATTGAATATGGATCTACTCATAGTTATATCACTCATAAAATTGTTGATATTTGTTCTTTTAAGAAAGTAAAGCATGGTTAGTCATGGTTAGGGATGGATGGATTGTTCACTTATGAAAATTTGAATACTCTACCACTTGGTTCCTATGATATTCCCATTGGAATGGACTAGTTAGAATCACACATAGTTAAGCTTGACTACTATAACAAGACTTTTGAATGCATGGACGAAGAAGGAAACCCAAAGGTTGTAAAAGGCATTCCAAAGGTGATTAATGCTAGGTAAATTTCAGCCATGCAGCTGAAGAAGTTATGTAGGAAGGGTTGTCAATTGTATGCATCCCATGTTTTGGAGGCTACATAAAATGAAACTCCTAAGTTGGAGGACTATCATGTACTACAAGAATTCAAGGATGTGTTTCCTGATGAAATTCCAAGATTACCTCCAAAGAGGGACATTGATTTCACAATTGATCTTGTGCCGGGAGCTGCACCAGTGTCCAAGACACCCTACAAGATGAGTACACTGGAATTGCTAAAATTAAAAATACAGTTACAAGAGTTGTTGGAAAAGAAATATATCAGGTCAAGTGTATCCCCATGGGGAACACCTGTGCTATTTGTGAAAAATAAAGATGGAACGCTTCGGTTATGTATTGACTACAGGAAGCTGAATAAAGTCACTATGAAGAACAAATATCCATTACCTCAAATTGATGATCTCTTTGATCTAATGAGAGGAGCAAAGGTATTTTCAATAATTGACTTGAGGTCTGGTTACCATAAGGTAAGAATCAAGGAGGAAGATATTCATAAGACTTCCTTTAGAAAAGGTATGGGCACTATGAGTTTGTGGTGGTACCATTTGGTCTCACGAATGTACCAGCTACATTCATGTGTCTCATGAATAGTGTTTTCAGCAAGTACTTGGACAAGTTTGTTCTCATTTTTCTAGATGACCTTCTTATCTATTCTAAGAATGAAGAAGAGCATGAAGAACATTTGAGAATGGCCTTGCAATTGCTAAGGGAGCATAAGTTGTATGCAAAGTTGAGCAAATCTGACTTTTATAAAGATAAAATTCATTATTTGGGTCACATTATTTCAGAGGAAGGAATATCAGTTGAAACTGAGAATATTGAAGCCATTATGAATTGGCCAATTCCAAGGAATGTGACATATGTGAGATCCTTTATGGGTCTTGTTGGTTACTATAGGAGGTTCATTGAAGGATTCTCCAAGGTTGCTAATCCTATCACTTCTCCACAAAAGAAGGGGATACAGTTTGAATGGAGACCAAGATGTGAAGAAAGTTTCCAGCGGTTGAAGAATCTTCTCATAAGTGCACCAATTTTGAAAATTGCAGACCCAAAAAAAGACTTTGTGTTGTGTAATGATGCATGCAATCAAGGACTTGGAAGCACTCTAATGCAAGGAAACCATGTGGTATGCTACGAGTCAAGAAAGTTGAAAGAGCATGAGAAGAACTATGCTACTCATGATTTAGAACTTACATCCATAGTGCATGCTTTAAAGATGTGGAGGCATTACTTAATGGGCATAAAATTTGAGCTAAGGATATACCATTGTGGTCTGAAATACTTGTTTGAGCAGCCAACAATAAATGCTAGGCAAGCTAGATGGTTGGAATTTTTGTGTGAATTTGATTTTGAGATCAAACACATAAAATGTAAAGAAAATAAGGTGGCTAATGCACTCAACAAAAAAGTACATGGAATGCATGTGGCAGCCCTTAATACCTACCAATCATATTTGAGGCAGCATATTGTTAACCATATTGTTGAAGATGAAATGTATGTGTTATGTATGTGCATATAAATGAAAAATTATAGCAACAAAACTTTGAAAAGAAGTATGAAGGGTATCATTTGGAAGGTGACGAAATTCTTACTTATAAGAATATAATTTATATTTCAAATGTGGCATACTTGAGGATGATTGTTCTGGATGAAATCCATAAAGATCCATATTCTGGTCACCCAGGATATCAGAAAATAATTGCTACAGCAAGAAAACAATATTTATGGCCTGGGATGAAGAATGACATTGATGAATACATTTCTAAGTGCATGAAATGTCAGCAAGTGAAGGTTGAACACCAACACTCAGTAGGTTTATTGCATCCATTTCCAATTCCATAATAGAAATGGGAGGTAATTTCCATGGATTTTATTACAATTTTTCCAATGACTATGAGACAACATGATTCCATCATGGTTGTAGTGGACAAGTTGACAAAGGAAACACATTTTATATTGGTTAAGTCCACATATAAAGCCGATGCCATTGCAAATATTTTCATGAAGGAAATTTTCAAATTGCATGGATTGCCTAAGGCAATAATTTTTTACAGGGATACCAAGTTCACTTCAAATTTTTGGAAAGGTCTTTTTGCAGATTTGGGTATGCAATTGAACTTTAGCACCGCATACTATCCTCAAACAGATGGGAAAACGAAAAGAGTAAATAAGGTGCTTGAAGACATGCTTCACATGTATGTAATGGACAAACCATCAAAGTGGAAGGAATATCTACACTTGGTAGAGTTTGCATATAATAACAGGCGGTAAGCATCATTGGGTATGAGTCCATATGAGGCTTTGTATGGCAGAAGGTGCAGGACACCAGTGACATGGGATAATCCAATGAACATAATTGTACTTGGGCCAGAATTACTTAAGGAAATGGAACAAGAGGTTGCAAAGATTAGGCATAATTTAAAATCAGCCCAAGATAGACATAAAAGATATGCAGATAAGCATATGGTGCATAGGGAGTTCAGTGTTGGGGATCATGTTTACATTTGAGTGAGACCAAGTAAGAGTTCCTTGAAGCTTGGGAGTTGTGCCAAGCTATCACCCAGATATTTTGGGCCATTTGAAGCGGCTTGAAAGAATAGGGCTAGTTGCATATAGACTTGCATTGCTTGATAACACTAGAGCTCAGAATGTTTTTCATGTCTCTTTTCTTAAGAAATATGTACATGATCCTAACCATGTGATTAATTGGGATGTGATCTAGGTGGAACCCGAGGGAGAGTTCCAAACCGAGCCATTACGCATCCTAGACAAGAAGGTAACATTGCTCCGAACCGAGCCATCGGACAGGTGAAGGTGCAATGGAAACACTACGGTGCCGATGAGACTACATGGGAGCTGGAGGATGCCATGAGAATGGCATATCCATTTTTGTTCAATTTTGAAGAGCACTGAGGACAATGCTAATTTAAGGGGGAGGGGAATGCGATATCCCAATTTTGACCCCGTTGCATTAAAATTGTAAATAATGTGATATCGTTATAAAATCATGGTGAGGAGCTCAAGACCAAAGCCCTGCCATCGATTTAGCATTTTCTGTATTGGAAATTAAAAAAAAATTGATGCATATGGTTTGCGTGCTAGCCAGTCACAATAGAAATTACAAATATCATGTAAATATGTATTTTAATAAAATACCTACAACTAACTATGCAATGAAACAAGAGTATAGGGGCATGATTTTTACAAGGAATATGGAGGGAAAATATTCAAACCCTTGAACCAATAGTCTCAAGCCAACTTTCAGTTAAAGAACCCATAAACCATTAACCATCCATTTTGACCTATGCACCCAATCATTTAATTCTTCCAAGAGGTAGTTATTACTTTGGGAAATGGAGAGGGATGGTTGTCCAAATTTCATGTATGGGTAAGCCACCATTTTGGAAAATCGTGTTTTGGCTTTTTGGGAAAGAAAACACCCACGGAATTGATCCCCAAGCCATTATTCATGCATTGGTTTTTCTCTCTCACGCAGTCTAAGATTGTTGAGCGTTTCCTCCATGTTTTTCTTGAGCATTCCCTCATTTTCTATAGTTGGGAAGTCGTTTTTGTGTTGTAGAATGACTGGGAGGATGGGAGTCACAATTTGGGGGTCCATAGAGGTCGTTTTTGCCCTCTGACTGCCCATAATACCCATTGGAAAATCGATTTTTTTTCCACCAAGGGTCGATTTCCCCTCTAACAATCCATTTTTGTTGTACCACAATTTTGGAACACTCATGGAAACCATGTTTTGTGCATCCCACAACTAAATTTTTTTTTCTTCATGCCCAACATTTGTGTCTTGTTGTTATTTGCATCTCTGTTTTGGCTTGAACCTGTGAGTAAGAGATTAGGAGTAGAATAGGATTAGAAAGAGATTAGGAGTAGAAGAGGATTAGAATTGGATTGATAAACCTAGTGAAGAGTGTAACCTCACCAAATATCAAAGGGGCTTTGGCTACTTTTCTATGCACACCTCGAAGAGCAATAGAAGGGAAGGTATGGCCCAAGGGACTGTGGAGCAGTGAAGGGAATACTTCCTTGTGTTGGGTGTGTAGGCATTGTGGGTGCCAAGATAGCTAGATATTGTAGAGGTACCAATAGATCTATGGTTGAGCTCACTAGCTTAGAAATTCTTTCTTCCCACTTCCTTAACAACATGATAAACCCAGTTGTAGACTGGCTTGGCTGATATGTGTACAGAATTGGCTATGTGTTATTTGTTGTTCCCTTTTCCTTGTGGAAATCATGCCCAACTCGGGGGTGGCAACTGTACTGGGATATTGACAAGCACAGTTGGCCTATGGCTGGGTGGAATGTTGTAGTTGCATAGCTAGTTGCTCGTGACAGCTCATTTCAAGATAATTCTTTTCTTGTATTTCAATTATGCAACGTTTTTATTGAAGATTATTATGATTATGCTAAATGCATGCTAGATGTGTGTAGTATATTTTATATATCCATAGTGTATGTTTATTTATACATCTGCACACATGCATTTTATTTGCTATGAATTGTTAATGATGAATGGGGGCTGAGAAGTAGAAATGGCCCAAATTTTTAGTCATGTTCCCTCCCTTGAGCTGGATGGATGGGAGGGGACGTGACAAGCATTGCCATTAGCTCCCCTCATCTCTCCTCCAGACTTTGACAAAGATTTCATCTTATATATATCTGCATTAGATTTCGCTATAGACAACGTACAAGTCCAACCTACCGAGGACCACCATGAACATGTCATTAATTGCGTCAACAAAACCATTGCCAGATCTTCACTCAACTACACCCATGATGAGAAGCTTTCACTTATAATCATCCTATTTGTACAAAAACTTAGCCACTATATTTTGCTCTGGAAAACAACTGTCATCGTTGATTCCAACCCTATGTAATACATAATTAGTCGAAGGCTTATCAATAGTAAGTTTGCATAGTGGATCATTGTCATACAAGAATTTGACCTCGAATTTGTTATTCCCAAAAGCAAGAAAGCCATGGCCTTAGTTGAACTCATTACAGACCTTCCCTCTACCACTATAAGCGAGTCTTTCTAGGACCAGTTACCTGATGAGCACCTCTTTCTGATTACAGTCGAATATCCTTGGTACGACGATATCCTTCTTTATCTCCACACCCATAAGTTCGCTCCCCACTTATATCACAATGATCCCCACAAAATACACCACCAGGCACCACGATACCTCCTCCTCGAAGACGTCCTATATCGTCGTGACATTAACACTATTCTTCGACGATGTCTAATGCATGAAGAAGCCAAGCAAGTTCTCAATAATTGCCATAGAGGTTCCTGTGGCGGCCACCTCTCTGGCTTAGCCACCACCAAAAAAATCTTATGAGCAGGCTATTTTTGGCCCTTAGTATTCAAAGATTGTGCCTATGTAGTCAAACGTTGCGTGAATTGTTAGGTCTTTTCCTGCTAAACACGGTATCCTCCTGCACCACTCCATCTAGTCATCATTGCTGGCCCATTTTGCAAATAGGCAATTTACTTTTTGGAATGCCATCCAACTTCGGCTCAAGGTCACCACCATATAATCGTTGTCGTCAATTATTTCACCAAATGGACTGAAGAGATGCCCACATTTGATTGTAAAGTAGTGACTGCTGCACGGTTCTTCTTCAACCACGTCATCTCCCGCTTTGGCGTTCCCAAGCAACTTGTCTCCGACAATGGAAGACACTTCCATGAAAAAACGTCCAAAGAATTCTTGTGGCTGTTAGGATTTAAACACGAATTTTCAACCGCTTACTACCCTCAGGAAAATGACCAGGTTGAAGCTGTTAACAAAATCCTCAAAACTATGCTCCAACGCACAGTAGACAAAAACAAAACCAACTGGCACCACATGCTCTTCCCTTCCCTTTGGGATTATTGCACCTCTGTCAAGACTGCCATAAGTTTTACCCCATTTCACCTTGTACATGGAGTAGAATCCGTACTCCCAATAGAGTGCCAAATCCCTACCCTCCAATCCGTCGTCGACTTGCTACCCGACACCCTTGCACTGGAACAATGCCTATTCACCTTGGAACACCTTGATGAACAACAACGTGACTCTCTTGAACAAAATGAAGCCATGAAAGTCCGCTCCAAGGCACATTATGATCGACAGGTGCGACCACATACCTTCAATGAAGGCGACTTTGTTCTTTTGTTTAATGCTAAGAAAGATGGTAAACCAAGACCCATGAAATTTGTATCTAAATGGAGAGTCCCTTATGTCATTAAGCATTGTCTCCCAAAAGGAGCATATATCTTAACCGACCATGAAGGTATTACCCTCAACAACCTGATCAATGGGTTGTACCTCAAAATATTATATCCTTATTTCTCTAGTGCGCCACAGGTACGAGATGTTTTGGTTATATGATTTATGCATTGTCAATACCTTGGTGATGTTCTTTACTATACTTGGGTATTTGCTCCGTATGTGCAGGATCTTGATCAAAACAATATGGAGCCTCTTGTTTTTCCATTATAAGAATAAGACTTCGAGCTCTACAAGCAGGGATCATGCACCCCACCACAAGTATCATTCTGAAACGGACATATAGACACTATTTACCCTTTGTTTTATAATGCATCTACCAATATTCCCACTGATAACCATATGGCTCTTATTCCCTGCCTTAATATGCCATCAACATCGTGTCCTAGAATAGAATTTTCCCCCATGGGTGTATGCACCATTTCCATCCCAGTGATCAATTGATACCCATGATGTTGACCCCCCACAATTCCGAGGAATCTGACCCAACTTGAAAAGACCCTCACTTAGAGTATCATTTCATAATTACACATTTACTCCACCAAGTAGACACTCGTTAGATCCCTCAACACATGATACGAGAACAATTCACAAAGATCCCTCATGCCTCCATGATTACTTTACCCTTTTTAATCCCCCTTGTATCATCACCCCTGCAAAAACACCAATGGGACCCCCACCCTCAGAATCAACCAGTTCTATTCGATTATCCCGCAGGTATACACTGCATGTAATCGTTTCCCGGGGCACCCGTATTTGCATCTCCAGGTTAGCCCTCACTCTATCATTGGAAAGTATCCCCCGACCCACTCAAAACCGTGGGGACTCCTCCCATCATCAAATTGGTCCCCCGACGCACCTAAAATTGTGGGGACCCCACCAATATTCTTTATGTACAAACAAGTTCCATCGTCACCTGTTTACATCGTATTATTTTGGCAACAACCAGTGGTCGCCTTTGATCGATGTATTTGAGTCTCCATATGTTCAACAATATTTTTTTTTATCGGTCACCATTACCCTTCGTTTTGCATATCCATCAAAGCCCTTTCACTTGCAGTTTGTCTCCACCTGTTTCAATCTGTTTCGTTCCGAAAGAAAAGTTTCCGCTCCCACTCCCCATGTTTACATCGATCAAAGGAAGTTATGAGCCCCACACTTATCAACTAGTCTTGTGTCAGGTCTGTCCGTCCACCAGTTGGTTATAGTATGATCTTGGTTCTTGTGATGAGACTTCCATATCAGCATGTACTTCAACTCTCGTCAACATCAAACACTACATTCCGAGAGTTGTAGTAGTTGCAGTTGTACCTTGGGATACCTTTCAATCACTATAAGGGATCACCTCGAACTTAGTAGGGAGAGTCATTAGTGATCCCTAACTAAGTGGTTTCCCCTATGCTCGACGTCAACACATCATCTCATCAAGGGGAAATGTACTTTTCAAGGTAGCAGTGTTCACATTTGGATATCATGGTAGCAGTCTATTTGGTATAGTGAATCTCCCAAGCATATCTACATACCAGTTTGGTCCCCCACCCCAGTGGGATTATAATGGTCACCAACAGTTCCACTTCTTTAATATTCTGAAGTAGTTCCTGTGGAATTTACTCAAACATGGATTGAATCCACCTTCATCCATGTCCCAATAGTATAGTAGAGTCGACAGCTTGGACCTCTCTCATTGTAATCACTTTGACAACATTTCATGAGCATGGGTATGCCTTCCTCGTTTGTATAAAAACTATTCTTTACTACAACTCCAACGGTCGTCACCAACAATATTCCCCCATTGGAGAACCCTATTTGTCCACATATGATTCATCCTACATAATAGGAGAGAAACAACAATAAACATGATGCATTATCGACTATACAGTACCCTTCGAACCTCATACATCAGGGGGCATCTGTTAATGCCTAAAAGTCGCACACATGCGACATTTCGGTGATTCATCTAGTAAGGCGTCATCAACATAAAGAATGCATCTCACCATAGGCATCCTCAACAGATCCAAAACACAACATGAGCCCATAAGTTCCAAAAAGCAGTCAAAGGAAAGGGTAGCGCAGGTAATACACTGATGACCCGCGTTATAACGCAAGTTAACTAAACAATGCCTGTGTACATCCGCACAAATTTTACTTTGATATATTCACTACTGTTAAAACGGCGGGACCACTAACTCCTACTGGTGCATTAAAGGCTCATTCCTCTCCAAGGATCCGAATTCGACTCCTCACACACTTGGTGGCATTAATCAGCCCCCCTTGTGTGCCTTGGAACTAGTTCATGGGAGAGGCCCGAGTTCACATTTGGATCTAGTTGTTTGTTGGCCACCTATTGGCCTATAAAAGGAAGCCATTGGAATTCATTTTGTAGAGAGAAATCAAAGCAATATCATACTGTTGGATTTGAGTTGGAGCTTCTTCATAGCCCACCATTTCCTACCATTGTGAGCATTCCCAAACTCCCTTGCCACCTTCCTTCAAGGGGCAAGTGTTTCTCTCCATTGTTCCAACATCTACTTAGCATTTAGTTTGGACAAGAAAGGCCTCCCTAAGGGAGATTGTTAGCTTCTCTTTAAGCCCACATTTCCTAGGTGTTGTACAACTATTCCATTGGGAAATACAAGAGTGGTTTAGCATATCTATCATTGTTATTGGAGTTTGCATTCTCCCCCCATCTCTTTCATTTTGTTTTTATCCTTATTTCTTTCTTTGAATGTAAATTACACTAACAATCTCTTGTAGGATAAATTGGAGAAATACCAACCAAACCAACAAAAGGGGTTCCAAGGACTGAGGCCTTGATGCAACTTACAAGGCTCATTCCCTCACCAAGTGGAAGAGTGCACTTGTGCAATTTTTTCCACAACAAGTACCTTGGAGATTGCAGTCATTAGTGGTAGTCTACATCACTATCAAGTAGTAGGAATACATCAATGTCGTCTAATCGATGGATTCTTCAAGTGTTCGACTTCAAGAACATCTATTCACACGTATTAGAATGTACTAGATACCTTGGGGTCCATTTTCATTATCGGTGGAATCCTTCACGTTTGTTAACGATATACATTAATGAACGATAATCAAATGGTTTCCTCCATGTTCGACGTTAGCTTATTTATTCACATGGTTTGGATTCGTACATATAGAGGGTCGGTTTGAAGACCTTGGGATAACAACAACATCTTTTTCCCAAGCTACGCAAGACTGTGCCTTCTCTTATGGTGGCACTTGATGAGACATAGATCCACTTTTGTATTCCTATGGCTATGTTCACACGCTTATGCTTTTCTCATGGATCCATGCTTGTATTATTGTGGCCATGATATATACATCAGTATTACATATGTATCAATTTACTTGAGGTCATGTTCTAACATTTTGGACATTGACATTACATCAGGGATCAGATTATCTGACAACTTGCTTATGTTTCAGGTACTTCGTTAAGACCAAGATTCTTTGTTTTCCGAGCTTCTTGACTCCACACCTCATTTTTATAATGTATTTCGGCCATCATGTTCCCCTCTGAACTCAAACATTAGGGGGCATTTGTTATAAGTCAAAACGACACTTCTCTATCCATGACGAGACTAAACTCGTCGCTCACACAAAATGACATTGTGTATGTAAGAGCCTTGGCTTGATACCCAGTTCCATGGCTTAAATCATTCTTCGTTTCTCCAACATTCCTATTTTATTTAACTTGGTTTGTGACTCACACACAGTTGATGGTCATGCAAACTGCATGTTACATGCCGATGAATGGTTCATCTACCTACATGTGCAATAAAATGTTGCATGCGCATCTTGTAAAGAGTTGAATCACGTGTTATATGCAGGTTGACTATTTCCCACTCACATGTTCTTATTAAAATTCAAAAAATAAAAATAAAATTAATTTTCAAAGCAGTTGGGGTGGTTCTTGATAACTTCCCCCATCAGTTACAACCATTCTCCATTCGATGACTTATTCCCTTTTACTATAAAATCAATGGAGATTGGCCATGAGGAGGACTTTTGTCTCATTAGAAAATTAATGCTAGAATAATTTTGACTCTCTTGAATCCCCTTGGTTTTGTGACTGAGATATTCTTATCCTATCTCACCTGGAGATTGCTTGAGTTTGTGGAGAAGAGAAGCAAGGAGACTTGGATCAAGGTTTTGCGAGGTGCCCAAGCATAGCAAGGTATATTTGTATTTTCTATTGTTCATTAATAAAAACAAGACATCTTTTATTTCCCAATATCATGTCACAACTTGCTTAATGAAATGATTATATTTTTATATTGAGATTAGGTATATATGGTCAAATGCATGCTTATATCTTTGTCTTAATTCATAGTTATTTTATTGTAGCCATAATCTTTTGAGGAAGGTACCATTTATGTTTTGTAGGTATTAAAGTGAAGGAGTTGAAGGTTTGGAATCATAAGTTGAAGGGTTACTAAAAGCTTGGACCAACCTACATAAGCAAGGTACACAATTTTAATCACCAAGTTCAACTTTCATCATATCTAAACCCTATCTTGATGTTTGCATGACTTTGGATGCCTATTTTATTTAAATCAGTATGTTGATGACCTCACCCCAGTCATAGGATAGTTTTCCTTACAACAATCAACACACTTTGGGACACATCTTTGTTCCATTTGGAATTCACTTATCAAACCCAACATTGGATCTACAATTGTATTCTCCACCTTGGATCTGGGATCCACATCACCATCATAAATGTTTATATGCCTCTAATGTATATGGAAAATTAGTATTATTGGAAATCTATCTGGGATCTAAAAGAATCAAGGGAGATTGAGAGTTGCATGTTAGCAAGGAATTTCAACATTCTACTCTTAGGGAAATAAAAAAGGGGCAGATTATTTGTTCGTGATCCGTTCAGGGAGCATATGGAATATCTAATGACTGAGTGGGATCTCATAGAAATAAATCCCTCTAAAGGAAAATACATGTGGTCAAATAAGCGCATTGAGAAGGATCACATTGTTGCGATACTATATTGTTTTTTGATACAAAGTTACTTGCTTATGGAGGACCTCCATATGGCCTCTTGAATCCTTCCTTCTACAATTTTAGACCACAAATCCATTTGTCTCCATATTCATCTCCATCAAAATTCTCGACCTCTACCTTTCTGCTTTTTCAAATATGTGGTTACAAGATCCCCAAGCCTTGGAATTTATTAATATGACTTTGCATTAGTTCACCGATGGATCCCCTCTATACATTTGGGAACATAAACTCAAACTAGTAAAAAAATAGCTCAAGACCTAAGCCAAAAACTCATACAAGCAATTGGATCAGGAAAAAAAGAGTTGCAAACCCAACTAGAAAATATTCAAGTGAAAATGGAAAGTGAAGAAATCACAAATCAACTACAATATAAGGAGAGACCACTATGCCTCAAAACCCAACAAGCTACCATAGCAGAGAAGAAATCATGGCGTCTCAAATCCAAGAGCATGTGGCTCAAATCGGGGGACCAGAATACCTCATTTTTTTTTAGGCAATCAAAGGCAAGATAACATCACAACAATGTCAAATAAATAAGGCTAGATGATGGGATCCTCCTCAATGAATTCCAATCAATAAAGGATGCATCTAAAAGTCACTTTGAGAACCTCTACACCAATGAAGGGAAGGAAAATAGGGAATCAACCCAAGAGATGTTGGAACATATACCCCATCTCATCAATGAGCAATAAAATCAAGAACTTGATAAAAATATTTGAGGAAGCATAAATCATCAATGCTATTTTGTGTCTAGCATTGAACAAAGCCCTGGGACCATATGGATTTTCTAGATAATTTTAAAGAACATGATGTCCCACAATCAAGCAGGACCCAATACACATGCTGTGGTACTCTCAAAATAAGCACAAGTTGGGGGCATCACCAACTCATCTTTCTTGGTGCTTATTCCCAAATAGGTAAATCCCACTTCCTTTTTCATATCCTATCCCATCTCTCTATGCAATTCTTCATATAAGATATTGACCAAAATGATAGAAACCCACCTAAATGAAATAATATTTGAGAATCGAGGGGGCTTCATGCAAAATAGGGAAATATCCGATAGCATCATCATGGTTCAAGAATGTATCCATTCCACCCAGGTTAATTAAAAAAGGTATGATAATTAATATCGACATGGACAATGCGTTTGACAAAGTTAGGCATTCATTTCTTTACGAGGTTCTAAAACAATTTGGGTTTTCCTCGTGTTTTGTCCAATGGATTCAAGCATGTGTATTTGGACCATGGATAGATCCCCTAATAAATGACAAGCCAAATGAATTCTTTAAAAGTAGGAGGGGATTGCAATAAGTTTGTCCTCTTTCCTCATTGCTCTACATCATGATGGTAGACTCCATTAGTAGGAAATTAATAGAGCATGAAAGACCGACTGAGGAAACTTGCAAGAAATAACTACTGCAAGAGGAATCAATCACTCCTAGTTTGCGAAAGACACCCTACTGATGGGAGGCGCATCCATAGTCATTGTTGAGTAGTTCCATAAAATCCTTACTCATTACCTCAATACTACTAGGGGCAAAACCAATAATGGTAAAATCCAAATTTATGCATGGAATATTAGAAATAGGCTCTTACACTTCATTGTCAGGAGTCTAAAATTCACATATCCCAAAAATTTGTCCTCATTCAAATACTTGGGCATGCCTATGTCATTAAGCAACCCCACAAGCATAGTCTAGCAAGATGCAATCTTCAATATCAAAGGAAAAATCTCCCAATGGGGAGCCCAATGGTTAAATATAGTGAGAAGGATTATTCTAATAAGATTGGTACTTTCAACCCTCCCTCTCTTCCATTTCTCTATCATGTTAATTGTAATGGGAATAACCAACCAAATCTTGAAAGAAATAAAGAGGTTCTTATTGCAAGACGACAAAACAAACACTAAAAAATTTCATCTCGTCAATTGGAATACAATCAGGGCACCAAGGAACCACAGAGGGTTGGGAATCAAGGACCCTCATAGAAATGGGAGCTCAAATAGGGCGGTGTTTAATGATAGGTAGGTTAAAATGGTGGAAGCAAATTCTTTATAAAAAAATATCAGCTTGGGAAAAGGAAACGCTACACAAAAAATATTTCAGCATGTCAAAAAGGTTCTCATATTTGGAAGATGTTAAAAGTTGTAGCATTAATAATATAATCCAATATAATGTGGGTTATGGGTGATGGAAATTAAATTAGGATATGGTACGGAAACATAATGGGGAAACCCCCTCTAGTGCAACTCGAGTCCCTACAACCTCTCAGAATTTGGATGAGGCAAGCAAGAATTTCCACTCTCAATGAGATATCAATTTGGTCACCATATCTAAAGTCTTAGGAAGGATGGGATATCAATTCCCCTCCTACCATATCCCACTTGGAAGCAAATATGAAATCTTAGTTCAAGGGTTCTGCCCCATCTAGGCTATTGGATCATGAAAGTTGAGGATGGGGAGCTAAGGGATTCATTGTCAAGCATGGATATCTTAATCTCATTAAATCACATCATATTCCTCCCAATTCTTAGTTTTGGAAAGATTTATGGCATGGCAATGGGATGCCAAAGGTTAACTCCTTTTGTTGGGTCTTAGTGCATAACAAGATTCTCACTATTGAAAACTTGTCCAAGTGAGGCATGAAGATTGACTAGAGGACATATGATAAATTAATATGGAACAAAAAACTAAAGTACAATTGGAATGATATGTAGTTGAAAACATTATTTTGAACAAATATCTATAACAATCATTGCCAACATTATGTGCTCCCTCTTTATTGACATTCAAGGAGGAAAGTTATTGTTTATAATAGAAATAGGTCACATTAAGCAAATGGACCTCATGCCTCCAAATGGATTAACACCATTAGTTGCCAACAAAAATCTAACACTATGAGGTTCTTTAAAAGCTGGCTATCTTTCCTTGATATCCCTAAATGTTGTACCATCTATAGGAATTCACATAACACCATATTCACTTCTATTTTATGCATCGTAATCCATAAATTGTGTTATGTTTTTACACATGAACAATCATTGGAAACATGGGATTATGAGAATATGGAAAATAATCTTGTATGGCACCTTATTGATTGTTACGTGATCAATTTCGATATCTACTAATTCCACATTGAGTCCATCTCAAATTTGTTGCATGTTGTCCATAATACATAATATGGTAATTAGGACATGAATCAATGTCATCATACTCCATTCCTAAATATTTCATAATGAAAGACAATTCTTGGTATTTGCAAGGTAAATTATTTGATGGTGGTAGGAGAATATTACCTAACAGTCTACAACATTCAAACAAAAAATGTAAGTAATGAATATTCATCAAAATTGCATCCATTATACAATTAACACTAAAAACATATATAATTCTACTACATACATTAGGATTTGTGTGAGACGAGTGTTTGATAAATCGTTCAACACTTCCAAGTTCTCCAACAGAAAAATTGGGGAGAGAAGATTTGTCCTTGAGCTTTCATATAAGATTTTTTATGCCTTATCAATCGAAGGTACATTATGAACATGGTCATCAAAGTTATCATCCATCGGAGAAAAGTTGTCACGGATCAATATTTTTGTCCTTTCATTCTCAATTATATCAATATCATCATATTTATTGACTAGAGGATTAACTTCATGATCTCCATCATCTTGTTCAACAATATTTTTGCTAGAACTTAGCACAACCTTGTCCTCCAATCCAATCCTAGAATGCTTTGTCTTTGTAATTACAAAAAATCAAATATTTTTAGTCTATATATCAAATACTAAAACAAAAAATATATATATGATAATAAAAATTAACCTGTAACGATTAATATCTTACCAATGGACAAAATTTATGCCACGCTTTGAAGTGCCCATAATATCAACAATGTATTTTGGATAAAGACTTTAAAATTATTCTCTTTAATCCCTTATACATTCTACAAGGACACCAACATTTACTATCACCAAGTTGCTCCATTTTTTTTTTTACAATAACGGTTGAGAGATATATATTAAAAATCGAAGAAACGTTTACAAAATGTTGGGAGAATGTACCCGTCAAAATGAGGGAGAGTTCACTTCTGTCCCAGTTTGAGAAATTCGACACACCAGAGTTTTTGACATAAGAGGGAAATAGGCACCTCGAAAATCTTCATAACTTAATACAGACATCTACATAAAAACTTCTAAAAACATAACTTATGACAAAGCAACTCACAAAGGACTGAATCTACATTAACTTCAAGGAGACAGGGTCTTCTTTTTCTTCCTTCCGACCGTAGCGTCCTCATTATCTTCCATGCCCAGAAGAATAGCGGGGCTGTTGCTCCTACTGGTACGAATGCAGTCAACCTTGGACTCCACTATCCTTAACCCACTATGCGGAGAGTCGATTTTTCCTACCAGCCCCTCAAAGAACTCTTGCATTTTGATGTTGTTGCCTCTAATGTCCAATTAGATATCTGCACGAAAGTATCCAACTGGGAAATGACCTTCTTGATGTCCTTGCTTTCTCCCCTTAACTAGCCAACCTATGCATCGATGTCATGCAAATGCGAAATCACTCCTGGTGGAGGGATTTCCATTCCACGAGGAGAGTCGAAGTTCCCAAAGCCACCGACGCCCCCATTCACATTCCAGAGTTTACCGACCCCTGTGTCACCAAGGTTATCACTGACCAGGTGCAGAGCCACATTATTCTGATGACCGAGACCATCTTCCATGATTTTCCAATTCTTCTTGTTTTCCTGCTCATAGCTGATATAGTCTGCATTGAGCCGCAGTCTTTGTCCTGTTTCACTATTTGGATGACGAACACGCCTGGAATGAATGCCAACTGCCCCCTGTAATTCTTTCTCCCCACTTCCCTGGACCGCATCGAGAGTCAAAGGGAATGCTACGCCCCAATTCCTCCTGTGGAAACCTGTAGATTGTCCATACATATCTTGCACTGGAGAGTCGGGAGACAGAGCCCTGCAGCACTACCGGCATTCCTTCCATCCATTTTGTATCGAAAAAATGCAGAGCTACCAGAACACAGCAGAGGGGCTCTCCAGAGAATCAGAATGTGCTCGACCGCCAACTTTTCCCAGGACATATACCATGACCACCCTGCCTTCTTGTCGATTTTAATTCTCGCATGCGAGACAGGTGTGGCCTGACAAAACATGCCACCACTCTTGTCTTGGGGATGCTCAAACGGATCTAGGAGGGATTTGGCAATAAATGTTTTCCCAGGTGGGATCTTACCACGATCAGACATGCCACTAATGCCACTAAGGCACCCACTCCATAGTTTCATGTGTTCCATTTCTTGCTAACACACCACAGTTTTGTCTAGCCCCGAGATTGGCCATGGTATCGGCCGCAACATTATCCTTTCTTAATATATGAAAGAAAAAAAATTGAGTCATAGTTGTATGAGTTGATCGAGCTGACGAGAAGAGTATGGTATTTTGAGATTGGGGTTTGCTGCTTTCTGATTAAAGCCCTAGTGGTTTTAATGACAATGAGAGAGTCACCTATCACCACAAGCTTTCGAATGTTATTTTTCTGCGCAATATCGATGCCTTTGATCATTGCGAGCCATTCTGCCTGGTTGTTGGTTTGTCTACCTAACCTCCAAGCATAATCTTCCACTTTGCTTCCTCCAGAGTCTAGAAGGACCCCCCCCGCACCTGCCAACCTAGGATTTCCTTTTGAGGTGCCGTCAAAGAAAAGAAAGTGACTGTCACAAGTTCTCATCCAGTCCTGAAACTTACTTGGCTTCAAACGAAGCTGCCAACCAACTGATTTTTTGTTTGCCGGACGAGGAGCCATGAGGGTTGAGTTGGGAATCAAAAGGTCTGCTGTCCAAATCTTTTCTTCGACGCTAAGGGGCTCTTTGCTAAGGTTATACATACCTCTCGAGGAGAGCGTCTCAATCCAGAGAGCAGTTGCATTTGAGATCACCTTGCCCAGAGAAGTCCGAACTTCTTCAAAGATTTCCTTATTTCTTGCATTCCAAATCTTCCCGCAGA
Source organism: Larix kaempferi (assembly GCA_027924585.1). NCBI lineage: Eukaryota > Viridiplantae > Streptophyta > Pinopsida > Pinales > Pinaceae > Larix > Larix kaempferi. The sequence goes on along the minus strand of BSBM01001483.1, from coordinate 3,474,063 downwards.
TAAATTTGGGATAAGCTATCCAAGATCTTTTGAAGTCTGGTTTCCTGTAAAAGGTATTATCATAATAAAGATGCCAATTAGCAAAAAGATCTCTCCATGCAGTGGGGAGTATGAGCCTTGGTTGAATGTCTTGATTCGCTCTGCGCCAAACTTCTATGGCGAAGCTGCATTCAAGGAAAATGTGCTCGACGGTTTCTTCCGTGACTTTACAGAGAACATATCTTGCTGGCCCCTGAATATTTCTTTTTTGGAGGTTTTCTGCTGTTAGGATCTTTTTTTGAGCGAGTAGCCAATTGAAAACATTTACCTTTGGAATCCCATCCTTGTTCCAAATTCGGTCCCATTTCCTGTCTTTATTGCAATGATATCTCAGGGTGTCAAGATATTTATACCCCTCCTTAACCGAATAAAATCCCGCAATTCCCCATCCTCTCTTATCTTTCTCGGAAAGGTGTATGGGGGTGGCTCCATGAAAGAGGGAGAGAAGTAGACAGTAATCAGGCGTAAGTTGGGCTGGGAGGTCAAGTGTTCTCCAACATGCCCACTTCCCATGGTTTGTCCAAGTGGAAAGATCATAGAGGGAATGGATATCAACCTGCTCCATCCAAAGTTTCAAGTTATTGAGCTCATGGAGGTAGTTTGCAGGTGGAGTTGTGCAAAAGTTGTCTTTCCAAATCTTGATCTGTTTCAAATTGCCAGGGATCCAAGTAAGGTTGTCTTGTATTACACTGGCTGCATCACCAAGTTTCTCCATTAACCTAGAAACAATCCTCAAATTCTCCTCTTTTGATATACTTGTCATTGTTAACTATATTTACAACAATATCTACTAAAGGAATACTAGTACAATATAAATAATATTCAAAGATTAAAAAATTGTTTTCAAATTGTTTACGCGAAGAGAATTTCAAATATATAGAGAATGCAAATTTGATTTGTTGGGGAAAAACAATATTTAAAAGAGAATTCTTACTACTTCATGTGTCATATTTTTCTTGGAGCATCCGAGTCACTATGTATGATAGTGTTATGATATTAGTTTTCTGTCACCAAGAAAAGGGTGTTCTACATGGTCCCCTTTTGTTGAATGTGTGGTGGTGACATACTTGATATTTGATGGAGTTAACACCTTTCTTATATCTTTCCTATGGTGTTGGATGTTGTGTGGTGATGCACTTTTCCTTTGTGAGATTTTCCTAGGTGATATAACATTGTAACATTGTTATACATCACCTAGGGGGGTATGTATTTGATGATGTAGCACCCTTATTGCTATGCATTATTTCTTAAGTTTGAGTTAGAATGGGGTACTAAATCATTTTCATATCCTAGATTGAACCTTATTTTTAATCTTTTGAATAGGTCTTACCTTGGTACCATGATGGTGCATTGCTATGAGATACAACTTATTTTGCATTATACAACACTTTGGAGCACACCCCTTCATTGACACACATGGTAAAGTGGATCACAATATTTTATTATTATTTTCTTGAGTGGAGGGGCCACTCCTTTTGTTGGAATTCATTAAATTCTTATATGGCCCACTTGCATAGGTTTTGAGGAATTGTAACCACCTTGGAGTTTAGTTTATTATTTATTGGAGAGTTTCCATGGTCAACATGGATAAGGATGAGTTGGTCACATTGAAGAAATAATCTTTCTATTTTGGGAGATTATTGAAGGTCCCGAGACCTTTGACTTGTCATGCATGTAAAGTGTTCAATTTATTGAAGGCATCTTGCACACATACCTATGTATAATATTGGAGAGACTTACATTGGAGTTTACATGTGGGAAGACACTCTCATTGACATTTCCTTTTGCACACCTTTCCACACCTTGTTCACTCATATGATGGGATGTACCACTCATGGAGACACACACATGCTTCAAGGAGGATTATTATTGCACAAATGTCCATATACCTTGTGGACCACACTTTCTATTTTGAGGAGTTGGTTAAGGACTCATTGTACTTATGTAAAAAAGAGTGATTGATAGGAGGATATACTCCCTTGTTGTATTTTGCAAACATTATCGTTATAAATAAAGTTCAAGGCATCTGCCTTGGGTATTGCATGTACATGTGCATGTGTATTCTGGTTTCTTTATTGGGATGCATATTGTTATATTTTTTCTAATGTTTTATGTTGATTAACTATTGACATATTGGCTAAGTGTTGGCTAAATATTGGAAATAATGGCCAAGTATAAAGTATCGTTGGGATGTTTTAAAGGTTGCGCTTGGACATGTGCCTTCTCTTGAATGAACTTGGTTAGTAGGATTTGGTTTCATTTAACAAGTTGTAGTTTAAGGAAAAGTTATGGGAAAATTTTAGGTGAAGAGGTTTAGTTTGGTTGTAGTAGACATATGCATAGTATTATTGTATTATTGATCTTGAAACTTGAGAGGCACACTTGGAAGTGGACATCTTATCCCTTGGGCATGTCAAAACCTGCTTTTACCGATGTTCTCTCTCTCTTGGACTTTCTCCTTTTTATTATATCATATCTTGTAATGGAATAGTGAACTCTCCTAGAGAGGGATGGAAGCTACATGATTATGTTGACAAGGAAACTTTAACGAGGATGAGCCTAACTACTCCATTATTTTATTATTTTGACTTTTAAATGAGTTAGTTAGTGAAATATTGTATTTTAATTATAAGAAAGATACACATACCTTTATGTAAAGGAGCCTTTCTTCATTCATTTATGATGGTAGATATAGGGTTGTGAGAAAGCTAGAGAATGAGAAGTGATATAGAATAGGAGCTTGGATTTGAAGGCTGATGTTGGGCTCTATTGTATATCAAATCCTTGAAGATTTAATGGAGTGAGGTATGGCATCTACTTTTTTATGAACCACTTTTCACTTAGGAGTAAAGCAATGCAAGGAGGTTCTCCCTCTTGTTTTCTTATAGTTTTTATTATGCACGTCTTATCCATATTCTATCAAACTAAGTTGTTGATTAGAATAATAATTCAGCCATAAAAAAACACCTCCATATTAGGATTGATGAGTGGCACCTTTTGGACTCTCAAAGGCTAGTTTTCACATTAATTTCTTGCAAACACTCTAAGGTTGAATGTCACAGATTAGTTCTTTCCTCCTTAACTATTTAATGAAATGATGAATATTGTATCAACTAGTTCTTTCATTTATTAGATGGTTGAATGTGGAAAATTATACCTCTCCACCATATATCCCAACTCAGAGTTGTTGATTGTGACAAACTAGTTCTTTCATTTTTTTCAATATTTCATGATTCCATTAATGTAATAGGATGATATGACCTTGCATTATTTCAATCTCATTTTATTTCCTTGTTCTCTTCTTCACATTCCCTTATTTCCCACATCCATTTTCGCATTTCCATTTTCATATATTACACCAACCTTTTGTTTTGTTAAGGATTAATTTTCAAACTTCACCTTAAGCCTCCACTCCATAACCTTAACAATCCTACCTTAGGGATCTCCCCTTGTGTTGGATAAAATCCAACATAAAGTGTGGGGAAGAGATGTTGAGGTAAAAATGGGAAGCCTTCCTAATTCAACTTAATATTTCACCTTGGTGGTTGGGACCTTTTCACCTTTGGTCCTCTTGGTCTTCAGAATAACCCTCTATCATCCAACCAAGCATCTAATAACTAGTCAAGCTTTGATCTTCATTTTGTACATTTACACTTTCCCCTATCGTTTCACTCGCCCATGAAATGCGAAGAGACTGATCAAGATTTAGTTATGGAAAATTGTAACTTCCATTGCTCAAATGGAATTGTTGTCATAGAGATATCATCATGCGCTAAAGGATAAAAGTGTTTCATTGTTGAGGGGGAAATGCCACAAGAGTGATAAATACTCCTTGTTATCCTTGTAGGTTGCAACCAAAGAAATAGTTGTAATTGTGGGTTAGTAGACCATACACCAATAGGCCAAAAAAATGAATGAATAACAATAAAATGAAAATTGACAGGTGCTCATAACATTAAAAAAGAGAGTGAGTTAGCTTCAACCATGTAGTATTTTCCCAATGGAAAAGCTTGTTACAAATGGTGTCACCTAGGAGAAGGCAGCTTCAATGGTATCCAACAATATCCCTTAGGGAGGGGTCACTTTTGAACTCTCAATTGCTTGATAACTAACTTGCAACAATGAGGAAAAATACTTGCTTCTTGAGGAAAAAGACAAGGGATATTTGAATGCAAAATAATAATAATAAGACGGGTGAAAGATGATCCCTCAAACCAATTCTTGCAACATAAATTTCCTCTAGATTTATCCTTGTTGAATGCATACTCATGGCTTCCTTTTATAGGCCAAATGGAGGACTTGAAACATTTAGTTACCAATGTGAATGCTCCATATCATGAAGTGGTCCTCCATGTACAAGAAGGGGGCTATTGAATGCTCCCAAGCATGTGAAGAGGTCAATTCAAAAATTTTGGGCCAAGAAATGTTGTTGTGAGCCTTAAATGCACCGCACAGAGATGGTGGTCTCACTGCTGGTACAACCATGCGGGTTTCAAAGCATAAGTCGCGTGGGTTTAAAAAAAAAATTCGTACAGTTGTCCATAATAGTTTACTTTAATAATTCTAAGGTTCAAATCTCATTGTGAATTTGATGAGAATGATGTTAATAAGTTGCATGTTGTATGTTGATGATGTCTTATTGCAGTAATGTCCGAAATGTTGCATGCATGCGAGATTTAGGCGATAACAGATTCCCTCTGATGTTTGAGGTTAGAAAAGAACTGTCACCAGCCAAAATACATCATTGTTTCTTTCCCTCATGTTGATATTTTGAACTGTGAAGGTTAAGTTAGCAATTTTTTAGAGTAAAGGAGCACCCGCTGGGAGGGTGTTGGTGATGACCATTGAAATAAGTAACTAGTAGGTGACAAAAAAGTGATTGTTTATACAAACGAGACAAACATCCCTATGCTAGTGAAATTATGTCGAATTGGATTACAATAAAAGGAGACCGAGGGGTTATCTCTATAAACTATTAAACATAGGGATGAAGGTGGCTTCAATCGCTATCTAAGTAAATGTGACTTGGACTGTTGATGATGATGTTGATGTCGAAGTAGTGGAATTGTTGATTATTGCTACCAACCTACGAGGGTGGAGGAATTGAATAATAATGAATTTGCCAGATGGGTAACTTGCATGTGTCAGATGAATAACTATGTTTAATCATAAATTAGAGAGAATTGACGACTCTCTCTACTCAGTCCAAGGCGAACCCTTATTTTGATGAAAAGGGTACCTAAGGTACACTCATAACTACTTCAACCCTTAGAATGAAGTGATCTAACGTTGATGAGAGTTGAAGCAAGTGGTAAGACGAGGTTCTTATAATGAGAACCAAGATAATTTTGTAACCAATTGGGATACTAACATAAATTTAACAAGGCTAGCTGGTAAGCACGGGGCTCATGAATTCCGTTAATCAGTGTAACACCCCTAGTTTGAAACCCCTAGTTTGATGATGTCAAGATGTAGCTATGGTTATGAATGCATGCAAGGTTGAACATATTGTATTTCCCAATTATTAATATTAAATTCTACAACTGACTGTGCTGAGGTAGTACGCTGAAGAGATAAGGTACTCATGTATTCACAAGAGACAGTAAGGGGGTTAGAATGTATTAGGGGGAAAAACCATGTTATGACCCCATTAACCTTTTAAGTCCCTAAACTTACCTTATGTTATTAATTTAGCCAAAAATCTCTTTTTATTAACTTAAACATATTTTATGGATTAAAGGGGATTAAGTGTGATTAAGGACATGTCTTAGTTTTTAATTAGTTTTAAAAAAGAGAAAAATGTGGCTCATGGGAGAGATCACATGGGGAAAGGAAAAATTATCATGCAAACAAAAGATTTGAAAATTTTCCCAAGCCATTGTGGGAAGAGAATTCTGAGAGAACATAGGAGAATGATTGTCTGAGAATGGAATCTGATATGAATTCCTGAACTCGTGAACCAGATTGTTGGATATTTTCTGCTGAAACTCTGTCCATTTTTGTCTCTAGTCATTCCACTGAAATGGAAAATGGTGTAACTAGTTGTCTTGGTGGAATTATTAGTACAGATGGAAGTGATGTGTCTCATTGTTGTGTAGTTAGAAGGAAATCAAGGAAGTGAAATGCATCGATTTGCATGGAATTGGATTTAAGCCATTTTTTATTGCCATTTTTTAATCCTGAGAAATTATGGGACTAGTGAGATGTCTGTCTAGTGATGCGTGAGTGTTAGCACAAGGGTGGAATTTTGATGAGAGATTAATGATAAAAAATTCCTATGGTTGGGTGGAGCGTGCTTCACACAGATCCAATTGCCCATTCAATTGAAATATCATATAAGTATTGGTTAAAATTGTTATGAAATCTTCTTGTTATTTAACAATTTATGGAAAATTCAATGATGAATGGAATTCAATGAATAATTTGTTTGAATTCTAGATGTGAATGTTGGGTTGGTTATGCATGCCAAAATTTATTTTAAATTATAATGGAAATGACAAAAATTCCAAGTATGGAAATGTATTTATGGGCATTTAATTTTTCATAGAAGAATAAGTTGTAAATTCTGGAAGTGTAAATGAATTCTGGGAAAATTTAATTTTTTATTATGCATACACACACATAGGGGTGTTTTTTCATTCCCAGTACTTGTGTGTCTCTCCATAAAACGTTTTGGTCAAGCCCGACCATTTTATACTTTGCCAGAAGACATTTCTATGATCAAAAGTTGTAAATATGCTCATGAGTCAATGTTTGAGTGTTACTGAATATTTGTTTTTAAATGACTTAATAAATTCTTATTCATGGCCAGTTTTATTCTTTCTTAACTGTTGTCAAAGTCTTTTGATAGCCAGGGTGACATGCATAAGGTACATTGTGCATTTCCTGTAATATGATTTTCTTTAATTCACTTTCAGCTGGTATATAAATTCTGCCATTAAATTGAAGAGTTCCATCTTCAACCAACTCATATTTGTAAAATTTTAACAGCTTGTTTGCTTGCAACGTTGTCACAACATGTAAATAAAGGTCATCTACTTTTAATTCCTCTTGCAACTTGATTTTTAAATCAAAATTCCAATTGTTGATAGTTGAAACTTGCATTATCTAACTTCTTCTGCTAAGTGCATCTGCCGCTCAGTTTTCTTTTCCTTTTATGTACTTGATTTCAAAATTGAATTCACTCAGGAATTCAATCCACCTGGCTTGTTTTGCATTCAGATGAGGCCGCTCAAAAAAAAATTTTAGGCTGTGATGATCTATCTTTAATTCAAACTTGTTTCCCATGAGATAATTCCTCCACATTCAGAGGGCATGAACTATAGAAGCTAACTCCATATCACGAGTAGTATAGTTATTTTCATGTTCCTTCAAATTCCATGATTTATAACAAATTACATGCACATATTGCATCAGAACTCCACCAATTCCTTCTAGAGATGCATATGTACATACCACATATTATTTGTCTGGATCCATAATTTTTAATATTTTGCACCCTTCTTCTGTAATGACATAACTGGATTTTCAATCCAAGAGAAATCTTCTATGAACCTTTAGTAGTAACCTGCAAGCGCCATAAATGATCTTACTTCCATGACATTTCTATGAGTAGGCCATTCTTGTATGGATTTTATCTTTTCCGAGTCCACTACTACTCCCTCTTTAGAGATAATATGTCCCAAATACAACATATGATTCTGATAAAACAAGCATTTGTTAAGATTGGCATAAAGTTGATTTCCTCTCAGGATATGCAAAGTAATTCGGAGATGTTCTTCATGCTCTTCTTCAGATTTGGAATATACCAAAATATCGTCTAGGAATACTATAATGAACTTGTCCAAAAACTCTTTAAACACACCATTCATTAGACAGATGAATGTGGCTAGGGAATTTGTCAGTCCGAAAGGCAAGATTGTATATTCATAATGCCCATACCTAGTTCTAAAGTTGTGTTGCTGATGTATTCATATTTTATGTGCACTTGGAGATACCTATATCTCAAATCAATCTTGGAAATTACTTTTTCCCCTCTCAATTGATCAAAGAGGTCATCAATCCTCGGTAGCAGATACCTATTCTTGGTTGTATATTTTTTCACTTTCTTGTAATCCACACACAATCTTAGTGTTCCATCTTTCTTTCTTTCTTACAAACAGAGCTGGCGCTCCACATGGTGACACACTGGGCCATATATAACCTTTCTTTAACACCTAGATGATCTTTATTTACAAGTTGTAACAACATTGCAAGCAAGCAACACACCATTACAATTTTGCACATATGCATTGGCTGAATATGGAACTCTTCAATTTAATGGTAGAATTTACATACCAGTTGAAAGTGAATTAAAGAAAATCATATTATAGGAAATGCACAATGTACCTTATGCATGTCACCCTGGTTATCAAAAGACTTTGACAACAGTTAAAAAAGAATACTACTGGCCTGGTATGAAGAAAGAAGTGGCTAGTTTTATTGCTCAATGCTTGGAAGGTCAAAGAGTAAAAGCAGAACACAAGCATCCTTCTGGTTTACTTCATCCATTTCTAGTACCATAATGGAAGTGGGATGTGGTAACCATTGATTTCATTACAGAGTTACCAAGAACATTGAAGCAACACGACTCTATTATGGCGGTGGTTGACAAGTTGACAAAGTCATCCCATTTTATACATGTTCAGACAACGTTTAAGGCAACCAAGATTGCAGAGATCTATATGAAGGAAGTTGCCAAGTTGCATGGTATTGCAAAAACAATTGTTTCATATCGAGATCCAAAGTTCACTTCGAACTTTTGAAAAGGGTTGTTCAAGGAATTTGGAACCAAACTAAATCCTAGTACAACTTATCATCCACAAACGAATGGAAAAACTGAGTGAGTAAATCCAATCATTGAGGACAAGCTCAAAATGTATGCGATGGACAAACCCAGTAAATGGGAATACTACCTATATTTAGTGGAATTTGATTACAACAACGGTTACCAACTGTCGTTGAAGATGAGTACATTTGAAGCATTGTATGGCAGGAAGTGTAATGTTCCAGTGAATTGGGACAAACCAGTGGATAGGCTAATAGTAGGACCTTAAATGATTCAAGATATGGAACAACAGGTAACTAGGATCAAGCATAATTTGAATGTATCTCAAGACTGACATAAGAGCTATGTTGATAAAAAAGAATGCATAGAGAGTTCCATGTTGGGGACAAAGTGTTCCTAAAGGGCCAAAAAATTTCATTGCGGTTGGGTAACTGCAAGAAGTTCGCCACTAGATTTTGTGGGCCATTTCAGGTCCTAAGCAAAATTGGATTAGTATCCTATGAGTTAGCTTTACATCATATGGTTAAAGTATTAATATTTGGTTGAGCTTTGATATTTAATTCTTTTAGATGCAGAGACTTGAAGCAATGAGACAATTCAATCCATGAAATTTATACAACCATAACACAAGATATACCCTAGGGAAAATCCTCAAAATTATGAGAAAAAACCCCAACAATTCTTCTAAGTATAATATAATGGATAGTAGAGAATGTTTTCTTTTACAACATAGCAAATTGCTTTCGGAAGATAATATATCACCAAACACTCTTGATGAAGATACATAAGCAATAGAGAAGAGAGATCAATCGGATCTGTTCCCAACACAACAATAACAAGCACGGACAATACCCTGCACAAAGAGAAGTGCATTGCCTTCAATGGAGAAGAGAATTCGCTTCACATTGGATTCATCAATCCTGTATAACATATTTATACATTCTTCTCTTCTATTTTTAACTTCTAACTTCAGGATGAACTCGCCCTCAAACCTGATGTATTAATCTTGCATGCAGAGGTGTGCCCCACTTCTCATGCAGTGCCTCATCTCACTGAGCTGAACTTATGATGAACTCGCCTCTTAATTGAAATCTTGCCCACTTAGTTAGGTGGCTAACTTAAGTGTTGACATGCAAGTGTCACAACTCACGTGTCATATTTTAGTCTAACATAAGTGTCATCATGCAATAACACTTAGTTAACTAGATCTTCTTTGTTGTCACTTAGTTAACTCTCTTGAACTAAAGTGTCATCTTTTAGTTTAACTAAAGTGAAAACACTTAAGTTAACTAGTCCTTTTTATTTAACACTTAGTTAACTGAAATCATGCTGATTTATTTACTTGAAGTGACCACTGTGATTTCTTTAACAATTCGAGTTTTATTTAATTAGTTGAAGTGTTTGCATGGGCAATTTTGAATTCTTTTGATCTCTATGCTTTATATTTTATTTCTTTATCTTTTATTGCATCGTCAATATGTGCTAACTTTAATTACCCATCACATTATATTATACTAAGAAGATGTATCGGATGTTGTGATCATATTATATTATTCCAGACCAAATGATCGTATGCTAAAGTAATTTACTTTAGAGGTGATCAATCTCTAAAGGAGACTTAATAGCAATCTGGTGATCATGGTTAATAATACATCACACAAAATTAAATACTTTTAACAAGTAAAGCATGACCTTTATATGGGAGGTCCATCATGGATACCTTTATACAAAAGGTTTACATGATAATCATGACTTGACACACAAGTCTAGAGTCTTGTCCAACAATACTTTACAACATCTTTAATTTGATCAATTACCTCTATACGGGAGGAATAACCTTTGCACAAAAGGCAATCAAAGTGTTCACCTCTATACGGGAGGATAAATCTTGGCTACACAAGATTGGTTTGGAGAATGTCTCCCAATGTTGTATATTTAACATAAAGTACATAATGTTTTTCATGTTTCATTATTGAAAAAGTATGTTTATGATTTTAATCACATACTTGATTGGTCTGTGGTACAGGTGGAACCCGAAGGGGAAATCCAAGTACATCCAAACTGCATATTAGACAGAAGAGTTAAGACACTCAGGAATAAGGTCATAGGACAGGTAAAATTCCAATGGACCCACTACAATCCTGAAGAAGCAACTTAGGAAATGGAAGATGCTATGCAAGGAGAATACCCATATTTATTTTGAAGACTTGTATATATATGCAATGTAAATAAGTTTTGAAAAATTGTATTCATATGTTTTTGGACAATGAAACACGAGGACGATGTAGAATTTAAGGGGGAGGGTGATGTAACACCCCTGGTTTGAAACCCCTAGTATGATGGTGTTAAGATGTAACTGTGGTTATGAATTCTTGCAAGGCTTAACATATTATATTTTGCAATTATTAATATTAGAAACAACTGGCTATGCTGAGGCAGTACGGTGAAGAGATTGGGGACTCATGTATTCACTAGAGACAGTAAGGGGGTTAGAATGTGTTAGGGGGGGGAACTATGTTATGACCCCATTAACCTTTTAAGTCCCTGAACTTACCTTATGTTATTAATTTAGACAAAAATCCTTTTTATTAACTTAAACATATTTTTTAGCTTAAAGGGGTTTAAGTGTGATTGAGGAAATGTCTTAGTAAAAAATAGAAAAATGTGGCTCATGGGAGACACCACATGGGGGAAAGGAAAAGTTATCATGCAAAAAAAATATTCAAAATTTTCCCCAATCCATTATGGGGAGAGAATGATTGTCTGAAAATGGAATCTGATACAAATTTCTAAACCCGTGAACCAAATTGTTGGAGATTTTCACTTGAATCTCTGTCCATTTTGTCTCTAGTCACTTGAGTGAAGTGGAAAATGGTGTAGCTAGCTGTCTTGGTGGAATTTTGATCACAAATGGAAATGATGTGTCTCACTGTTGTGCAGTAAAAAGGAATCAAGGAAGTGAAATGCACTATTTGGCATGGAATTGGATTTAAGCTAATTTTTTCGATTGCCAAGTGTTTAATCCCAAGAAATTATGTGACTGGTGAGATGTATGTCTTGTGAATGCATGAGTCTCAACTTAGGGGTGGTATTTTGATGAGAGATTAATGAGTGAAATTTCCTATGGTTGGGCGGAGCATGCTTCACACGGAGTCAGTAGCCCATTCAATTGAAATCTAAGATAAGTATTGGTTAAAATTGTTTATGAAATATTCTTGTTATTTAACAGTTTATGGAAAATTCAATAACGAATGGAATTCAATGAATAATTTGTTTGAATTCTGGATGTGAATGTTGGGTTGGTTATGCATGCCAAGTTTTATTTTAAATTATAATGACAATGACAAAAATTCCAAGTATGGAAATGTATTTCTGGGCATTTAATTTTTCATAGGAGAATAAGTTGTAAATTTTGGAAGTGTAAATGAATTCTAGGCAAATTTAGTTTTGATGTTATGCATACACACACAGGGGAATTTTTGCATTCTCAATACTTGTGTGTCTCTCCATAAAACATTTTGGTCAAGCACTACCATTTTATACTTTTCCAGAAGACATGCCTATGCTCAGAAGTTGTAAATCTACTCATGCGTCAATGTTTGAGTGTTACTGAATCTCTGTTTTTAAATGACTTAATAAATTATTATTCATGGCTGAAGTTGCATGTTTAGTAAACAATTTATATGTCTTTAAATTATAGAAGAAAGCCTGTGATATTTGTCCTCAAGCCTTAGTGTATTTGAAGATTTATGTATGCAACTATATCTATCCACATTGATTCAGTAACTTATATTTTATTAGTTCACTGCAACTAAGTTTCACTGTGAAGAACAATGTTTATGTCGTAGCTCTTGTGTCACAGGTTCTTTATGTCGCAGGTCTTGTGTCACAACTGATTTGTGTCATAGCTCTTATGTCACAGGTTTTTTGTTATAGCTCTTGTGTCACAACTCTTTTTGTTAAAGTTATGGCATCACGAGTCATTCTCCAGGTCAATCTTGTGTGTCAAGATTGGGCCTCGTGTGTCGAGGAAGTTCCTTATAGGAGCCTAAATTGTGTTAGCTGTGGAGCTTGATCTTCCTTATTCAGAGGTTGTGTTTCAGCCGTGTCTGGATCCCATCCCATGACAGGGGGGGTGTTGGGGGGGATTGTGCCCCCAAAATAGTCGCCATGGAGGGTCCGAGGGGGTTCGGTGACTAGTTTGGGAGTCCCCCTGGTGGGGGTTCGGGGGTAGCGTCCTTGTAGCGAAAATTTCGAAAAAAATGCCTTATAAAATGTTGTAATTTCATAGTAATTACTTGGTCAATAATGGGTGATTAATGGGCCCATGGTATTGGGTGTTCCATATTATTTTCCCAAGGTATTCTCTCTTTAAAAGGAAGGCATTGTAATATGGTTGTGTATTGTAGCGTTGTAAATATCTCTATGATTGTGTGAGAGAGACCGTGAGAGAGTGAAGAGGAAGTTGCAACGAATGTGCTGCAGGTTGTATCTCTTCATTTGTTGGATGTTATAATAATAAGGACTGGCAATTTCTGTGTGGAAATAACCCATCTTGGGTGAACCACATTATGTTGGTCTCTCTCTTGTAATGTGTTTTATGTGATTTATATTTGCATCTTGTTTATTTTTATTGCTATGCGATCCTGTTTTTCTAACAAATTGGACTCGAGAAACTTGGAGAAGAATATTGAGTTGGACTCAAGAATGGTTAAGCTTCATGTGTTGAGGCAAGTGATTTTTATGTCAAAGTGATGATGTTGTACTATAGTCTTGCTAGTCAAGGCTAAGGTCATGTGTGTCAAGACATATCCTCATGTGTTGAGGTGATGCTTTGCATGTCAAATCATGTATGGTGTGTGATGTACTACTAACCATGGTTGAGCTATTAAGTATCCTCTAGAGAATGGCCACCTCTAGAGTGAATCACTTTAGCATATAACCACATAGAATGATAGTAGGACAATATGATCACATCATTGGGAAAATATCCTTAGTATATTTGATATGATAATTAAGCTGGAACATGTGGACCATGCAAATAAGACAAGAGAGAAAGATGAGATGTGATAACATATGAGAGAATTCGAATTGCACATAAAATAATTAATTAAGAGAGAATTCGAATTGTTAAACTTCAGTGAAGACTTCACTAAATCAAAGGAGAACACTTCAGTAAATCAAATGAGAACTCGAATTGATCACTACAATGATGTTAACAAGAAATAATTAGTTAGCATAGTTAACTAAGTGATAACAAAGGAGATATAGTCAACTAAGGGTTATTGCATGACGACACGTATGTTAAACTAAAATACGACACTTGAGTTGTGACACTTGCATGAAGACACTTAAGTTAGCCACCTAACTAAGTGTGAAAGCTTCCAATTAAGGGGCAAGTTCATCCTAAGACTTAGTTTAGTGAGTTAATGCACTGCATGAGAAGTGGTGCGCTCTTCTTCATGCAAGATTGATACATCCAGATGGAGGGCGAGTTCATCATGAAGTCAAAAGATAAAAATAGAAGCTGATGCATGTGAAGAATATATAAATATGTTATACATGATTGATGAATTCAATGTGAAGCGAATTCTCTTCTCCCTTGAAGGAAATGTGCTTCTCTTTGTGCGGGATATTATTCTGAGTCTCTCTTCTTTATCTTTATCGTGCTCTAAAATTGCATCGGGGGTGCTTGATGTAAAAAATATTCTCTGTTATCTATCAATATACTAAGGAAGGTTTTGTTGGGGTTTTCTCCATCATGTCATAGAGAGTTTCCCTAGGGTAAATTCATGTGTCAAATGTGATTGCTTATGTGTATCATTGTTATTTTATTTCAAGTACTATTGCATTTCGAATTAAATATAAAAAATTAACATGGTATCAGATCTCAGGAAAGAGGATAATTTATGATTCGGTGAAATACAACTTGATGCCAGTAATTACTCCATTAAAAAATGCAAAGGAATGCTTCAGCACTAACAAATATTTATGAGAAGAAGGCACCCAGTTAGAAGAGAGAATTGAAGAATAAGATTTGTAATCTGAATATAGAGAAGGACGAAGTTGTTGCTTCTTTCTTCACAAAGATCTCTCAAGTAAGAGATCAACTCAATAGCATTGGTGTAACGATTTATGATGATGATATCATAGAAAATGTTGTCGATAGCCTTCCATCTTCATGGGAGACATTCTTTGCTGTAGTAAATGGTTGAGAAGTGCAACCTAACTTTGAAATACTGTGGCATGATTTCCTACAAGAAGAAGGGCGAATCCAAAGCAAGTATACTTCCTCTAAACAAGAGAACCTTGCTCTTGTGGCATAAATGAAAATAGGTAATAAATATCACAAGAAATTCTCTCATCAAAATGAAAATGATTTCAATAACTTTGATAATTATAAAGTTAAATGTTTCAACTGCAATAAGAAGGGCCATTATGCAAGAGAATGTCGTGCAAAGCAAAGAGGAAATTTCAAGGGTAGGTTTCATGATTCTACTACTACAGAAGATGAACCTACAAGAAATAATTCATTCGATGATCAAGAGACAAAGAAGGAGTACTATCTTGTCTCGGCCCTTTCTAGATCCATTACCTCTAGTGCTGAGACATGGCTAGTAGACAGTGGCGCATCCAAGCACATGACTAGATATAGGAGCATTATCACAGATCTGAAGGAAAGTAAGTTTTCATGTAAGGTGGAGCTTGAAGATAATACCACCTATTTGATCCAAGGAGTTGGATCCACTTCCTTTTAGTTGGATTAAGGAAATGTACTGCATGTGGGTGAAATTATGTTTGTCCTAGGGTTGAAGAAGAACCTCCTGTCTGTTTTAGTTCTATAAGATTAAGGATTCATATTTATATTTATGGACAACAAAGCTCTCATGTGGCCTAAGCATGAAGAATTGAACTCTACATCAGTGATTAGAGTTAGAGAGAGAGGTCTTTACAAAGTTCCTGGAAAAATCATTCAAGCCATGATCCATGACACAGTTAGTCTATGTGAGCTGTGGCATAGAAGGCTTGGTCATCTCCATTTCAAAGCGCTACCCGGGTTGCAAAAAATGGTGAAAGGTTTTCCCATATTTAAATCTGATTTTGATAGTGTTTGTATAGGTTGCGCTCTGGGAAAAAACATTAATAAGAGTTTTACAAGTAGTACCAATAGATCCAAATGGATTCTTGACTTGATTCATTCTAATCTATGTGGTCCTATGTTTGCACCCTCCTTGAGTGGTTATTTGTATTATGTGTTTTTCATAGATGACTTCTTTCGCAAGTCATGGGTTTATTTTATGAAAGCAAAGAGTGAAACTTTCAACAAGTTTCAAAATTTTAAAGAACTGGTTGAAAACCATATTGGAAAGCACATTCGTGCTTTGAGATCTTATAATGGAGGATATTTTGAGTCCCATGGCTTCAATGACTTCTATCAAGATGCAAGAATAAAAATACAACTGACTATACCCTACAACCCCCAGCAAAATGGGGTTGTTGAAAGAAAGAACATAACAATATGTGAGGCTGTAAAAGCCGTGATGTGTGATCAAGATCTGACCACATCCTTATGGGTAGAAGCCTCCAGCACTGTTGTTTATATTAAAAAATGAAGCCCTCATGCTAACTTGGGATAAAAGAGTCCTGAAGAGGTTTTCACTGGTGAAAAACCAGATATTGGACACTTGAATATTTTTGGTTGTCTTGTTTACATTCACATACCAAAGGAGAAGAATACAAAGATGGATCCATCCGAAAAGAAAAGAATAGTTGTTGGATATAGTGAATCCTACAAAGCCTACAAAATCTATGTTTCAGGACAAAGAAACATTGAATTCAGCAGAGATGTAACATTTCATGAAGAGGCTTCCTTCAAGCGCTCCAAAGAACTTTAGTGTGATTTAGACATGGAGGTGCAATATACTCATATGATGGAGAATCCAATTTCTAATTCTTCTCTTTCAAATGTTGAGAGGGAGAATCCAGAAGAGTCTATATATCTGCTTGATCCTGAAGAAACATAATATTTGATATAAAGATCACTTGATGAACCTCCTGCTAAGAGGAGATCTGCATGATGTCGAGATATTCATAAAGAGGCATAAAAACATGGAGCACCTCTAGGTTCATCTAGAGAGCGAAAGAGACCTAAAATATTTGCAGGATATGTAGCACAGATGATTCACATCAGTGATTAAGAACCCTCTACTTATGAGGAAGCCTCAAAGCAGCAAGTATGGAAAGATGCCATGGTAGAAGAAATCAAATATATCATGAATAATGATGGTGTGGGAAGTGGTTCCTAAACATGACGGAAAGTCCATAGTAACTTCCAAGTGGCTTTATAAAATCAAGCATGCAGATGATGGAAGTATTGAAAAGTAAAAAGCAAGATTTGTGGCTCCTAGATTCTGACAAAAAGAAGGGATAGACTGTGATGAGACATTCTCTCTTGTGGCCAAGTACTCTACTATCCCAACCATAATTTCCATTGCTTCAGTTTTGGGTAGGAAACTTTACCAGATGGATGTGAAGAATGCCTTCCTCAATGGTAAGGTTGAGTAAGATGTTTATATACAACAACATGAGGGGTTTGTAGTTCATGGGAAGGAGTCCCATGTATGCAAACTTAAGAAATCCTTGCCTGGGCCTAAGTAGGCCCTGATGGCTTGGTATTCAAGGATTGACAACTATCTTATGAGCTTGGGATAATCCAAAAGTGAAACTGACCCCAACTTGTACTTTAGGGTTGTGAAGAACCAACCATTAATCTTGCTTCTCTATGTTGATGACTTGTTCCTTACTGGAGAGGAGAAATAGATAGCTCGGTGCAAGAGGGATCTCACTTTGAGTTCGAAATGAAATACTGAGGTCTTATGCACTATTTTCTTGGTTTAGAAGTTTGGAAAAGGAAAGATGAGATCTTTCTCTCTCATGGAAAGTACAAAGTTGATGTATTGCGGAGATTTGGTATGATGGACTATAAGTCCATGTATACTCCAATGGTGTCTAATATAAATAAGATACACGAGTCATATTCTGAATCGGATCTAGTGGATCCTACCATGTATAGACAACTCATTGGTTCCTTGATGTATTTGATACATAGTAGAACAAACATATGTTATGTAGTGATATCTTGAGTAAGTTAATGTCAGAGCCTAGAAATAGACTCCAGTATGGACTCAGATATGCTTCCAATGGTGGAGTGATAATACTTGTATATGTCGACTCCGATTGGGGTGGAAGTATTGTGGACTGAAAGATTACATCCGTATTTTTTTTATATTGGGATCAACTAAGATCTCTTGGTCCAACAGGAAGTAGGGATCCGTAGCCCAAGGTACTACAGAAGCAGAGTATATTGCCGCTAGTACCTCCTGCTGAGAAGCTATGTGTCTTAGGAAGCTGCTTGTTGGGTTGTTCGGTGAGAATCTTGAGACTACTATCATTCGCTCTGACAATCAGAGTTGCATAAAGCTCTCAGAAAACCCTATGTTTCATGACAGATCGAAACACATTGAGATGAAGTATCACTACATCATAGACATGGTAGAGAGAGGTGCCATAAGACTTCAGTACATTTCTATTGGAAAGTAGATAGCATACATGTTGACTAAGCCTCTGTTAGTGACGAAGTATAGGTACTTTAGAGACAATATTAGCATGGAAGAGAATGACTCCCTTGTTGAAGGGAGTGTTAAAGTTACATCATCATGAGTCATTATCCATGTCAATCTTGTCTATTGAGATTGAGCCTCATGTGTCGAGGTAGTGCCTTATAGGAGCCTGAGTTGGACTCTATAAATTTGGAGAAGAATCCTGAGTTGGAACCAAGAATGGTTAAGCTTCATGTGTTGAGGCAAGTGCTTTGTATGTCAAAGTGATGATGTTGTACAGTCTTGCTAGTAAAGGCCAAGGTCTTGTGTGTCTAGACAGATCCTCATGTGTTGAGGTGGTGCCTCATGTGTTGAGGTGATGATTTGCATGTCGAAGCATGTATCGCATGTGATATAGTGGTGGGTGGCCATACTGGTGGATCTTAAGTGGTGGGTGGCCATACTGGTGGATGGGTTCGACGAGCATGGGTTTGTTTACCTAGATGATGAGCAATAAAATCCTTGGTTTCCATGGCACATTGATAAGCCACCTAGGTGTTTGTACCCAAACTCTAAGGAAAGAAGGAAGATATATGATGTAGATCATTCCAAGGAACCTTAGGGGTAATCATGGCATCTAATATTTCCTCATCCGAGTGGAAGAGGTGCTTGAAGAAATTTCTTCGAATTGTTGGTCCAAGCGGGAGAGTAGTTGGAGCAGGATTGTTCAAGGGAACAACATCCTATGAGGTTGCAAAAGAAGGGTCCATGTCATCTACCACAACAAGAGTGTGCACTCGCATTGTATCGAGAGCTTCTTCTGATGATAAGGATGAGGTGTCATCATTGGTAGACGGGACTGAAGTTTATATATAAATGATATCAACGTGGTCAATTGTATTGTGCGTAGGAGGCAATATCTCTTCTTGAGGTAAGGATGGTGGGATTACTAAGGAAGTAGTAGGGTTATCACGTAATCACATCTGCTTGAGGAAAATTTATCATTATGTGCATAGAATGGGGCATTGGAACGAGTGGTATGTTAACAACATGCACAATCAACATGGGAAAGTGGTGCGTGATCAAATAAGTGTATCGGTAGGATTTGTGGGACATAAGGTTCAATTGGCTGGAATTGCACCCATGTCTATTGATATTATGTGAACATGATGTCCACATAACGAGCACCCTTCATGAATCTAAATTGCCTCAGAATTCATAACAAATTTGATGGAGGAATTATCATGGGAGAATGGTTGAGAGTTATCAATGATAGGGTCTGTGAGATGAATCATCGCTAGTGTGCCTTGAAATTAAGAGAATTTGGAACAATGGTACGTGTAATGACCAAATTGAGAAGAAATTGTGCATGCATGATTCGTGCATAGTGTCTAATTATTTGGTTTGGGTTTGGATACTAGAGGGGTTGCTAGTATGCCCCCTGTTGAAGAGTTGGCTGAGTAGGTAGCACTAACAGGTGTGTTTATAAAGTTCCTTAGCTCCGACAATGTAGAGAAAAGGTTCGTTTCATGTCATAATTTACCACATAGAGCACATGGTTGATTAACTCTTGGGGTAGGGGGTTACTTGAAGAAGCCTATGCTTTCATATTTTGGGGTTTGGTGTCCCCACTATGGAATTGGGTGTGACAAGTAATGGCGTTGTTACAAGTGAGACACGATCAGGGATAACTATTGATGGTGCACCTGCAAGGACAACCAGAGTGAAGTTGGAATATGGGTATATATTTTTTGGTACAGTTTTTGGGTATGGTGGTGCTAGATACCAAACCGATTATCCCAAACTAAGTCTAGGAAAGGTAAGTGTAGCCATGACTGGATTTCCCTGTATGCCCGATGGGGGGAACATGAAGGAAATCTAAAATACCAATGGTGCTGAAGGGGATGGGGGAATAGTTGCTTCTTCAACATGGTGATTGTTTTATGGAGTAGATGTCGATGTAGAGGAAACTGATGTGTTATCATCCAATGAGAAGGTAGTGCACATAAGACAACCTGTGGAGGTTAGGATTATTGGTGGAGAGCCAGAGTATGCCCCCAACAAATATGAGTTTATATAAATTCCAAGACCGATATCTACATATGGTGGTTGATTTTCTAATCCTATGGTGGGTAAGATATTATAAGAGGTTAAGTTGGGGTGAGGTTCACAGTATGTAAGTTGGTCAAGGGTGACTATTTTCCCATTGTGGGTAAACATCCCGATGCAAAAAACTAATGAGGTAACCGCAATCATGGAATACATGTAACTATGTCCCAATAGATTATTGTATTCGAGATGAGTGTCAACTACTTTGATATCAAGTAGAACCATTTTGCTTCCCAATTCTATGGGGGAATTTTTGTATATACCTTGTGGTATTGATAACCTATCATCGTAAGCGTGAAGGGCGATGGATGAAGTGACTAAGTCTGGTGGTCCAAGACATGTCCAAACATGTGTTGACATCATACAAGTGGATGCACTATCGTCGACTATGTGATGATGGATGATGATGTTCTTAATAGTGATGGGAATTTGGAAAGCGATGGATTAAGGCAACTAAGGCTTGCCATTGTCAAGGTCGAAGGTCATTCGGCATGAATCATAGGGGGGAAAAGGCACCCAAGGATGATAGTAATTCATTCTTTTGGGAAGGGAAAAACTTAAGAACTTCTAAAGTGGACATAGTGGCGAGGGATTAGGCCAAGTCGTATACAACGCTATAATTGTGGGTAGCCTTCATACGAGGATTATGGGTAGTACGTCAAAGTGCTGGATTTGGGATCTCGGGGATTTGGTAATTATTCAAATGCGATATTTGCAAAGGCCTACTAGTGGTAGCGAGTGCATCCTCCCTCTATGGAGAGCCAAGGATTCCATAACCTTTGTTACGGGTTTGAAGGTTTAACTCGACCATATTCATGTAGATATTTTGGAAAGTTCCATCACCTGGCGGTGAGGCTCTTGCTAATGGGAAACAACCCCTTGATTGGCAAAGGGTTTTTGTAGCACTACTTGTTGGGATTGCGGTGTGTTTACTGCTTGACGAGGATTGGTGATGACCTTTTTCCTGGCCTCAATTAATTGTTGACACTTTGATATCAACTAGGAATGATGTGTATAATGTTCATACTCACCACATGTAATGTCCCTTGCTAGGAATTTTATTAAAATTGCAATTTTTCACTTTTTTTCCTTGGTTCGACCTTTGACTAGTTTCGATCTCTAGGTCCCAAATTTGCCCCAAATGATCCCAAATATTCTGATAAGGTATATGAATGATATTAGAACATAAATATGTGTTTCAGGGATGCCTTTGTACCTTTAAAAAACTTCTGCAAATACTCTTTCAATTCTGGTCAATGTAGGTAACTTTACTAGTGATTTCCCTTTGACTAGTATTGGTCTCTAGGTCTCAAATTGACTCCAAATGCCTTCAAATCTTCAAGGAAAGTGTATGAATGATATTAGGGATTGAATATGATGTTCAGGGATAACATATGGCCACCAAAAGACCTCTGCAAACTCTCTTAATATTCTGGACCAAGTATGCAATTTTACTAGTAATTTGGGGTTCAAATCCCCCTAAGGTAAGTACTGAAAATGGCTTCCCAAATGCCTCCAAACCCACTAAAATTTATGAACAGAGGTATGTAATGTGTTAAATATATTATTAAGGTCTCATATGCACCATTAATGGTTTATTACAACTGTTCTCACCCTCTCCCATTCAACTGCAAAAATCACCAATTCGACCCTTGGGGAAATGGCACTATTTCTTCTCCCAATGCAATTAAAATGAGTAAAAATACTTCAAATGCTCAAGTACAGTACATGAAACTTGTAAAATACATCCATGGCAGTCCATTAATAACAAATGCATCATAGAATCATCCATTCATTCGAAATCATCATCAATACATTGGTTCACAACAAGGTAGTGGGGAAATGGCATTGTTCTTCCATTAAAAAGGAGATTTACACACTTCTACTTGGAATTTCGACCTGAAACTTTCTGGAGATGAAGAACAGAGTATTTAATTCATATTAAAAAAGAAATGGGGCATTAGAAGCTCCCCCAAAGAGTACAATAGCTCACCAAAAACGCCCTCCCTCAAGGATCAAGAATATGCCATCAAAACTGGAAATGGTTGAAGGAGCGAGCTGCAATAGAAGAAACCATGAGCTGCCCTGTAGCTTACACCTGAAAATAAAGACTCCATTAAATCTCCAAATGAAAGGTCTGAATGGCCTTTCCAATTTCCAACTTGGATGGGAATCTTTCACCCTCGAAATTGGCTAAGGCAAGAAACTAGTCACCCACTACCTCTCCCTCTTCACAAATGCAATTGCAAATTCTACAAATGATAAAAAGCTGGTTTCATTCTTTTTTATTGACATTTATAAACTTCTAATGTCCTCCATGGGTCGAATTCCTTCCAAGATACTCATGCCAACTCAAGTTGGGAAGAGATTCCAAAGAACGCCACGTGTACAACAATTCCTAGTCTCCCACTTCCACCAAATCACATGTGGAAGCATCTTAGCTGCCCTAACACCCTTGAGCGCCCTCTTGGAGTCTATTTTTATCCCTGACATGTCATATATGTCATATGTCAGCCTTCAGGTCTGATTTGTGTCATAGGTGTCATAGCATCTTCATCATTGTTGTCATAGAGCTAGGGAATCTAGCCCAAGTGTCTCACTAGCTCCAAATTGCCTCTTCCTCTTCCATGGGAGTTACTCTTCCTCTATATTTCGACCTTGGATGAGTCATGCAATGAATAATACCTTTTGGACTCCCCCAAGTATGTTACCATTCACCTTGAATTCGAATTGGTGAGAGAATGATGCCAAGTGTAGTGGGGAAATCTAGCCATATGTGGGTCCCACTTCCTCCATGTGTCTTCATGATGAAATGCCACTTTGATTTTCACTTGTATATATTTATTTATCTCCTTTATTAAATATTTATGCCATTCTAATGTTCAAACATCATTTATTTTCCCCATTATTCCAAATCCCAAAGCTTCCACCCCAAACCTAGGAAACTAGTAATTTTCCTCCTTGGCAATTATTTGACCTTTAGCATCAATTTGACAAACTCTAATGAATAGGGCCAATGTGATTAGGCCATTTTGACCCAATACCAAATTTGGGACATGACAAATCCTCCCTTCTCAATATTGCTTGTCCTCAAGCAATTTTAAACATGGGGGTTGAAGAACCTGCTTTCTGTATAATTCTTTGAAGTTGCCATTGAATTGCCCAACCTTGAGTCTTTGAGTTTCCATGAAGATTTTAGAGAGGAACCAACATGCTTGCTGCTGCACTACTCTGATAAAAATCACTTTATTAAGTGGGGAAATCCATCTCCCATACAACTTGTTTCCCCAAAAAATTTGAAACCAATGAGATAAAAATTATTCCAGGGTCCCATTGCTTGTATTGCACCCGAACAATTAAGAGTGCTCTCCAACCCATACCATCATATAAGAGGATTCCTGAATCCCATTTTCTTGTATGCATTCTTCCAAACATCATGAGTACAAAATATATATCATCAAAGTACATAACTACATAATGAAAATTAATATCAAGGAGGTGCTTCCTCAAAGAATCATGAAACTGCTTATACCTCCAAGCAAGTAGACCACCGTTTTCCAAGTGCATACAAGCTTCAAGTGACCAATCAAATCTGCTCCAATGACATAGGTGAGGATACCATGTCCTATAAAGCTTCTCCAAAAGGATGTGATATGCATCAAAATATTCAGCCATGTATTCTTTCATCCAAAAAGTGAATGAAGAATCTCCACTAAAATCTGAACCAAATAATGAGCAGAAAAAACAAGGAGACTTCAAATGACTCTAAGAAGTCTCACCCATACATCCCTGAATGTGATCATCATAAAAGTATAACAAAGTATGTGGCTTCCAACAAAAATGTTCTCCAATCATAAATCTATTCACCCAAGTGTTGGATGAAGTTCCTCCAACATCAAATGAATCAAGTGTTGAGCAAGAAAAACCATGAGTCTTCAAGTGACTCAAATGCATATCATAGGTGCATCCATGTAGATGTGCATCATCATAAAGTAATAAAGTATGCTGCTGCAAATGTGAATAATAATGTGCTCCAACCATATCATACTCCTCATGTGGCACCATCAAAAAGAACCCTTTCACCCATACTTCATTGAGACTAATGTTGCAAAACATGGAATTGTAGGATGTAGGAGAATGAACCAAATCACCCAAATGATCAAAAAGTACAGAAGTTTCATCATGGGGAGGATCCATATGGGTAGTATCATGCAGCTCCTTCAAAAGTGTGAACTCTTTGTCATAGTTTGGTTCCAATGTAGATGAATCATGCTCTTCTTTAAAAATTGCACAACCTTCATCAAGAGGCAATTCAAATTCTTCTTCCACCACATCAAGTGTTTGGATCTCTTCAAGTTCATCTCCAAACACATCAAGAACATTCAAATTTTCACATTTCTTATGATCCACCATGTCATGAGAATCCTCCAAACAATCTACCATTTGACAATCTGAAACATAGGAGGAAAAACAAGTATCTTGCAACTTTTCAAAAAGTTGCTCATTTTGAATTGTGAGCTTATGAATATCCTCATTATTCTTCAAGTATGCATCATGTAACAATTCATTAAGCTCAAACAAATGGTTTCTATCAAAAAGCAAAGACATGAAATTACCTTTGATGTGGCACATTGCTCTTTGAATCTTCTCCATATCTTCAAGGAAGGATGTTTCCTCCAATGAAGTAGCTCTCCAACAAGAATTTGACACCAATGCTTGAGTCTCATGGAGAATGCTGAGGGACTCTTGGATCTTCTTTTCATTCATCTTTAAGGACCCTTCAAGAAAATGAGGCTCTTGCAAATGAACCTCCTCATCTTCTTCATTTTTGCTTGGACCAACTTCATGAAGCTCAAGTGGTGATGGGGAAGTTGATCTTGGTTCTTCTTCAACTGCTACAAGGTCTTCATTATCATGCTTAATGGAACTTGGGCTTGCAGCAACACTTTCAAAAGTGATCTCTATGTCACCAACATAGAGGTGTGAGCACCCATCAGTAGGTACTCCTTCATAGTTTAAGCATCCATCAGTAGATGCTCTTTGGTTCATGTCTAAGCTAGAAGGTGTCTCGAAATGATCTTCCATATTTTCAATAGAATCTTCTTCATGCTCTTGTGATGTCTCTTCATTTTTCTCTTTCAAGCAAGCTGATTCATTTTTCCCCTTGTTTTCCTTAGGATCGGTATATTTGGAATCCCTTCTTGAATAAATCTCAAAAGCTCTCATCAAAGAGGACATCATTTCATGCACACATATATGATACTCGCTCCAAGGGTTCTTACAAGAAGGGCATAAACCTTTCTTCACTAACTCCACATCTTCATTTTTGGGCCTATTTTCAAAAACATGTTCAGCATAGTACTCAAAAGACATGGCATTTTGTGTATTTTTGCTCGAAGCAAGATATTCTTGATATTTTTGATATTGCTGGGGCAAGGTTTTATAATTTGCTCTCCATCTTTGGAACTCACTCATAGAATTATCCTTGGTTGGTGTGACACATTCATATTCATCAGATTTAAAGTCATAAGAATAATCTTCATTTCTCTTGAAATTGTAAGAAGTGTTGCATGATGGCACCTTTTCCTCATACCATTCACATTCTACTTCATATTGCTCATAAGCATCTGCATATTCATCATAAGAATTGTACTCATAGGATTCATCATAATAGTAAGACATGGATGCCAATTATTCTTGAATGTATGTACCTAATACACAGGTGCAATGACCATGCTCTGATACCACTGTAATGTCCCTTGCTAGGAATTTTATTAAAATTGCAATTTTTCACTTTTTTTCCTTGGTTCGACCTTTGACTAGTTTCGATCTCTAGGTCCCAAATTTGCCCCAAATGATCCCAAATCTTCTGAGAAGGTATATGAATGATATTAGAACATAAATATGTGTTTCAGGGATGCCTTTGTACCTTTAAAAAACTTCTGCAAATACTCTTTCAATTCTGGTCAATGTAGGTAACTTTACTAGTGATTTCCCTTTGACTAGTATTGGTCTCTAGGTCTCAAATTGACTCCAAATGCCTTCAAATCTTCAAGTAAAGTGTATGAATGATATTAGGGATTGAATATGATTTTCAGGGATAACATATGGCCACCAAAAGACCTCTGCAAACTCTCTTAATATTCTGGACCAAGTATGCAATTTTACTAGTAATTTGGGGTTCAAATCCCCCTAAGGTAAGTACTGAAAATGGCTTCCCAAATGCCTCCAAACCCACTAAAATTTATGAACAGAGGTATGTAATGTGTTAAATATGTTATTAAGGTCTCATATGCACCATTAATGGTTTATTACAACTGTTCTCACCCTCTCCCATTCAACTGCAAAAATCACCAATTCGACCCTTGGGGAAATGGCACTATTTCTTCTCCCAATGCAATTAAACTGAGTAAAAATACTTCAAATGCTCAAGTACAGTACATGAAACTTGTAAAATACATCCATGGCAGTCCATTAATCACAAATGCATCATAGAATCATCCATTCATTCGAAATCATCATCAATACATTGGTTCACAACAAGGTAGTGGGGAAATGGCATTGTTCTTCCATTAAAAAGGAGATTTACACACTTCTACTTGGAATTTCGACCTGAAACTTTCTGGAGATGAAGAACAGAGTATTTACTTCATATTAAAAAAGAAATGGGGCATTAGAATCTCCCCCAAAGAGTACAATAGCTCACCAAAAACGCCCTCCCTCAAGGATCAAGAATATGCCATCAAAACTGGAAATGGTTGAAGGAGCGAGCTGCAATAGAAGAAACCATGAGCTGCCCTGTAGCTTACACCTGAAAATAAAGACTCCATTAAAGCTCCAAATGAAAGGTCTGAATGGCCTTTCCAATTTCCAACTTGGATGGGAATCTTTCACCCTCGAAATTGGCTAAGGCAAGAAACTAGTCACCCACTACCTCTCCCTCTTCACAAATGCAATTGCAAATTCTACAAATGATAAAAAGCTGGTTTCATTCTTTTTTATTGACATTTATAAACTTCTAATGTCCTCCATGGGTCGAATTCCTTCCAAGATACTCATGCCAACTCAAGTTGGGAAGAGATTCCAAAGAACGCCACGTGTACAACAATTCCTAGTCTCCCACTTCCACCAAATCACATGTGGAAGCATCTTAGCTGCCCTAACACCCTTGAGCGCCCTCTTGGAGTCTATTTTTATCCCTGACATGTCATATATGTCATATGTAAGCCTTCAGGTCTGATTTGTGTCATAGGTGTCATAGCATCTTCATCATTGTTGTCATAGAGCTAGGGAATCTAGCCCAAGTGTCTCACTAGCTCCAAATTGCCTCTTCCTCTTCCATGGGAGTTACTCTTCCTCTATATTTCGACCTTGGATGAGTCATGCAATGAATAATACCTTTTGGACTCCCCCAAGTATGTTACCATTCACCTTGAATTCGAATTGGTGAGAGAATGATGCCAAGTGTAGTGGGGAAATCTAGCCATATGTGGGTCCCACTTCCTCCATGTGTCTTCATGATGAAATGCCACTTTGATTTTCACTTGTATATATTTATTTATATCCTTTATTAAATATTTATGCCATTCTAATGTTTAAACATCATTTATTTTCCCCATTATTCCAAATCCCAAAGCTTCCACCCCAAACCTAGGAAACTAGTAATTTTCCTCCTTGGCAATTATTTGACCTTTAGCATCAATTTGACAAACTCTAATGAATAAGGCCAATGTGATTAGGCCATTTTGACCCAATACCAAATTTGGGACATGACACCACACATGGCACCAAGGAATTTTATCCTAAGGCTGGGGTTCATTCCTTACATGGGGGGGTTATAGGCCCCAATGTTTGTTAGGATATCTCATCATTCACTTATGTACTTTGCATGCATGCATTCTGTATGCATTTGCATGTTTCTCAGTCATCAGTATGGTACCTCCAGCACCCAGTCCTTAGTCTCCCAGCACACGGGAGCTACTTTCCACTCATTTTAAGCCCTCTTAGCCTGTCATGTGCCCAGTTCTCACCTTCCACTGAAGAAGGGCGCCTTTCTCACCTACCAGTCCAGTTGCACTTCAGTTATCACTCCGATTTACCTCCGATTGACCCATAACTGATGTTATCACTCCGATTGACCTCCGATGAGACATGACTGATAGTTTTGAGTGCAGTTAAGCCCTCATGCGCCCTCCACTAAGCCTCCATCCCTATTTTAGTGCCACTTACCATTAGTTACACTTATTACACTTAGTTAGACTCAGTTTGACACCTAGCTGACAGTTACTTGTGCATTGATGACCACCACTGATTGATGAGATGGAATCCTATTTGGAGCCAAGTTATACCATGCAATATATTCGAATTACCTCCTTGGCTAATTTGAATTGCTCACTCATTGTGACAGTATTGTATTGTAATTCTACCATTCTGGATTATAGAGCACTGATGCATCTCTCTTGCACAGTTTTTACTCCAATTTGTTTTACATCATTGTGAATGATATTCTTGTTCAATAGATCTGTTGTGACTAACTTTACATGGTATCAGAGCCATTGCAGGGACAAGATCTCTCTTCTACAGGTGTTCTACAAGAAAAATTGAGTGAATTTGCTCAACAATACTGAAGATTTGGCATGGAAAACTGCTTATGCATTTGCTAATGCTAAATTTTTCTCTCCAATCCCGCTCCAGAAGCCTGAGTTTTCCACATAATTCCTGGATTTGATACATTGGACCCATTCAACATTGCTTGATCTCCAATCCCATGTGTGATGCAACTCTAAAAGGGTGGATTGTTTGACCTTACTGTTCTGTTTTGATTGTGATTTGCAGGTTAATCATCTCCATCAAGTGCATTCGCTATCTTGTGAATTACAGGTTCTTCTCCATAAAGTGCATTCGCTCTCATTGAGATGGAGTCTTCTTCTTCTAAGCTACTCACTCCCTTCAATTATTTTGAATGGAAGAATGACATGGATATTATGTTGCGCTCAAGAGGGTACTACAGAGTCGCCATGGGCCTTGAAGTTGAGCCCAATACACTCATTGAAAAATCAATTCACTTCAACAAGTTGGAAGAAGCATATGGTCTTCTTTGCCTCAATATTTCCAAGGATCTTCTCTTTCACCTCAGTGGATTGACTACTCCAAAGGCAGTATAGGAGCAACTAGAAAATATTTTTGGGAAACAAGATGACATGCGGTCTCTTCAATTAGAAAATGAATTGATCTCCTTGAATCTTGAGAATTTCGAGACCATTAATGACTTTTTCACAAGATTCAAGAATTTGTCATTACAATTGAAGAAAAGTGGTGTTGTGAAAGAGGATAAGCAATTGATCCTTTCCATTCTTTTCAAACTTGGTAAATATTTCTCAGTATTTGTCTCTACTTTCAATTCCGGTCGGCTAACTACCCCGAATTGGAATATGCCTACCTTGAATGCCTTCATTGAATCCGTTTCCAAAGAGCATGACAAGTTGATTCAAATGGGGTCCATAAGCTCCAAAGATTCAGCCCTATTTGTTCAAGGATCCAAGAATTCGAATGGAAAAGGGAAGCAAAAGAAAGAGAAGCCCAAATTCGAACCATCCAAGCAAAGAGAGAAAGGCAAGCAATCGTATGCACCATCCGGTTCAAGGAACAAGCAGAAGGATAAAGAGGGTAAGGAAAAATCTAAGTGTTCTTATTGCAACCGTGTCTTTCATCCTGAAAGTTCATGCATGAAGAAAAAAATAGATCAAATGGCCCTCCTTTTGGAAAAGAACAACATATGTCTTCCCGACGGTGCACGGAAGAAGGATAGAAATGATGATCGTGAAAGAGGTCAAGCACTCATGGCAATTGTTTCGAAACCCACCACTCTACTGATAGATTCTGGTGCCTCAAATCGTATGGCTGAAAACATTGAATCCTTCTCTTCATTCGATCCAAGCAGCTCCATCCCCATCCATTTGGGAGATGACTCAAAAATTTCTTCGAAGGGCAAAGTTACCATCCATGTAGAGCATGGAAGCTTCCAGAATGTTCTCTATGTGCCTTCCTTGGCTTCAAATCTACTTTCTATATATCAAATGACACACACTGGTGAACCGAAGCAAGTTACATTCATCCCTAACAATGTTGAAATTTCTGATATCAAAAGTGGAAGAGTTATTGCAGTCGGAAAGGCAAACCACACTTCAAAATACTATGAGTTTCCTCACTTTGTGCCGCTTGAAAATCCCACTGCTCTCCTCACACATGGCAACGAGGTTAATAGGATTTGGCATGAAAGGTTTGGACACCTTAATTACAAGTATTTTCTGCTTCTACAACAGAAATCCATGGTAGATGGTCTTTTGCAACTCCGTTCCTCGAAGGGAATTTGCCCCGGTTGCATTATTGGGAAGCACCCCGAGCACAGGTTCGACCGCGGAAAAGCTAGCAGAGCTTCCACCATTTTGGGCCTCATACATTCTGATATCAGTGGTACACTGCCAAATATGTCCATGAATGGTTCAAGGTATGTTTTGACATTCATCGACGACTTCTCCCGCTTTACTTGGGTATTTTTTCTCAAAAACAAGTCAGAAGTGCTTGGAAAATTCAAGGATTTTAAGGCTTTTGTTGAGACCGCCACTGAGAGAAAGATCAAATCTCTTAGATATGATAATGGTGGAGAATATATCAAGACTAAGTTGCTGCAACTTTGTGCCGAAAGTGGAATTCAGATCCAACATACAGTTCCCTACACACCCCAGCAGAACGGTGTAACGGAAAGGAAGAATCGGTCATTGAAAGAGATGGCTACCTGCATGCTTGAGTCAAAAGGTTTGGCTGCAAATATTTGGGCTGATGCCATTAATGTTGCTGCATATATTCATAACCGAGTTCCACATTCATCCGTGAAAGGTAAAACTCCTTTCAAATCATTCTTTGGTCGCAAACTAGATGTGTCCAATTTGAGGGTTTTTGGCTCCACTGCATGGGCTATAATTCCTTCTGATAAGAGGAAAGATTTGGATCCACAAAGTATTGAAAGTATCCTGATAGCATATGGGGAAGAATCAAAAGCATATAAACTCATGAATATTAGATCCAAAAAGGTATTCATAGAGCGAAGTGTGAAGTTTGAAGAACCGATGCCAGATCTGAAACTAGTTGAGGAAAACACTGCCGATCTGCACCCTCCACAAGAAGAAGATTCAAGTGAATATGAAGAAAGAATTGGATCTGATATCTCTGATATTATATCAGAATTTGATGGCCATGACATATCAGGTTCAGAATCAGACCATAATGATCCTCCTCAGTTACCAAAGTGGGCTCAAAACACTCTACAATCTGCTGCTCCAAACATTGGAAATCCTGTTGATCCAAGGAGAACAAGAGCAGGTATGGCTCTTTCATATTCTGATCCATTATTATCTGAGAAATGTTATTTTATGATTGGTTCAGATCCCAAATCATACTATCATGCCCACCGATATCCACGATGGCAAACCGCCATGGATGAAGAGTGCAGTTCTCTTCAAAAGAACAATACATTGGAGCTAGTTTCTCTTCCACCTGGAAGAAAATTAGTTCAGTGTAAGTGCATCTACCGCATGAAGGTCGCTGCTGATGGTACTATCAAAAAATACAAATATAGGCTGGTGGGAAAAGGTTTCTCCCAAGTCCAAGGTGTGGACTACACTAAGACGTTTGCACCGGTTGCAAAGATGGATTCCATCCGCCTAGTTTTGGCCATTTCCGCATCCAAGCACTGGGAAGTGCACCACATGGATGTGAAGAGTGATTTTATACATGGAGACCTTGGTGAGGAGGTATATATGAATCAACCAGAAGGATACATATCAGATCCATCATTAGTTTGCAGATTGAAGAAATCTTTGTATGGATTGAAATAGGCCCCAAGAGCTTGGTACGCAAAGATGGACTCCTTCCTTCTTTCTCAGAATTTCAAAAGATGAAAATCTGATCCTAATGTGTACCTACAGAAAGTTAAAGGTAAATTTTTGATTGTGGTTTTATATCTTTATGATCTTCTCATTACTGGTAGCACTCTCCTTACAATTAACAAGCTGAAAACCGCTTTAAATCTAGCTTTTGATATGAGCGATTTGGGCTTGCTTAAGCAATTTTTGGGCTTGGAGATAGCTCAAAATTTTGATGGGATAACATTATCTCAGAAAAAGTATGCTAAAGACTTGCTATTAAAGTTTAATATGGCAGAATGTAAGGCTGCTCCATTCCCATTCCTCTTAGGAATTAGTCTTGAAGAGGGAAATACTACACCGCTTGTAGATTGCACTATGTATCGACAATTGATTGGTTCACTACTCTACTTGACACACTCAAGTCCTGATATATCTTATGTTGTGAGTGCTGTATCAAGGTATATGCAGCAGCCCCATGAGCTTCCTTGGTGGGTAGCCAAGCGGATCTTGCAGTATGTGCAAGGTATGAAACATTTTGGCATACATTATGCTGCAGATTTTGAGCTAGATTTCATTGGTTTTACTGATTCAGATTGAGCGGGTGATAGCATAGATCGGAAGTCCACTTCTGGATATGTTTTCATGATTGGTCATGCCCCTATTTGCTGGTCAAGCAAAAAGTAGGCACCCATTACACTTTCTTCAGCAGAGGCAGAGTATCGAGGGGCAGTCAATGCCTACATTCAGGCAGTTTGGTTGCAGGGTATTCTTTCCGAGTTTGATTTTGGTAGCACTACTTCGACTGTCCTATTTTGTGACAA
Source organism: Larix kaempferi (assembly GCA_027924585.1). Taxonomy (NCBI): domain Eukaryota; kingdom Viridiplantae; phylum Streptophyta; class Pinopsida; order Pinales; family Pinaceae; genus Larix; species Larix kaempferi. The sequence continues at coordinate 3,440,744 of BSBM01001483.1, read as the reverse complement.
TCAAAGTGCTATTAAGATCTCCACCGATCTAGTTCATTGGCAGAGGACCAAACACATTGAGATTCATATGCACTACATTCGAGAGTTGGTGCATGATCGCACCATCATTCTGCAATATTGCCCTACCGATGAGCAAATTGCAGACATCTTCACCAAGAGCTTCATTGAGAAGAAGTTCTCTTACCTCCGTTCACTATTGGGGGTGAGTTCCATCATGGTGGAGACAGATTAGATCCATTTTTATGTTTAGCTTGAGGGGGGGCTTTCTTCCCACTGGGTTTTCCCTCTTTCCTCACTTAGCTTATTTTCAACATTTTTTGGATTATTGTATTGGGGTGACCTTTGGTCTCAGTAACCAGGGCCCTACATTTCATTTTTTACATCATAGTATAGCTAGAGGGGGAGTGTTAGGATATCTCATCATTCACTTATGTACTTTCCATGCATCCGCATGCTGCCCAGTCATCCGCATGCTGCCCAGTCATCAGTATGGTACCTCCAGCACCTTGTCCTTAGTCTCCCAGCACTCGGGAGCTACTTTCCACTCTGTTTAAGCCCTCCTAGCCTGTCATGCACCCAGTTCTCACCTTCCATTGAAGAAGGGTGCCTTTCTCACCTACCAGTCCAGTTACACTTCAATTATCACTCCGATTTACCTCCGATTTACCCATAACTGATGTTATCACTCTAATTGACCTCTGGTGAGACATGAATGACAGTTCTGAGTGCAGTTAAGCTCTCATGCGCCCTCCACTGAGCCTCCATCCCTATTTTAGTGCCACTTACCATCAGTTACACTTATTACACTCAGTTAGACTCAGTTTGACACCTAGCTGACAGTTACTTGTGCATTGATGACCACCACTGATTGATGAGATGGACTCCTAGTTGGAGCCAAGCTATGCCATGCAATATATTCGAATTAACTCCTTGGCTAATTCGAATTGCTCACTCATTGTGACAGTATTGTATTGTAATTCTACCATTCTGAATTTTAGAGCACTGATGCATCTCTCTTGCACAATTTTTACTCCAATTTGTTTTACATCATTGTGATTGATATTCTTGTTCAATAGATCTGCTGTGACTAACTTTATAGTGTTCTAGTTCTGATTTCTATTGTTTTGGTTTTGTTAGGGAGGGGGTCTTCCCCCGTACCCTTGTTACTATTTTTGCTTATTATTTCCTTTATTCTTCCCTTGATTCTGTGGATTAGGCGGGTTATTTGTGTTTAGCTACTCAAATTGTTGATTTTGTTGTGTGGGAGAGCGTTGAACTGGATTCACCCCAGCATGGGTTGTGGGGTGCATATCAGGTGGACTAGGGAATGGAAAATGTGGATTGTAAATGGGTGTGGGAACATATGGATTGGGTGTTCCATAAGATGGTGGATGTACAAGCTATTGGGTCTAATGGGTTTGATAATGGTGGGGAAAGTTGCATCGATCTTGCATTGGGTATTGTGGGACTGTATGGTATGTTCATCGTTTGTCCAAATGGGGGATTTGGAGCAATTTGAGGTGCCACCAACGCTTAAGGAACTGGTGGGTTTTGATGTGACATATTGTATGGCACAAATCTACGAGGTTGGGGAACACTCCTTTGATGGGAAAAACTTCCTGTAAGCTCATCGACGGAGTGTGATGTGTCAGGAGTGTCTTGCTTCAGAGAACAATGTCGAGGGGCATCTAGGATGATCATATACAAATACCCTGACTGGGCATATATCAAATCGAAATGTTGGGCCTTGAGAATGTCCTCTTCTTCTGTTTTGGGCATAATGGTTGTGACATCCTTGGAAATCATAGGTAGGAGAGATTTGAGGAACCAATCTAGCAAAAATTTACCTTGGATTTCTATTTTACACAGTGTTATGCATCTGCACCATTCATGGATATCATCTGCGATGCGAGGTATTTTGTCAAAGTTCAGTCAGAATATCCAAGCCTAGATTGTGAGGTATAGGTAATTGAAAGTATGTGAGAAAGGTGGTGGTTATGAATTGAAATGCAGAATGAGTTGCAAATAGTATATTGATGTACCATTTGGTCGTTGTTCCTGTGAGGAATATATGAAATAGACGAAGGAAAATGGTGTCCTTAACTATACTGTTGGACAAGCATTAGAAGTGAATGACATTACATGGTTAGCTAGGTTGTCTCCTTGTTCCCCCTCAAATTTTGGAATATCCAAGGAGAGTTTGGCTAGCATCCCTAGCTAAGATGGGTCATGATGAAATGAATCACTTATAAACTTGGATAAATCTAGGAGTTTTAGACTCTCCATAAATGTGAGTGTTGGCTGAGGCGTAGGACCTACCATTGAGTGTTGCATATTACCTCCTTTAGGTGATGTGGGAGGTGATACTGGGGGAGTTGATCCTCTACTTCATGGTAGTGAGGATGAAGCCAATGGTGTTGATTCTCCTCTTGTTGGTGAAGGGGATTACGAGGGGGATCTTGGAGGGGAACCAAGAGAGGTATGTCCAAGCAAGGTAGACGCAACCATGGTTTCTTGTATATGACCCCAGTGTGATGGTCTCCCTTGCGGTCTACAAAGAGGTTGTGTTGGAACCCCTCTTTGAATAGGAGGAAGACCTTGTAGCGTGATAGACTACCTAAGGGTTCTTAATTCCGCAATGGTTGATGTTTTGTGATAAATGAGAGTAAGGATGAAGGGAATGAAACACAATTCATAGATGAAAAAATATGATAACAATGAAAGTAGGTGCAATATGTTGCAAGTGAAAAAGTGAGTTTAAAGTTTCACAATCTGGGACCAAGAGTAGGTTCTTTCTAATTATGTTTAGATGATCTTTTGTAAATAAGAAAAAAACAATGATTTTTCCCTAATAGACTTAACGTCCTTCTCTCAATTTTTAACTTGGCCTTCCAATATCTCCCTTGTCGTATGGTTATGAACCCATCGAAGATGACTAGTGAAGGTAAGAATGAATCTGTTATAACGAGGGGTATTGGGGCTATGTTCTAGAAGGAATGGAAACATTTCCAATACGGAAAAAAAAATAAAAAAATCTAACTCAGGTGCAAATGCATCCCACAAACGCAACCTTGTGATAATCCTAGTTTTTGTCCATTAAGATACCCACGTCAAGTGTGGATAAGTGTTTTGGCCTTGAGCGTAAAGTGCCACATTCACAAAGAGATGGGTGGCTCAATGTGACAAACAAACTTCAAACTTCGAACTTCAATACTTGGAAGGTCAAGACTCTAAATATCTTGTAATATCATGACCTGGATGGATACGTATCCAGTTTTGTTGAAGAGCCTACTACTAATGTAGGTGCACTAAATTTAAGAAGAATCAATCCAAAGGAAAGAGGATCATTTATGATTTGGTGAAAGACAATTTGATGCCAGTAATTACTCCATTGAAGACCGCAAAGGAATGCTTCGACACTAACAAATATTTATGAGAAGAAGGCGCCCAGTAAGAAGAGAGAATTTCATAATAAGATTTGTAATCTGAATATAGAGAAGGACGAAGCTATTGCTTCTTTCTTCAAAAAGATATCTCAAGTAAGAGATCAACTCATGAGCATTGGTGTAACAGTTGATGATGATGATCTCATACAAACTACTGTCGATAGACTTGCATATTCATGGGAGACATTCTTGGCTATAGTAAATGGTCAATAAGTGCAACCTAACTTTGAGATACTATGGCATGATTGCCTACAAGAAGAAGGGTGAATCCAGAGCAAGTATACTGCCTCTAAAGAAGAGAACCTCTCTCTTATGGCACAGATGAAAAGAGGTAAGAAATATCACAAGAAATTCTCTCATCAAAACGAGAATGATTTCAAGAACTTTGATAAGTCTAAAGTTAAATGTTTCAATTGCAATAATAAGGGTCATTATGCAAGAGAATGTCATGCAAAGCAAAGAGGAAAGTTCAAGGGTAGGTTTCATGCTTCTACTGCTACAGAAGATGAACCTACAAGAAATAATTCATCTGATGATAAAGAGACAAAGAAGGAGTACTATATTGTCTCATCCCTTTCTGGATCCATTACCTCCAGTGCTAAGACATGGCTAGTAGAAAATCGCGCATCCGAGCACATGACTGGATATAGGAGCATTATCATAGATCTGAAGGAAAATAAGTTTTAATGTAAGGTGGAGCTTGAAGATAATACCACCTATTTGATCCAAGGAGTTGGATCCACTTCATTTCAGTTGGATTAAGGAAATGTACTGCATGTGGATGAAATTATGTTTGTCCCCGGATTGAAGAAGAACCTCCTGTATGTTTCAGTTCTAGAAGATAAAGGATTCATATTTATCTTTATGGACAACAAAGCGCTCATGTGGCCTAAGCATGAAGACTTGAACTCTTCATCAGTGATTGGAGTTATAGAGGGAGGTCTCTACAAAGTTCTTGTAAAACTCATTCAAGCCATTATCCATGACAAATTTAGTCTGTGTGAGCTGTGGCATAGAAGGCTTGGTCATCTCCATTTCAAAGCGCTACCTGGATTGCAAAAAATGGTGAAAGGTTTGCCCATATTTAAATACAATTTTGATAGTTTTTGTAGAGGTTGCACTCTGGGAAAAAAACATTAATAAGAGTTTTACAAGTATTACCAATAGATCCAAAGGGATTCTTGACTTGATTCATTCCGATCTATGTGGTCCTATGTCTACACCCTCCTTGAGTGGTTACTTGTATTATGTGTTTTTCATAGATGAATTCTCTCGCAAGTCATGGGTTTATTTTATGAAAGCAAAGAGTGAAACTTTCAACAATTTTCAAGAGTTTAAAGCATTGGTTGAGAATCAGATTGGAAAGCACATTCGTGCTTTGAGATCTGATAATGGAGGAGAGTTTGAGTCCCATGACTTCAATGACTTCTGTCGAAATACAAGAATAAAAAGATAGTTGATTGCACCCTACAACCCCCAGCAAAATGGGGTTGTTGAAAGAAGAACATAATAATATGCGAGGCTGCAAAATCCATGATGTGTGATAAGGATCTACCCACATCCTTATGGGTAGAAGCCTCCATCACTACTATTTATATTCAAAATAGAAGCCCGCATTCTATCTTGGGAGAAAAGACTCCTGAAGATATTTTCACTGGTGAAAAACCAGATATTGGACACTTGAAGATTTTCGATTTTCATATTTACATTCACATACAAAAAGAGAAGAGGACAAAGATGTATCCATCCAAAAAGAAAGGAAAATTTGTTGGATATAGTGAATCCTCCAAAGCCTACAGAATCTATGTTTCAGGACAAAGAAACATTGAAGTCAATAGAGATGTAACATTTCATGAAGAGGATGCCTTCAAGTGCTCCAAATAACTTTAGTGTGACTCAGACATGGAGGAGCATGATACTCATATGATGGAGAATCCAATTTATGATTCTTCCCTTTTAGATGTTGAGAGGGAGAAGCCAAAAGATTCCATATATCTGCTTGATCCTTAAGAAACATAATATTTGATAGAAAGATCACTTGATGAACCTCCTTCTAAGAGGATATTTGCATGGTGTCAAGATATTCATAAAGAGTCAGAAAAGTATGGAGGACCTCTAGTCTCATCTAGAGAGCGAAAGAGACCTGGAATATTTTCAAGATATGTAGCACAAATGAGTCACATCAGTGATTCAAAACCCTCTACTTATGAGGAAGCCTCAAAGCAGCAAGTATGGAAATATTCCATGGTAGAAGAATACAAATCTATCATGAAGAATGATGTGTGGTAAGTGGTTCCTAAACTTGACGGAAAGTCCATGGTAACTTCCAGGTGGATTTATAAAATCAAGCATGCAGCTGATGGAAGTATTGAAAAGTATAAAGCAAGATTTGTGGCTCATGGCTTCTCACAGAAACAAGGGATATACTATGATGAGACATTCCCTCTTGTGGCCAAGTACTCTACTATCCGAACCATAATTTCCTTTGCTTCAGTTTTGGGTTGGAAACTTCACCAGATGGATGTGAAGAATTCCTTCCTCAATGGTGAGGTTGACGAAGAGGCTTACATACAACAGCCTGAGGGTTTTGTAGTTCATGGGAAGGATTCCCATGTATGCAAGCTTAATAAATCCTTGTATGGGATTAAGCAGGCCCCAAGGGCTTGTTATTCAAGGACTGACAACTATCTTATGAGATTGGGCTTCTCCAAAAGTGAATTTGACCCCAATTTATACTTCAGGGTTGTGAAGAACCAACCATTAATTTTGGTTCTCTATGTTGATGACTTGTTCCTTACTAGAGAGGAGCAATGGATAGCTCGGTGCAAGAGGGATCTAACTTATGAGTTCGAAATGGAAGACTTAGGTCTTATGCACTATTTTCTTGGTATAGAAGTTTGGCAAAGGAAAGATGAGATCTTTCTCTCTCAAGCAAAGTACACAATTGATGTATTGCGAAGATTTGGTACGATGGACTATAAGTCCATTTCTACTCCAATGGTGTCTAATATAAAGAAGGTACATGAGTCAGATTCCGGATCGGATCTAGTGGATCATACCATGTATAGACAACTCATTGGTTCCTTGATGTATTTGATACATAGTAGACCAAACATATGTTATGCAGTGAGTATCTTGAGAAAGTTCACGTCTGATCCAAGACATAGACATTGGGCTGCTACCAAGCATGTGCTTAGATACCTTCAAGGTACTATTACTTATGGACTCATATATGCTTCAAGTGGTGGAGTGATGGTACTTGGATATGTTGACTTCGATTGGGGTGGAAGTATTGTGGATCGAAAGAGTAAATCTGTATTTTGTTTTATCTTGGGATCAACTATGATCTCTTAGTCCAGTAGGAAGTAGGGATCTGTATCCCAGAGTACTATAGAAGTAGATTATATTGAATCTAGTACCACCTACCGAGAAGCTGTGTGGCTTACGAAGCTACTTGTTGGGTTGTTCGGTGAGAATATTGAGACTACTGTCATTCGCTCTGAAAATTAGAGTTGCATAAAGCTCTCAGAAAACCCTGTGTTTCATGACATATCGAAACACATTGAGATGAATTATCACTACATTAGAGAAATGGTCGAGAGAGGTGACATAAGAATTAAGTACATTGCTATTGGCATGCATATAGCAGATATGTTGACTAAGCCTCTGTTAGTGACAAGGTATAAGTACTTTCGAGACAAGCTTGCCATGGAAGAGAATTCCTCCCTCGTTGAGAGGGCGTGTTAAAGTTACAACATCATGAGTCATTCTCCAGGTGAATCTTGTCTGTCAATATTGAGCCTCTTGTGTCGAGGTAGTGACTTATAGAAGCCTGATTTGGAATCAGGAAACTTGGAGAAGAATCCCGATTTGGACTCAAGAATGGTTAAGCTTCATGTGTTGAGGCAAGTGCTTTGTATGTCAAAATGATGATATTGTATAGTCTGCTAGTCAAGGCTAAGGTCTTGTGTGTAAAGACAAATCCTCATGTGTTGAGGTGGTGCCTCATGTGTTGAGGTGATGCTTTACATGTTGAATCATGTATGGTGTGCAATGTACTACTAACCATGGTTGAGTTGTTAAGTCTCCTCTAGAGACTAGCCACCTCTAGAGTGAATTAATTTAGCATATAACCACTTGGAACAATAGTAGGACAACATGATCACATCATTGGAAAAATATTCTTAGTATATTTGATATGATAATCAAGCTAGAACATGTGGACAATGCATATAAGACAATAGATAAAGGTAAGATGTGATAAGATATGAGAGGATTCAGATTGCATATAAAAGAATTAATTAAGAGAGAATTTGAATTGTTAAACTTCAATGAAGACTTTAGTAAATCAAAGGAGAACTTGAATTGATCACTACAGTGATGTTAACAAGAAAGAATCAGTTAAGAGAATTAACTAAGTGATAACAAATAATATCTAATTAACTAAGTGTTATTGCATGACAACACTTATGTTAAACTAAAAGACAACACTTGAGTTGTGACACTTGCATGACAACACTTAAGTTAGCCACCTAACTAAGTGGGAAAGCTTTCAGTTAAGGGGCAAGTTCATCCTAAGACTCAGTGATTTAATGCACTGCATAACAAGTGGGGAACTCTTCTTCTTGCAAGATTGATACATTCAGATGGAGGGCTATTTCATCATGAAGTCAGAAGATAAAAATAGAAGCCGAAGCATGTGAAGAATATATAAATATGTTATACAAGATTGATGAATTCAGTGTGAAGTGAATTCTCTTGTCCCTTGAAGGCAAGGCGCTTCTCTTTGTGCATGATATTATTATGATTCTCTCTTATTTATCTTTCTCTTGCTCTGAAATTGCACTGTGGGTGCTTGATGTAAAATACATTCTATGCTATCTATCAATATACTAAGGAAGGTTTTTCTTGGGTTTTATCTCTCATGTCATAGAGAGTTTTCCCAGGTTAAATTCATGTGTCGAATATGATTTCTTATGTGTATCATTGTTATTTGATTTCAAGTACTATTGAATTTCCAAATTAAAGATAAAAAAATTAACACTTGTGTCACATTTATTATGTTTAAAGCTATACTAAATCAAATTGTGTCGTGAAATATGGTTTGATCTAGTGTTCTGTATGTTGATCTATTATGCTTCCACTAAAATGTTTATTTTTGTTATGTATTGTTATAAGAATTTATATAACCACTGTGCATGTATCATACACACATATATTTACACACACACATATTAGTATGTTTTTAAGTCTAGTGTAACATTGGGTGCATTACAATCAGTGTAAACTAGGTGACAAGTATATGGAAACGTTCTTTAAGTGGTAATGCAGGGTGTAATAGAGGGGAACATACTGCAGATGGACTATTGAAGTAATCGTTTGTCATATGATGGGTGATGATGAGGTAGGTGATCTGGATGACAAGACTGGAGGTGTTGATGTGGTATGGACATAAGTACGTTGATCAAGGGCGACCAGGGGGTGTTTCCAAAGGAATGGTGTGATGTGGTTCCCACGGTTTTCAGTGAGTCGAGGAACCAATTTATACAAAAACAATTATATGAATGTTTTTTATAGACGAGAAGACATGTTCCCATTGAATAAATATGATGTAGAGTATGCCTGCGGGAATGATTGAATGATATTGGTGTGTTCAGGGGGTGGATCCCCTTTATGGTTTTCTCTGGGGTTGATGGTATGAGGAGAAACTCAAATGTTCTATTGATCATGGTGGGGATGATAGGTTATCTATGAATCATAATTGTAACTTTGTGTCGATGAATCTAGGGGTTGGATCAATAAGATGAAAGGTGATGAATTGTGTTTTTGAATGGGAAAACATGGTGAATTATCATATTCCACGGACTTGGTGGTTCAACATCATGGGTGCCAAAATGTGAGGGTGTTGTAATGGCATGCACACCCATGGGGTAATCATGCTATCGCCCGATAATGACATTGGTGATTGTATTAATCAAGGGATGGGGTCCTTATGGATATCAATGGGATATCTAGACAAGTGAAATGTAAACATAGGGGATACATTTCCTATATGCAAGGTCAAGATAATATACCTATGAGTTAGGCCCGTGCATTTTTTAATGAGAGGGAATTTGTTTCCAAACTAAAATACTGCACACATGACACAAATACAAAAGCATAACAATGTTCATGATAATAAATTTGACAGTGCAAAAAGAATTGATAGGAAATTGAATGTACCTGGAGAAATGGACAACAAAGGACAACTACCATGCCCCTTGCACAAGGGCATCATCGGTGTCGTCATTGAGTGGGTGAGGGATTAACAGGCGATGGTGGACCAGTAGGTGGTCCGATCTCGTCACGTGGAGTTGGACCAACTGATGGAGGTGGCCTTACAAGAATGGACTTGGATGCTACCTTGGTGGATCATAAGTGGTGGGTGACCATACTGGTGGATGGGGTGGACAAGCATGGGTTTGTTGACCTAGATGATGAGCAATAAAATATTTGGTTTCGATGGCACATTGCTAAGCCACCTAGGTGTTTGTACCCAGACTCTAAGGTAAGAAGGAAGATCTATTATGTAGATCATTCCAAGGAACATTAGGGGTAATCATGGCTTCTAATATTTCCTCATCTGAGTGGAAGGGGTGGTCAAAGAAGTTTCTTGGAATTGTTGGTCCAAGTGGGATAGTAGTTGGAGAAGGATTGTTCAAGGGAACAACATCCTATGAGGTTGCACAAGAAGGTTCCATGTCATCTACCACAACAAGAGTGTGCATTGGCATTGTATCGAGAGCTTCTTATGATGATAAGGATGAGGTGTCATCATTGGTAGATGAGATTGACGATGATATATAAAGGATATCAACGTGGTCAATTGTATCATGCGTAGGAGGTAATATCTCTTCTTGAGGTACGGATGGTGGGATTACTAAGGAAGGAGTAGGGTTATAACGTAATCACATCTGCTCAAGGAAAATTTCTCATTATGTGCACAGAATGGGGCATTGGAACGAGTGGTATGTTAACAACACACATGATCGACATGGGTGAGTGGTGCATGATTGAATTAGTGTATGGGTGGGATTTGGGGGACATAAGGTTCAATTCGGTGGAATTGCACCCATGTCTATCAAGATTATGTGAGCATGATGTCTACATAATGAGCATCCTTCATGAGTTTAAGTTGCCTCAGACGTCATGACAAAGTTGATGGAGGAATTATCATGGGAGAATGGTTGAGAGTTATCAATGATGTAATATCCTGATTTTGACCCCATAGCATTAAAATGTAAATGATGTAATTTCATTATAAAATCATGGTGAGGAGCTCAATTCCAAGGCCCCACCATCGATTTACTGTTCTCGTAGCGATAATTGAAAATTGATGCATGTGGATCATGTGCCAGCTTGGCACGATGGAAATCGTAAATATGATGTAAACATGTATTTTAAATAAAAATTCCCACAACTAGCTATGCAATGCAAAAAGAGTATGGGGGTATGATTTTTACAAGGATTTGGGAGGGAAATATTCAAACCCTTGTAGCCAATCAAGTCAAGCCAAGTTTCAATGAGAGAACCCATAAACCCTCAACTACCCATGTTGACTTTTGCACCCAATCATTTATTTCTTCCAATAGTTGGTTGAGATAGTTAATGCTTTGGGATTGGAGAGGTATGGTTGTCCAAATTCGGGTATGGGAAAGCCACCATTTTGGAAAAATGTGTTTTGGATTCTTGGGAAAGAAAAGATCCACAAAATTACTCCCCAAGTCATTATCCATCAACCAATTTTGTCTCTCCCACGAGTTTGAAGCTACCTGGACGTTTTCCCCTCACGATTTTATGAGTTTTCCTCCATTTTTCTCAGGCTGTTAGGTCGTTTTTGTGTTGCAGAACTGTGGGAAGGAAGGGCAAATTGATTTGGGGTCCATAGAGGTTGTTTTGTCCCACTAGATGCTCATATAGCTATGGGACAAATCATTTTCCTCTCTGTGGTTATTTCCCCATCCCAAAATTCGATTTTGCTGTGCCACAATTTGGGAAAACCCATGGCAATCTCATTTTGGGCACCCCATAGCTAAAAAAAAATTCTTCATGCCCAACCATTGTGTAAATATGTGTGTTTGCAAGATAGATTTGGAATTAGTTGTGGGTGTCCCTTGTTTTGGCTTGAGCTTGAGTGCAAGCATCCAAAATAGAAGAGGGTTCACATTTGGCCTGATAAAGCCAACTATGGATTGGCTTGGCTTAGATGTGATGTTTATTTGGCTATGTATGAGCTTGAGTGTTCCCATTCCTTGTAGAAATCATGCCCATCTCGGGGGTGGCAGTTGTGTTGAGAGATTGTTGAACACAACTGGCCTATGGATGGGTGGAACGTCGCAGTTGCATAGCTAGTTGCTTGGGACAACTTCACCATCAAGATAAGTGTTCTCTATGTGTTTTACTTTTGCATTGTTTTATTTGATGCATGTTATCAATATGCTGGAAATTGCATGATATATGTGTGTGTAGAATAAATTTCATTCCACTGTGTTTAAATAGATTTATACATCTGCACACATATGTGTTTTTATTTGTAAGAATCTAATGAATGGGGATGAGTTTTTGTAAAACCATCAGTTTTAGTGTCATGTTCCCTTCCCTGCGCTGGATCAATGGGAGGGGACGTGACAAATCATAGGGTGTGTGAGATGAATCATCACTAGTGCGTCGAAATTAAGAGAGTTAGGAACAATGATACGTGTAATGACCAAACTGAGAATAAATTGTGTATGCACGATTCGTGCATAGTGTCTAATTATTTGGTTTGGGGTTGGTTGAGTAGGTAGCACTAACATGTGTGTTTAGAAAGTTCCTTAGCTCCGGCAATGTTGAAAAAAGGTTGGTTGCATGTCATAATTTACCACATAGAGCACATGGTTGATTAACTCTTGGGGTAGGGGGTTACTTGAAGAATTTGGTGCTTTCATCTTTGGGGACTTCGTGCCCCCATTTTGGAATTGGTTGTGACAAGTAATGGCGTTATCACAAGTGAGACACGATCGGGGATAGCTATGGATGGTGCACCTGTAGGGACAACTGGAGTGAAGTTGGAATATGCGTATGTTTTTTGGTATAATTTGCGGGTATGGCGGTGTTAGTTACCAAACCGATATTCCCAAACTGAATCTAGGAAAGATAAGTGTAGCCATGACTAAATTTCCCTATACACCTGAGGGGGGGAACATGAAGGGAATATAAACCACAAATGGTACTAAAGGAGATGGGGGAATGGTTGCTTCTTCAACATGGTGATTGTTTTCTGGAGTAGACGTCAATGTAGAGGCAACTGATGTGTTCTCGTCCAATGAGAAGATAGTGCACATAAGACAATCTGTGGAGGTTGGGATTATTGGTAGAGAGCCACAGAATGCCCCCAACAAATATGAGTCTTTATAAATTCCAAGACAGATATCTACATATGGTGGTTGGTTTTATAATCCTGTGGTGGGTAGGATATTATAGGAGTTTGAGTTGGGGTGAGGTTCACAGTATGTAAGTTGGTCAAGGGTGACTATTTTCCCATTGTGGGTAAACATCATGATGCAGAAAACTAATGAGGTAACCGCCTTCACGAAATACATGTAACTATGTCCCAATAGAATATTGTAATCAAGATGAGCGTCGACTACTTTGATATCAAGCACCTTCAATGGTAGCCAATAATATCCCTTAGGGAAGGGTCCTTTTGAACTCTCAATTGCTTGATAACTAACTTGGAGTGATGATGAAAAACACTTGATTCTTGAGGAAGAAGACAAGGGAGCTTTAAATGCCAACTAATGATAAGAAGGGGGATGAAAGGTGATCTCTCAAACCAATTCTTACAACATAAATTTTCTCTAGAGTTCTTGTTGAATGCATGCTCATGGATTCCTTTTATGGGAAAAATGGAGGTCTTGAAACATCTAGTTCCCAATGTGAATGCTCCATATCATGAAGTGGTCCTCCAAGTTCAAGAAAGAGGCTATTGAATGCTCCCAAGCATGTGAAGAAGCCAATTTGAAGTTTTGGAGCCAAGAAATATTGTCGTGAGCCTTAAATGTGCCACGAAGAGATGGTGGTCCCACCGCTAGTACAACTGCATGGGTTTCAAAGCATAAGTCACACGAATCCACATGGGTTTCGAAAAACAAATCCACACGATTGTCTAAAATAGTTGACTTTAACCATTCCAAGGTTCAAATATAAATGTGAATTAGATGAGGATGATGTTAATTAGTTGCATGTTGATAATGTATTTCTGCAATAATGGTCAAAATGTCGCACATGAGTGCGAGATTTAGGCGATAACATTCACCTTGCCTTTGTTGTTGGGCAGAGGTGTAATCTCCTTCTGACTCTACCAATGCTTCACCTTTTTTTCCTTTATCTTTCAAAGATTTCAAAGGCCTTAGCTTTGGAGACAAGTTTTAAAAGTCGATGTAATACAATACCATGGCTAAGACTTTTATCATTAGACCTGCAAATCTTGAGTTCGAATCAAGAATAAATAGGAAAAGTCTTTTTTTTCTTTTATCTGCATTTTCAAATTTCCTTCATTGTCCATTGTTACACCCAAAATCTACTCATCATCAGATTCAGTGTATACACCCCTGCAAATACCTGGACTAAGTAATCATCCTGGGAGGATTTGCACTCAATTTTGCAATCTTTTGAGAGGTCGTCGCAGGTTGAACACTAACAACATGCAACGTCGCAACTTTCTCCACTGCAGGATGCGACGAGGTCAGTTAATGGGAAAAAATAGATTATTCGAGATCCTTCTCGAAACTTGCTCATTTAGGGGCTTATCCTTGACCTCTAGGGGAGCTGGTACTCGACCCCTAACTCTTTGGGAGGATCCCCTATCTGTCTCCTACCATCTCTCAAACTATCCTATCCATACCCTATCCACTTAGTCCTATATAAGTGAAGCTCACTCCCATCCCAAAGGGAGGAAGTCTATGGTATCTACATGCTGGTGAAATCTCTCTTAGAACATCTCCACTCACCTATTGGAGAAATCATACTTCCTTGGAAGGTTATGGCTATTGGCTTGGTCGGAGAAGGGCTACTGCGTTAAGTCTTGGTTGTAGTTCTATATCTCTATCGTGTACTCCTCTATTTGCAGTAATACAAATGCTTTCCACCAATATTGTTCTCGTGTGCAATGATATTGAGTAGTTTACCTACTTAACTGTTTACTTAGATCGCTTATTGTATAGATGTCTTTTACTGGTTTCTCTTGTTTCTTGTCTTGACAGGTCTTGCAGCTTGTATCTGACGACCGTAGGACGTGGATCAACATTCAGGAGAAAGGATTGCGTAGTAAAAAGGTAAGACATCTAGTACTTGGTCCTTAAGTATATCTAGGAAATGCATTTGTAGTATGTTCTATTTGTTCTAGACTCACTTTGAGCTAGGGAGATCTGGCTCGCGTCCGCTCGAGTGGATTGTCTGATAACAAATCCGGAGACCATACTGGGGAGTATTGATATTTGGTTAGTAGTTGTCAATTTGCGAGTCATTTTCAGTTGATTGCTTGAAACAAGCCTTTTTATTTTTTGCCATTTACTTCTTGGAGTTGATTTCACTATCAAATCTTCATGTTAAAAACTCTGATCTACTTCCTCTGAGTTTATACAACTCATTCCCAAACCATTCCATGGTTCATTGCTGAGAGATCTGATTCATTTTTGAACCTAGACTTCGCCTGTCGCACCTAGTTAGTAGGAACATAGTGACACTGTTTCTTTCTGAGTCTCTGCTCTTTACTTGTTGCTTACTCATCGCATCCTTTGCATTGGTAAACTGCGACATCGTCGCACTTCCCCTGTAGGCAACCTGCGACGTCGCACTGTGTACAAGCACAGAGTGCGCCGATCTGTCAAATTTTTAGCATGCACGCATCTCCTCTTCATTTGATAGTCCGGATTTTGGTTTGCTGTATGAACTCTCTCTGTGCTGCAAGATCCAACCAGGGATCACATTTATGATTTGTGTTTTGAGAGTTTGGTTTCATTTGGATTGACTTTGGGTTCCGTCTTGGACAAGTTTGAGAACCGGTAGTGGTGGATGCTCTCATATCCCCCACCTTCATCCTTTTCACTCTTGCATTCCCTTCCTTCCATCCCTGAGCTGATCATTGCATTGGATCACCCTCCAGACCTCATTTACATTTGTTTTGAGCTTTGCTTGCTTAGTTTGCTTGCTGCTGCTTTATTTTGAGTTAAGTGTGTCTTTCAGCTTGGTTGAGTGCTTGTCTTTTCTTGAGTTTTCTGGATGTACTAGTGCAAGTAGTGTTTTATTTTCATTCATTTAGATATGAAAGCAGAGTTGTTATCAAATTATTGATTTGATGCATCCATTGGAAAATTAAAAGTGCTTCTTTCCCATCATTTCTTGAACACTATTGAAGAAAATTGTTGTGCAATGGAAAATTCTTGTTTATGTTTTGGAAGAATTGAATGAATGTATGATCTATTGTGTTTTTCTCGAATTATGAATCGCTCATTTTCTTGAAAGGCTCAAAGAACACTTCGATTTTTGCAAAATTGATTCCATGCTAAGGAAAGATAGATGCATTTTTAATTCTTCTTGCTTTTAGATCATTGAAAGTGAAATTGAAAAACTTGCATATTTCATTTTAGAATTCTCTCTTTTCATCATTTAGTGTCATTTTGATTTGAAAAGAAAAAAGTTGTTTTGATTTGGTTTAGTAGTGTTGTGTACTTTTGCATTTCACTAAAAAGGAAAAGAATACTTTCATTGTCAAATTTGTTTGAATTGGGAATTGTGTTGCATTGAGTTTGTTTTGGACATACCATTGGAAAAAAGCTTTCTCCTTCCCATAGCTAGAATTCATTGAAAGAAAAGAATATTTCGTGCATGTAGCCAGGGCTTGCTTTATGCTTCCGATTATGTACTCACCTCATGCATTCACCTAACCGTCCAAGATAAAATTAACGGTAGAACTAGATAAAAATTTTAGCAACTTGTGTGTAAGTTAGAGACATGTTCCGGCGTCGTTAAGCGTGGCAACTGTTGTTATTTGCCAGCACTATATCCCGGGGGTATTGTAGTCTTCCACGTACATCAGTATATCGAGATCCTTCACGTACCCACCAAGTACCATAATCCGTACTTGGCGTATATCGAAGGGTGTATCACGTACTCGACACGTATATCGGAAGGTCTCTTGCCGAACGGTTGTGCATTAGACAACACCACTACGGATTTGAGCTCCCACGTACCTTGCGTATATCGGGAGACACCATTAGGATTCCTGAAACCAACCGAGTCAACCATTTGGCCGTCTTGGCAAAGCAATACACTAAGAACAGCACTCGGGGAGATTATCACGCACGTACTGTCCAGGTAATTGGGTATGCAGGCAAGGGTACGGTCCCAATCCTCCTTGTTGCGTCATATTGTTGGACCCTGCAGTATATTGCGGTTTGCGATGCCTTGATAATCCCGTGAGGTTCCAGACTTTTGAATCCACTCTGTCACATGATTTTTCTTGTTGCCTTAGTATGAGTAGGTTTTTTTGGATTTATTTTCTTTTAGCATACCCTTAGGAGAAACGTTGTTTTAACCATCTTGGCTGATCATCCTGACACTCTGGTGGATTTTCCCTGGAGAAGGTACTGTAGGATCTTAAACTTATCACCCGAATATCCCCTTAATCCGAAGGTTATTTCAAGGGTAAGAATGGATCAACATAACGCGGTCGTAGTTACTGAAGTGGAAAACCCCACTTTGAATGTTGGAAGACTTTTGTTTCCACTAGATTCACCTGCCTCGCATCCCCTGCAGGATGAAGGAGCACAAACCCCCGCTTCACAAGACATTTCTCCTGTTTTCCCGGGAGAACCTGGATCATTGGAATGGATAAACCGACCCCAAGACGACCCTACAACAGCTGTTGGTCCTTCAACAGCTTACTGGATGTATTCTATAGACCACCTAGTGGCTCATTTTGCCACCTCATCTTCACCCAGTGAGACTACCCCGGAAGACACTTTAGCTTACTTTCGTGGCCAATTGGCTCACTTTCGTTCCATGGATGAAGAGTTTCGGCAGTCAAATCTCCAACGGAGGGTTCAAGACCCATCGTTACCTCCTTACCAACCCATCCCAGTTCATCCGATATCTTTCGGATCACCTGAAGCACCCCACCACAAGACCACTAACAAAACTGGTCAACCCTTGCAAGAGTCCAGTCCTGCACCTCAAGTGAACCAACCTGTGGAAGGACAACAGTCCAACACACCTGCCACTACCGCAGTTACTTTACCAGTTCCTCCCCCACCTCAAAATTCGAGGGGAGGGTATTCCATTCCTCTGAATTATCTTATTGGTAATGTTATTACTACAGCAGCTAGTCAACAACCTACGTTGGTTCAACCTATGGATAGTGGTCAACCTGTTGTGGCTGGGGGGAAACCCCCATTTCCTAACTAGAACATAGGTGGTGTAAACCCCAACGGGCCTTCCGTTGGACCATCCCAACTCGCCAAACCGTCCACCATGGGATTATCTCATGTTGGGGGGTCATCCAATGTAACTCAACCCCCATGGAGTCAAGCGTATCCAGGTTCCGTTAACCCTTCTCCATGTCAATCTAATCCTGGAAACGCACCGTACACTCTATGGGGGCAATAGCCTGTGTTGCACCACGGAACCCAACCGACTATCCCTCAAATACCACCACCCCCGATCGGATGACCCCCACCTAACCTTGGTGGAGGCCCACCTCACTTTACCTACAACTTCCCCCACCCTTCCAGCGGTGGCAGGAATGGTCCACCACCTCCTCCGGGTGAAGGTGGCGGGGGACCAACCTATCATGGTGGAGGACATTTCCCTTCGAGTGGCGGAGGTGGTGGAGGACCGAATTACTATGGTGGTGGCGGTGGTAGTGGAGACCCTCACCCTTCTTGCGACGGAGGTGGTGGGGGCCTCCATCCTTCTGGTGGTGGAAGTGGTCCACCACCCCCTCCAGGTAGAGGCGGTGACGGGCCACCTACCCCCACCTCCTCCCGGTGGTGGCAGCGGACCTCTGCCCCCTCCCGGTGGTGGAGGTGGACCTCCACCTTATTGGAATGGACCACCTTATGGTGGGGGACCCCCTTACGGTCCGGGCGACACACCCCCCTACGGTCAGTTTCATCCTGGTACACCTTACGGTCAGTCTAGTCCCTACATGCCTTATTTGTATTATCAATACGCACATCCTAATCCACAATTGCCCTTCCTGGCTACTTTGGACCTGCCTGACCTATCCCGTTTAACCAACGATCCTATTTACCATGGATCCAACTGGCCACCGATTCCGGTGAAACTTTTGCTTGATATCCCCAAGTTTGACGGCAAGCCGGGTGAAGACCCTAAAAACCACGTGATGATATACCACTTATGGTGTTCATCTAATTCCTTAATGGACGATTCAATTCATCTTAGATTGTTTCAAAGGACTCTCACCGGTTCGGTTTCCAAGTGGTACATCGAGTTGCCACCCCACTCTTTTCCTGATTTCGGCTCTCTTGCTATGAACTTTTTGACGCATTTCCAACTGCCTATACAGTATGAAACTGGTACTGAGATTTTAACCTCGCTCCGTCATAATACCGCCACTCATATTTTCGATCATATCAATGAGTGGCGAAGGAGACGACGTCTTATTAAAGCTCCCATTCCAGATCAGCTCCTAGCAGACTGGTTTACAAAAGCGCTCATTCCCACCATAGAAAAAGATGTCTCCATGAGAGGTGCTGTCACCGGAAGAACAAGCCATCGCGAGTGCCCATCTGCTAGACCTGGTCTACACTCAATCTGGCACTCTATTTAATATTCTACCTGACGCACCCCGTGATGTTAATGACCTTGCGAAACCACATAAGGGACTCCAAACCGATGGAATCATTGGCTCCCTTAACACCCAGCCTGCCTCTAGTACTGTTGGATCATCCAACCTTCAAGGGTATTCCCCCTTACCGGCTCAGGCTGGCCACAGCCCCACCAAGTCGACCACTCCTGCTGTAACTGAAGAGGTGAATTTTGTTCAATTAGCTTCATCTCGGAAGTTTAACGGCAAAAAGAAAAACAAGGGGAAACCCAAAAATTCTTCTTCCCAGCAAGAACAAAAGAGCACTCCTGACGATACCAAGCAGAAACGGAAACTAAAGTATCCTTGTTTACTGTGTGGAGGTGACCATTTCTCCAAAGAGTGCCCCCATAGAGACGAAGTGAAAAATTTTCTTCGGGGCAAACCAACTCCCGCAGTCCTCAATGATCTGTTTCCTACTCAGAACCAGCAGATGATTGCTCAACCCTCCCAGCCTAGGGGGAACCATCCAATACCGCGCATGTTCTCATGCTGCGTAACGAGACGATCAATTTAAATACTAGCTCGCGATCTTACGACCCGGTCCCTTCAAAGGAATCCACTGGAAGTAATATTGAAAAAGCTTTCGACTCTTTGAATGATGTCACTGTACCATCAACTTCTCTCACCATTGAGAAGCCATCTTTGGATTCGATATTGCGACCGCCCAAAAGAACGATTCGTAAAGCTATTTTCAATCCTAACGCTCGGGCAGCTCAAAATTACAATATCGTGGAAGACCTGGCACAAGCTCTTTGCGCCATGTCTACCTGGAAGTTTTGCAGAATTGTCCTAATCAACGCAAAAATCTCCTTGCAGCCATCGGTGTAGTCGACCCCGATTCCTCGAAGACCATCATGTTCCGACTTGACAACCTTAAGTCGAGGCTCTCACACCAGCTCGCATTCCAAGTTTCTACGAACATTGCTGGGAAGATTGTCCATCGTACCCTTTTAGATGAAGGTGCCTCCACTTCTGTCATGTCGATCGCCTATTGGAGAGCCACCGGCTCCCCTGAATTGAATCGTTCTCCTACCACGTTGAAAGCATTCGACGAGCATGGCTTTCAACCTCATGGGATCTTACAACCTCTTGCAGTTGAGTTGGGTAGAAAGACCGTAACCATTAACGTGGAAGTGGTCTCGGCCCCGATAGATTATAATCTCTTTCTTGGTCGCAATTAGTTTTACACCATGCAGGCGGTCGCCTCTTCAGTCTTCCGCATAGTGCAATTCCCCCACCAAGGACAGATTGTTACTATCGACCAATTAGACTTTTGTACACCAGACGCCACTACTCATCCCGGTGACCATGTTCCTTCCATTGGACAGATGTCGAAACAGTATGAGAGTGTAGGGGTTGGCCTTTTGAAAGATTCATCTCTCATGGGCGTTTTTCCATCCGCGGACCCCCCTAATCATGTTGCTACAGTGAACATGATCTCCACAGAGATTTTATCTCACTCTACCGATGCTTGGCTTGTACCCGATGAATCCACAACACACCTGCTTGGAGATATGATGCCTCTTTTACCTGCTGGACGTATTTACGAGGCCATCCAATCAGCACCGGAGGACCATTTTACCATGGCCTCTCCATCCTATTCTCTACGACGGATGTCATCTCTACCTGATCTCTTACTTCGGACTTTTCATTCAGACGAGTCCATCATGGAAGTAATGAATTTTGACGACAGTCCGTGGGATGATCTCCACCATAGGTCGTCTTTCCTTCCTCCTTTGGAGTACATAGAGGACAACATTCACACCCTCTTTTCACCAGATATCTACCTGTTCCCTCATTCCCCCATCCTTACATGTCTTACGGACATGGAGGGAAACTTGGCCAATATTGAGCCAACCATCCTTGTAGACATCTCGGTGAAACCTGGTATAGTGGAACACATTCGCATAGGCCAGAAGTGCTCCCCTGAATAAATAACTGCTAGCACGGCCTTATTCATGCAATTTTGAGACGTATTTGCTTGGTCCTATGAGGAGATGCCTGGGATAGAACCCGCAATTGTTTCTCACGATATAAAAACCTATCCCGACATCAAACCTGTACGCAAAAGTTGCGACCGGTACACCCCTGGAAGACTGCGGAAATTAAGGCAGAAATTGAAAAGCTCTTAAAGGATGGTTTTATTTATCCTGTCCCATTAACGGATTGGGTCTCAAACGTCGTTCCTGTGAACAAAATGCAGGGCACCATTCGCGTCTGTTTTGATTATCGGGACCTTAACTGGGCTTGTCCAAAAGACAACTTCCCAACCCCCTTCATTGACCAGATCATCGACAAATGTGCCGGAATCGTCATCTTCTCATTCATGGATGGCTTTTCTAGTTACAACCAGATTGAGATCAACCCAGCCGACCAACATAAGATGGCTTTCATCTACCCATGGGGTACATTTGCATACCGCAAACTCCCATTTGGCCTTAAAAATGTTGGCGCCACGTTTCAACGGGCTATGTCGTATGCCTTCCATGATATTAAGGACTTTGTGGAACCTTACCTGGACGATCTCCCTGCTCATTCAAAGCAGCACGAGTTCCACATTGATCATCTGATGGCCATTTTCCTCAGATGCAGACAGTACAATATCCGTCTGAATCCTCACAAGTGTATCTTTTGCGTTGAGTCCGGACGCCTCTTAGGATTTATCGTTTCGAAGGATGGGATCCACATTGATCCCTTAAAGGTGGGGGCCATCATCAACCTACTGCCCCCGACTAATGTTACGGAACTTGAAAGTATCCAAGGGAAGGCGACTTATTTAAAATGTTTTGTTTGCAATTTCGCGGAAAAGACTCAGGGGTATATGAGACTTCTCAAGAAGGACGTCCCGTTCATTTGGGACGACCAAGCTCAAAAATCCTTCGACAGTATCAAACATGCCATCACGCATGCCCCCGTGCTCCAACCGCCTAATTATTTCCAAGATTACATTTTATATCTCGCCGCTTCTGTCACCACTATCGCCATGATTTTGGTACAAGAAGATCAAAACGCCCAGGAACATGTAATATACTATGTGAGGAAGGGTCTCACCGACATTGAAACTAGATATTCACATGTCGAAAAACTTGCTTTCGCAGCAATCATTGCCGTCCAAAAGTTCTGTCACTACATCTTGCTCCGCACCACCATTATCATTGCCGACTCAAACCCCATGTACCACGTACTGACACGTCAGGTGCTTGGGAGCAAGTATTCACGCTGGATTGTGATACTGCAAGAATTTGATCTTCTTTTCGAGAAAGCTAAGTCTAAGAAGTCTTTGGTGTTTGCCGAGCTCATTTGCGACCTTCCCCCTCCTGATGCAGAAGTTGAGCACAATGACTCATTTCCAGATGAATCATTGTTTCTCATCAGTACGACTGATCCATGGTATGGAGATACCTTGTTGTATCTTCAAACCCAATGCTTCAACCCTCATCTCTCTCACGATGACTGTCGTAAGATTCGTCACCATGCAAAGTATTATTTAATCATCAATGATACTTTGTATTGTCGTGGCATTGATTCAATTCTTCGACGTTGTCTCACTCATGATGAGGCTGAACGCGTTCTGAATGACTGTCACGCTGGGGCATGTGGCGGTCACCTCTCTGGGATGGCTACAGCCCAGAATATTTTGCGCGCAGGATATTTCTGACCTACTATATTCAAAGATTGTATTGAGGTTGTAAAAAAATGTCCTCCTTGCCAACACTTCCACACGAAGAAGCGCACTTATCCTGCCCCGTTACATCCGGTTATTGCCGTTGGCCCATTTGCAAAATGGGGCATTGAATTTATGCATTGTAAGCCTACCTCGGCCGGGGGGCATAGTTACATCATTGTAGCTGTGGATTACTTCACAAAGTGGGCCGAAGCTATGCCTACATACCAGAACGACGGCAAAACCGCCGCACTCTTCATGTTCAATCATGTAATAGCGCGGTTTGGAGTTCCTCGGGCAACTGTTACCGATCATGGTTCCCATTTTCAGAACCATATGGTTGATGAATTGAGCGACAGGTTGGGTTTTTGCCATGAAAATTCAACACCCTACTACTCGCAATCCAATGGACAGGTCGAGGCCATTAACAAGGTCTTGAAAACTATGGTCCAAAGGATGGTAGGGACACATAAGTCCAATTGGCACAACATGCTCTTTTCAGCGTTATGGGCCTACCGAAATTCCGTCAAAACCGCCACGGGCTTCACTCCCTTCTAATTGGTATATGGATTGGAGGCTGTCCTACCGATAGAATGTGAAATTCCGTCTCTACAACTCGCTGTCGAACTTCTTCCTAACACTACTGCCAAGGAAGAACGTCTCTTGCACTTAGCAAAACTTGACGAGTCTTACCGAGATGCCGCTCTTGCTAATTAAGCTCACAAGAAACGCATCAAAGCCCAATATGATAAGTCAGTTGAACCTCGTATCTTTAATGAGGGTGACCTATTTCTCACTTATGACCAGAAGCACGACAAACTAGGAGCAGGGAAGTTCGAATCCATGTGGCATGGACCCTACATTGTCAAACGTGTTTTGGAGAAGGGAGCTTACGAGCTTGAAGACTATGACGGAATCTCTTTGGGTGAACCCCTCAATGGGATTTACCTGAAGAGATACTATGCTTAAATTCACCATGCTTAGACTTTCTTGTATATACTGTACATGGCATGTTTTTTGTGTTTTTTGTGTTTTTGTGTGTGTTGTGACGCTTTTGTTTTTGAGTGTCTTTAGATCTTGTTTCCGCTTCTTATACCATGTTATGTCTGCGTGTGCAGATGGCAACGTGTTATGGATTCGCGGACGGCGCCAATCGGCATACCTGTAACCTTGCTTCGGCATCCTGGGTAATATATTCCCCAACAGGTGAGCTCATTAGCTCAAGAGGAAATTTCCTAGGGTTTGCGACTAACAATGCCACAGAATATCAGGCAGTAATCGGAACCCGAGCTAACGCCATTTCCTTGGGTATGAACCACATTGTCATCCTCATGGATTCTCAATTAGTGGTTTCCCATCTAAACCGGGTGTACGCCATCCGTGATCCCACCTTACTCCGTCTCTTCAGACGAGTACGTCTTCTGGAAAGGTCATTTGAATCCGTTCAATACCTGCACATTTCACGAGAGTTAAACACAGTTGTTGACTCGATGGCCAACTTCATTTTGGATTGGTACATCACACACACATAATATTCATAATATGTAAAAGCATTCACAACATGTAAATAATGTAATGTATAAAAGCAAACATGTAAACAAGATCACATCACTAATCATTTTTAAAAACACATAATGTATAAATCATCAATAATGTCTGTATATATATATCACTCAAAAGTAGTGCCGATACAAAATTTGAAGCACGATGGCTTTCAGTGAGTCTCTACAAAAATCTGAAGCATCATAGCTTTCAATAGTACAAAATTTGAGGCCGCTAAGCTCTCAGTACATGTATAATAGTGTCATCAGGCCCGACGCCTGACCTGTACACCACCCCTAGCACGGACGACACGCTATCGCTGGGTGAGGAAGCAGTCTACAGTCCGAGCCACCATGCGGAGTAAGGCATTGAAGCGCACGGACGCTCCAACCCCAAACCTCTGCATAGGTCTCAGCAAGTCATCAATAGCTAGCTCCGGTACCTCCACGGTCAGCTGGGATAGGTTCCTGTACACCTCCTCCATCTCCTCGATGGTGGCATGAGCACTTGCAGGAACAACTGCCTCCCCACCTCTGTCTCTCATCTCCAGAAGCGAGAGACTCACCAGTCGTACGGGGGCCCACATCTGCACACACATATTACGTACTTGTCAGCACTACATCAAAAAAATGATATAATATACAAAACTAAAAATACAAGGGTAGTTTTGTTCTCACCTATGTCACCCCATGCTGCACCCTCGGGCAGCACCAAGTTGGGATCCTCTCGGAAGTCCGTGCCACTGTATGGAAAGTCCTCGACCATAAGTAACTGGCCCTCTAGCCAGCTGAAAAACTCAGGACCAAAGCTAATGATGGGCCCGCCACCATGTCGGTTCATGACCTCAGCCCATCTGAGCATATGGGGATCCCTGGGCTCCCTGTCATCAAGTAGCAACTGCGGACGTAGACTCGAGGAATCCTCTCTGAGAGGAACGATACCACGATCGACCCATAACCAAACTGCTTGAGCTCTCCCCGCCGACACTTGGTCAGCTGAGCTCAGAAGTTTGCGAGGACACCCTCGCACCAATTGAAAACCATGGGGGACATACAGTCCTCCGCATAAAGCATCTGGGTCCGAGTAGCCATGTGTGGGGCTTGGATACCCGCCGCTCTAGTAATAGTCAGCAGTATGGTACGTAGTGGGAGGATCACCACATCCCTGATGAGAATCTTCCCACCGGAAGGCCGAGAAGTAGAGACACAATGATACGACACCATGTCCTCAACTGTACGGTCACTGGCCCGTGTTCCAGTAAGATGTACAACGTCCCCTCTTCGAGATAAACCAGTAAGAAATTAGATATCCTCAATGTCTATCATGAGGATATGCTCACCTACCACAAAGTATTGTTGGGCCGCATCCCAACTCTGGAGCATGTGTGTCAATAGTGGGATCTGGGATCTCATCCCCTGGATCTCAAAGAACTTGAGTAACCCGCAGTTTCTCAAAGCTTCCACGCATTGTGGATCGTTCGCAGCTTGTTCATCTTCTATTTCATGTTCTCTCTCTCGCCACTCCAATACCATATTGGCTAGCTGGTAACCTGCCAAGAAGGACATTTTAACACTATTAGGTCATGCTTCAAACCTCAGAAGTCCATTGTTTGAATTCTTTTTTATGTTTGGATTATGGTTCTCCGCCGTCACACTGTACGTTGAGGTATAGTGCGATGACGTCGCACCTCTCGCATTCGAGGCTTGCGACGACTCGATCTCGTCGCGGGTCCCGAAAGGGCAACCTGCGACGAGCCGAGGGCGCATGAAGCCCTCCATAACACCATCAAAAACCCCAAAAATGGACCTAAAAGCAAAAACTAAACCACTAGAAAGTTGCTGAATGAATTTTAGGCCTACCTGATCCGGACGATTGGTGAATGGTGGATCATAGCTCCCGAAATCGACAAAGGAAGTTTTGGCTCCAAATTGGTACTTCTCCACCCAAATTGGCAATTGAAACAATATTTTCTATTTTGGCCCATATTTCTATTTATAAATGGAATGGAATATTCTTTTTCAAATATTTTGATGCTTTTGGGCCATTTACTATAGTTTCGACCGTTTGTCATTATATTTGGGGCTATTTGACACTTTCTCTAGTGTACAGGAGTCGTAAAGTGGTCTTTTGTGTCGTTTCTCGCATCACCAACGGTAACTACAGGTATGAACACTCCCTTGAACGTTTTGTCGTTAGTTTTTGCAACGGTTAGTCTGTAATTATTGCGTGATGATGAGTTTACTCTTCGTTTGTTCTTGTACTCATGAAACTATGAGAACAAGTACCGAGTTATGAGTTATGAAAAGGACACCCCCTGGAGTCTACCGTTAAGCTCTTTTCAGGCTCTCGAAAAACAAAAATATTGCCAAGCGAACTTGTCGCGTTCACGCTTGTTAAAGTATTTGAATGGTCGTCTTCCTGGTGATAGTTTACCCCTTTTTCGGACCAGGAGGCACTAATTACGAAAAAGGTATACTCCAGCCAATCATGACTGGAAGAGTCCTCTCCCACGTTGTTTTACCCTTTTTCGGGCGATGAGGCTAACTTTACGAAAAAAGACCGTTGGAGTCTTCTTTAGTTCTTTTCAGACTCTCTAAACATGAAATGACAACCAAGTTTACCTTCTATGGACTCCTTAAAATTTTCATATTGAAGGTCCCATCATGGGACGAACCCCTCCTATCCCAGGTTCGAAAAATATTTGGGATTGGACTCATCTATGAGATGATCTATACCGAGCATCTGGTTACCCTCATCAAGCTCGTAAAAAACACATGAGGCACTCATCATTCATGATGGGGAAAAAGGAAAGTGTTTGTGTTACATACATTAGTGGCAGTATATAGTCGTTCTTGAACATGGCACTCATCTATATTCGCATACAGTACTTGGGTCACCTGTTTGTCTATGAGTCCCCGCTTACTTTCTGAGTCCTGTTACTCCTCTGAGTCATTCGGAGAAAGCTTCCATCATCAGTTGCATTAGAATTTTGCGTCATTCTCATTGTGTCAATACTGCCAAGTCATGCCATGCCCATGTTCAAGAACACGTCTATCATTTGTCATCTGCAGTCAAGTATACCCGTCATCACGTCGGTCTACTCTGAGTCAGTATTGCATGTTACTGTACCATCCGATCCACTCTATACATCTTTTGTCGTGTTTCGTGTCGATTGATGGGGGATTCATCATGGCCCTCCTTCGATGGATTCATCCTTGTTGACTTCAACACATCATCCGAGGATTGAATCTAGAAACCAACCAAGTACCTTGGCCCTGCATGCCTCAATGGCAGGTTACCTTGCTTTCATCATGAGTTTACATCATTGACTCTTGATTGAAATATTTCATCTTGCGTTCGACTTCAAATCATTTATTCACGCTTGATGATATGCACTGTGATACCTTGGGAATCATTGACATCAATGGTGATCTCCCTCATACTTGTTAACGGTTTACATCAATGGCCGGTAATCAAGTGGTTTCTACCATGTTCGACGTCAAGACATTTGTAATCACATGGATAGATTCGTATCATTGCGGGTTCAGCTTGAAGACCCTGGGGAGTCATGTTTTACCCAGGTTGCGATGGAGTTTGTATTGAGTCATATTACACGGATCCACTTTTGTATTGGTCGTGGTTGTGTTATCATCTCATCATGGATCTATGCTTGTGTCTAGTAGCCATCATTGTGTTCAGTCGGTCATTACTACCATGGATCTGCAATGTATTGGTCGACAACCATGTTGTACTTCATATGAGATTGTCAGTTCGGATTCAGTTGTACTGCAGCAGTGTCCTTCGTCCATCGAGCCTATTGCCATTACTTCTTTCAAATCACTTCACCTGTACATCCTTAACAGCTTCATGCTTTGGGGGGCATTTTGTTACACCCAAAATCTACTCATCATCAGATTCAATGTATACACCCCTGAAGATACCTGGACTAAGTAATCATCCTGGGAGTATTTGCACTCAGTTCTGCAATATTTTGAGAGGTCGTCGCAGGTTGCACACTAGCAACATGCGACGTCACAACTTGCTCCACTGCAGGATGCGACGAGGTCAATTAATGGGAAAAAATAGCTTATTCGAGATCCTTCTCGAAAGTTGCTCATTTAGAGGCTTATCCCTGACCTCTAGGGGAGCTGGTACTCGACCCCTAACTCTTTGGGAGGATCCCCTATCTCTCTCCTACCATCTCTCAAACTATCCTATCCATACCCTATCCACTTAGTCCTATATAAGTGAAGCTCACTCCCATCCCAAAGGGAGGAAGTCTATGGTATCTACATGCTGGTGAAATCTCTCTTAGAACATCTCCACTCACCTATTGGAGAACTCATACTTCCTTAGAAGGTTATGGCTATTGGCTTGATCGGAGAAGGGCTACTACGTTATGTCTTGGTTGTAGTTCTATATCTCTATCATGTACTCCTCTATTTGCAGTAATACAAATTCTTTCCACCAATATTGTTCTCGTGTGCAATGATATTGAGTATTTTACCTGCTTAACTATTTACTTAGATCACTTATTGTATAGATGTCTTTTACTGGTTTCTCTTGTTTCTTGTCTTGACAGGTCTTGCAACTTGTATTTGACGACCGTAGGACGTGGATCAACATTCGGGAGAAATGATTGCGTAGTAAAAAAGTAAGACATCTAGTACTTGGTCCTTAAGTAGATCTAGGAAATGCATTTGCAGTCTGTTCTATTTGTTCTAGACTCACTTTGAGCTAGGGAGATCCAGCTCGCGTCTGCTCGAGTGGATTGTCCGATAACATCCATAATGGGTCTAGTTCCACTTCATGGATTTATTTTTGAATGATCATTATTTTCTTTAACAAAAAGAAAGAACACTTATCGCAAAGAATTGCTATAAGTGAGCTGGAGAAATTTTCAACGCTATGACATACTTTCTCATCCAATGATATAAGAGAATTTATCTCATATTTTTTAATGGATATTGTAGAAAATTTTAAGCTACAGTGATATAATTACATCACATTTGTGTTAGATTTTCTGAATTTACTTCAATATGATCTAGGATCTTAACTGAGAGAAAAACATGTACAACATATCTACAGCATATCAATCATGGAGACAATAATGCAAGCACACAAGAGACACAAAGATTTACTTGGGGAAAACCATAAAGGTGAAAAACCCCAATAACTTCCTCAGAGATAGATAGAGTAATGATACAACCAACCAAAAGAGATAGCCATAACCTAGCAGCAATCCTCCTCCTCCATAAGTGCGCCTCTCCTCCTTGAGAGCATGTGTGAGAAGTGAGTGAGTAAATAGAGTGCCTCCCGCACTCTATTTATACTTGACTTGACTTGCCTTTTTACCTAACTCATGTAGGCTCGAACTTAACCACATAACATAATGCTGAGTGGGCCGACCCCCAATAGGGTGGTCTAATAACCCTTTGACCCACATGGCCAACCCCCAATAGGGTGGTCTAATAACCATTTGACCCACATGACTTATATAGGGCCAACCCCAAACAAGGTGGTCTAATAACCCATCAAGTATAAGTTACGACACTTACAATATAAATGACGACACTTCCTTATAGAGGAATAATACCATCTCTATAGGAATACAATATACATATATGTGAAATACATTCCGAAGTTACATATACATCAACACTCCCTCTTAACTAGGAAGGTATTTCTCAGCACAGTTCTTCTAGCACAAGTCATCTTCTCTGGATCATCGTCACTGGATAATCGTCATCGAGTCATCATCATCGTCACTGCTGCTGCTATCTCAATCAATCTCTGAATCTACTCGTCATAGGAAGTTCTACAGAGCCAGTCCTTTTTCATACTGGATGTAGGCCCACCACCTGCAGGTCTTCGTCATCACTGGCCATACTGTGGAATCCTCAGGACTTATTACGTGCGTCACAAAACCTCAAAAGAGCATCCCAGGATGTTACGGGTACACAACTCCGACCTGTAGGATCTCCCAGGGCGCTATTACATGTGACCCCACCACAAAACCTCGAAAGAGCATCTCAGGATGTTACGGGTACACAACTCCAATCCTGAAATCTCCCAGGGCACTATTACATGTGGTCATGGCAAAACCTCGAAAGAGCATCTCAGGATATTACGGGTACACAACTCCAACCTGAAATCTCCCAGGGCCCAAATTACATGCCATAGGACAAAACCTCGCAAGAGAATCTCAGGATGTTACGGGTACACAACTCCGACCTGAGATCTCCCAGGGCACAAATTACATGTCCTCCCAGAGCAATGTCTCGAAAGAGCATCCCAGGCTATTACGGGTACACAACTCCGACCTATAGGATCTCCCAGACATGCTCATCTGCACAACCTGATCCACGGCCACAGAGTATCAACCTGATACTCACCATACATCATCCTGATGTACTCATGATCGTCCTGATCATCATCACTGCAACGTCCTGCTGCATGTCATCTGGAGCAACATCCTGAAGCTCACCATCCATGATCGTCCTGATCATCATCACTGCAACGTCCTGCTGCATGTCATCTTGAGCAACATCCTGAAGCTCATCATCCATGATCATCCTGATCATCACTGCAACATCCTGCTGCATGATCCACCTAATCATCAATGCATCTACCTGATGCATACCAAGTATCATACATGATCCTCCTGATCATCAATGTATCCACCTGATACAAATACATGATACATATCATCATACATGATCCTCCTGATCATCAATGCATCTACCTGATGCATACCAAGTATCATACATGATCCTCCTGATCATCAATGTATCCACCTGATACAAATACATGATACATATCATCATACATGATCCTCCTGATCATCAATGCATCTACCTGATGCATACCAAGTATCATACATGATCCTCCTGATCATCAATGTATCCACCTGATACAAATACATGATACATATCATCATACATGATCCTCCTGATCATCAATGCATCTACCTGATGCATACCAAGTATCTACCTGATACATATCATCATACATGATCCAAGCATCCAACATGATGCATACATACATACATAAAATGATCCAACTGATCATATCCAAGCAGAAACCAGAACATCATCCTGATGCTCATCATCCAACGCTTACATCCACATCCATGTGAAGGATCCTCCTTCCAACATGCTTGGAATGGCTTCAGCAAATGTGTCCATCACTTCTTCCTCGAAGTGTCCTCGATCTGAAGAACGCCAAGCCTCTCTCTGAAGTACTCGAACTTCACTCTGGCTAGTGGCTTCGTCAGCACATCTGCAATCTACTTGTCCGTCGCAACATACAGGAGCTTCACAGCTCCTCTCTACACCATATCCCTGATATAGTGATATTTGATCTCTATGTGTTTCGTCCTGTCATGAAACACTGGGTTCTCGGACAGCTTCGCAGAACTCTGGTTATCACAGAAGATACCAGTAGCCTCCAACGGGAGATCAAATAACTCAGACAGTAGCTTCCGTAGCCATACTGCCTCACAACTAGCTGAATAGGCTGCAACATACTCTGCCTCAGCTATACTCAGTGCTACGCAGGACTGCTTCCTGCTAAACCAAGAGATCACACCTGATCCCATACTGAAGCATTACCCAGATGTGCTCTTCCTGTTTGCAGCACTGCCATCCCAATCTGAATCAACATAACCCTGCAGGTTAAACATTTGATTCTCCTCATACCTGAGCCCATAATCCACTGTACCCTTCAGGTACCTCAGAACATGCTTTACAGCAACCAAGTGAACACTCCTCGGATTCGTCAGGAACTGGCTCAATGTGTTCACAGCAAAGCAAATGTCTGGTCTCGTGTTCGTCAGGTACATCAAGGACCCAATCATCTAACGATACATAGAGACATCAACCGGCTCAGATGAAGCATCACATAGAAGCTTCAGATTCGATGCCATAGGTGTGGCCATGTCCTTGCAGTCCATCATCCCAAATCTCTTCAGGATATCTACTGCATACTTCCCTTGTCCAAGGAAGATTCCTTCTGCACTCTGCCACACCTCCATGCCAAAAACAAATAGTGCATCATCCCCAAGTTCTTCATCTCGAACTCGGTAGTAAGCTTCCGCTGCGTGTCGGCAATCAATCTATCTTCACCATACCAAGTTCTGCACATATATGATTTCCTATCATGTGTCTCAAAACCAAGTGGCTGCTCTACATACACTTCTTCTTCAACTACACCATTCAAATAAGCTGTCTTGAATTCATCTGGTGTATCTTCTATTTCATCACTTTTATATTTCTCAATGCTGCCATCTGCAACATGCTTGATCTGATAGTTCCATTTGGAAGTCATAGCAAACTTCCCTTCATGTCTTGGGATTACATCCCAAACATCATTCTACATGATCGACGGATCATGGCATTTCATTTCTTCATCCCAGATCCTGGGAACTTCAATATCTTCAATAGATATCTTTGTTGCTGGAACAAATGTTGTAGTTCTTCTTTTGTAGGAGATGGCATACGATCTTTCCTACACAACAAGTTAAATTGCATGATTAGAAAACATCTCATATTTTTCAGAACAAATTCTTACACATAAAGAAATATGCCATACAGTCATGCAATTATCTTAGCCAATGCTTCAATACAACATTTATCCATATCCTGTAACTTTCTAGATGCCTTCCAATCTCTACCAGAACATTGTTAAGAGTGTGCACAACTCCCAACATGTCAGCAAAGAGGTTTCATTCTAGATAAGTAGCAATGGAATGTTGTACAGTGCCATAGGCCACTTACCCATGTATATTAGTAGTATACTGTTCATCAATGCAACTATTCTAATATGCACAATACATATCCTAAGTCTAGGAACATGGGCATATACATCATTGAACAATTTTATTTAAACAAACACATATGCAAGAAATGACAATACTTATCTTTGTTTGTTCGTTGGGTGGACTCCCTCTGAGTCTTTGCTTCCTTGCAGGAGCTGCTGGAGTCCTAATCTGAAGTAGCTTCTTCTACACCTTTCTGTTGCGGGATGTAGAGAGATGATCAACTCCCTCTGAATATTTGCATCCTTGCAGAAACTACTGAAGTGTGCTCATTTGCTTTCTTGCAGGAACAACTAGAGTGTGCTCCCTCTTGATCTTTGCTTCCTGAATTACCTGTTCTTGAACTCATATTTATCCTTGGTCCCTATACATGCTTATTAGTATCATGAATGTGTTATCCTTGTGATCTCATATAAAATCATACATTCATTAGTATACTATTAAAACACAATAATCTCAAGCATGTATAGTCATGATCATTTCAAACAGAAATAATAAGCATTAGCATTCAAGGATTCTTATGGTTAGTCATATCATCAATTATGGTAAGAAACATAATATGCATACAATCATGATTATTCAAACCTATGACTTCATGAATAATCATTATCAACAACGCGATAGTATAAGATCCTAACCCAAGGTAGGAATCTAGCTTGATATAGGAAAAACATACCTGGATTATCATGTTAGCTAGTTATGTCTAACATACCCGTATAATGTCTTTTGGTTCTCTTCAGTGACTTGTGCTAGTAACCTGCATGTCTCATAAGTTAACCATTATAAAACCAAGTTATACATACCTCGTGAATGGATCTTGTATGAGATCCATGACAATGGATGAATCTTTGTCCTCATGTTATCATGATCATATGTTCTTGGACCAGAACATGATCTGTCTTTCTTGGTGTACCTTTCATGTTAGTAGACAACATAAACCTCATACAACACCATAATGCATTAGTACAATCATAAGTGTCAACACCCTAACCAATGAATATCTTCTATCATGCATTCATAATTTTGTTAAGGTGATACAACAAATCTAAAATCAAAATTGTACTAACCGTAATAACATGAATACAAACATACCATAAACTTAATCATGGACAAATATCGAAACATACCTCGATGAGTCATACCTGTCGAGATCGCTTGTAATCTTCTTATGTAAGGCCTTATCCTCATCTCCCTCTGAGACAGAAACTTCTTTCACTTATGCAGGTGATCAATCCATCTTCTTCTAGGATTAACCCAATCCACTTGATTTGCAAGAACTGGACCTTGAGCTGGATATGGGTTTGTCAGAGAAACCCCAAAAATTCAAACTTTGAATTTCAACCTTCCGATAGGATAGGAATATGCGCCTTGATGAACTGATCAAACTGGTATATTCAGAATTTGAAAACTGCAAAGTTTCACTCTTCAATTTTTCCTTTGAAACTTCCAGATTCACTGGACGTGACCCTGAACTGGGGTTTGATGAAGCCCACTCTTCTACCCAATCAAAATGTTTGATCCAAAGCTCTAAGCTTCTATTTTTCTGAGGAGCTTCCAGCCGTGGTCACAGATTTCAAAAATTCTCATTTTTACATAAGCCCTAATTTTCCACTTTTATGATCAAAGTCCCGAACTAGGGTCTACTCAAGCCCGACCTTATGCCCAACCAAAAATTCTGATCTTGGTCTCTAAATTTCTATTTTGATGAGTAGCATCCAGCCGTGGTCTCCGATTACAAAAATTCCAACTTTCTCCAAAGCCCTAAATTCCGGAAGCCATGAATGAAGGTACCAAAAAATAATTCTGTTTTGACAGAAATATGTACCTGATTGTTTCTGGTGTAACTCCAAAAATTTTGATCCACAGGGTCTGAAAAAGTTTCCTGAGATAGCCTGACCTGTTATCTTTCCATCCTGATAGGTTTGACCTCAATTGGATTCTCTGAGAGAGAGTTATGCCAAATGTCGTAACGTGACCTGTTTTGGGATAAAACAGGAGAGCGAACTTGTACGGCGTGCCACGTGTCACTGTTTTAACTTCGGCCTCTGAAAAAGTTTTCTGAGATATCTCGGCCTGTTACCTTTCCATCCTGATAGTTCTGACCTCAATTGGACTCTCTGAGAGAGAGTTATGCCAAATGTCGCAACGTGACCTGTTTATGGGATAATACAGGAGAGCGAACTTGTACGGCATGCCACGTGTCACTGGTTCAACTTCGGCCTCTGAAAACGTTTTCTGAGATAGTGCAGACTGTGTACTACCTGTCACTTTTTACGAAATTTCATTTGGAGCTTCCTAGCCCAAGATATGACCTTTTTCCCAAGGTCACCTGATTTTGACTCAGATCTGGAAGAGGCAGAAACCCTATATTGTACAGATCATAAATCACAAAGTACAACGAATTAGAGGTTGTCCTTTGGACACAAGATACCTGGAGATCTTAGCTTCGGCCTGTAACAATTTCAGATCCGAAAACTTCGCGAAAACGGATTTATAGCGAAAGTGCTACGATGACTGGTTTTTGCTATATCAAGCCCTAGCATCGTAAGTGCAACAAGTGTCATACATGCCATATCATGCCTTCTTTCAGGCTAGCTCTGATACCATGTTAGATTTTCTGAATTTACTTCAATATGATCTAGGATCTTAACTGAGAGAAAAACATGTACAACATATCTACAGCATATCAATCATGGAGACAATAATGCAAGCACACAAGAGACACAAAGATTTACTTGGGGAAAACCATAAAGGTGAAAAACCCCAATAACTTCCTCAGAGATAGATAGAGTAATGATACAACCAACCAAAAGAGATAGCCATAACCTAGCAGCAATCCTCCTCCTCCATAAGTGCGCCTCTCCTCCTTGAGAGCATGTGTGAGAAGTGAGTGAGTAAATAGAGTGCCTCCCGCACTCTATTTATACTTGACTTGACTTGCCTTTTTACCTAACTCATGTAGGCTCGAACTTAACCACATAACATAATGCTGAGTGGGCCGACCCCCAATAGGGTGGTCTAATAACCCTTTGACCCACATGGCCGACCCCCAATAGGGTGGTCTAATAACCATTTGACCCACATGACTTATATAGGGCCAACCCCAAACAAGGTGGTCTAATAACCCATCAAGTATAAGTTACGACACTTACAATATAAATGACGACACTTCCTTATAGAGGAATAATACCATCTCTATAGGAATACAATATACATATATGTGAAATACATTCCGAAGTTACATATACATCAACAATTTGGCATGGCACTTATTTGTTATATAGGCATAATGTATGAGCATAGAAAGAATATATCCAATTAAAAGATGACAAGCATCCATTCTAGGAAAGAAGGATCTCGACATTCATGTGAAAAGAACACATTACTAATAGATAATAAAGGACAAGTCCTAAAATATGGAAGACAAAGCAATCCATTTTACCAAGATTTATTTAATGGGTGCACAAAGGAATTTTTAGGAGACTATCACAAAAGTTGGAAACATATCCTTAATGCCAATAAGACCAATTTGTTAGATTTGCATAAAAAAAATGTGGATATGGTTTTTGTGACAAATGGGTAGAGTCAAATTTCAATTACTATTAAGAGAAGGAGAAATCACATAAGGTAAACTTTTGTTTTCACTAATTTTTGTAGACGTCTTTCTTTTTAAATTCAATTATGATAGACTTCAATAAATTTTACATTTTCAATTATTTTTCAACTGGGGACATTGGTATAAAGAATAGTACCTTCTAATAAGAATAAAAGTGCAACTAATGCATTGCATGATGAAAAACATGGAAAGATACAAGCAATGTACCAATGAGGAAAATGAGTGGTAAGAGACATGAACAAATAAAGGCCACCTATGAAACACCATATCAAAATATCATGATGGTAATACACAATATGGCAATTGGGTATAATCCAGGTGGGGTTGAGTGGAGTGTTATCCTCCCCACCCATGATCAATTCCCACAAGTCACATGTTGACCTCTTAATGAGTATATTGTTGCAACAACTCTGGGTCCTGTTGTTGACTTGGACTCGTGCCATAAAGAATCTAGGGTTAACCTTGGGTACCATCCTTAAAATGAGGGGAAGTGCTCAAAGGTTTTCCTCGAGATATGTTTCTTGGAAAAAAAAGGTAAGAAACAATATATTGATTTTTTTATTAATTAAGAAATGTTCATAACACATTTTACATTAATTATTTTGCATCTACATTACCAATCTAAGATATTGAACTTGCAAAATCAAGATAAAAATAGACCACTTGTGCATTATTCTAGGTAATTAGGGAAACAAGGTATTAAAGGTTGCTTTCTAATTTTGTCAATATTATTTTATTTATCTTAGGTCAATAGGTGAATGTATATTATCTTATTACCAATATTAATTATGGTTATGTCTTATTAACATACAATGTTGAATGCGGTCCTAAGCCCCCTAAAGAAGAAGTTAAATATGCCCTAAATTTAAAGCTTTCACCCACAATAAATTATTAATTGTCTTATAGTTTACACATATGACTTGCACTACTCTAAGCGTGAAATTGGTCAATAGTAAATGGTCATTTTATTGTGTTCTTTTAGCACCATGCATACTTTAAACAATAAGAAGGCAGTACTGACCCTAATAAAGATGGATCAAAATCTTTGTCATCATTTGGCCTCTAACAATGACAATGATGGGTCAATGTCTTCATCATCCATATTTTATTGCTATTGTCACTTATAATTTCATTTGTTATCCTTTTGGATGTTTAAAGACTATTGTATCTAAGATTAAAAGGTTAACTCAATGGGTTGTCACCAATGTTGCTTGGTTTGAAACCCCCAAGGTTAGGCACACTAGTTTATGTCGATGGGCTTACTAGGATGTCATCCACAAATTTGGGGAAGCATCTCACGTGGGTTTCCCTATAAGTTTTCCTTGGGAAAAAAAATTGATGTAGAGATTAAAAGGAATGTTAATTTGGACTTTAATTAGACTAATCAAATTAAATGCATTGGTTTAATTAATCATAAAATAAGGTATATCAATTAGGCACCAACTGAACTAAATGGGACACCATTTTTTTTCATTTTCAATAAGAACTATGGATCCCAAAATATGACACCATATGTACATAAAAAAACACTAAATAGATGCTAAAGAGACAATAAGAGCACTTTAAAAGTAAACCAAGTTTTAAAAAAATACGCAAACAAAGTGGATGTGGGGAAGACACAATATAGATGCAGATATTAGAAACAAAGAGAGACAGTGTAGATGCTACAAGATGCAAGGTATATGTTAAAAGAAAAGAGAAAATACCTATAAATTTAACCTATAGATATAAGTTAACTAATAAAAGGAAACATGCATTCATATAACATATATCAATGGAAACCCAATGGGATAGCTTGAGTGGTTGAGTGCATTGAAATTCATGCAAGAGGTCCTAGAGTAGATCCCTTAGGCCAATTACCTCTATTGTGTGCCTAACTTGATGTCCCTACCAAGTCAAACAACATAATCAATATTGATAGTTTTACACTAGGTACCATCCACAAAATGTAGGGAAGTGCCCAGGGGGTTTCCCTATGAGGTTTTCATTGGAAAAAAAAACATATAGCTAGGAACTGAGACATTTTATTACAAATAACCCTCTCTTATGTATGTAGAAAGGGCATCCCATATCACCTCATCTCCCATCAAATAAAATATATTTACCTTTTATTGAATACACTCTAATTCAATTTAACAAGTGAAATCCATGAAACAACAAAAAATAATAGGTTACCCAATTTCTCACATTGCAAAAAAGTTTCCAATTAGATTGTAAGAAACTTTCACATTCCGACAAAATTAACGATATTGTTATTTTCAATAACCCCCACCCACCAAAATCAATAACTCTACATCATAATTTACAAGTCATCATGTTGTCACGTCAACTCTCTCTAAAAGATATATTCCTTGAATTTAAAAACCCAACCCCCGCAGACATGCAAGGCCACTTGCAACACCGAGACAAACACCCAACACACATGCAAGTTCACCTACAAAATTGGCACAAACAACTAGCACCCATGCAAGTCCACTTGTAGTGTTGGTAAAAACACCTTCTGATTTTGTTGAAGGAATATACAACTATAGTCATGCTAAATGCACTCACAACCAAAGAACAACAAAAATCATCATGGGTCAAGCATGCTTAGGTAGGAATTACAACTAACATGTACCCATTTACAAATCATGTAAAGTATGGATGTCTTCATGTTTGTGCTCTCCCAAAATCAAAACTGAGCTCCAATACCCAATGTTATAAAAACATAATAGAGCTCTAAAAATGGAATATACATTAATAAACTGACAAGTATAAGTGAACCAATCAAATATGACCTACATTCATATAACACATAAATGGAGAGAAAAATCGAGACATTTCTTTACAAATAATCCTCCCTGCAGTGAAGACAAAGAATAAATAGCCCAGAAGGGGTGTCCAATGTCGAATCAAATAAAATGCATCTATCTTCCTTTTATACACTCTTTAAATTGATCTAAAATGTCAAACCGATGCAATAACCTGTGCTAATAGGTTACCCATTTTGTTACATTACAAGAAAGTATCACGTTTCACTATAAGAGACTTTCTACATCCCAACAAATTTAATGTTATTGTTACTTTCCACAATGACCAAAACAAATAATAAACAAGATGCAATTTCAATACATAAGAGACCATTAATATGCACATTAGACGTAAGAAAGGTTTAATTTATACACAAATAAAATGTTAATCAAACGCAAAAATAGT
Organism: Larix kaempferi; assembly: GCA_027924585.1. Lineage (NCBI taxonomy): Eukaryota > Viridiplantae > Streptophyta > Pinopsida > Pinales > Pinaceae > Larix > Larix kaempferi. The sequence goes on along the minus strand of BSBM01001483.1, from coordinate 3,400,553 downwards.
CCCCAAGAATGCAACATTATCACAAACATCAATAAAAAGAATAACCTTAGATGCAAAGAATACACAATGGAGATGCACTGAAGACACAAATGAGATGCATATAAGAGACAAAGAAGATGCAAGGCCACATAAGAGATGTGATGTATACGAATTTCAGGAATAGATGAGACACAAAACAAGATACACAAAGGATGCAAATTAGATGCAAAAGGAAAAACAATGCATGATCTATACACAATAATAAAAAAGACACAAACAAAACACCAAAAATGCCTTGAGACTTTTTTTGTTTATAAGCTCAAAGCTATCAAATCTGTGGTAATAAAATGGGAAGGAGAGAAAAATAAAGCACTAAAGGAAGAATTGGTGTCTATTGAAGGGGTAAAAGATGATGTGTTTAAAAATAACTCTTCAAGCATAATATTAGAGAAAATTAAGAATAGGGTGATATCTTTAGAAGAATGGAAAACATATATATTGAAGTTGGAAGAGGAAACTTGGCGTTTAAAAAGTACGGCTATCTAGGTATCCTAGGGAGATAAAAAAAAAATCTTAGTTATGCTGAGCACATAAGGAACATTAACACTGTATGAGAATTACAAAAGAATGATGGAGGCCGTTTGTTTTCACAGAAAGAGTTAGAGGAGACAATTGTAAATCATTTTCATAACATTTTTAAAGATCCAAGAACTTATTCAATTTTTAGTAAAATCGAAGTCTTGCAATTCTTTCCCAAGTTCTTTCCTCATGAAAGGAAGAATATTGTTGATCCAATTAGTTTGGAAGAGATCAAAAATATATTATCAAGTTTTGCCAAATCAAAAAGTTTAGGTCCAGATGGATGTCCAATGGAATTTTTTCTGGGACTTCTTTGATATACTTGGTCATGAATTACAAGTGGTGGTGGAAGAGTCAATGATACTAGGAACATTAATAGCATTGATCCATAAATGCACAAAGCCGTGATCTTTTAACGACTTTAGGCCCATTTCTCTTTGTAAGTTGGTTTACAAAGTTACATACAAGGTGATAGCTAATATAATTAATCCAATTATCTCCAAAATCATATCAAAATAGCAATTTGGCTTTCTGGATAATAGACAAATGATGCAATTGGGGAATCCCAGGAGAATCTTCGTAGTATAGAAAGTTGAAAGCTATGGTTTTAAAGTTAGATTTAGTAAAGGCATATGACAAAGTAAATTGGGATTTTCCAAGACTGGCCTTACTATAGATTGGTCTTAGCTTGGAGGCTATTAATTGGATTATGGGATGTGCTTGTTTTGCAAATTTTATTTTCCTTGTTAATGGAGCTCCATTAATTTTTCTTAAGAGTACCAGAGGTATGAGACAAGGCTGCCCCTTGTCACCTCTACTTTTCCTTTTAATTGTGGAAGGATTGAGTAGAATGATTGAGAAGGAAAAGCTTGAAAGGAGACTAGAAGGTGTAACGATCTCTATTGTTATAATAATAACTCATTTGTTGTTTGTAGATTATGTTTTACCATTTGGAAGAGGAGATCTGAGAGAATGGCGGGTTTTTAAGGAGCTCTTGGACAAATTTTGTGAAGCTATAGGTATGGATGCAAGTGATTCTAAGTCTTGTTTTTGGGAATATGGGGTGGAAAATGATATTTTAAATTAGATTGGGAGCTGGTTTCATTTTAATATAGAATCTCTTGATACTGGTTTTAAATATTTGGGCTACTATATGAAACCCAATAACTATCTTAAAGAGGATTGGATGTGGCTTGTGAAAAAGAACCACTTATACTATGAAACGAGAACTATATACTAAGAACGAGAACTCTAGCCATACAAACTCATATTTTTGCATAAAAAACACCGAAAACAACCCCCAAATCAAAAAGTGTTGATGCCAGTATCATGTTTTCATAAAAAACACCAAAAACAACCCCCAAATCGAAAAGTGTTGATACTAGTATCAACGTTTTTTTTCTCTGGGTTAAAAATATAGCCATGGCTTAAAAATATCATACTGTTGTTTACGAAAGCCTTAAAATCAACCCCTAAATTGAAATTTTATGTTTTCAACAAATAAATTCCTAACCCTAACCCCCAACAAACTATTACAAAAGTTAAAAAAAAATTATAATGCGCCCCTCCTACCTTAAATGGTCAGGGTTGTCTCATTTGCCCCATATTAATAATTTTTTTTAAAATTTACATTTAAAAAAAAATTACATATCTGACCCTAACCCCCCAACGAACCATTAATAAATGTTTGAAAAAATTAGATTTTAAAAAACAAAGTACATTTCCTGATTCCCTAGCCCCCTACGTTACCCCCTACCTTAACCGCCCAAAAATTACATTTCCTAATGCCCTACCCACTACGTTAACCCCCCAATGTTACCCCATTGCCCCTCACACATTGTTTTAACTAAAAAAAATTAAAACCCAACTTCAAAAAATTAAACAATTAAAATAAAAACCTAAATTTAAAAAATGAAAAATAAAACCAAAACTTTACAAAAAAAAAAATAACAAAAAACAATCTAGACTTTACAAAAAAAACAAATTAAAAATTAAAAAAAAATACTTTACAAAAAATAAATTAAAAAGCAAATTAAAAATTAAAAAGAACAAGTTACAAAAAAAAAAAAAAAAAATTAAAAAAAAAACTTTACCAAAAATAAATTAAAAAAAACAAGTTAAAAAAAAAAATTAAAGATTAAAAAAAAACCTTTACAAAAAACAAATTAAAAATTAAAAAAAACATTTTACAAAAAAAAATTAAAAATTAAAATAAAACACAAAACTTTAAAAAAAAAAAAATCAAAATGGGGGCCCAAAGAGCTCAGCCCGATGGGCGCCCAAAGGGCCGCCCCACGGGCGGCAGCTCGATGCCCGGCATCGAGCTGCCGCCCGTGGGGCGGCCCTTTGGGCGCCCATCGGGCTGAGCTCCGCCCCCTTGGGCGCCCAAAGGGCCGCCCCACGGGCGGCAGCTCGATGCCCCGGCATCGAGCTGCCGCCCGTGGGGCGGCCTTTGGGCGCCCATCGGGCTGAGCTCCGCCCCGATGGGCGCCCAAAGGCCGCCCCACGGGCGGCAGCTCGATGCCGGGCATCGAGCTGCCGCCCGTGGGGCGGCCTTTGGGCGCCCATCGGGCTGAGCTCCGCCCCCTTGGGCGCCCAAAGGGCCGCCCCACGGGCGGCAGCTCGATGCCGGGCATCGAGCTGCCGCCCGTGGGGCGGCCTTTGGGCGCCCATCGGGCGGAGCTCCGCCCCCTTGGGCGCCCAAAGGGCCGACCCACGGGCGGCAGCTCGATGCTCAGGCTGAGCTCTTTGGGCCCCCATTTTGATTTTTTTTTTTTTAAGTTTTGTTTTTTATTTTAATTTTTAATTTTTTTTTGTAAAGTGTATTTTTTAATTTTTAATTTGTTTTTTGTAAAGGTTTTTTTTGAATCTTTAATTTTTTTTTGTAACTTGTTTTTTTTTAATTTTTAATTTGTTTAATTTTTAATTTATTTTTTGTAAAGTTTTTTTTTTAATTTTTAATTTTTAACGTGTTTGGGCGCCCAAAGGGCCGCCCCACGGGGCAGCTCGATGCCGGGCATCGAGCTGCCCCTTGGGGCGGCCCTTTGGGCACCCAAGGGAGCGGAGCCAGCATCCGCCCACCTCTTTGGGTGCGATCTTTGTTTTTTTTGTTGGTATTTTTATTTTTATTTTTAATTTTTGTTTTGTTTAATTTTTAATTTTTTTTTAAAGTTTGGTTTTGTTTAATTTTGATTTTGATTTTTTTTTTTTTTGTAAAGTTTAGTTTTCTTTTTAATTTTTAATTTTTTTTGTAAAGTATTTTTTAAAATTTTAAATTTTTTTTTGTAAAGTCTTTTTTTTTTTAATTTGTAAAGTCGAGTTTGTGTTTTGTTTTGTTTTTTTTGGTAAAGTTTAGGTTTTATTTTTTATTTTTTAAGTTTAGGTTTTTATTTTTATTTTTTAATTTTTTTAAGCTGGATTTTAAATTGTTTTTAATTAAAACGATGTGTGAGGGGTAATGGGGTAGTGGGTAGGGCATTAGGGAATGTAATTTTCGGGGGGGTAATGTAGGGGGTTAGGGCATTAGGAAATGTACTTTGTTTTTTTAAATGTTTATTAATGGTTGGTTGAGGGGTTAGGGTAGGATATGTAATTATTTTTTTAAATGTAATTTTTAAAAAAAATTATTAATAGTTTGTTAGGGGGTTAGGGTAGAAGGGACGCATTATAATTATTTTTTTAACTTTTGTAATAGTTTGTGGGGGGGTAGGGATAGGGTTAGGGTAGAAGGGGGCAATGTAATTTTTTAAAATATTTTCTTTTTAAATTTTAATAATAATTGGTTAGGTGGTTAAATATTATGAAAAATAATGTGAAAGAGTATCATTTTTATACAAAATGACTAAAAATCTATTAAAAATGGGTTTAAATGTCTTTTTTTTTCTCGATTTGTTTACTATTTTTTCCATAAAAATATATTATTTATGATTAAATTTTAAAGATAAATTTCGAAAATGCATGTGTTTTTCATTATAGCTAGCTTCTAAATGTATGTTTTTTGTTAAATTTCTAAAAAACACACTTGAAAATAGAAATTAAAAATACTTTACAATAAATATGTGTCAAAGGCCCAAAAAAATGCCTCAAAATGAAAATGTGTGATACTGGCATCAACCCTTTTTGAAACGGAGATAAAAATAGCTACTAAAATTAGGAGAGAGAAAAACGAGAACTGTGTCGAGTTCTCGTTTCATAGTATAAGTGGTTAAAGGTGGAAAAGAGGATTGGGAATTGGTGCTACAGATGAGTTTCTCTTGGAGGGGGATTGATATTGATAAATGTTGGAAATATTGTTGTCAACGATATCAAAAGAAAGCAGAAACTACATATTTACAAGATAAAGATTGCAAGATGGAGATTGTTGGAAATATTGTTTTTGGATTTTGTATGCTCAGTTTGGATACCCTATCTTTGAAAGAATGTTTTACTCTGAATACCTACCTAAAATGGGAACATAAGTTACATGATTGGAAATCTTATTCTGAGACCTTTCCAACGGTATATGGAACTCCCTCTAACTCCATAGGAATGAGGATATATGAAAGGATTTGTAAAGTCAGCCCAGCCAAAATTTTAGGTTGACCTTGCCAAGATATTGAACAATGTTAGGTCAGCCCATAAAGTGATTTAAGAATAGTATAAATAGAAGGAGGTGCTCCTCATTTGTTCATGTATTCATTCACTCATGGAGCTATAAAAAAGGTGCACAATTCCAAGGGGAAGATGAAGAAGTGTCTCTTAAGGATTTTCTAGTGTTTCTTGAAGATGCTTTTGAAGGGTTCTTGGATATAATTTTGAAAATTCTCTAAGGTTCTCTAAGAAGGATGAAGCACACCTTGAGAAGAGGAAGGGATGTTTTCTTGCAGGTTCTTCTTTGGATGACGCTAAGGTAGAAGGTGATTATGCCAGATTTTGGAGCTAACTTGAAGGTGATCATATGACATAATTAGGGCTACTAATGGTGTAGATTGAAGAAAAATTATGAAACATATCAAAGGTAGATTGTGAAGCATATCAGAGGCAGATTGTGAAGCAAATTAGAGAAAGATTGTAAAGCAGATCAAAGGCATATTGTGAAGCATATCATAGGCATATTATGAAGTAGATCCAAGGCAAATTATGGCACTGATATGAGGTTGATTGTGTAGCAGATTGAAGCTGATTATGATAACATTCCTGTACCTATAGAAACAAGCAGGCTGGTGCCAATATATTGTTAAGTTGGTGCTCATTTGAGGGGATTAGTGTTCTCTAGTAAGTTGGTGCCTACAAACTTTGTAATAGTAAGTTGGCACTTATATGAATTTATAAAGATAAGCTTTTGTGATTTTCTTCCAAAAGGGTTTCCACGTTAAATTATGTGTACTGTGATTTGAGTTTATGTGTATTTACTATTTCGAAGTAAATAGATTATTGATGAATGTTTTAAAAATGAAAAAGTATCTTATATTGATTCACCCCCCCTCTCTTAGTATAACCATAAGTTCAACAATTGGTATCAGAGTAGGTTTCTTCAGGGACAACTTAACCACTAGAAGGCAGATCTTGGGAGCACACATGGAAATCAAAACCAATATTGATGAAGACATATAAAAAGAAAGGGGATCATGAAAATTCAACGGTAAACTACCCTTTTGTTTTAGTTGTGGTAAAATAGGACATTTTGTTGCCAAATGTCCATATGCAGGAAAATATCGATGATAATGAAGAGATAACAATGAGAAAGGTCTCTTTTCATACAAAGCTCCTTTGTTTGATGGATCAAACTATGCATCCTGGAGCATACAAATAAAGACATTTGAAGACCGTTGAATCATATATCCTGGATTCTTTTATGACATGTTATACAACCCCAATCACTCCTTCAACAGATGCATCTACAAAGGATTCAACGAAAAACAATACAAAAGTAATGAATGCCATCTTGAGTAAGCTACCAAATTCTGTGATTGTCAAGGTAAAGAAGTGCTACAAGATATTTATAAAGAAGAATCTCCCTTCATGGCCATGGATATAAATTCCGTTGATGAAAAAAATGAAGATAATAAAAAAGAAAGGTTAGATTCAGTAGAAGAAGATATTGATGGACAAATGGACACAAAGTTTGATGATGAAGAGAATAAAGATAATAAAAAAGAAAAGTCATATTAAGAAGAAGAAGACATTAAAGTAAATCTCAAAATAGGCAAACTTAAGAAAATTATAAATAAAAATGAGAAATTGCATAAACATGGAAAGAAGGATGATGGTGTTGATGAAGCAAATAATAAAATTATCAACCTAAAGACACAGTTAGAAGAGGCAAAAGGGATATAAGAAGCGATGAGAAGTCAACTCATGGAAAAGGAAGAAATCTATGAGAAATTAGAGTCTGAAGTTGTCTCATTAAGAATGGAATTGAAGAAGTTAAATGCACAATTATACAAAAGTTTGATGAGCATTGACACTTTGAATGAGATCCTCAGTTGCCAAAGGTCACCACTCATCAAGACAGGACTTGGCTATAATGAGAATTAGAAGACCCCTAATGAAGATGCAAGCAAGGAAGATGAAGAAAAGCCCAAACGTTATGCCAATGTTCTCAAAGGCTTCTTCAATAATGAAAGCAACATGAAAGGAAATGATGACCAATAGAAACTAGATGAGTTCAGAAGAGTAGTTCCACCAAGAAGATCTTTCACACCCAGGTATCAAAATGTCTTCTTTGGCTATTGTTTCTAATGCAGTAATTTTGGTCATAAAGCAATAGATTGTAGAGCATATGCAAGAACTGATCATGTGAGAAATGGAAGTAGAGGTTCTTATAAGACCTCAAAGGATGGTGACGTGAGAAACAAAACTTACAACTCATTTGTTGATATTGAATGCTATAAGTGTAATAACTATGGACACATAGCTCGTTGTTGTACAAGAAGCATAACACAATCTCATAAACAAAATAGGGAAGAAGATTTTACCGTTAAACATAAAGAAGAATACTCAAATATTTGGAAAATGAAGCAAAAACAAGAAGATCTAGAAGAGACAAGTTGCTAAAAAGAACAAAAAAAAAGAAGAATGTAGATTTGCACTCTATGCTCAAGATAAAGGGAACACAATGGCATATTGACAGTGGACGTTCAAAACACATGATAGGGGATCAAACCAAGTTTTTTAAGCTAAAAGGAAATGTTACTTTTGGAGATAATGACTCTATAGAGATAGCCGAAAAAGGTATTGTTAGTCTTGAAAAAAAACTAAAACATCAAATGTATCGTATATTAAGGGGCTATAGAAAAATATTCTTAGTGTTATCCAAATGTGTGATCGAGGACACACTCTCAACTTCAACTCCCAAAAGTGTGAGATAAGAAAAGAAAACTCAGACAAATTGGTGGCAACAACAAAGAGAACCTCAAATGATGTATACATTCTCAATGAAGGAAACATATTGAAGAAAAGCACAATCTCAGGGGGGGCATCCCTTTGCCATTGATATCAATGGGGGGGGGGGATTTCAGAAAAGGGGAGAATTGCAGGCAAAAGAGCAATTGCATGCAAGGGGAGTATCTACAGGTTTGTTGCATAATTATCGAAAGGTTTACATCAATGACAAAGGGGAAAATTGTTGGAAATATTGTTGTCATTGATGTCAAAGGCGAGCAAAAACTACATATGCCCAAGATAAAGATTGCAAGATGGAGACTGTTGAAAATATTGTTTTTGGATTTTTTTTTATGTTCAATTTGGATACCCTATCTTTGAAGGAATTTTTACTCTGAATACCTACCTAAAATGGGAACATAAGTTACATGGTTGGAAAGCTTATTCCAAGACTCTTACAATGGTATATGGAACTCCCTCTAACTCTATAGGAATGATGAGATATGAAAGGATTTGTAAAGCGAGCCTAGCTAGAATTTTAGGTCGACCTTGCTAAGATATTGAACAATGTTAGGTCGACCTTGCTAAGATATTGAACAATGTTAGGTCGACCCAAAAAGTGATTTAAGAATAGTATAAATAAAAGGAAGCACTCCTCATTTGTTCATTTACTCAGTCACTCATGGAGATCTAAAAAAGGTGCACACTTCCAAGGAAAAAATGAAGAAGTATCTCTTGAGGATTTTCTAGGGTTTCTCAAAAATGAGTTCTTGGGTTTTCTTGAGGATGTTCTTCAAGGATTCTTGAAGATGCTTTTGAAGGTTTTCTAAAGTTCTCTAAGGAGGAGGAGGCACAACTTGTGAAAAGGAAGATATTTTTTCTTGTAGGTTCTTCTTTAAATGAGGCTAAGGTAGAAAGTGATTATGACAAATTTTGGAGCTAACTTAAATGTAATCATATGACATAATTAGGGCTAATTATGGTGTAGATCGAAGGCAAATCACGAAACATATCAAAGGTAGATTGTGAATAATATCAGAGGCAAGTTGTGAAACAGATCAGAGGAATATTATTAAGCATATTAGAGACAGATTGTGAAACAAATTAGAGGTAGATTATGAAGCAAATCAAAGGCAGATTGTGAAGCAAATCAAAGGCAAATTATGGAACTGATATGAGGTTGATTGTGTAGTAGATTGACATTGATTATGAAGTGATTATGACAACATTCCTATACCTACATAAACAAGTAGGTTGGTGCCAACATATTGTTGATTCGGTGCTCATTTGCAGGGGTTGATGTCTCCAGTAGGCTAGTGCCTACAAAATTTGTAACAATAGGTTGGTGTCACATGAATTTATAAAGAAAAGCTTTTGTGATTTTCTTCCAAAAAAATTTCTACGTTAAATTTTGTGTACCGTGACTTGAGATTATCTGTATTTATTTTTTCGAAGTAGATGGATGATGGATGAATGTTTAAAGAATGAGAAAATATCTTATATTGATTCACACCCCCCCCCCTTTAGTATAACCATAAGTTCAATAGTAAAAACAATTCTAGAAAATATTCCTATATATTGGTTATTGTTGGCAAAAATTCATAGAACCATTTTGGACAAGATAAGACAGTGTTGCTTTAGTTTGCTATGGACTGAGAATAAGTAAAAATAAGGTGTTCACTTGGTAAAATGGAAAAGGATAGCCAAGCCTAAAAATCTGTGGAAAAGGATAAAATAATTCCCAAGGCATGCGTTCTATATTATGATAGGAGTTTGAAAAACTTTTTGATTTTGATATATGTAATTATCTATCTGTTACCCTACTAAAGTTGTTGGTGAATGAATATGTCGGGTTATTCTGAATGTAGATTTTGTTTTTTGTCAATTCCAGAAGACTGAATATGTTTATATAGAGGTTGTTTTAACTATAGTGTTGGTGGATTGGCATATATAGTGTTTTCAATGAATGGGTGGTGGTGTTTATAAGTCAACAAGAATTATTGATTTTTGGAGGCTAGGATTGGGAGGTATTTTGATAGGAATCTAAATGGAAGAATAGTGGATTCAATCATGTCAATTACTATGAACTAATAAATATTGTATGCTTTGATTCACATAATGAACATCAAATATAGTATTTTTTCCTGTGTAGAAAAAAATGCAAAGTCAATACATAAAGGATGCCATTGATATGTACATTAAACATGCAAAATGATTAATTTAGACATAAAAATGTTAACTAAATGCAAAAATGAATAATATTTGGGGAAGAAACACCATCACAAACATAAATAAAAAGACAAAACTTAAGCACACTAAAAACACAATAGAAATGCACCAACGATGTCAATGAGAAGCATATAGGAGAAAAAGAAGACATGAGAAGGTGACATGAGAGACAATGTAAACAAATTTCAAACACAAATGAGACAAGGGCACAAATTAATAAGTGCACAATCAATGGAAAATATTAGAAAAGACACAAATAAGATAATAATAAAAGTACCACCTAGAGCATCTATTTTTTCATCATAAATAATTTCAAACACAAATGACACAAGGACACAAATTAAAAAGTGCACAATCAATGCAAAATATTAGAAAAGACACAAATAAGATAATAATAAAAGTGCCACCTAGAGCATCTATTTTTTCATCATAAATACTTGAGGAATTTTTCATTAAAAAAATACAAAGGATAGTGAAACAATAAATTATGTGATCGGCTTATATTGTAATGGTTAGGTTTAGGAGGCAATGTCAGTTTGCCATGATGTCCCTAATGGGGGGTTTTGCTATGTAGTAAACTTGAGATTTTGGTTAAACGCAGTGCCTTGTGTTGGCATAGAGTTGATTTTTGACTCAAGGTTAAGACATTTGGGTTGGGTGGAAGGTTGTGCACTTGGTGTAAGTTGATTATGTTGATTGAGGGTATAGATATGTTAGCTAAGTGGGATGAGTCGACTTGGCTAGAGATGTTAAAGTTTTGTTGAGACACGAGTTGAGAGTTTGCTTACCCTCGCCAAGCATAATTGTGTTGTTGAAGCGAGTTATGATGCATTCTATAGTTTGGTTGGGATTGTTGATAAGGAGTTGTAAAAGCATTATTTTGAGGTTAGTTGAAGGTAGCACTTGAAGTAGTTGTAGATTGAGGTTGAGAGATCCCCAAGATTGTGGCACTAAAGACATGTTATGGGAAGTGGAAATAATTTGAGAAGAGATGGGAAGGTTATCAATAGGAGGAGTCTAAATCATTGTGGGTCCTTGGGTAATAGGGAAGGGTTAAGATACTACTATCGTGGAGTAATTAATGTCATAAGTTGAGACTAAATTGAAGAGACTTTGAATTGACTTGGGTGACAATAAGTGGGGTTGAAGTGGGTAGAGAGGAGACAAGTATATGCTTGGAGGCCATATGATGTGATGGATAGGCACCCAAAAATATGTCGATTGATCAAGTAAGGAAGGTGGAAGTATCCATCATGCTAGTAAAGGTATCCACATTGTTGAATGGTGTGGGGTCTAAGTTGATGTTTAGAATAGGGACTGAGGTTATGAGATAAGAAAGTGCCTTTTGAGGGAGGTTTAGTGGGAGAAATGTGCATTATATATGAAGGTTGAGGACTTTTTGAAAAGTTGAGGCCCTTGGGATATTCAAGAACGACATTGTGAAAATACTCTAATTGATCAAATGAAGGATGAGGGGTGATATAAGAAACTACGAAATATAACTTAGATTCATGGATGCAAGGTAAAAAACCAAGGTCATAACTACTTCGTAAAGCAGTTTAGGAAAAGGTTAAGGAGGGGAAGGAAGACTCTTCCTCTTTAAGGAGAAGGAAGGAGAGAGAAATCTTTCCATGAGGAAAGGTTGTAAACATAATGAAAGGAGACAAAAAGGAAGGTCGAGCTCTCACCATTGGAGTTGCCAAAATGTAGATGGATTTGAGTGAATCTAGAGATAAGAGATATACTCAACCTACATGGAAGATGTAAGGAGACTCTCCCTACCAACTAGGAAGCCAACTAATTTAAGGATAAGCAACCAAATGACCAAAAATATGAACCTCAAGGCTAAAGGCCTAAACTATACCAAATGCTTCTAGTTAAGCTAAAATGGCTAGTGTTAGTAAGTGTGGAGTTGCCACTTGCTCTTCAAACAAAACCAAAAAAATAGGCAAAGGGAAGGAATGGAGGAATCTAAGTAAAGTTAGGATTTACTTTAGTTATGTGAACTACCCACTATCCTTGTTGGAGAGTATTTTTCTTGTTGAAAGTGTACTTTCATCTGAGCAAACTAATCTAAAAGAACAAATTATCAAAGCAAACAAAAAATAGAGCATACTTTTCTCTTTCACTTTTGGTTCTTGGATTAACCTAATTAAATTAATTAAACTAGAAAAGTGAAAATGCAATAAGTGAACCATTGAATTGAAATCTTTCTCTTTCCCACCCCAAATACAAAATTTAGAGAAAACCATAATACAATGGTCTATTTATTGTTTGATTAAGAGAGAGATCAGAGGTAAAAAATTTGATTAGTTCTCCTAGGCAAGTTAAAAAACCCTTAACTATGTGGTTTAACAATGCTACTTGGAATTATAAGAGTAAATGACAAACAACAACGGGGAGCCAAACAATGAATTGGAGTGGGAAGATAGGTGTCTATTTATACACAAATGAATATTAGAAGAGGAGAAACCATCAATCCATAAATTAAGGAATGTTGGGCTCCCTCTTTCCATCATTTTGCGAGTGTATCTCATAAATCCATAGGAATTGGGGAGCATGCCACAAGTGCTAGTGACAAAAGGAGCTTTTATTAACAACTTCATGGAATCAACAATAAATCTATTTGATCAACTTGTGGGGCAATTTGACCAATTCATGGAATGAGGGGCACAAAAGGAAAAATTAAGAGCAAGGCCACACTGGGCAGCATGCCACAGGTGTTGGGTTGAAAAAGGAGCTTTTGTTCCACAACTTAATGGAATCAACAACAAATCTAATTGATCAACCCATGGAAAGGTTTAATTAATTCACAGAATGAGAGGCACAATAGGAAAAAGATAAAAGCAAGGTAGACCAAACTAGCCAATAATGGATGTGCGAAATACAAGGCAAGGTGGCACAAGTAAACCCAAAAGGGGGATCTTCAACAACCAAAAGTACAACTTGGGCCAAAATAAAGACAATTTATACTCGAAAGTGATCAATATGGCAAGAGAAGGGTCCAGAAGGGGTGCAAAAGTAGTTAGAAGTGATCAATAAGAAAAATGAGGGGCTTAATTAGGCAAACCAAGGGAGTTATACTCATGAATCCAAAAATTGATCAAGCAGGGCACAAATGAAAACCCTAAAATCATCTACTTGGACCATGGCTACGTGGTTCGAAGGAGAAACTTCAACACTATGCAAGCGTGTAAAAGTCCTGCTCCATGTCGTCCTAGAATGGTTTTTGCATAAAAGTTTTGAAATGCAAATTCTATACAATACAATTACAATTACCTTATGCTACAAACTAGTTAGACAGAACATCAAATTTTATTACTATAGAGTACTTTCATTGTACAAATAATCTTATGTGTGACACTGAGATGTATTTTTGCATTGCTTCGTCTCATACAAAAGGGCATAAATGCACATTATTCATTTTCCTTCCATATCTTCAATCCATTCTCTCACATGTAATGTTCTTGTAATACTATTTTTTTTCATTTAGTAGCTATCCTTGTATTTTAGCTTGTATTCGTACCTAAGCTAGCTAGCTAGCAAGGTCTTGTTTTTTCCTGAGCCAGAAGGTAAGGTAAAGCAAACCCAATGAAAAACAGAGGCCCAAAAATATACTCTAGCTTTTCAAACATTGTTTATGATTTTTGGCTATGGTGCCACAATGCTGAAATAAGTTTACAGAACAGGATGCCACCATATACATGTATGCAAGACACCCACCTCATTTCAAATCATAAAAATATATTCAGTCCTGCATCTGTAGAAAGGAGAAGATGCTGATCAGGCGAGGTCACTCTTCCATTCTCTTATCCTTTTTTTTCCTAACCCTTTGCTGGATTCAAAAGAGGAGCAACTTGAATGCAATGCAAAAGTGAACAGGCAATGGCTGATACAATAGCCTAATCATGAGCATGTATGTTAGCAATCTCCCCTTTATGATATCTGCCTCTGGATCATTATCTCTATTACATTCTTGCAATTTGCTTGTTTGTGTTCCAATTAGATTAATGTTAGTCCCTTGCCAAATGAAGGTAAAATATAGGTCAGAAGAAAAAACACTGACTCTTGCTCATCAAAGTCATCCGCAATCAACAATTAAAAATTTAAAACAAAAAATTTGAAAAGATTTCAGTTGGCTGGATCTGACTGAGCAACCATAATTATGTGATTTCTCGGGCCAGTGGGGGTATGGTATTGATAGTTCACTGAGTGCTCTGCAAATAGCGTCACAAGAATATACAGAAGCCAGCATCTGAACCCTGAAAGTATGTGCTCAGTTTTTTCCAAATAGTTGATGTCTAACTAGTGAGCATAAGAACAGCCATTTTATAGCTCCCTGAATCTCTAGCAGCAGAAAGTTTCTGACTGGCCTTGACATAGGCCCTAATTCTATGTCTGGCTCTAGTAAAATTGATATCTTGAAATTAGGTAAAGCAAGGGCGATGAGGGAGAGGCTTACATCACTTGCCTTGATCCATTATTTGAGGCATGACTAGCAAAATTGTGCAACGAGATTGAATTTATCTGTCCCGATCTCGGTGATGAATTCTGCGGGCTATCAGTGCCTTGTGAAAATATACCTGAAAAGTAACCAGCAAAACATACATAAAGTTCTCCCATTGATTCAATTCTTCAGGCCAACACAATAAGACTAAACATATTGTAACCAAAATACTTACCCTTACAGCAAAATTACCTAAAGATTTCAGCAGACTTGCAAATCCTATCCCAAACTATGATTGCTCAGAATAACAATTCAGAGAAAATGCCACAGAGAGTTAAATTTAAAAGGGTGGCCCTGAATTCCTCTTCAGTTTTGAACGGAGAAAAACTATTCTTATAACTATCACAGGCGAGAAATAGGAAAAGAAGGATCGCATTCAGCATTGAGTATGCAGGGAAACAAAACCACCATGCATTACTCTATGGTTGATCCCTGAAATATTATAAATGTCACTTACAGACATTGCCTGTGGTCTTAGGGTTTCTTTCTTTCAGGTTAGAACAACAATTTGTTAGTATAAACAAGTTAAAGTCGTGGTCCTATACAATATACTTAAGGTGTGTCTCCGTTCAAAGGAGGCAATTCTGATTGGTGAAGCGAAAGAGCAGAAACTACCTTGCATGATCATGATAACACAGAACGAAATGGTGACCAACAGGGCCCAGAAACTTGTTTTCGCCGAAGAAGGCTCCGCGGACTTGTGTTTTCTCATAGATCTCAGTCTTTGCAGCTTTGCTCTTCTTAGCAAGGCTGTATCAGAAATGCCCTTCATATTCCTTTCCCTAGAGGCATCCGTCCCTGCTCTGCTGGGAGGTCTTGGAGGTTTTTTCCAGCTTGGTTTCTGAGTAGGGTTGCCATTCACATGCCTAATCTTTTCACAACATACAGAAACTGTATCTGTATTTACTGCCCTTGCTAAACCCATATCCAGGGACTGTCTTGCAACAACAGGAACAGATGAATCCTTCACTGCATTCTGAGGAAATGAAAAGCCCTTCTCTGATTCTTTCCCTTGTACAGCCCCACTTTGAATGGCATTTTTCCCTACATGTGCATCTACTGAACCATTAACACTCCGAATTAGGCTTAAGCTATTATACCCAGCTCTCCCAAACAATTTTTTGTCCAAAGTAGTCTCTGGTTCAGGGACCTGAATACCACTTTCCAAATCATATCCGTTATCTGGTCCATAATTACTCCTTTCTACTTTGAAAACAAGTCCATCTATATCCGAATACACAGTGGGTGTATTTTGATGAACATAAACATTGGAATCCAGAGGTGTAATATTTGCTGATTGTTTCTGTTGCTTTAAGTTCTCCAGCTCTTCCATTGGCATTACAGTGATGAACCTAAAGGGCAGGCCACCTTTCTGAAACAAAAGCAAAAGCACCATTCCTAGTTTTCCTACCAATCCATAGCAATAGAATCTAAAAAAGTCCAAGTTCAGTGAATGGGCATGTCATTTACCTCTAGATGACAGTTCTCAATTAGCCTGCAGCCCCTTAAATGCTCACAAAAAGAGGCAAAACTACTCCATGTTGGTACCCAAGTTCTCAATTAGCCCAGCAGCCCCTTAAATGCTCACAAAAAGAGGCAAAACTACTCCATGTTGGTACCCAACTACCCATCTTCCAGATAGTCTATTTGATGAATGTACTTGCCCAACATTATCTATTTGATGAATGTACTTGCCATTTCAAGTGTGCTTGAAAGTTGAGTGTGTTTAGCCAATTTGTGCACTGAGGAATATTTAGAATGTATATGTCGGATTTTATCTAATTTGGAACCGAAATGTTGGCTGCTTCCAGTTCCAGCATCCTTTTAGTGAATAAGCGATATAGAAATCATTCCGACGGTTTCACGGTATTGAAAATCAGGGGTTCTGAAGTGCAAAACCATGACCTCAGCAGGTGGAATGGCACAGATTCCTACAAATTAGATAAGTCTTTGGTCTAAATAAAATAATAAAGTACCAGTTTGAGTCGAGCATATGTCGGAAAAACCGTCCTGTGGTTTATTGGGTAGTTTAAAAAGCGTCTGGTCTCTTCTTTCCGAACTTCAATTAGAATTCTGTACGCCTTGGGGATTGTAAATTTGCACGGTGCACCCCTTAAACCCGCCTGTCCGGCATTGGATTCCTACTTTAAATTTGCGGTCACATGTCAGATTTATATGAAAAGTTGATGTTGAATCCGTCCTCGTCTTCAAGACACTGGAGGGAAAATTGGGAGTGGAGGGAAAATTGGGAGTGGTAATTTTTGTTAATTTTAGTAGGAAATTTGTTATAGTTTTATTTACTCGCAATTGTTTTAAAAAGTGCAAAGGAATGTCTATAGAAATAATAACAAAGGAAAGTATTATGTCTTTTGGCAAATAAGTATGAACACTAAGCTTTACTAAAAAATGAATTCATAATCATGTATATTGTATATCTTTCAACACTTGTATGCCTGTATATTGTATGGATATGGATATATAATATACACCTAACAATAAAATAATAAAAACAATATATATGAATTTAAGCATAGGGAAAAGTATATTTCAACATTGTATTGATCCTTATAGATATGACCCAAACACTAGAAAGAGCAAACAAATGTATTCTTGTTACCACGATGCACGAATGTCCTCTTGCTTACTCATTGGCTGCTTGAGACACGTTCTCATATTGATCGTTTTGACAGTATCTCCTTCAACCATATTTATCGTGAATCCAATCAGCTGGCAGATGATCTTTCGAAAAGGGCATTATCTTCTCGTGAAGGCAACATTTGTTGGGAGGAATGGAATTTTGATCAGTTGATTTCTCATGGTTCAGTGGATCATTTTCAGTTATAGTCGGCTCTTATACTTCCTTTTGGCACTATTTATTATATGCGGTTGTATTTATCTATTTTGCAGGTGATTAGTTCTACTATGGGGCCAACGTCTTGTTGGGTTTTCGGTAGTTAGTTACTATCCCTTTTTGTGATTCGGTGGTGTGTTTTATCTTTGCTGGAGATGAGAAACTGATTTCTCAAGATGTGGGTAGCTTGTTATATTCCCCCATTGGTGGGGTTTTTTGTTCTTTGTTTTAGACTTTGTGCCACTGTTGGTTTTTATTCTGTAATTTATGGTCATGTTGATGGTTGGATGCTCTGGTTTCATATTGAGTATGGATTTATGATGCCTTTCCTTGGAGGCAGGGCTATTTTTTTGGTTATTTATCGGAAGGGCTGGTTGTATCCTTGGTCTATGTACTCAGATTATACTATTTTCACTTATTAATAGTATGTTATTTTTATTCCTTGGTCTATGTACTCAGATTATACTATTTTCACTTATTAATAGTATGTTATTTTTATTTCCCTGAGAAAAAAAAAAAAAAAACTTGTTCATTTTTCCTAGAATATTTGGCTCAATTTCTATAAGATAAAAGTATTTTACTCTAAAAAAATCACCAAAATTTTATAGAAACTATATAAAATCTTTAAAAATTTGAATATATTTTTACAAAAATATAGCTAAGGATTTTAAGGTTGGCATTCTTAGAATTAATAAAGTTTTTTAAGAATTTTACTTTAAGATAAATAAGAATCTATACTTAAATTTAAACTTAAGCTTAGTATTTATAAAGATTCATTTTTTGTCAACATGGTGTAGAATAGATGGTGAATGGGTGTATTGTTAAGGCACTCCTTTTGTAAGGTCACCCGTTCGAAATTTCGTGGGTACGAGCCTCACAAAAAAAATCAATTTATAAAATGATATAAAATCTCATTAAACATTAATTTCTAATTTTAAGTCTAATGTTTATGGATACTAACATATTGTCCATTGGATGTAGCTTGGTGGTTGGGAGCAAGGATAATTTTAAGGACCCATACTTATTTAAAAGTGTATAAACCTTGGCGAATCTTACCAATTCTTAAAATGCCAACTATAAAATATTTGGCGATATTTTTCTAAAATTATTTCAATTTCTAAGGATTTTCTATAGTTTATATAATAATTTAGCAATTTTTAGAGTGAAAAATTTTACCCCGTCAAAATTTGGCGAAATAGGGCTTCAAAAAATGGAAATTGGTGAATCTTTTTGTGGAAAAAGCATGAAAAAAAAGCCCATGGGCTAAATTTCGCCCCTAAAATTATCCTTGGTTGGGAGGAATGATTGTTACCCTCCCCACCCAGGTTCAATTCTTGTAAATGACATGATCCTCTCGTTGATCCCCTATGTATTGACTACATAATGATTGAGTGGATTATGTAATTATGGCCATATCTTGTAGCCCTTGACAAGGGTGAACCACCAGTTTAAAAAAAGATTGATTCTTATAGGTATGGCCCAAATACTAGAAAGAGAAAACAAATACATTATTGGCACCATCATCAATGATCACACCTTGATCATGGAAAGTAAACATAATAACATAGACAAAATATAAACTTGTTCACCTTATGTACATGTTCAATGTTGGTGGTGGACTATCTAAAATTTATGTAGAATGATCTAAATGTCCTTTCATAGTTTTTAAACTCATCATACTCGCATCTCACCTTTATTATGAGATGCATTGATCCTTCATATGGAAATGCATTAGAAAAGGGAGAAACACACAAATAAAATAAGAAATAACTAACATAACCTACAATCTCAAAGTGGGCTTCCACTATCTAAAACTTCAATGGAAAAATCATTTTTGAGAGTTCATGTTAACTTCTATACATTGAGGTCTAGGAGTTAATGCTCTAACATTAGTTGTTAATGTCATGTTATATTAGTATTTAGACATAATAATGATTTTAATGTTATAATGTAATTTTAAAACATTGTCCAAGGGTCGGTACATTTAGTTATTGCACAACAAAAGTACACGTAATACAACTCCCTTCTATTATCACTCGATGCAATATGATTTTTCATTAAATTCAATATTGACGATGTGCAACAAAAAAGAGGCTGAAGACAAACACCCATACTCTTGCATTGCATTTTTTACAATGTCATAAATTGAATATGAAGAAGAAAGGAAAAAACTAAACTATATCAATATACATCGATTATTGTCCAAAAAACTGTCAATTGGACATAACTTATATATAGGATATCAAGGGAGTCCATAAGTTATATATATGATATCAAGGGAGTCCATAAGTTATATATATGATATCAAGGGAGTGCAAACTTCAGCATGATGCTCAAGTATTTGTGAAATTCATTTTTTCACTAAGAATTAGAGATTTTTTTTCTTTGAGTCAAGATTTATTGATCTTATAGTCACTTGTCAACCAATCAGTTTTCCCCATTATTTGCTTTGGTTTATTGCATTCCATAGTTATCTTACAAACTCTAGCATGCACCTTCTTTTGTTTCCATAACTTTCATTAACATTTACTTGCACACTAGATCCTTTACATGGGTCCTTAAGCTATTGATCATCTTCCTAGGTATCTCTTTTGACATATTTTATTTGGTTCTATTATTGGGGTTCAACGTGTCATTTATTGATTTCTATTTTATCTTCTCCCTATGTGTGAGAATGCATGCACTGTTTGTGAATTTTTTATTTCCCCATAGCATAGCTTAGTATTAATGTGCACTTTCTAGTTCTATTCTTTTGATTGTTTGTTGGACATTAATAAAATTATCTTATTTTGCATCTTCAATATTCCCGTTGATGAAACAGTGCTCCTGTTTCATACGTAGCTCTTGCTCCTCGACCCTTTCATGTTCTGCCTGAAATCAAAATTGTTTATTTCTTACCTTGCTTGCCACAAGCATCTCTAACCTTTGTAGCGAGTGCCCTCTCTTGCTTGGATGTGACCACCTCCAGATACTATTCGACCTCATCCAACTCATCATGGGAGAGGGTCCCACCGACCTACCACATCATGTCACTTCTTCGTTAAGGATTCTGAGGATATGAAAATATTGGACCTTCTCCATTTGTGCTAGTATTTTATGAGTTCGTTCCAATAGGAGTCGTGGGGTTAAATCATGCGGTCTACTTCCTAGTCTTAGGTGTTTCAGGATTATTGTTGAGTCATTTATTGATCCACTCAGCAGTTGGCATTGTTGTCGAATGCTAACATCAACTACGACAAGTCATCGACTTCGACACAACTTCGACAAGTTCTTAATTCGACGCGACTTTGACAACCTCAGCAACCTTAAACATTTTCGTGATGTCGGCATGCAGCATCGACCTACGACTTGGGACTGTCAAACCACGATAGATTGTCTCTTTGTCTTCCAGTCGACTGTAACAGTTGAAATTCCGAAACCGTTCTAAATTCGTTTGTAGTTGAATGTAATGGGAAGGCACTCAAGCATCTCAAAATTCTATATAAGCATGTATAATATTGTAACATACATCAATCGATCGATCATGCATTCAACTGTCGAGTAATATAGAAGAATAGTTCACATTCCTGCATATTGTCTGTGTGTATTTGTGTTTATCTACGTAGTGTATTCCTACTTTGCTTATTCTATTTCTTATTGCTTCCACCGTAACAGAGCCGACTCATTCAGTCGAACTGTTGTCCCCCTCGTGCACCTGAGCGCGTGCTGATCATTGGTATCAAAAAAATAAGTTTTGTTTGTGCTTAAGTTTTGCGTAGACAATTCCAGCAAAGTTACCTGACTTATGCCAGTTCAAACACACTCGCAATCTCAACAATCCAAGCAGACACTACCTCCAGAAATGGCAGAAGAAACAGGCGATAAACATACAGCCGACGAGACAACACAACTTATTGAGAAAACGTTGGCTTGACAACGGACTAAAATGTTCACTCAGTTCAATGAAATTCTCACACGATTTGCTTCGACATCCGGAGGATTTCTGACGAGAACGAACTCCAACAAAATCAACCCCTTCAAAGTGCAAATGAATTTGGACATACCGAATCTTGAAGGCAAGATTGATGCGAAATCCGTCAACAATTGGAATCCTATTACTCTGTGAATCAACTCTCGGAAGCCGACAAGATCACCATTGAATCCTTAAAGATGTCAACATTTTTGCACTGCTGGTGGGAGAACCTCTCAACAAAAATGGAGAAAAGCGGAGACCCCATCAACACATGGGACAAATTTGTCGAATAAGTTCGAAAATAATTTTACCCACCCAAATACCTCGAACAAAAGTATAAGAAGTGGCAACAACTAAGGCAATGGAAATACCATTCAGTACAAAGTTACACTGAAGAGTTCTATCGACTCATGGCTAGACTTGGCGTCCAAGAAGAAGAGAAATTGATTGTTCTGGTGTACGTCAGCGGATTGTCCCAGTACATTCAGCAAGAGATGGAATTTCTGATTGTCAATACACTTGCAAATGCTTTCCACTATGCCAGCAAATTGGAAACCAAGCACAATGTTTGACGGACAATCTACCAAGAGCGGACTCGAGGCCTGATCTCCCTAGCTTAATGTAAGTCTAGAACAAATAAGAAATAATAGAAATAACTTTCCTAGATTTGATTAGAGATCAAGTAACAAGATGTTTTACCTTTCAGATCGCGGATCCTTTCTCCTTGATGGTCTTTATATCTCAGCTGCAAAACCTGTCAAGACATATAAAACAACACAAGTAGTAAAATGAATCTACACAATAACATATCTAAGTAAGCAGTTAAGCAGGCAAACTACACAAATGTAAACAATGCAACAACATTTGGTGGAAAGCATTTATATTACTATATAAAAGGGAAAGTAAATAGAAAGAAGTGATTACAACCAAGGCTTAACGTAGCAATCCTTCTCCACAACAAGCCAATGCCAAAGCCTCCTAAGGAAGTATGAGTCTCCCAATAGATGAGTACCCAATAGATGAGTAGGGATCTCCTAAGCTAATTTCACCAGCATGTACACACTATAGACTTCCTCCCTTTGGAATGGGACTAAGCTTCACTTATATAGGACTAAGAGGATAGGATAGGTTGAGATATGGTAGGAGAGAGTTAGGGGATCTCACCAAAGGGCTAGGGAACCGAATTCCAGTTCCCCTATAGGCTACGGATAGGGATCCACATCACTCTCTTTCGAGAATGGACTCGAAGATGCTCTTTTATTCAATTAACTGACATCATCGCAGGCTGCATTAGGAAAACTTGTGACGTTGCATATTGCACAAGGGTGAACTGCGACGACCTCCAAAAATAGGTGAGTTAAGCCTTCCATTCATGGGAAACTTCAGGGATGTTTACACTAAGTCTCATGGTAGTAAGATTTAGGTGTAACAGAATGCCCCCCAAAGCATGAAGCTGTTGGAACTTGACAGGTGAAATGCTTTGACAGAAGGAATGGCAATGGACTTATCAGACGAAGGATGCTACTGCAGTACAACTGACTCTGAGTACACAGTCTCATATGACTCACAACATGGCTGCCTACCAATACAATGCAGATCCATGGTAGTAATGACCGTTTGAACACAATCATGGCTACTAGACACAAGCGTAGATCCATGATGAGATGATAACACAGCCACGACCAATACAAAATTGGATCCATGTAACATGACTCAAAACAATCTCCATCGCAACCCGGGTAAAACATGACTCCCTAGGGTCTTCAAGCCGAACCCACAACGATACGAATCTATCCATGTGATTACAAATGTCTTGACGTCGAACATGGTAGAAACCACTTGATTATCGGTCATTGATGTATACCATTAACAAGCGCGAGGGAAATCACCATTAATTTCAATGATCCCCAAGGTATCGCAGTACATATCATCAAGCGCGAATAAATGAGTTGAATTCAAATGCATGATGAAATATTTCAATCAAGAGTCAATGATGTAAACTCATGTCGAAAGCGAGGTAACCTGCCATTGAGGCATGCAGGCCCAAGGTACTCGATTGGTTTCTAGATTCAATCCTTGGATGATGATTTGAAGTCGACAAGGATGAATCCGTCAAAGGAGGGCCATGATGAATCCCCCATCATCGACACGAAACATGACAAATGATGTTTTTTGAGTAGATCGGATGGTTTAGTAACATGCAATACTGACTCAGAGTAGACCGACATGGTGGAAGGTGTATTGACTGCAGATAATGAGTGGTGAAAGTATTCTTGAACATGGGCATGGCATGACTTGGCAGTATTGACTTGACGAGTATGACTCCAACTCCTAATGCAATTGATGATGGAAGCGTTCTTTGAATGACTCAAAGGAGTAACAAGACTTAGGAAGTAGGAAAAACTCGAGGACAAACGGATGGTCCAAGTACTGTATGCAAATGCAAATGAGTGCCATGTTCAAGAACGACTAGGTACTGCCACAGGTAAAGAGTGTAACATAAAAGATTTCCTTTTTCCCCATCATGACTGATGAGTGCCTCATGTGTTTTTTACGAGCTTGATGAGGGTAACCAGATGCTCGGTATAGCTCATCTCATAGATGAGTCCAATCCCAAATATTTTCCGAACCTGGGATAGGAGGGGTTTGTCCCATAGCGGGCCCTTCAATTTTAAACTTTAACGAGTCCATAGAAGGTAAACTCGGTCGTCCTTTCATGTTTAGAGAGTCTGAAAATAACTAAAGAAGACTCCAACGGTCCTTTTTCGTAAAGTTAGCCTCTTTTCCTGAAAAAGGGTAAAATAATGCGGGAGAGGACTCTTCCAGTCATGATCAGCTGGAGTATTCCTTTTTCGTAAGTAGTGCCCTCTGGTCCAAAAAAGGGGTAAAATATCACCAGGAAGACGATCATTCAAATTCTTTTACAAGCATGAACGAATCAATTTCACTTGGCCATCTTTTCCTATTTTAGGAGTCTGAAAAGAGCTTAAAGAGGACTCCATGAACAACTTTGTCATGGTTGGTGACCGAGTACGACAAAGGAAAAAGTAAACTCGACACAGTTCCTTTTCCGTAAATAGTCTAGCGAGGCCGGATAAAGTGATAAACCTATAATCGTTAGACACACCTTTTTACTCAAATTTTTAACGAGCACGATAATGGTATCAAAAGCACTCAGAATCTTTTTCATATTTGAACCAGAGCACGAAAAAGTAAAAACTAAGCTCAAACCACTTTTCATGTTTTAACCAGAGCACGAAAAAAGTGAAAAGTAAGCTCAAATACCATCTTATTGTTTTTAACGAGCTCGAAGATAGGTTGGAAGAATACTCATGATGTCCGCTTCATTTTTTAACGAGCTTGTAACAGAAAATGAACTATGCTTAGGATAATGCCCATTGGTAGGTTTCTTCCCAACATGATGGCTAGAGGTTGGAAGGTTTGCCCTCATCATAAGAAATTGACGGCTTACTTCTAGTATGATTTCTATAGGTAATGTTTCATTTTTAAACGAGCTCGAAAACCAAAAAGGAAAGTATGCTCGAAAATGTTCCCATTGGTGGACTCTTCCTCAACATGGTATCCATAGGTTGGTACATACCCCAGCATGACTGCTAGAAGTAAGTGACTTAGCTCCTCCAACATGGTGTGGAGAGGCGATCGAATTGACTTCAACATAACGTTAAACGGTTGAAGACATGCCCCCCAAGCTTCATTTCATTCGCCTAAGGCATAGGTGGATGAAAAGAAGGTTCAGGTACTAAGTCTACGAGAAGACTCGACTCGAAGGGAAATGATCTATTTCATTTTTTAATGAGCTTGACACAGGAATAGAACTCTGCTCATGGGGTACTGTTTCATTTTTTAACGAGCTTGACACAGGAAAAGAACTATGCTCGTGGGTACTGTTTCATTTTTTAACGAACTTGACACATGAAAAGAACGATGCTCAAAATTAAAGGCACTTATCCAACATGATGTCCAGAGGTTAGTAGTGTGCCCCCCAGTATGATTTCCAGAGGCTGGAGATATGCCCCTCATGCTTAAGGGGAAGAAACCACTAATACGTGTGGAACATTCAGGGAAGTTTGTTAAATGGCAGTCATGCGATGATTGGGCGTCACGAAGGAAAGCTGATCAATGGTCACAATCCTCCCATCATAGGGAAAATACATCACTCGAAAGAGTGTGGACACTACGACTTTCATAGCATAGACGTAATCACGTCCAAGGAGAAGATTGAAATCTAAAGGACCTTGGACAACCATGACATCAACATGAACAGTTTTACCTCCCAAGGTGATAGGTAACTGCGGAAGAATCCCTAAAGGTATGGTAGGCCTTCTATTAAAAGCCAAAATCTGGCCGGTAACTGACACAAGCTGAGGAGACCCTATAGCTTGCCAAGCAGTTGAGGATAGAATACTAACGGAAGCTCCCTCGTCAACTATATTGCGAAAGATTTCCTTTTCGGCAACACCTACAAATATCTGGAAAGGAACATCTGAGGGGAGACGAGATTCTGCTAGACTATTCCAATCAAATGAAATAACCCCAGTACTTGGAGGAGGTCCCATGGACGAGACTTCTCCTTGCCTAGGACTGTCTGAATCGACCAGAAAGATATTAGTGGTTTCTAATTCACTTTCAGTTGGAAAAGTAGGATACGACGAAGATTTTGTGATGGTGGCTGCTTCAATCTGGGAATTTTCCAAAGAAAGAGTCGGGTGGATCGAGGATAACACTAGATCTACCGCTTGTGTTTCACTCTTCAAAGGAGGAGTGGGATCAACCGAGGGTGATGCTCGATTAATCGTTTGCATTTCACCCTTCAAAGGAGGAGTGTGGTCAACCGAGAATGAGACTTGATTAACCACTTGGGTATCATCCCTCAAGGGAGGAATGGGGTCGATTAAGGATGTTGTTGAATCGACCGCTTCGTTTTCACTCTTTGATGAAAGAGTGGGGTCAACCGAGGGTGGGGTTGGATTGACCCTCCTATCAACTAGTGCAGGATCAAGGGACTGTATTGGAGAAAACTCACTATGGCTTGGGAATACCACAACAAACAGATGACTACCATAAATCTACTCAATTCTCAAAGCAATGTTATTATAAATGACAATGTTAAGATAATGGAGAAATGTAACCAACCTCGATCCAACATTTGATGTAGATCCCCGTTGGAGCTTTCAATCCACGTACTTGTAATCTGCAAATTAGTCTTGACAGCCAATATCCAACAAGTACATATAATATATAATTGACATTAACATTATCAATAACAATGGTCCATAATATCACAAGCAAATGTAACCCAATGTATAATAAATGACATTCACACCATGAATGGACAAGAATATGAGTATTTCTATTAATGAACAAGAAGAAGTACAAAGTGATACGACCTCTTGCTGCCAACCAATCTGAACCAAGATCTAGATCAATCCACTTGTGCCTCCACCACTTCAATCCTCCATGAATGGCAAACTCAAACTAGAAGGAGTTTGGAAGGTGAACATAAGGGGTTCACAACTATAAGGATCAATGAGTGCAGACTCAAGATAGGGAAAAAATACACTAGAGTTCTCTTACGATTCTCTTCTTCCTCTCGTCCATAAGCCATATGTGCTCAATATATAGTCTTCTCAAAGGTAGGTGAAAGGACACATCGAGACGTTACTTGGGCAGATGGAGAGCCAAAGGTCACCCAATGACCGCTTTTTGGGAGTAAAAAGTGATAAAATAGTGGTTTTTACCATTTTACATGCTTCCCGCGGGCTATAGGGATGCAACTCGTGGGTACGCCTGCTATAATGATGCAACAAGCAGGTAGGAATAAAGATAGGGAAAACTGGTGTCACTGAAGGATAAAAATGGATCTGAGTCACTGAAATGGATCCTACAGGCCAAAGAATGCTGATGCTCACAGGGTGGAAGATTTCTGTGTAACAGATGCCCCCTAATGTGTGAGGTTAGAGATTGAAATGTGCTACAATGACCGAAATACATTATAAAACTCAGAAGTGGAGTGATGGAGACACAAGTGGAAAGAACAGCTCACTCTTCATAATACAATAGTATCTATGAATACATGTCGGTATAGTACAACAATCTGATACAATGGCCATGAATAGGCAGTACATAATGGATACATGTCATAAGTGATCATAGCCATGATCCCTCTACAGTAAGATATGGTCTTCTGGTGAAAAGAAGACAACTGGTGCAAACTGGAGGTACAAACTGCTAAAATCTGAGAGGTGATATCTCAGATGTAAATTCAAAGTCATATGTAGCATACTGAATGCCACAATCGCCTGGGGTCTTCTACACAAGTCTTCGACGGTGCAACTCCCATCAAGTGAATAAAGGAGTTGGGGTCGAACCTGATGAGACATCGTCTGATTACCGGTCAATGATGTATACCGTTAACAAATGTGAGATGACCCACCGATAATGAAAATGGGCATCAAGGCACAGAGCACAATCATCAAAGTGTGAATAAATGGGTTGAAGTCGAACACTAGGATGAATCCATCGATCATGGGACATTGATGTATTCCCAAAAATGTCGATGGCGAGAGAACCTGCCACTAATGACTGCAAGCCTCAAGGTACTCAACCGAACTCTAAGCCTCAAGTCCCAGAATAAATGAGTTGAATTTGACGGAACAAGACTCGCTGAAAGGAGAGAATTAAGGCATCCCCCATCAACCAGCACGAGGTACCTGCAATGATGAAAGATTTGGAAGATCTAAGGTGAAACAGACTGACTCAATAAGGATGGCCGACATGCAATAGTTAAGAGAACTGAGGAGTGGCCGACACTGGTTTCAAGACTTCCTTTGAACAAGAGCATGAGCAGATGGATAGACTCAGGAAGCATAGACTCGACATAAACTGTGGAATGCAGGAGGCATCACAGAGGGCTCCATAATGACTGGAAGCTTAACCAATCGGTGGAGAAAACTGAGAAACAAGTACAACTCCTAAGGCCCAACTATAGTCTCGACTCATAATGTATGGAGTGGAATGAATGCTTTGTTCAAAGGCGACACAACAACTACCAACAAGAAATAGTGACCATAATCCCGTCTGGCTTTTTGGAATATTTGGTTTTTTTGGTCTTTTTCATATTTGGGAAAAGCTTGAAAAAGAATAAAATTGCTTATAGTACAACAAGTGAGAGAACGAGTGTCAAATAGCTAGCAGACTAGTCCCAAGCAGTGGAACATATCTATGCTCAATGCAAGGAAGTGCGTGCAGGATGTGGACACTCGGGGGTATGTTCCCTCAGGGTCAAAAGGGTCATCAAATTGTGAAGAAAAAATATATAAGCTCTGCAGGGCTTGATAGGGAGACATGCTCATGCACTAGGCTAACAATTGAGTAAGCAGGAGTCGGCACAAGGCTCAAGCGCCAAGCAGGATAATGCAATGCAATCACAACATGATATAACTGAGAGTCCTTTTTCGTAAAGTTAGTCTCCTCACCCAAAAAAGTGTAAAACAATGAGAGAAGAACTCTTCTAGTCACGTATGACTAGAGTATACATTTTTCGTAATTAATCCACAAAGGTCCAGAAAAGGGGTAAACTTATACCTAAGTGGATGTCGCTTCAAATCCTTTAACGAGTCTGAAATGACAAGTATACTTGGCAATTTTCTTTGATTTGAAAAAGTCTAACAAGGGCTTAAAAAAGACTTTATAAAAATATTTTCCGTAAAGGTTTAACGAGCCCGAAAAAGTAAACTCGTGACCTCCTTACTGTTTTTAACGAGCTCAAAGGAGATATGGAAGAATGCTCGTAATGAGAGCAGACGAGTGTCAGGGACATGCGAGACTAGTTCCAAGCGCATGGGACAAAGCTATGCATAATGCAAGGAACATAAGCAAGATAAGGACACTCAAGGGGTGTCTGCAAATTCGGGGAGTCCTATATGCAAGGTTCCGAATATGCCTGCCATGAATGAAGCAAATGTCGAAAAGGACCAGTAAACAAGTATAAGTCCAGCTAAGAATCCAGTCTCCAAGAAACATAAGTACCAAGATCATCTCTAAAATGTATGTAAAGAAAAATATGATACAAGTCACTGCGGTAGAAACATTTTCAACTTTACTATTGTTAACCTCAGACATAACGCAGGTAGAGCTAACCACTTAAGGTGCCATAGTACCAATACCTGAGGGATCAAAATGATCAACTTCAGAATGAAGAGCAAAGCTAAAGGACGTGGAGGAATCTGCAGTGGAAAATTCATCATCACGGGAGTTGGAAATTCTAGAAGTAGAATCAAACTCATCAGGATCACCGATTTGCGGATCTATAAGAGAGATCAAAGACTCATCAGACTCAAACATCAAATCAGGGTTGGACGAGACTGTGAATGGATCCAAATTCAAATGGATGGTAGGTTGTATTATAGGCTCATCTCGTTCAATAAGATCGAGGGTGGGAAGGGAATGAGATCTATGATATAAATCCTCCCAAGGCTCGTCATTACCATGCATGGACTCGATAAAATCTTCATCCAAAGGTAGAGTACCATCAAGGCATTCGTGTGACCAAGACGAGTTGGTTGCCCAAACTAGCAGCATAACGGGATCTTCTTCAACTGTCTGGGAAGAAGAGAGATCTGGATTTGCAGTGGTTTGTTGGATATGATCATAAGCGAGCTCCGCTACAGATAAAGGCATAGACATCCCGACATGCGCAATGTCTCCAGACGTGGAACTCGTGGATGGTAAAGTCCATGGATCATCTAAATAGGAGGTCCAGAATAACATATTATTCGAAGGAGGAGGCACATTGTCGGTAATGGTTCCAATAAAATTCACAGGTGCAGAAAGATTAAAAGTTCCCATCAATGAGGGGTGCATTCCAACACCTATGTTCCCAGTTGTCGGCTGAGAATTAGAAACTTGCGGGACTACGGATCCCATGGATGCTGTGGAAGGAGTGCCAACATAATCCAGCTGATCGATTGTCACAATATTTCCTTCATGGGGAAAGCAGATAACTCTAAATACAGTAGACGCGACATCCTTCATAGCGTACATCCAGTTCCGACCCAGTAAAAGGTTGTAGTCGATGGGCACATCAACCACTTCGACTTCAATAGGCACAGACTTACCTCCCAAGCAGACAACAAGGGAAGGGATAATTCCATGCAGCGTAAAAGATCTACCGTCGAATGCAGTGAGTGTAGTTATAGATGCAAGTAGAGGAGGAGAGCCAAGAGATTTCCAACAAGCTAACGACATTACTGGGAGGAACGGTATCATGTGCAAAAGTAGTCCTGGGTTGACGAGTAGCGGCACGTGTATTAGGTGGTGGATGGCAAGTCGTATTCCGAACAGCATTACGGTTAGGTTGGGTATTCCTAGGATGTGGTCGTGTTGCAACATTAGCATGGTTAGGAATTTGACCAGTCCCCATACTATGTGTGTGGGTGGACAACGTAGTGCCCCCAGCGAGGGTAGTGCCCCCAGTGGGTATAGTATGGCTAACACTTTGACTAGTGCTAGCGTGAGTACCCACCGTAGTGGAAGGTTTGACAGTACTATGACTAGGCATACCAAAAGAGAGTGCGGTGGGGTTGATCGTAGGGCCAGTGTCATCATGAGTCTCAGGCCTCCTGTATCTATAATCACGTGGAAACGAAGGAACGAAAGGCTCATCCTGTTCTTCCTCCTCAGGTAAGTTGGGAATCCTGTAAAGATAACTATCCGGTTTCGAAGGATCAAACAAATCCCGGTCAAGTGGATTAGGCCAAATAGAACCAGGTTGAGTGTCAGGTGGATCACCTCCCCAATCCTCACGTGGAGTATGGGGATCGGAAGTATGTTCAACTCTACCCGAAGGAGTAGAAGGATCTTACCCAATATCGGGATGTGCAGCCATGTAGTCTTCGACGTAAGTCATGTAAGAATCTGAAGACTCAAAGGGAGCCCTTCGGCGTCCTCTAGCAATACGGCGTGTAACTTCGAGTGGCTTTAAACCAACCAAACGACGAGACCAGCAGAGAGTAGGGCTCTGTGCCATGATATCTCCGGAGAGAGACACAACGTCCCCTAAAGGCCAACTATCGATCAAAAACAGTAAATCAAAAGCACACACCTAGTGAAACTACAGCCAAGAGCAGATAAACAAAGTGGCTAAATGAGCTCCCGACACTAGAGCCGGTATGTATCGCCTAGGAGAGGCTTGAGACTCCCAAACTATAGCCGGAGGTAACAGAATCAGTTATAGAGACACCCAGGCTTCACTGTGTCTACAGGGTCAAGTCCACTGCACGAACACAACTGTGTTGTCCAATCCCTATCTGACTCAAGACACAAACAACATAACCACTGCAAGTACCCTGTGTGGTACCTAGGTAAGGAAACTATGTTCAACGCAATATAACCAATGCTCAGGGGGACAGTCGTAGGTGGGACCCGTCATATGGGCAGGGTAGCTAAGCCCGAAGCACAAGAGGACTAACCTCCGGTACCCCTAGATACGAACAAATCCTGGATATATCTCCCACGTTCAGCCGGTATCAGAGGGATATCTCCTCAACCAACCTCCCGTGACCTCGTGCTTAACTCTGGATTGAGTAGAGCTTCCTAAGAACACCAATCTATACCATGGATTCCTCCACTCCCTGGTCAGACACCTAATGTTTCGTCTAGTAGTCTTGGATTGTTAACTCACAATGATCTATTCCAAGACTCTAAACCTATGCTAGTTGGTGTACCCTATAAATAAAAGCAGTCTAATCAATTTTAGATTAAGCGTTAATTTTAGTGGCTGTGGTTACTCAAGGGATATGATTGTGAAACTAGTGATGTGTAGACTCAATAGTATGCAAAATCGTCCAATTCTAGACTCATCTATCCAATAAAACAATGTCACTAATATGCAAAATCAACCAACAATTCCGAAATAAAGATGCAATCTTTTATCTTTTCAATGCACAAGCAGAACCTAGAATGAAGGCAACAAGCACTCAATGCAAGATGCAGTACATGAAAGTAAAATATTTTTGTATTTTCGCTTATAAACAGAAAGGAAAATGCAAAAAAATAAATGTATATTTTTGTATTTTTTCAATATATATGGAATGAAAAAATGCAAGCAAAATCCTACTATTCAGTCACTGAAATTCCGAGAAGATCACTAAGACAACCCAACAGATCCTAAACAGCAAGACTCAGCCAAAGGAATGAACTCAAAAGGAAGAAATCAAGAGGCTAAAACCAAAGATTGGTAAAAAACCAAGAAGGCTCAACCAAGAGAAACGAAGAGATCTGGTCACAACCAAGGCATGAATCAGTCAAGAAAGAGGCCAATAAAGACTCAGGAACCAACCAAACTCACCCAGCAACAACCAATAGCCATAAACCAACAAAAGCTGGAGTTACACGCTACTGTCGAAGGAAATCCCTGCGGGTACCCGCAAGCAGTAGAGTAAACAGAGGTGGGTAGACGCGGGCAGAACTATGCTAGCTCGCGGGTGAGGAAAGGAAAATGGGCAAACAAAGAGTCCAGAGGCTCAGAAAAAGCAAGTTTTCTACAGTGTATCTTAACGGCCAATCAGTGACACAGAGCTTCAATAAACAACAACTCTAATTATGGACTAATGTTAAAAAAATCTCCCAAACATGGATGCTTTCCCCAGCGGAGTCGCCATTTCTGTATTGGAGAAAACTCACTATGGCTTGAGAATACCACAACAGACAGATGACTACCAGAAATCTACTCAATTCTCAAAGCAATGCTATTATAAATGACAATGTTAAGATAATGGAGAAATGTAACCAACCTCGATCCAACGTTTGATGTAGATCCCCGTTGGAGCTTTCAATCCACGCACTTGTAATTTGCAAATTAGTCTTGACAGCCAATATCCAACAAGTACATATAATATATAATTGACATTAACATTATCAATAACAATGGTCCATAATATCACAAGCAAATGTAACCCAATGTATAATAAATGACATTCACACCATGAATGGATGAGAATATGAGAATTTCTATTAATGAACAAGAAGAAGTACAAAGTGATACGACCTCTTGTCGGCAACCAATCTGAACCAAGATCTAGATCAATCCACTTGTGCCTCCACCACTTCAATCCTCCATGAATGGCAAACTCAAACTAGAAGGAGTTTGGAAGGTGAACATAAGGGGTTCACAACTACAAGGATCAATGAGTGTAGACTCAAGATAGGGAAAAAATCCACTAGAGTTCTCTTACGATTCTCTTCTTCCTCCCGTCCATAAGCCATATGTGCTCAATATATAGTCCTCTCAAAGGTAGGTGAAAGGACACATCGAGACGTTACTTGGGAATATGGAGAACCAAAGGTCACCCAATGACCGCTTTTTGGGAGTAAAAAGTGATAAAATAGTGGTTTTTACCATTTTACATGCTACCCTCGAGCTATAGGGATGCAACTCGCGGGTACGCCTACTATAATGATGCAACAAGTGGGTAGGAATAAAGATAGGGCAAATTGGTATCACTAAAGGATAAAAATGGATCTGAGTCACTGAAATGGGTCCTATAGGCCAAAGAATGTTGATGCTCACAGGGTGGAAGATTTCTATGTAACAGGGACAACCTACAATACTCAGTTGGAAGGTGTTTGTGGGATATGTCCATGTCTTCCAACAATTGTGAAGCTTCATCCATACGTGATCCATACGAGGACAAAGGTAAGTACGGTGCATGCCTTTGCATAACCAACAAGGGTTTGAAGCTCTATCCTTAATTACAATGCCACTAGTTGATGGGGTATCATCAGTATGATGTTTAGAGATTGATGACATGGGCTGTTCAGAATGCAACCATATTTCTAAGACCTCGGAGATAGCAGGGAATCTCTTAACTAAATGGGAACCTTTACAAAGTTTGCAAGGGAATTTCGGTTTATGCAAATTTGAAATAGGTGTATCAGTGCCCCCAGCATGATGATTAGGGGCTGGTGAGTTCCCAACATGATGGTCAGAGGCTGGGGTTGTGACCTTCTGCTTAGTATTCTTCTTCTTAGTCTTCCCTTTCTTCTTCTTCTCACCCGCCTTCTTACTAACATACGAGTTTTCAGTAGGAGAATAGGAAGAAACAGAATCCGATTCAACTTTCGACGAAGAAGGAGAAGGGTCACCATGAGATTGATGCTCATGTGGTGAAGGACCTAGGTTCGACACGATTGGTGCACTTGGTGTAACTGGATTGGAGAATGACCATACTGGTAATCCTATCGTCAATCCAAGAAGAATCAATGTATCCATAAAGGGAGGACCAACAGTTCCACAAGGGGGAATAACAAATGGCATACCCTGGAAAGGGGTCTCCTGGTTGGTAGTCCCGGAAGAATATTCCCTATCTAAACTTCCTAAGAGTCTTTGAAGTACCACACAAATCAAACACTACTCAAGTCTAAAATAAACAAGCAAACTGTGTGAATAGGAGTGGATAAGCAGTCGGGATCCTCACAGGATTTTCAAGGCACCACAAATCGCTATATACCATAGGGTCCAACAGTAAAACGCGACAAGGAGGATTGGGACCGTACCCTTTCCTGAATACCCGAATACCTGGACGACACGTGCGTAGTAATCTCCCTGAGTGCTATTCTCGGTGTATTGCAATGCCAAGACGGCCAAATGGTTAACTCAGTTGGTCTCAGGCATCCTAGGAGTGTCTCCCGATATACTCAAGGTATGTGGGAGCTCAAATCCATAGTGCTGTTGTCTAATGCATAACCGTACGGCACAAGACCTTCCGATATACTACCAAGCACGTGAAACACCTTTCGATATACACCAAGTACGTGAAACACCTTTCGATATACTCCAAGTACGCGAAGTACTTGGTGGCTACGTGAAAGAGCTTCGATATTTATGGTTGGTACGTGGAAGACTACAATACCCCCGGAATGCAGTGCAGGAAAATAACGACAGCTGCCACGTTTTACGACGCCGGAACACGTCTCTAACTTACACACAGTTACTAAATTAATTTAACCTAAGCTAGCGTTAATTTTATCTTGTGCGGTTAGGTGGATACATGAGGTGTAGACAGGAAATGTAAAAATGATGCAAATCTTAACTACATGACAATGCACATTTTCCTTTGTCTTTCGATGAAACCTACTTAAGGTAAGGGGATATCTTTTTCCCTTTTATAATCACAATGACCTTAAGCAGTAATGAAATTAAGAATTCCTATCTAGAATGCATACACTCTAAATTTACGCTATAATGGGCTAAAAAGGCAAGGAAACCAAAGATGCGACATGACTTTTATATGCAACAAAATATTCTCTTTGAAAACAAACTAACGAAGCACTTTGATTTTCATATGCATGTATCAAGATGAAATTTGATAACTAAGTACTTTTCAGATCAACAAGCAAAAAATGAGAGAATGTCTAATAGCACTCTAATCATTCAAAAATTCCGAAAGAAAAACGACAAGCACCCAAACAACTCAAAGGCACTCAAGAAAGGCTCAAAATCTACCAAATGCAAAAGCCACTCATTTCCTATCTTTTTACACTTGAAAAAGACACATCTAATCTACGGAAAGAAAAATTCCAGAAACATTTCCAATAAAATGCAAGACAAAGAAAAGCACTTAACAATCTTATCTAACCCCAATGCACATCAATTTGAAACAAACATTTCTTCTTCTTATGAATGTGAGACCAAGAATTTCAAATGATCAAATTAAAGCAAGAAGAATACCTATGTTTTCCAATTTCATGAATATAGCAAAAGAGTGACAAAATAAAGCTTCTCTTTGAACTAAAGTGGAGACAAAGAATCAATCTTTTCCAACAATCATTAGATAGATTAGCATGCAAAGGAAACAAGATGCACAACCCAAGACAAAGAGGTTAAAAAAGACATGGATATCTCACACTTTTCAAATCTTTAAAACAAGCCAATCACACCAAACCAAAAATGATCTCAAAACTTTAATATGGGTCAAAACGACTGTAGGATACAAGATTCATGGGCCATGAGGGGGAATTTTTTTTCAAAAAAAGAATCCATTTCGCTTAAAAATGCAAGCAAAATACTGGTTTTGACTCAAAGGGCCAAACATGGATCCAAATCTCAAAAGAACCAAAAAATGGAGGAAAATGATAGTATGTTGTGTCTAGGGGGTCAATGGCTGGAAAGTACAACACAAAGAAGGTTTGCACACCAAATCAAAACTCAATTCAAAAAATGAAGGGTGGATGCCCTTGTATCAAATTTAACAGATCGGCGCAGTCTGTGTTCAGGCACAGAGCAACCGTTGCAGGTCACAAGTCCAGGGATTGCGACGATGTCGCAGAACACCAGTGGGAAAAATGCGACGACAACTCAGAAGATAGAGAAACAAAGTGCAAAAAATGACAGATCGTCGCTCTATTTCTACTGCCCAGGTGCGACGGGCGAGATCCAAATTCAAGGATCAACATATCTCCAAGAAATGAGCAATGAAAGGGTCTAAATATTGTGAGTACGGACTCATGGGAAGACAACAGACTCTTTAAAGTGAAGATATTATGGTGAAAAATTCTTAGGAGGCAAATGAGATGGCTTTCAAAAGAAATCAAATGAAAATGGAATTCAAATTGAAAACTAAAAACATTGTTCTTCCCTAGTATGGTCGCCAAATTTGTTTGACGGACAATCTACCAAGAGCGGACTCAAGGCCTGATCTCCCTAGCTTAATGTAAGTCTAGAACAAATAAGACATAATAGAAATAACTTTCCTAGATCTGATTAGAGATCAAATAACTAGATGCTTTACCTTTCAAATCGTGGATCCTTTCTCCTTGGTGCTTGCTCCAAGCTTGATGGTCTTCAGATCTCAGCTGCAAAACTTGTCAAGACATATAAAACAACACAAGTAGTAAAATGCATCTACACAATAACATATCTAAGTAAGCAGTTAAGCAGGAAAACTACACAAATGTAATCAATGCAACAACATTTGGTGGAAAGCATTTATATTACTGTATAAAAGGGAAAGTACATTGAAGGAAGTGATTACAACCAAGGCTTAACGTAGCAATCCTTCTCCACAACAAGCCAATGCCAAAGCCTCCCAAGGAAGTATGAGTCTCCCAATAGATGAGTAGGGATCTCCTAAGCTAATTTCACCAGCATGTACATACTATAGACTTCCTCCCTTTGGAGTGGGACTGAGCTTCACTTATATAGGACGAAGAGGATAGGATAGGTTGAGATATGGTAGGAGAGAGTTAGGGGATCTCACCAAAGGGCTAGGGAACCAAATACCAGTTCCCCTATAGGCTAGGGATAGGGATCCACATCACTCTCCTTCGATAATGGACTCGAAGATGCTCTTTTATTCAATTAACTGACATCATCGTAGGCTGCATTATGACAACCTACGACGTCGCATGTTACACAAGGTTGAATTGCAATGACCTCCAAAAATAGGTGAGTTAAGCCTTCGAGTCATGGGAAAATTTAGGGATGTTTACACTAAGTCTCATGGTAGTAAGATTTAGGTGTAACACAAAAAGGAAAAGCACGCTTCACGACAAAGCCGACATCATGACGACCACCCGACAAGAAGGAACTAGCCGACTTCGACAAATCGAAATCTTCTCATCCGACACCGCCAAAGCCAGATCACGGAAAAAATCCTTTTCAGAAAAGGGAACGTGACAAACAACCACCTACCGTAAAATGGTGTGATTATCACCACTCATCTTGGCATTATACGTCTGAATGCAAAGCTCGAAAGACAATTTTGGCAAAAGTGTCGACATTCGACACGTTCAACAAGACGGTGGAAGAATCTGATCTAGAAGCAACGACCCTTTTGACATCAACATCGACCACTCCAGCAGCCTTGAATATCGTCGACAAGGAGGAACAAGGGCGCATATTCCATACATGGATATGGGTCCAGAGCAATCCATTACATCTGGTTGTGGATAACGGTAGCCAGAAGAATTTCGTTTTTGAAGATTTTGTGAAGAAACTAGGTCTTGTCACCACTCCGCATCCTCAACCTTACAACATCGCTTGGATGAAGGATGGATAGGAACTACAAATCACCTGACAATGAAACTCGCCTACTTCATAAATCCTTTTGAAGATGAA
Source organism: Larix kaempferi (assembly GCA_027924585.1). NCBI lineage: Eukaryota > Viridiplantae > Streptophyta > Pinopsida > Pinales > Pinaceae > Larix > Larix kaempferi. Next base: position 3,361,957 of record BSBM01001483.1, on the reverse strand, counting down.
GTACTCTGGGACGTGGCACCACTCTCCATAGCCAACGCCTTGTTTGGGAAACCTTACTTGTGGGATCACCATGGAAGTTATCTGTCACGGCCTCAGAAGGTGATTGTCAAAATCCAAAATCGATGGTGCCACATACCAGAGCGATGACCTACACCAATGGTCTTAATGGTATCTTCTAAACAGACAAAGAATCTCATCAATCATGCTCAGAAGTTCGCATTGATCATGATCAAACCGCAACATTCTAGGAAGACTGCAGTGACAAGTCGACTCACTGACCAGTGCAACTCCCGACAGAAGCAGTTGATCAACAATTTTCTCGATGAGTATCAGAGTTTATTCCAAGATCCGGACGAAGTACCTCGACATTTCCAGGCAAAACACTCCATTGGACTTGCTCCTGGTTCTTCTTTTCCTAACACATCTATTTATAGAAGAACCATTCTCGAAAATGAAGAGATTCACAAACAAATCCAATATTTGATCAACAAAGGTCATATCCGACCCAACTCCTCTCCTTTTGGAAGTCCAGTCGTCCTAGTTCCAAAGAAAGAAGGGACTTGGTGCATGTGCATTGACTACCGGGAACTCAACAAAATTTCGGTAAAGAATTGCTACCCTCTATCACGGATAGACGAGCTCATTGACTGTCTGAAAGGTGCTAAATTCTTTACTAAGCTCGACCTCAAGTCGGGATATCATCAGATTCCAATCGAGCCCGCAGATGTGTGAAAAACTGCTTTCAAAACCAAGGAAGGATTGTTTGAATGGTTAGTCATGACTTTCGGCTTAACCAATGCACACGCGACCTTCATTCAATACATGGATAACATCCTTCGACCTTTCATCGGCAAATGTGTCATTTTCTACCTCGACGACATACTGATTTTCAGTAGAACATGGGAAGAACATGTTGGACAGCTTCGACAAGTCCTCGACACTCTCCAGCAACATTGACTTCAGTTGAACATGGACAAGTGCACCTTTGTGATGACCAACATCAAATATTTGGGGTATGTAATTGACTCTGCAGGAATTCATGTCGATCCATAAAAAGTACAAATCCTCAAAGATTGGCCCATTCCTGAAAGCATTCAAGAATTAATAAGTTTTCTTGGTTTGGCGAATTTCTATCGATGACTCATAGTCGACTTCAGTCACATAGCCTGGCCCTTGAATCAGTTGATGAAAGGAAGTGGGAAAACTGTCTTCAAATGGACATCGACACAACAAGAAGCTTTTGAACAGCTCAAGCACAAGCTCTTCACTGCACTAGTACTTGTGTTACCTGATTTGCATAAGCCCTTTGAGATTGAGACAGACGCATCGGACTATGCCTTGGGTGCAATGATCACTCAATCTGGTCATCAAGTCACTTTTCATTCTGAAAATTTTAACGACACAGTTAGAATATATTCGACGTACAAAAAAGAATTGTACGCCATTGTGCAAGCTCTCATAATGGAGGCATTACATCCTTGGCAAGGAAACGGTCATCCTCACTGACCATAAGCCTCTACAGTTCACTCCGATGTAGTCAAAACTACAAACAACTTGAGAGCTCAAGTGGATTAATTACCTACAACAATTCCAATTGGTGATTAAGTATCGGAAAGGTAAACATAACACCATCGCCGATTGTCTAAGTTGACCACCCATTACTCTCCTTTTCACAGTGATGAGTATGCAGGGATATGACACAACCACTTGGCCTCAATTGTATCAGGACGACAACGACTTCTCAATAGTCTATCGACAACTACAGACTAACAAGTCGTCGACCTCCGACTATTTCCTGAAAGATACATTGCTATACAAGCTTGGACAGCTTTGTGTACCGACCGATGAGCATCGACAAAAGCTCATTTGGGACATGCACTACAGCAAGACTATATGAAACTTTGGAGTAGCAAAGACAGTTGCTATTCTCCAGAAGTATTTCTTTTGGAGTACACTTAAAACTGACGTTAATAAGTATATTCGGTCATGCGTGTCTTGTGCCATTGCTAAACCGCCTAATCGACAACAGGGATTGTACACACCATTACTAGTTCCTAGTCGACCATGGGAATCTGCTTCTTTGGACTACTTGACGGGATATCCTACTACCAAACATCAGCATGACGCGATATTAGAATTAGTCAACAGATTTTCCAAGATGGCCATTCTCATTCCATGTAAGAAGACGACGACAGCGCAACAGACCACTCAGCTCTTCTTTACACATGTTTGGAAACATTTTGGTTTACCGACAACCATTAATTCCGACCGAGATGCCAGATTCATTAGCATATTTTGGAAGACTCTCTGGCAACAGATGGACACACGACTCTCATTGTCAACGAATTTCCATCCTAAGACCGATAGACAGACGAAAGTTGTGAATCTCTTGGTAGTACAACTGCTTCGCATGTACAAACACAAGCATCGACGAACATGGGATGAAAGTCTTCCATACATACATCGGAGCTACAATCATGCTCAACATAGCTCTACGGGAAAGAGTCCATTTGAGATATGTTACAGATTTCAAACCTTAGAGCCTATCGACTTGATCAACTCCTCGACACAGTTGAACCCCAACACCGACTACAAACAACGGGAAGTTGATAAAGCCTTGAAGTTTCGAGATCAAATTTGCGACATCCAGAAGCAAGCACAAGAAATGTTACAACGGGGAAATGAGAAAGCTAAGGCTCGACACGACAAGCATCGTATTCCTCATTCATTCCAAATTGGGGATAAGGTCTGGTTACATCTCAAGAAGGAGTGCTTCACCGATCCATACAAGAAAATCAAACCTCTGCGATATGGTCCGTACAATATTCTTCGACAGATTGGAGAAAATGATTTCCAACTTGAAATTCATGCATGCTTGGGTCTGCATCTAGTATTCAATGTGGATCTACTTTGACCATATCATGCACCACTGTTGGAACATAACGACTTACCGACAACAGAACCCGAAGATATCCATCTAGATGTTCAGGAGCCTCTTCCTTGTGACACCATTGTGGGACGACGAGTACGCCATACAAGGACGAACACAATTCCCTTGTTTCAGGTCGCTAAAGTCGGACAAATCCCATCACAAGGAAAGTGGTACTTTGCTACTGAACATTGTTTCTTAAGGAAGGAGGTCTGATCCACTCAGAAGTTGGCATTGTTGTCGAATGCTAGCATCAACTGCAACAAGTCATCGACTTCGACACAACTTCTACAAGTTCTGAATTTGACGCGACTTCGACAACCTCAACAACTTCGACAATTTCAATAACCTTAAACAGTTTCGTGACGTCGGCATGCAGCGTCGACCTGCGACTTGCGACTATCGAATCATGACAGATTGTCTCTCTGTCTTCCAGTCGACTGTAATGGTTGAACTTTCGAAACCATTCTAAATTCTTTTGTAAATGAACGTAACGGGAAGGAACCCAAGCACCCCAGCCAACATTCTATATAAGCATGTATAATATTGTAACATACATCAATCGATCGATCAGGCATTCAACCATCGAGTAATATAGAAGAACAGTTCACATTCTTGGATATTGTCTGTGTGTATTTATGTTTATCTTCATAGTGTACTCCTACTTTGCTTATTCTATTTCTTATTGATTCCGCCATAACAAATCCGACTCATTCAGTCGAACTGTTGTCCCCCTCGTGCACCTGGGCGCGTGCGGATCACCTATTATTTTATTATTTTAAACTAGCGTATACCTTGTTGAATCACCTATTATTTATCATTATCAGGTATTTTATTATTTTAGATCGGGACACAAATTTCAAATTGTTTGCGAGGATAAATATTTTTCAGAAATTCCATTTCAATAACATATTACTAATTAGTGCTTATAGTTATACAGTACAACGGAAACTGAACTAATAAGGTGGTGTTCCCAACAACATAACTCCTCAAAACGCTTGGAAATTGTTGTTAAAAAATACTCTTGAGATTTGATTTGACCATCACAAATTTATTAGATGCATCATTCATCCTAGCCTAAGCTTTGGTGTTCAATAGATTAATCTCCATAAGAGTTGGCATTATCTGACACAAAATACATGTTTTTCTTATGTCTGTGACTAAATTTTAGTGTCGTTGCTTATCCCTCAAACAATGAAGCCTAAAACCCGTCAAAAGCTTCAAAATCGAATTTCATTCAAAGCTTTTAAGCATTTCAAAGGCTTCAAATCCGGATTTCCTTCTCGACATTTAAAGGCTTGCAAAGGCCGCGACTGCAAAACTGGGGCTTCTTCAACTGCTATAAACTCAAAAAATATTTCAATCCTGGCATTTATGTCAACAATTTCAGCTTCACACTTTAAAAGGATGGGCAGTATTCAAAATTTGAAAGAATTAAAACAGATAATTTTTCTCGTACAAAGAACATATATCCGAAATTGACAGATATTTCTTTTGTCACTCAACAATTAGATAAATTACAAAATTTTCACCGAGATTTTTTTTTCAAAGGACACAGTTTTCACTAACTTCTTAGGAATGTGATGCCACTGTCTAAGACGTCTAAGAGTTCATTTTTTTCCTCAAAGTGATTATTAAAAATGTGTTTTTTTTGCAGAGTTTTCCCCAATTCACCCCTAAAACTAGCCTGTTGAAATTAGAAATTCTCAAATTTCAATTCCAAAAAATATTAATTTCACAGGTTGTTCAAACTTCGATGCTAATGGCTACAAAACACGCAAAATTCTCACAGGCTAGTCGAAATTGCATGGAAATCAGTACCAGACCAGCAGATTCTTTTGTAGTATATACCAGTATTTTCACAAGCATGAAGCCAATGTCGATTCCTTCCTTCATCTCGCGGAGAACCACTCGCATCGCTTCTTGATCCTTTGTATACATCTCCACACTCTGAGTCTCAAATATTGTTGCAACCTTGGACCGTATTTAAAACAGATTTTACAACACAATGAAACGAATGAATAAATACCGTAAATCCTGGACCATATTTAAAAGAGATTTTACAGGCACAATGAAACAAATGAATTCCCTGAGGAAATTGTTCGACCTCTTAGAAACCCGAGTTAGAAAAACATAATTAGCAGTGTGTAAAATATGTTGATAATGCATACATTTTAACCCGAGGTTACAATATTTGCTTTGCCAGAAGGTACAAATGCACACTAAATAGTTTTCCATTGGCGGGAGAAGCGAGACGCGCGACAAATTTCCATTGGCGGGAGAAGCGAGGAATCTGAAACAGTGTATTGAAACCATTTCTCATTGTAGAAAACATCTACTACGTAAATATAAGGAAAATCTGTTTCAAATATTCCTATCTTATTTTAAGAATATTTAAATTATTAAATTAAGTAAATATTATTTTATTTTATTTTATAAAGAAAAATAAATTTAGTAGGGGTTGAGTTTCTCCAATTTTTAATTTCGTGTCTATTTAATTTTAAAATTGTTTAATGATAAGATTCAAGTATTTAAAACAAATTACCCTTAATTAAATAAAGCTATAACTTAGAACAAAATTCTTACTAAATTTAAAAAAAAAACACAAAATTTGTCCACTTCCTAACTTTGGGCATGGTAAAATTCTTTCTTTATTTTTTTAAATTTTGATGATTTGGATATTTTAAAATAAGTCAAAATCTTAAGTGAAACTATAACTTCTTACAAGATTCCTATACTTTTTATAAGAGTTTATAAGTTGAGTTTGTATTATAACCAAAAAAACTAAACAACCCTCCTCATTCATGTGCCCAAAATTGAAAAAATGGATTTTATATCTTAAACCTTACAAATAAAAATGGATTTTCTATCTTAAACCTTATAAATCTTGCTTGAATGTTAAAGTAATAGGTATAATACCTATTTTGAATCTTAGCACACTTATCTAGTATGTTTTGACAAGAAGGTTATGGAAGCTAGGTTTTTGTTGTTTAGGAAGGTATAGGGTTTCGATGTTCATGGCTGCTAGGGTTCCGTTGTTCATGGAAAATAGGGTTATGATTTGACAAGTTATCTGGGGGGTATTTAGCCAAGGAGGAAGGACATGGGGATCAACATTGGCATCGATCTGAATGTTTAGGAGTTTCTTTCCCATAGGTGATTTAGTTTGAAGTGATTGTTTTATTACTCTTCCCTGCATTTGTTGCCTTTTTCATTTCTAGTAAGTTATTATTATCTTATGATAGTGGTGCCAGTGTTCCATGTGATTGTCCACTTCACCGAATAGGTATTATGTTTTAGTGAGATGGTTTTTATTCACATGGATCATCGATTCTCACATCAATGGGTCCCCCTAAGGGGGATCTAGCCCCCAGTATTTTACGAAGGAAGTTTAATGATGCTCCCTCCTTACCCTTTGACAAGACTTCATAGGTTGGACTAAATGTCACCGAAGGATTTGTTTCCCCTTCTTCTTCGGATAGGGTTTTGACTCGGTCCCTCACTACAATCTCGGGCCCTTCCAATCGTAAGACTTCTCCATTCCTGCAGCTACAGAACTTTTGAAATATATTGGAATTTTTGAATGGGTGTTAACAAAACCCTCTTCAAAGGAAGAGGAGGTATATGCTGTAGTCGACGACAAGGACAACCTATTGTCTGCATTGTCTCCTAAGTTGAAGTCTACTAGTTTCTCCAAGACTTGGCATATTCTTAAGCAGAAACCTTCCCAAATCAGGCTGGCTCTTGGGGCAGATGTTATTATGAATGAGGTTAGTACTATGATGGAGAATGATTTAGTGGGGAGTTTTGTAGGGCGTTTCATGAGTATATTCACTTTCTGGCAATGGGTTGAAGAAACTTGGCGACCTTTCTTAGGATATTCCTCGAAATGTCTTACAATGGAAAAAGCATGGTTAAGGATTTTCTATCTGACAATGTAATTATTTTAAAGTTGTTACAGGGAGTCTGGTACTAGGTAATGATGACCATTAAGCTTTGGATATGGACTCCGTTTTTCGACGCCAGTAGAGCAAAGACCTTCTATCACCTGGTTTGGGTCAATCTCCTTAGGCTACCTCTGGAACTCTGGTTGATAGATATCTTCAAAATAATTGGTTCAACTTTGGGCACATATCATTTTGTGGATCTTAGCTTTCAGCAGATAGGCATCATGATTGTTGCTCATATTTTGGTGGACTTGGACCTTACGGAGTGTTTAAGTGCAGAGATTGTTATATCTATGGGTGATATCTCTCATACCCAAACCCTAGATTACCATGGCATTCCTTTCCATTTTAATTGTTGTCTCTCTTATGTAAACCTCCTTAGAGATTGCAAGATGCCTTTTTGGAAAGTAGCTTGGAAGCAAAAGAAGATCTCTCACTCTAAGAGTTTCGAGAGGGATGTTGTTGACTCTTTTTCATGTTCGACCACTCCAATAAATTCCTCGATTCAAGGGGATATACTTGAAGGATGTAATATCCCCAAATCATATTTCAAGGATATTAAATTAATCACAAGATTTAAATCAGAAAATTTCAAAGACTGGAAACTAGTTATAAAAACTAGTCTTGAGGAAGCTAGTATTGAACACAACTAAACCCACCCAAAGCTTGACAAGTGGACTCTTTGGATTTAGAAGGTCTTATAATAAAGGTGCAGCACCATAAGCAAAAGTTCCTAACCCAACATCAATAATCCTTCGTACAAACTACTATTACCTTTTATGTTTCGAAATCAACTGCCACTGAAGTATACTCCAAGGCTTCTTAGGTACACTAGCATATGAAAACTATATCCTTTCCACTAACTTCGGATGTAACCAGAATGTGTCTATCCTATTTATACCCTCTAATATATTGATACACCAAAGATCCAGAGGTTTTGGAGCTGTTTAACTGAGTTTGGGAGACTTGGATGAGGTTTGACAATTTAGGACTGTTGGGATACCCAAAATTATGGATGACCCAAACACAATACGACCTACACTAAAATATGATATGAAAGGGGTAGTGGGATCCATAGGGTCTTAATAATATATATAAACTTGAGGAACTGAATTTGGATGCATAGAATATCATTTATGACTGAAACAGTAAAACTAGTAAAAAATTCATGCATAAAGAGGTAGTCTTGAATTTTGACCATTTAAACGACTCGGTAAAATTAATAATTCTGCAAAAATGGAAATTTGGTGGTATGATAACTTGTAATATAGAATCAACAAGCTTGAATCATATATTTATAGGTTCCTTCATTAATTTATTACATCAAAATTGCCAGAAACCCCCCAAGGGCTAAGGAATTTACAACATAGAGAGAAATTTGAGAACTGTAAGAGGAAGAAGAGAGTCTTCACCACCATATTTGACCCATGGGGTGTAGGATGAAATTATGGATCATATTGGACACACCAAAACTTCTTAAACTCATTGAATGTGCCCTCTTGTAGTGGACCTCTCACTGAATGAAACTCTTGTGTTGGAGCAATGAGTAACTGGACTTCTTCTTCATCTATCGAATTGGGTCAAATATACTGGATGGAATATCAGATCTGCAATTAAAAATATAATGGATGCACTAGATTCACTCACACTAAAAGAATAGACATGGAACAAGATTTGCAATGGGGCACATCACCTAAAGCTAGTTGAGGCACATAACTCAACCTCTGAGAAGCAAAGCTCTCAAGACAATAAACAAAATGACCAAAAGATGTGAGAGGAGCGCATTGGCATTCTTTTATAGGCTGAAATAGCTTCATGAAAAAGCAATTGGCATGTGTGAGGATGAGGGCGCCTTCCTTAGAAGAATTAGCAACATCTTCTTGATTGTGAAACTTCCTTTCTTTGTGATCTCCTCTGCTTTTAGCAACTGCGACTTCCTTAGCTTTGTGGATGTTTCCTGCTTTTCAAATTGGATGCTTTTCTGCACTTTCCTAATTTGTCCACTTTCCTGCTTTATGTCCTTTCCTGCTTTTGATTTTTTTTTTATAGTTTCCTCTTTTTCTACTTCCACCTTGCTTTTAGCTTCCTTCTTGTTGTTTCCATCTTTTTCAAAGGAGTAGGTGAGGTCCACCTTATCCTTATGTGACCTCCTTGTCATGTGAACATTATCACTTACCAAAATTTAATTAATAATGATATTTATAAAATTAAAATAATTACAAGCACTCCAAACATTAAAATTATTATAGTCCAACATTAAAATTATTAAGTAACTAACTACTATAGGCTTGGATCCAAAATCACCCCAATAAATTAGTAATGCCTTCCTTTTACTTTCTCCTAGACCCTTAGGGACTAAAAGGGTCCAAGACTTAATCAAGTAACCACTTGGGAAGGAACATGACAATCCTCCCCTCCCAATATGATTTTCCTCAAGCAATGAAAAGCACGGGGTTGAAGAACTTGTACACTTCCACCCAACTGCTGCTGCCAATCAAGATGGCCAACCAAGAAAGTGTACTCTATCACATAGTGCTTGCATATGCTGCACTCCTCCATATGATCCAATGTATCTTCTTTGAAGCTCCTCCATGGAAACCTCTTACTCACCCTCATGTGAGTCTTCAAACAACCATGGTGACTACCTAGGAGTGGAACATGAGCAACTCCCAAAATATCCTCCTTTAAAATTGACACTGGCACTAGGTGGATGCGATCTTTAAAGTGGATCAATGTCGAATGTTGATCTTTATGAATTAGCCAATTCATAGAATCGCATGCAAACCATTGTTGCTGCCACTCATTTAGTTCAATCTCACCCTCGAATCTGCACTAAACCAATGTACACATATGGGCTAGCATATCCTTGTTATGGTGTGGATAATGCTTCTCATGGAGCTGCAATCTCTTGTGCACATCTTTGGAGATGGAACAAATAAGGGTGGAGTGAAATTCTCCATGTAGACATCAGCCTCACCTTTCTTTTTTCCTTGGAGTTTTCCTTGGAAAATGTCCGTAATTTTATTTCAAAAAGATGATTAAAATTACATATTGCACATGTAGTAGAATCAACAAGGATCCCTACATTTTCACATATTTCTGTCCCATATAAGCAGAAACAACAGCTTATAAAGAGCTGAACCAAAATAAAGAGAAACCCAGAGAAAAGAACGCTCCAGAGGCTTCCCGACAGAGTACACAATAAGCCCAAACTAGCTTCTCGGCATCAACGGCATTGCGACCATCGAAGACCAGGCTTCTCCAACTTACCATAATCCAGGTTCTTGAACAGATCGAACACAGACCCTGTTGACAAACCTGCACTTCTGGTAAAAGAAAGCCCTTCAAACCTAGCGCCCACAATCTGGTCACCGAGTCTCTGCAACAGTCACACCGCTTCACAGCTATGATCCGCGTCCGGCTCGCAGGAGAATGCACCATCTGCAAATCTTGAAATCGAGATCAAGAAATATGAACCGATTCAAGAAAAGCAGAGCAAGCCCTCAATCCCCACGTAGCAGAGCCACCGATCACACCACTGTGGGTCGCATTGTCCACGGCCAAACTGCCGCCACCACCCTGCCGAAGTAACCAGCTGACTCGCTGCCGCCGATGCCGCTCCGAGGAACCACCACCAGAACACAGGGAGTCGCTACCACAAGAAAACCACTCCGCTTCACAGCTATGATCCGCGTCCGTCTCGTCGGAGAACATCTGCAAATTTCGAGAAAGGCAGAGCAAGCCCTCATCACGTAGCAGAGCCACCGATGGGTCGCATTGCCCACGGCTAGAACTGCCGCCATCACCAGGATCAGGAGCCTGCCGAAGTCCAGCTGACTCGCTGCCGCCGATGCCGCTCCGAGGAAGATCGCCGCCGCCACCAGAACACAGGGAGTCGCTGCCGCAAGAAAGCAGGGAGAACCGCCGCCATCGCCATTGGAATGCAGGAAGAGCCTGCAAATCCAATGGGTCACGGCCACCACACCAAGCAGAACCGTAAAAAATCACCATCATATGATCTCAGGGGAGAAAGGGGGTGGAGACCATGGAAGAAACCATGGCCGCCGAGTTCATCGCTCGAGTTGACTCTCAAAACCTAGTTGCAGAGCCTCCAAGAAAATTCCGTCGGCCAGCACCAACATCAGCCTCACCTTTCGCAAGCATGATATTAAGATATATTTTCCTTATTCCTCCAACTTCACACTCAGACAATGTAAGTTATTTCCAAGCATACAATGCAACTCGCAAAATAGGAGAATACTTCTCTAACAACCCATAGTGAATCCACATGTCGCCCAAAATAATAGACACATACTTACCAAATTGTTTGTGGCATGCTTCTAGTGCTCCAAATAAGCCAATGCCCATGCTCATAAATCTTGAATAGTCACATTGGAATTCTTCATTTATCTGAAATTGGCGATGGCCAAAATGAGAATCAAACTTGATAAAGAGTTTGTACTTATACCATCCATTCCTCTTCCTTGACCAAGGTACTCTGAATGCAATTGGATTCACATAATATTTGGTGACTCTTGGAGAAAAATATTCCTTCATGTTCTTTCTAACCACACCTTTGAACCTCTTGGTATGCTTGTAGGTGTGGGTGAACTTTTGTTGGTTCCTTACTCCCCTTTTAAGGAATTGATCCTCTAGGAACAAATCATGGGTAGCCCCCATAAAATCCTCCATAAAATATGATTTTGGCACCCAAAAAATTCCATCCTCCATGATGTCAAACTCTTCTTCTTGAACCCCACCATTCAACGACTCATATGCAGATATGCCTCTCTGATATTTTGCTACTAAATGACCTTCCAAAACAAATAAGTATTTTCTTGCATAAAGAAGAACATCCACTATTATATTCTTGCATTCATGATCAGAGTTATTAACTTGGACCTCACTTACCAATCTAAGTTGCCAATCCTTAAGCTTCATTACTATCATGAAATGCATCCGACTGATATGATTGACCTTAACCACCCATTCACTCCACAATGACTGGGGTCTGGACTTAACCATTGCATGCATGCTAGTGATGGTGGCTATGTCAAAGATGATATGATACCTTTCATGTGGTTGCAATCTTCTACTTTCCGAAGCAATGGGATGCTTGGAAGATGGTATCATGTTGGGTGGTACACCCATTTTCAAATTGACCTTGTGCTCCACTCCATCAGGAGGTATTCCATGTGGAAGGTATTCAAGAACCTTCTCATTCTTTTGTAGGAACTTCTCAATGTATTCAAGATGATGTGATATGTCCATGCTTGTGCTTTGAGTGGTATGGAAATTTTTAGCAACCCATTCACCGTCTCCTTTATTCACCATGGAACTCATGCCCTGATATGACACTTCACCCACCATGTATTTTCTTTCCCAAGGTATGAATGGATATGTAGGGAATGCATCACATTGCATCCATAAATGTCTTGGATACTTCTCACATAACATAATAGACTCAAATGCAACAATAGGTCCATCACTAATGCAAAAATAACTCTTACCAATGTGATCTAATCTTGCACATCTTTGGGTCTCCATCTTGGTAATGTAGATATAAATCCAATCCAAGGATGAATATGAATCTTTGCTTGTTGATCCAAATGGGATGTAATCAACCACATTCATCACATATAATCCTTCTTCACATAGATACAACTCATGATCCCCTTCACACAAAACAAATGCTTGGCCAACATCTTCAAAGATAATTTGTTGCTCATCTTCCACAATAGGCTCCTCCAATACATTATGTGTGTAATCAGCCACACACATATGATCACCAGTGGTTGTAGGAAATGAATGTGAACTACCAAAATCCATGTGATGTTGCTCCCCTTCCACTGTTGTTTTGTCCTCAGCAAATTTGAGAGCCATGTCTCTATCCATGAACAACTGCAAGTAATCATCCTTCATTTCTTCCAGTTCTCTTTTGATGATACACAGTCCAAAGCTAGAGACTCTTCCCACAACTCCACTTTGTCTCTCCTCCATCTGAAATCTTCCCACAATATATTCAAGAAGCTTATGTGCACCACTGGTTCTAGACAACACTTGCAGGATCCTTTATTCTGTGACTAAGAGAAGGCTCTCTAAGTCACTCCCTAGTTTCCTTACAACACAGTGAGAGCTGCCACATGTGAGCTCCTCCAACATATGAGAATCATGCAGACTCTCATCCAATATTTCAACCCTCTCACTGCATTCTTCCTTATCACCATAATTTTGAGCCTCATCACTAGAGTACTCAACCATGTCGATCTTCTCCTTAGAAGTGGCTGCAATATCATAATGACCCAATGGAAAATAAAAATCAGAATTTGGTTTGTACCTTTGCATCACCTTTTCCTCTTTATGTGGAATATCTAGGATGGTTTGTTCTTCTGGAAAAATCTCTGGTTCACACCTAACTAGTGTGTGTTTGTCTTCTACTTCACTAAAGATCTCAAGTGGTGACTGGAAATTTGATTTATGTTCCTCTTTTGGATATGATCCAAAAGATGTCTCACAACCATTAACAAGATCAATCTCCTTTGCAGTGATCTTGAATCACCAACAAAGAAAATGGAAGTGAATTCACCTCCCATACTGCCAACAACTTGATGATGGGTTGCTGAGTCTTCTAATGTACCTGGTTCCTCACTTAAGAGATTGTTGTGCCTCTCATGCTCATCAGATGGTAGATCTTTGACTATGGGATTTATTCTTCCTACATAATTTCTCTTCTCCTCCAAGCAAATTAGGACTTATCCATCTTGAGTAGTGCTCAGATCACTACCTTTGGAGGATCTGCTTGAAGAAAAACCAAACAATCTCATGATGCTTGAATATGCAGATGGTTTTGATGCCACTTCACGTTTGGATCTTTCTTCTTATTCTTTAGTCTGAGGGGTGGAACATATTTGTTTCTTCATGGATGGTTTGTTTCTCCCAAAAGAATCCTCATCAAAATTTTGAGGTCAAAACCCATACTTGAAAATATAATAATCTTTGAAGGGTATAGCTGTACAGATCTTCTCACCCAAAGCCAAATACTCCTGATAATGTTGAGGCATGTTTTTAATTGCTTCCATCCTCCTTGCTAAAATATCTTCTAGGCTATCCATTGGTGGATCGAGCCTTCTGTCATTTCTATATATTGGTTCATATAATTCATAGTCCTCATCTCCTCGTATTCCTCCATCAACATAGAGGATTTCTTCTTCTACAAACTGCTCAAAGTCAACATCTTCAACTATTGGTCCAAGCCTCATAGCTGAAACTTGAGATGTGATATGCAATCTTCCTTCAGCTGAGCTTACTTTCCACAGGAGTAGAGGAAATATATATGATACCACAATAATATCCCCAAATCATATTTCAAGGATATTAACTCAATCACAAGATTTAAATAAGAAAATTTCAAAGACTAGAAACTAGCTATAAAAACTAGTCTTGAGGAAGCTAGTATTGAACACAACTAAACCCACCCAAACCTTGACAAGTGGAATATTTGGATCTATAAGGTCTGATAATAAATGTGCAGCAGCATAAAAAAAAGTTCCTAATCTAGAATCAAGAATCATTTGCACAAAGTATTGTGACCTTTTATGTTTCGAAATCAGTTCCCGCTGAAGTCTACTAAAAGGCTTCCTGGGTACACCAACATATGCAAACTAGATCCTTTCCACTAACTTAGGATGTAACTAGAAGGTGGATAGACTATTTATACCTCTAATATACTGATACACGAAAGATACAGAGGTTTTGGATTTGTTTAACTGAGTTTGGGAGACTTGGATGAGGTTTGACAATTTAGGACTGTTGGGATACCCAAACTTATGGATGAACCAAACATAGTATGATCTGCACTAAAATATGACCTGAAAGTGGGAGTGGGATCAATAGGGTATTAATAATCTACAAAAACTTGTGTAACTGAATTTGGATGCATAGAATATCATTTATGACTGAAACAATAAAACTAGTCAAACATTCATGCATAAAGAGCTAGTCTTGAATTTTGACCATTTAAATGACTTGGTAAAATTAATAATTCTGAAAAAATGGACATTAGGTGGTAATATAACTTGTAATATAGAAGAAAAAATATGGAACCATATATTTATAGATTCCTTCATTCATTTATTACATCAAAATTTCCAGAAACCCCCCAAGGGCTAGTGAATTTACAAGATAGAGAGAAATTTGAGAACTGTAAGAGGAAGAAGAGAGTCTTCACCACTAGATTAGACCTATGGGATTTAGGATGGCATTATGGATCATGTTGTATACACCACAACTTCTTAAACTCATTGAATGTGCCCTCTTGTAGTGGACCTCTCACTGAATGAAACTCTTGTGTTGGAGCAATGAGTAACTAGACTTCTTCTTCATCTATTGAATTCGATAAGATATACTGGATGGAATATCAGACCTGCAATTAAAAATATAATGGATGCACTGGCTGCAATCACACTGAAATAATAGATCTGGAACAAGATTTGCAATGGGGCACATCACACAAAGCTAGTTGAGGCACATCACTCAACCTCTGAGAAGCAAAGCTCTCGAGAAAATAAGAAAAATGACCAAAATATGTGAGAGGAGCGCATTGAAATTATTTTATAGGATGATATAGATTCATGAACAAGAAATTGGCATGTGTGAGGATGAGGGATCCTTCCTTAGAATAATTAGAAACATCTTCTTGCTTGAGCAACTTCCTTGCTTTGTGATATCCTCCGCTTTTAGCAATTGCACCTTCCTTAGCTTTGTGGATGTTTCCTTCTTTTCAAACTAGATGATTTTCTGCACTCTCTTGCTTTGTCCACTTTCCTGCTTTATGTCCTTTTCTGCTTTTGACTGCTTTTGATAGTTTCCTCTTCTTCTACTTCCACCTTTCTTTTAGTTGCCTTCTTGTTGTTTCCATATTTTTCAAAGGAGTAGGTGAGGTCTACCTTATCCTTATGCACCCTCCCAGTCATGTGAACATTCACTTGCCAAAATTTAATTAATAATGATAATTATAAAATTAAAATAATTACAAGCACTCCAAACATTAAAATTATTATACTCCAACATCAAAATTATTAATTAACTAACTACTATAGGCCTGTCTCCAAAATAACCCCAAATAATTAATAATACCTTCCTTTTACTTTCTCCTAGACCCTTAGGGACTAAAAGGGTCCAAGAATTAATCAAGTAACCACTTAGGAAGGAACATGACAAAGGCCCTCATAAAGTTTTGGAAGCATTTTCTTTTTAAGATATTGAGGACAGTGTGCAGGGCACTTGGAATTCTTCAGATGTGGGTATATCTGGAGCTCCTTTGGTATCCATTAGACCGATACCTCATTTGTATGAGGGTTATGTTTCTAATCCAAAAGTTTCTCCTCTTTGCACTGATGATATGGAATCGACCTTATGTTCCCAAGATCTTATGGTCCCTAGTAGCTCTTTTTTACTCGTACCTATTGATTCTGTCTTAAGCTATTTAAATATCAAACAAGACTCTTCTTTTTTGGATTTACTTAAGAAGGGAGGGGTTGATACCGGTTATGCGGGTGGTATATCGGAGGATATTCTTATGGGACTCAGGAAGAGTATGTTGTCTTTTAATGGGGACCTTATTTTTAAGGATTCTTCATCCCAAGTTTTCTCGAGACCTCAAGAAGGGGATAAGTTAGGAGACTATTCTCCCCCTGGGTTGTGTGATGATTTCCCAATCTTAGAACCCTCTAATGCACTAAAATCTTGTGTAACTGGCGTGGTCTCCCCAAATTTATTTACTATTTCCCCTTTACCTTTTCAAGTTACCAGCGCTCGCCATATTAGGCGGGGTGATTGTACTTTAGATATTTCTTCTATTAGCAAATTTCTCCCTGGTTTGCCTTAGGATTCATTCTTTCTTGTTCCTAATATGATTAGGACTGCTATTATTCCTATTGAAATTTCTTCTCCTTCCTCCCTCTCCATGGGATCCATATATTTCTTTAGACCCCGCAGTCAAGTTTCCAAAGATAATGTTTACAACCTGGGCATCTCCTAGGATTCTCCCTATACCATTCCAATATTGAGGAGGAAAATATATGTTATGGCATCAACTGGATTTCAAGATGCCCTAGACGTCAAAGCAAGCAAACATAGGACCTTCTTAGAGCGAGAATTCCCAGTGCTAAGGTCAAATAATGTTAATTATGTCCTTTAATTGCATAGGGTTAGGGAATCCCTAAAAACAGACCGCGCTCAAAAGGCTTGTTTCAATTCATCATCCTTAAATTATTCTACTTCAAGAAAACTTGGCTTGTGGTGATCAAATTATTTTGGATCTGAAGAATATGTTACCAAGATGGGATTTCATAAATTTTGATGCATTAGGTAGGTCAGGAGTGCTCATCATAGGATGGTTGTGATCTAAATTTTTCTATAGGATAAGGAGAGATATGGGGGATCAAAGCTCACATGGATTCCTTGTTTGACTATTTCATAAGAAGATTGGATTACCATTCTCTTTTTGACATTTCCCCTATCAAACTGATACCGAGTTGGCGTAATTTGAGAATTGGGTAGGAGAGTATTGCCAAGAGAATCGACAACTTTCTTATTAATGAGGGCATTCTTGACACAAGTGCTGATACCCGTCAATGGATTGGAGAGGGTGGGAATTCAGATCATTTTCCCATCTTTCTAGAACTTTCAATGGCTGGTAGGAAACCCCCAATCCCATTCAAATTCAACTCAACTTGTCTAGAGGATAATGATTATAAACATATGATCAGGGGGATATGGATTCCATATAACAACTCTTGCATTGAATATGCAAGTCTACAATTTTTAAATAATCTCAAGAGGATCAAGTCTCATTCCATATCCTGGGCTATTGCTAAAAGGAAGAGGATGGATTCATAACTTCTTAGAATTGAAGACACTTTAGATTCCT
This sequence comes from Larix kaempferi, assembly GCA_027924585.1. Lineage (NCBI taxonomy): Eukaryota > Viridiplantae > Streptophyta > Pinopsida > Pinales > Pinaceae > Larix > Larix kaempferi. The sequence continues at coordinate 3,344,151 of BSBM01001483.1, read as the reverse complement.
TGTAATCCAGATGCCTTCAAGGGTTTATTTCGCTCGATCATAAGAGACAGATTATTGCTCTTGAAAGGCAGAGGACCCAAATACTTAATGAAAAAGAAGACACTTGGAGACTAAAGAGTCAAGCGATTTGGGATCAATAAAAGGATGATAACACCAAATTATTCCACAATTATGTAAAGCATAGAGAACACACTAACTATGTTTGGATAATAGAGAAATATAATGGTAATACTTCCTCAGGTTTCAAGGATATTTCCAAGTCTGGAGTGCAACACTTTGAGAAGCTCTATAAAGAAGATGATACAACTTCTATAGTTCAGATGTTTAGTATTTCTACGGGTCTATCTTCCTTTGTTAATGATGAGATCATGGAACTATTTATAGAGTGCCATACGCAGAGATGGATTTGAGAGAAGAGAGGACCTGCATTTTTGAAATGATAGTTCTCGATGTTTCAATCCCTACTGTGGGATCATCATCAGGAGACAGTGAAGTTTGGGAAGAAATTGTGATTTCCCAACGATCTTTGTATATGTAGTGGTGGTGGTGGTTTGGTAGATGGAGTAGGTCAGGTGTCAGCTCATGCTTTAAGGGAGCTTAGGGTTTTTCTAGTTAGAGGATTAATTAATTGTTCTTTATGTATTCTCTAATGTTTCAAAATTAGAAAATTTATTATTAATCAGTTTGATTAATTAAATTTAATTAATCAAAATGATTAATAATAAATTTTCTAATTTTGAAACATTAGAGAATACATAAAGAACAATTAATTATCCCTTTAACTAGAAAAACCCTAAGCTCCCTTAATACCTGAGCTGACACCTAACCTACTCCATCTACCAAACCACCACCACCACTACATATACAAAGATCGTTGGGCAATCACAATTTCTTCCCAAACTTCACTGTCTCCTGATGATGATCCCACAAAAGGGATCGAAACGTCAAGAAATATCATTCCAAAAACACAGGTCCTCTCTTTTCTCAAATCATGGAACTAGTCAACCTTGATGAGTTAAAAGATGTTGTTTTGTCATTAGAAAAGGACAAAAGTCCCGGGTTAGATGGCTGGCTGATGGAGTTCTTTAGAGGGTTTATGGATCTCTTCGAAAATAACCTTCTTGCTATCATTGAGAAGTCCATAATTTTGGGTTGGATACTTGCAGCTTTCAATTCAACATTTATAACCCTAATTCCAAAGTGGACAATGTGATTAGTTGGGAAGACTTCATATCTATATCTCTTTGCAACTATATATCTAAGCTGACTGTGAAAGTGGTGTCCATAAGATTGAAGAATATTTTATCCAAATCTATCTCCCAAGAACAATTCACTTTTCTCATGGGCCGTCAAATACATGATGCAATTGGGACTGCCCATGAGGTAATTCATACTGCTAATACAAAGAAAATACCTACGGTAATTTTGAAGGGGGATCTCTCAAAAGATTACAACAGAGTTAAATGGTTATTTCTTCACCATGTTTTGCTTATGGTTGGTTTTAATATTTCTTTTGTGGATTGGGTTCTCTCATGTGTACAATTGGTATCTTTCTCAGTCTTAATTAATTGATTTGCAATGTATTTCTTCAATCCTGGTAGAGGCTTGCGCTAAGGATGTCCTTTAGCTCCTTTACTATTCATCCTCATTATGGAAGGGTTGAGTAGAACCTTAAAACATGCACTTGTTAATGGTATGATGAAGGGTATCAAAGTTGAGGAAAATATCACTATTTCTCACTTGTTATTTGTTAACGACATTCTGATATTCACGCAAGGCTCTAGAAGGGACATTACTAAATTGAAAGAATTTTTTACTAATTTTTCAGATGCCTCTGGGATGATTATCAATCTTAGAAATTCTATGATCTCCTTCATGAATATGGAACATGTTAACACAAACTAGATCTTGGCTCATTTTTAGTTCGTAGAGGTGGATATACAAGAAGGTCTGAAATATTTGGGTTTTATTTTAAAGACCAATGATTATCAATGCCGAGACTGGAACTGGCTAATAAGGAAAGTTGAGAGCAGGCTGCATTTATGGTGCAATAAATGGCTTAGTCATGGAGGAATATTAGTTCTTCATAAATCTATCATAGAAGCTATACCCCTTTTTTGTGGATTCTTTGGCCTATGTATTGATCAATGGAATCCTAGAACACATCAAGAAGATTGGCTTTATATTTTTATGTAGAATAAATCAGGAGGAGTCCTCCTAGTTTGCTTAGGGAAATATAGCTCTGCCAAATTATCTTGGCGGTTGGGGATTGAAAAATCCCATTCTCTTTGCTAAATGGATTGCGGTAAAAAGGTATTTGGTGTATCCTCTATGAGGATGGATTGTGGGAAAAGGTTATTGCAAAAAAATATATCCACCCTCTTACTATTGAGGAGTGGGTCTGAAAAAGATATAAACATATCAGGGATGCGTCTCTTATGTGGAGAGCTCTTATTATAGCCTTTGACCTTATATTAGGTGACTAGTTAGTGTGGAGAATTAGTAATGGTTTCAATGTGAGATTTTGTCATGACCCCTGGATCAGTTGTTCGACAATTTATAAGTTACAGGAGCATATGATTGCTAAACTTGAAGATCAAGGTATCATATTGTTGAACCATATCAATCATTTTAGGAACAATTCTCTAGTGAAGCAAATGTGGACTAAAGATGAGGACATGTCCTTCTTTAAAGAGGATTATATTACTTAGAATAATTATGTTAAGAATCTACAGGATTGTAATGTTAGGTTAGTGGAAAGCCAGATAGGTTGATTAGGTCCAAGAATAATGATGCGGGTTACTATTCTCCAAGACTGGAATATAAGGTTTCGCGTGAACATGAAGATCTCCAAATCTACCATGGTGGAATTCCATACTATGGAAGCTTTTTTGTCCTCTCAAAGTTAAATTATTTCTTTGGCTTGCTCTTCACTACAAGGTTCCTACCTGGGATGTAATGATTAAAAGATTTTGTCTTGGTTCGAGTAGCTGTCCCTTGTGTAAATATGATAGCGAATCCATTGATCATCTTTTTATTACATGTCCATTCATGAAGAGGATGTGGGAATACATTTCACAGTTCAAAGGTATGATTTTCACATGGTATGGACATGATCTGTAGAATGCTTTCCAAATATGGACAAACAATGATCTCCATAGGGATTTTTTGGCTCTCCCATCTTTGTTGATTTGGAGCTCCGGGTTGGCCAAGAAAAATGCTACATTCAATGGTATATGTATTCAGCCAGAGATATATGCTTCTAAAATTCTATCTCTTCTCGACTTATTGCCACATATGGCATGAGTTCAACGGATCCATAGAGTGGAGGTTGAGGTTATAGACAAGTTTGGATGATGGGCCTACTTTGATGGAGAATCCCAAGGTAATCTACCTATTGGAGGGGCAGGTGGCATTATATACTTTCATCATGAACATTGGATTGAGTTTGCTGCAAGTGTGGGGTCTAGCACCAACAACAGGGAGGAGTTATTAGCCCTCAAGTTGGTTTTACTATTAGCACATTATAGAGGCATCCAAAACATTCATATTTTTGGGGATTCAAAATTGGTGACTAAATGGATGAGACTTTGGAGAGCATCCAACAACATATTTATTTTTCTATTTATGAAGAGTTGCTCATAATTTCAGATTTGTTGCAAGATTTTCGTGGCCATTGACTTCATATTGTACAATCAAAGATTCCACATTAGTCATTTTTACCATCATGATGGTAAACATGACTATTGTTGAATCTTTGATTGTACAATTTGAATGATGGTAAACATGACTACTGTGGAATCTTCGATTGTACAATCTGAATTTCAGATTTATTCTCTTATACCTCCTTTGTGCACATATATAGGTAAATGAGTACATTGGTTAATTGATTATCCAAGGATGGATTACTGCAGAATGAGGGTAATTGGAATATTAAGGAGAAGCATAATGATACCTTCATTACACATGATCCAGGACCTCATATTGGATAACATGGATCCTCACTTTTTGTTTTTAGAACATATCTATGATACATGCTTATGGCTAAATATGTTAAATTAATGTAACTTCGAAGAAAAATCTACTTGTATTTTATTATTGTAACTCCATCGGGGATGTTTTACCTCCATTCAGGGATGTCATTATTACATTTGGTCATGTAAAGGTCATGAGGTTAAACCTCCATTGTAAGTTGGTTCGTTAGCACACAAAAGAATATAATATAAATATTATATTGAATCTTCCTAGAGAGGTTGGACCCATTAGGTTATTGGGGCCGACCTAGTTGGATTAAAAGTTAAGTGAAAAGTAAAGTATAAATAGAGAGCGAGTTCCTCTCATTTATACATTCACTCACTTGTGCAATTCACATTAGAGGAGAAAGAGAGAGATCTGCGAATGAGAAAGAGGAGTGGCTTGAGTCCAGAGTTTGGTCTTTTAGACTCTCTTATTTGTGAGAAATGTTTTTGGGGAATTGTACTTGATCATCTATATTGAGGAAGTTCTTGCTGGGTTTTCTTCCCCTTGAGGGTTTCCCAGGATAAATTGTTTTGTGCTTTGTGATTGTGCATCTTTCAGAGATCCTTATTATGCTGCTATTGTGAATAATGTATTGAATGCTAATGAATTTTCAATCTAGTATATGGTATCATATAATCTTAACATGGTATTAGAGCTTTCCTGAAAAGAGCAACTTTCACAAGGTAAAACTCTCTCTCTCTCTAGAAGTGAAAAATTAGGGCTTCTCACAAATTTGGAATTTTGGAGTGCAATTAGCATAGGAAGGTGCACCTCTCCAAGACTGAAATTTTGGTACCAAGATCAAAATTTTTGAGTGGGTGAAACTCCCGAAAAGTCAAACCCTAGCTTGAATTTGGACCAGAAACTGCAAAAAACCAAAAAAAGATAGAAACTGTAGATCAGAATTTCGCAAGTCAATTTTGAAGGGTGAAATTTTGGAATCTTCAGAAACCAAGTGTACCAACATACTCTCCTCAGTTAAGCACATATTTTGGTGAGTTTAGTTTTTTATTTTGAGAAATTTTGATTTTTTGTTATTCCCTGCTCCCTGGGTTGAGATGGCACCAAGCACCAAGCTTGATGACAAGTTATAAGTCATAGAGAACTTTCGTGCTTTGAAGTATAGGATTGGACTCATTCTGGAAGAGAATGATCTTACCAAGTTTGTTAAAGAATTTGTACCTGAACCTGAAGAAGCTGAAGCTAAGGAGAAGCAAAAGAAGGATATGATTAGGACTATGAGGATCATAGTAGACTCCATTAAATACCACTTGATTCCTCAAGTGTCCTCTAAAGAAGACTCCAAAGGAGATGTTTGATTCCCTAACTAGAATGTATGAAGATGAAGAACCTCCTAGGAAGCAAGCAAAGAAATAAATAGAAGAATATGTTTTATTCTTTGCTCTCTCTGGGTCTGTGACACCTAGATATGACACATGGTTAATTGATAGTGGTGCTTCAAAGCACATGACATGTCATAAGAAGCACTCTCTCCAATATTTAAGCAAAAGGACACTGCTTAGAAAGTTTCACTAGGAGAATAGGAGAAGCAACATACAAGCTTTATTATGGAACTCTGATGATGGAGTAGAGTTCACCATCAAACATTCCAGTAATCCCTGCAAGAATACTAGGTTCAAAAGAGATGCTACCAAAAAAACAAAGATAAGTTTTTGAATTATCATTTTTTTGTTTAAATGATAGTATCCAGGTGTATACACATTTATTTAGGATGTGTGTTTGTAGAGATATGCATGTGATGGGTAAGTAGCCTATGGTGCTATACAACATTCCGTTGCTACTTATCTAGAGTGAAACCTCTTTGCTGACATATTGGGAGTAGTGCACACTCTCAATAATGTCATGGTAGAGATGGAAGGCATCTAGAAAGTTACCATATGAATGTGGCATATGGATGAATGTTGTAGCATTGGCTAAGATAGTGTGACTTATGTTTCTATGCATATATTTGGAAACTTTGAAATGTTCTAACCATGCTATTGAACTTGACTTGTAGGAAATATCGTACATAAAATAAAACATAAGCTACTAATCACAAAAACAAAATCTTTTTCCGACAAATCCTTCCTTTCAGTGTATACTCCGATCAAGCTTCAAGATCATATCCCTCATGGCAGATCAATCATGGGACAACATCACATACGAGAGAGAGTGACTGCAGAGAAGGACATATGGATATTGCAGAAGGGACTACTACTGCAGAGGAGTACATTTGGAGAAATATCAAGCCCTAGCCATCAACAAACCCCATCAAGAGACTCAACAAATCCTATGGACTTGATCTCTAAGGAATGCTAGGTCTCTAGGACAAACCCTAGCTGGATAAACCCCTTCAAACAAAAATAGACCTGTAGAATAAAATTGAAGACTGGATCACCCATGAGAAGGAAAAGACTCATCCCACAGTCAGATAACCTCCAAACAAGAACACTAAGGTATGGATAGTCTTGCTGGAAGGAGGAGAAGACAAAACAAGTGAACACTCAAGCTGGAATGACCTACAAACCCAAAACATTCACCCCACACAAGTACATAGTAAAAGCCTAGATCAATGCATCAAATGCATAGTAGAATATCTCATACAAAAATCTATCAAGTGAAGGCTAGGGTGCTCTTTTATAACTTGACAATGGCTTTCTAGAAGGCCCCCCTCCTAATTTCTCAATGACCCCTTAGGACCCTTTCCCTTTACTAGACGCTACAACTTAAGGATAGGAAGACACAATAACAAGACAAATCGGTATGGGATTCTTGGGGGATTTGTCTAAAACCTCGATGATTTGGACCAGATGACCATTTTTCAATGGAATCCGACATTTTTATTTTGCAAAATCTGTATTTAGCAAAGTTTTAATTGTCATTTTGATGGTAAAAATGGATTCAGCACCCTAAAAAATGTTAATTTTGAGCATTAATTCAACATACTCTAGGATCTTAACTAAGAGAATATCATGTACAACATATCAATCACAAGAAGCAATGACAAGAGACAACAGACACACAAAGTTTCCATGGGGAAAACCATAAAGGTGAAAAACCCCAATAATTTCCTCAGAGATAGATAGAGCAATGATACAAAACCCAAGCATAAGAGATAGTCTCCTAGCAGCAACTTCTCCTCCTCCACTATTGCAGCACTCTCCAATGAGTGTATGAGTGAGAAAGTGAATGATCAAATAGAGTGCCTCCCTCACTCTATTTATACTTGACTTGACTTGCCTAATAACCTTTACCAGGTCGGCCTCAACTTAACCACTTAACATAATGCTGACAGGGCCAACCCCCAATAGGGTGGTCTAATAACCCTTTAACCCACATGACTTATATAGGGCCGACCCCATCAAGGTGGTCTAATAACCCATCAAGTATAAGTTACGACACTTACAATATAAATGACGACACTTCCGTATAGAGGAATAATAACATCTCTATAGGAATACAATATACATATATGAAATACATTCTGAAGTTACATAAACATCAACACTCCCTCTTGACTAGGAAGGTATTTCTCGACACAGATCTGCTAGCACAAGTCTTCTTCTCTCGATCATCGTCACTGGATCATCGTCATCGAATCATCGTCATCGTCACTACTACTGCTATCTCAATCAATCTCTAATCTGCTCGTCATAGGATGTTATACAAAGCCAACCCTTTTTCATGGTGGATGTAGGCCCACCACCTGTAGGTCTTCATCATCACTGGCCATACTGTGGAATCCTCAGGACTGATTACATGAGTCAACAAAACCTCGAAAGATCATCCCAGGACTTTTACGAGCACACTGCTCAACCTATCGGATCTCCTAGGACCTTTTACATGCCACTGCACAACCTGTCCACAGCCACAGAGTATCATCCTAATACTCATGATCATCGTTCACGAAGCACAACCCAGATGCACATCACACAGATCTTACACTCACCGGCATGGGAAGACACACTTCAACCATCCGTGAAAGGTTCAGCACTTATATTTGTGCCATGGGAAGACACACTTCAACCATGCGAGAATGGCACCACACTTATATCCATAGCCATGGGAAGACACACTTCAACCATGCTATGAATGGCACAACACTTATATCGTAGCCATGGGAAGACAAAATTCAACCATGATCGAACGGCCCCAGCCCTTACATCTTCACCGTGGGAGAACACATCTGCACCTTGTAAAGAATGGCTCAACAATTACATCACGACCTTGGGAGAACACATCTACACCTTTGTCGGAAAAGATCGGCAATTATATCGCGACCATGGGAGAACACATCTACAACCATGTCCAAAAATCCCATGTGCATCTATGTCTTTGGATCTTAGCACACATAATCCAACTGATTATGCAATGTATCCACTTGATACATATCATCACATATGATCATCCTGATCATCATCATAGCATCATCCTGATGCATATCATCTGGAGCAACATCCTGAAGCTCATCATCCATGATCATCCTGACCATACAATGCATCCACCTGATGCATACCAAGTATCTACCTGATACATATCATCATACATGATCCACCTGATCATACAATGTATCCACCTGATACATATACAAATACATGATCCAATTGATCATATCAAGCATCCAACATGATGCATATACAAATACATGATCCAACTGATCATACAAAGCATCCAACATGATGCATATACAAATACATGATCCAACTAATCATACAAAGCATCCAATTGATGCATATACAAAGCAGTAACTGGAGCATCATCCTGATTCTCATCATACAACACTTACATCCATAGCCATGGGAAGGATCCTCCTCTCACCATGCTTGGAATGGCTCCTGCAAATGTGTCCATCACTTCTTCCTCGAAGTGTCTTCAATCTGAATAACACCAAGCCTCTCTCTAAAGTATTCAAACTTCACTCTGGCTAGTGGTTTCATCAACACATCTACAACCTGCTCATTCGTTGCAACATACAGGAGCTTCACTACTCCTCTCTGCACCATATCCCTGATATAGTGATATTTGATCTCAATGTGCTTCGACCTGTCATGGAACAATGGGTTCTTAGACAACTTCACACAACTTTGGTTGTCACAAAAGATACCAGTAGCATCCAACGAGAGATCAAATAACTCAGACAGTATCTTCCTAAGCCATATTTCCTCACAACTAGCCGAACAAGCTGTGACATACTTTGCTTCGACTGTACTCAGTGCTACGCATGACTGCTTCCTGCTAAACCAAGAGATCACACCTGATCCCATACTGAAGCAACACCCAGAAGTGCTCTTCCTATCTGCATCACTTCCTGCCCAATCCGAATCAACATAACCCTATAGGTTAAACTTTTGATTCGCATCATACTTGAGCCCATAATCAACTGTACCCTTCAGGTACCTCAGAATATGCTTTACAACAATGAGGTGAACATGTCTAAGATATGTCAAGTACTGGCTCAAGGTGTTCACCGCAAAGCAGATATCTGGTCTCGTATTTGTTAGGTTCATCAAGGACCCAATCATCTAATGATACACAGTGACATCAACCGGCTTAGATGAAGCATCACACAAAAGCTTCAGGTTCGATGCCATAGGTGTGGCCATGGCCTTGTAGTCCATCATCCCGAACCTCTTCAAGATCTCTACTGCATACTTCCCTTGTCCAAGGAAGATTCCATTTGCACTCTGCCACACCTCCATGCCTAGGAAATAGTGCATCATCCCCAATTCCTTCAACTCGAACTCGGCAGCAAGCTTCCTCTTCGTGTCGGCAATCAATCTATCCTCACCTGTAACAAATAGGTCATCTACATACAAAAGTAGTATCACTGGATTGCCTTCCTCAACCTTGTAGTAAAGGTTGGAATCCGCTTTACTCTTGGTAAAGCCCAGACTGGATAGAAAGCTGTCTATCCTACCATACCAAGTCCTAAGAGCTTGCTTCAAGCCATACAAGGATTTCTTCAACCTGCACACATATGACTCCCTATCATGTGTCTCAAAACCGAATGGCTGCTCCACATACACTTCCTCTTCGACTACACCATTCAAGAAAGCTGTCTTGACATCCATTTGGTGTATCTTCCATTTCATCACTCGCTTTGTATTTCTCCATGCTACCACCTGTAGCATGCTCGATCTTTGTAGATCCACTTGGAAGTAACAACAAACTTCCCTTCAGGTCTTGGGACCGAATCCCAAACATCATTACTTCATCCCGGATCTTGGGAACTTCATATTCTTCAATAGATAGCTTTGTTGTTGAACAAATGTTGTAGTCCTTCTTTTGTAGGTGATGGTATACGATCTTTCCTACAAGACAAGTTAATTTGCATGATTAGAAACATCTCATATTTTTCAAAACAAATTCTCACACATAAAGAAATATGTCATAAAGTCATGCAATTAATATAGCCAATGCTTCAATACAACATTTATCCATATCCCGTAACTTTCTAGATGCCTTCCAATCTCTACCAAAACATTGTTAAGAGTGTGCACAACTCCCAATATGTCAGCAAAGAGGTTTCATTCTAGGTAGGTAGCAATGGAATGTTGTACAGTGCCATAGGCTACTTACCCATTACATGCATATTAGTGGTATATTGTTCATTAATGCAATTATTCTAATATGCATAGTACACAACCTAAGTCTAGGAACATAAGTATATACATCATTGAACAGTATTATTTAAACAATCAAATATACAAGAAATGACAATTCAAATACTTATCTTTGTTTGTTTGTTGGGTGGACTCCCTCTCAATCTTTGCTTCCTTGTAGGAACTACTGGAGTGTGCTCCCTCTTGATCTTTGCTTCTTGGATTACCTGTCCTTGAACTTATATCCATCCTCGATCACTATGCATGCTTACTAGTATCATCATTGTGTTATCCTTGATATCTCATACATAATCATACATTCATTAGTATAATCTTAATACTATCAAAACACAATAATCTTAAACATGTATAGTCATGATCATTTCAAACACAGATAATAAGAATTAGTATTCAAGGTTTTAGGGAGTACTTCTTTTACTTATGCATATTCTTATTTGACCATAGGACTCTTCTGGTTAGTCATATCATCAATCAAAGTAAGCAACATAATATGCATAAACCCTAAATTACTCAAACTTATAACTTCATGAATAATCATTATCAATCATACAAAAGTATAAGATCCTTACATAGGGTAGGATTCTAACTTTATATAGGAAAAAACATACCTGGTCATCATATTTGCTAGTTATGTCTAGCAATGTTTGTCTTGTTCTCTCCAATGACCTGCATAACTCATAAGTTAACCATTGTAGAACCAAATTATACATACCTCTATGTGATCCATGACTATCGACGAGTCTTTGTCTTCATGTCACTATGGTCTTGATCTAGGACTTGATTTGTACCTTCATGTTAGTGGATAACATTCTCCTCATACAACACCACAGTGCATTAGTACAATCATAATACAATCATAAGTGTCATAACCCTAATCAATGAATGTCTTCTATCATGCATTCATACTTTTACTAGGGTGATAAGACAAGTCTAAAATTAGAAAAGATTGTTACTAAACTCAATAACATGAAGACAATCATATTATAAACTTAATCATGAATAGATTTCAAAACATACCTGTAAGTCATACCTGTCAAATTGCTTGTAGTAGTAGTTGTTGTTGTTCCTTTTGTTCTTAGGACAATCTGAGGAAAAGTGTCCTCTCTTTGGTATGTGCTCTGAGAGCTTGATCTTCATTCCCCATCTTTTCTTCTCGAGCTATAATCTGAGCTTCTTCTTGTGAGCATTCTTCTCACAACCTGCTGAAAGAGATAAGTTTCTTCCTAGCACAAATTCCTTGGATGAAGGAATCCCATGACCTAGGAAGGCCATTAAGAGTGGTCATTACCACTTTTCCATTCTCTACAGCTTCAAGTTATTCTTTTATGTGGGAGACCCTTGAAGAGTAAGACTGCATGGTCTCTGCATTCTGGATCTGGATGTTCTTTAGTTGATTCCTCAATGTCATCTTCCGATTTATGTTCTTCCCTGCAAATAGCTTGGTCAAGGAATCAAACATCTCCTTAGGTGTCCTTAGGGAAGACACATGGGGTATGAGATGGTCCTTTATAGAATCAACAATGATTCTCTTAGACTTGACCAAGTTCTTCTTGTGTAAGACCTTAGCCTCTTCTCCCTTTGGGACTGGAACCTCTTCACTTATGTAAGTGTCCAACTCATTCTCTTCTAGGATTAACCCAATCCTATACTTCCATGCTTGGAAGTTATCAGCCGCTTTCAAGCTTATCCTCAAGCTTGGTGTGGTGAGACATATTAAGAAGTACTTCAAATGGAAATAGAAAAATTATTAGGTCTTACCACTTGATTTGCTGAAAATTGGATTTGGTGCTGGATTAGGGTTCGTCAGAGAAACCCTAAAAATTCAAACTTCTGAAAGTATAGAAAGATGCGCCTTGATGAGCTGATCAAGCTGGTATACTCATAATTTGAAATCTGCAAAGTTTCACCCCTCAAATTTTCTTTTCAAACTTCCGGATTCACTGGGAGGACCCTAAATTAGGGTTTGATTTTCTTGGAGCTTCACCCATCCAAAAAGTTCGATATTGGTCTCTAAACTTTGATTTTTCAGAGGAGCTTCCAGCCATGGTCTCAGATTTCAGAAATTCCATCTTTTGCAGAAACCCTAATTTTCAGCTTCATTAGACAGGACCCCAAACTAGGGTTTGATTTTACCGAAGCTTCACCCAACCAAAAAGTTCGATCCAAAGCTCTAAACTTCGATTTTTCCAAGGAGCTTCCAGCCATGGTCTCAGATTTCAGAAATTCCACTTTTTGTGGAAACCCTAATTTTTAGGTCAAAATCTGAAAATGATCAGAATTGAATTATGTTTCGACAGAAAGATGCGCCTTGTTGAGGAGAGTCAATATAGCTTCCTTCCTTTCAATATCCGTGGAGAGAAACCCAAAAAACAAGAATCCCTAGCTTCCGCAACTGCACAGTGTCTTCTTCTCAGGTTAGCTCTGATACCATGTTAATTTTGAGCATTAATTCAACATACTCTAGGATCTTAACTGAGAGAATAACATGTACATCATATCAATCACAAGAAGCAATGACAAGAGACAATATACACATAGAGTTTCCATGGGGAAAACCATAAAGGTGAAAAACACCAATAACTTCCTCAGAGATAGATAGAGCAATGATACAAAACCCAAGCATAAGAGATAGTCTCCTAGCAACAACTTCTCCTCCTCCACTAGTGCGCCACTCTCCAATGAGTGTATGAGTGAGAAAATGAAGGATCAAATAGAGTGCCTCCCGCACTCTATTTATACTTGACTTGACTTGCCTAATAACCTTTACTAGGTCGGCCTCAACTTAACCACTTAACATAATGTTGACAGGCTTGACCCCCAATAGGGTGGTCTAATAACCCTTTAACCCACATGACTTATACAAGGCCGACCCCATCAAGGTGGTCTAATAACCCATCAATGATAAGTTACGACACTTACAATATAAATGACGACACTTCCGTATAGAGGAATAATAACATCTCTATAGGAATACAATATACGTATATGAAATACATTCCGAAGTTACATAAACATCAACAAAAGATCCCTGGGCACCCAAAATGTCATAAATTGACAGTTGTAACATGGATTTTGAAAAATTCTGATTAGATTTTTCCAAAATCCTGCCGAGTAAACATGTATATTCCATCCCAAATCATTGAATTTTTAGACTACTGCCTTCTAAGGAGGGAATTGCACAAATAACACACCGTTTGTATTTCTTGCAGGTTAGGAGTCACCACAAGTCATCACAAGGAGGGGCACACAAGTTCTCTGACTCTCTCTATAGGTATGTGTTCCATATGAATAATCAAGGAGCAATTCATCAGTGTATACATATTGGAAGGCTTTGTCATAAGTGTTTGGGACTTTTTCCATAGCACTATATCGCTTGGTCCCAGACCAAGAACCCCAGGAGTGAGTTGGGGGCCCTCGATCACTCCTAGGGACTAAATCATGAATAATCGTAACTACTACAAGCATTCACCAACCCCATTCAAGTCTAACTTTCACACTAGTATGCAAATAAGCATAATAACACTTATATGTGCATTCATTCAATTTGGATGCATCAAGAAGAAAAACCTTCAAACGATTTCAACTTCTGATTCAACAGTTTATTATTTGTGAAGAAGATATCCAGAACAATAATGCGAATCAAAGATAAACAGTGGCCATGAAAAGTTGCAAAAAAAACTCGAAGCATCTATGCTGCACATGCAAGGAATCATATCCAAAACAAAAATCAACTCAAACACATGCATGTATGCTCCACATGCAAGGAATCATATCCAATAATGAAAAAAAATCTCTTGCAATAAATTTACGCTTGCTTTCTTAATCTTGCAAAGAGAAATGGTCATTGTCTTCCCTTGGAAAATAGCATGGACCCTGGCAACAACCACTTGTCTTCTCTATTCTAACTTACAATGAAGAAATGTTGATTACATGCATGAACCTAATGTTGTAGGTAACCCATGACCATTGTAGCTAGATGTATAAATGCAATGGCCATACTATCATCTTCCCATGGGATAGAAGGATAATGCTAAGGCACTAAAACTCATAACTATTACAAGCATTCACCAACCCCATTCAAGTCTAAGTTTCACACTAGTATGAAAATAAGCATCTTCACACACACTTATATGTGCATTCATTCAATTTGAATGCATCAAGAAGAAAAACCTTCAAACGATTTCAACTTCTGATTCAACAGTTTATTATTTGTGAAGAAGATATCTAGAAAAAAAATGCAAATCATATCTAAACAATGGCCATGAAAAGTTGCAAACATAACTCGAAGCATCTATCCTCCACATGCAAGGAATCATATCCAAAACAGAACTCAACTCAAACACATGCATGTATTCTCCACATGCAAGGATTTTTTTGTGACATTTGCATTTTTATTTTTATTCAAGTCAATGGTGTCCTAAACAGAAGCAACAACTTCAGTTCCATGACATTCATACACAATGTATGCCCCGACATCACAACAACTGTACTGAATGACAATAAAGCTTCATTCATCATACATCAAAACTTTCCACTATTTCCTGCTTCTCAGAAGTAAATGTAAAGAGAAGGAAAGATACAAGAATTAACTAAATGGTATCTCAGAAACTTGTACCAACCTAAGGTGAAGCTCCAAAAAGAAGATGTTGACCCCCAACACTAAACCAAAGTTCATCAGCCAACGTCCGGGAAAAACAATTTATTGCAACAATTAAAAAAAGGATCATGAAATTTATAGCATGTAACAAGAATAACCTTACACATAATTTCTCTTTAGACCCAGAATAGTGGGACCAATAGAGATTGATTTGGTTTACTCATAAAGGTGCTCAAGAGCAGAGAGAAACATATGATGAAAAAATCTGCCTACAATTGCAATGTATCACAAAGCACATAAAGAAGATGTAGCCAGCAATGTACTGCAGAACATATCCACAAAATCAATACTGTCTCATAGGAACAAACCTTAAAATTATGCTTCCAATCCAAAATGCATGTTTGCCTCTCATTATTCATATAGATCTTATTGTTCTCACAACTTCTATTATTAGTCTAAAAAAATACATTACAAAATAAAACCATAAGAAGAAAGTTAGAAATCATGCCAATGAGTCTTAGCTTTAAGTATACCAGATGCTCGGTGTTCCTCCATTAAATTTCGAAATTCATTACAGTTCTTACGCTCCATGTTAAATTTAAGGTTTGAATAGAAACACGTTAGCTTTAAAAACAAATTAACTAGTTTCATCCATAAATAACAATGCATAGCATGAAATGAAACTTAAACTGAAGCATGAACAATATAGTAGAATAAAACATATGCTACTAATCACAAAAACAAAATCTTTTTCCGAGAAATCCTTCCTTCCGGTGTATACTCAGGTCAAGCTTCAATATCAAATATCAACCCTCATGGCAGATCAATCATGGGACAACATCACATACGAGAGAGAGTGACTGCAGAGAAGGATACATGGCTATTGCAGAAGGGACGACTACTGCAGAGGAGGATGACTAGAGCAAGAGCAATCCCTAACCATCAACAAACCCCATCAAGAGACTCAACAAGTCATATGGACTTGATCTCTAAGGAACTCTAGGTATCTAGGACAAACCCTAGTTGGATAAACCCCTTCAAACACAAATATACCTATAGGATAAAATTTACTATTGGATCACACGTGAGAAGGAAAAGACTCATTCCAAAGTCAGATAACCTCCAAACAAGAACGCTAAGATATGGATAGACTCGCTAGAAGGAGGAGAAGCCAAAACAAGTGAACATTCAAGCTGGTGATGATAAATACAAATACAGAACCTCCCAAATATTTGTCTAACTAAACCACCCTCTACAAATATATATCTATAGAGATGTGTGATGATAACTAGGTGGTGGAGTGCCTTGCTAGCTTAAACCTTGAACTTGTAAACTTCCAAATATTGGTACAACCATCGTTTACAAGGATATCGGTAAAACCATATTTTACAATGATATTGGCCCAACCATATTTTACAAGAATACATAGGTATGGGAGTTGATAACTAGGTGGTGGAGTGCCTTGGAATAAAACATAAGCTACTAATCACAAAAAAAAAATATTTTTCCGACAAAGCCTTCCTTCTGGTGTAGACTCAAATCAAGCTTCAAGATCATATATCAACCCTCATGGCATATCAATCATGAGACAACATCACATCGAGAGAGAGTGACTGTAGAGAAGGACATATGGCTACTGCAGAAGGGACGGCTACAGGAGAGGAGGATGACTGGTTCAATATCAAGCCCTAACCATCAACAAACCCCATCAAGAGACTCAACAAGTCCTATGGTTTTGATCTCTAAGGAACTCTAGGTCTCTAGGACAAACCCCTTCAAACACAAATGGAACTGTAGCCTAAAATTCAAGATTGTATCACACATGAGAAGGAAAAGACTCATCCCAAAGTCAGATAACCTACAAAAAAGAATGCTAAGGTATGGATAGAATCGCTGGAAGGAGGAGAAGCCAAAACAAGTGAACACTCAAGCTGGAATGACCTGCAAACCCAAAAGATTCACCCCACACAAGTACATAGTAAAACCCCATATCAGTGCATCAAGTGCAGAGTAGAAGATCTCATAAAACAATATATCAAGTGAAGGCTAGGGTGCTCTTTTATAACTTGACAATGGCTTTCTAGAAGGTCCCCCTCCTAATTTCTCATTGACCCCTTAGGACCCTTTCCCTTTACTAGATGCTACAACTTAAGGATAGGACAAAACAACAACAAGACAAATCGTTAGGGGATTCTAGGGGGGAGTTGTCTAAAACCTCGACGATTTGGACTAGACGACCAATTTTCAATGGAATCTAGCATTTTTTATTTTGCAAAATCTGTATTTAGCAATTTTTTAATCGTTATTTTGATGGTAAATATGGGTTTAGCACCATCAAGAATCCCTGGGCACCCACAAAATTCATAAATTGACAGTTGTAACATGGATTTTGAAAAATTTTGATCAGATTTTTCCAAAACCTTGCCGAGTAAACATGTATATTCCGACCCAAATCATCAAATTTTTAGACTACGACCTTCTAGGGAGGGCATTGCACAAATAACACATCATTTGGATTTCTTGCAGGTTAGGGAGGCTACACATGTCACCACAAGTCATCACAAGGAGGGGAAAACAATTTCTCTGACTCTCTCTATGGGTATGTGGTCCATATGAATAATGAAGGAGCAAGTCATCATTGTATACATATTGGAAGGCTTTGTCATAAGTGCTTGGGACTTTTTCCATAGCACTATACTGCTTGGTCCCAGACCACGAACCCCAGGAGTGAGTTGGGGGCCCTAGATCACTGCTAGGGACTTTGCATAATAACTTTAACATAAGAAATATTATCAATGGTAAGTGATAACACCTTAAATCACTGATATTATATAAAATTTAAATACCCTGAATTAGGGTACATTTCCACACATCTTTTTCATGCATACAAAGGCCTTAAGAGCCATAGAAAAGGCCTTAAGAGCCATCGAAAACTCAAATGAAATTTGTCAAGAAACAGTAAAATTGCAAGCTCACAAATAAAAAAACCCTCATATTTTCCTTTTCAATAATGAGACCTGCAACCCAGAAATGAAGAGATTTTCCAAAGGTCTTCCAACATATGTTTAGTAAAATCTAGATGCAATGTATTGTCTAATACATAATACAATGACAACATAACTCTAAACAAGAGGCCTTAGGAGCATGATTTGTCCAAAGATAGATTAGAACGTAAACAAAAACTCAAATTTCAATCTCAAAAATAAAAACTAAAAGCAAAAAGAAAAGGTATAAAAAAACTAAAAGCAATTGATTCATAAAACATGATCATCTAGATCAATGATTTTCCCAAAAACTTCTTCAACCACTGAATGAAACTCATTTATGTCTCCTTCAAACGTTCACATCCATCAACTTTATCTTCATAGGCAAGGGCGATTTTACTTGTGACATGAATGACATTTACATTGGCATCTCCTGGACCAAGTGGCACTCCATGGATCA
Organism: Larix kaempferi; assembly: GCA_027924585.1. Classification (NCBI taxonomy): domain Eukaryota; kingdom Viridiplantae; phylum Streptophyta; class Pinopsida; order Pinales; family Pinaceae; genus Larix; species Larix kaempferi. The sequence goes on along the minus strand of BSBM01001483.1, from coordinate 3,325,467 downwards.
TAGTAAGTGACTGAATTCGTCCAATGCCGACAATAGCACCGTCATATGTATCTAGTATGTTAACTTTATCACCTATATGGAATACTTCACGTTCAACCAGAGTTAATGGGCACTTTCAAAAACAAAAAAAAGGTATACATAAATATATAAGAAAAAAATACAATTAAATTCCAAAAACATGCATAATTATTGATATAAAAAAATTAAATGCACTCACCGAGTCAATATTTGATATATGTCCAGCATGAGTTGGCACTGATTGAAAATGATGAGGCACATCAATGTTGGGAGATTTTTGACTTTCTGAGACTGCAGTTTTTCCTGTAATTATATCCTGCATGTGATTACATCATGCACAAATCAAATATATCATTATAAGGACACAAAAATATAGTAGAAAATATTAAATATAACATTAAAACACTAAAAATAAGGCCTAAACCAATTAAATCAGATTATGAAATCAAGTGAACAAATGTTCACAGGGGAATGATAATTAGCTTACCTCATCTAAATCACTATGACATCCCTTATTTTTCCATGAAGAGACGATAGGTTGAATGGAGGAGGCTATGGTTGACATTGTCTTTGTCAACCCATTTATGCATTCCATTACATCTTTATAATTCTCACTATTGTTTTGAACAGTAGACGTGGTTTGGCTTTCTCAACTTCATTAGATGGAAATGATATTCCAATTGGATTTCTTTATATATGCTCATGTTTAGAATTGTCTAAATCTTCCATTATTATATGGTCAACCATTTCACTCACATCCAGTTCTGATATATTAGCTCCATGAACCTACAAATCATTATCAACACATAATTAGTTGGATATAAATACGAATCAAAATGCAATATAACACAATGTACTTATAAATATACTTACAAAAATTCCATACATAATGTATTCACCAAAAAATACATATACTTACAAACATGTTTTGATTGGCTCGCCGCCCACCACGACCCAAAATAAATTTATCCTTCACATTATCTCTTGCTTTCTTCCCTTTTGTACTATTTTGCACATACTATTCAACACGGATACTTTCCTTCAATTCTTCCCACTGTCTGGGAGTCAAGCTGCTATCCCTATCTTTTCCATTCAATATATTTTCTGCATTTTTGCCTAAAATTATTAATCAATTTTCTCATTCCGGTCTTGTAATATTTGGTGGTAATCCTTCCACCAGCAGTCTCAAAGACACTATCCATTTGTCGAACCACTTGATCCACATTTCTTTCATCTTGATCTGCAAAATCGACTTTGGTGACATCCAAATGAGACCTTACTCTCGTGCCCAACTCTGAGGCCCACCTTGAAGCATTTAGTCCAACGGGTTCACCATATTCTACCACAATACTCTATTTAAAACGTATAGCCCCTAGACTTAGTCACAGGACTCGATACATAAAACATTACCCAAACTCCAATACAATCTCCCCCCCTTTTGTCCATCTCAATCTCTTTTTATAATATTGGATTCCCACTGCCCATAATTACTTCGGCCAACTAGCTCAACTTATCCCTACAAATTCGGATCAACCAAATCAGCACACGACATCCAACTGAAGTTCAATTAGGCTTGCTTTGAAACTAGCCGTTTCTCCCAACATCTGGATGCTTTGCAAAATTCTCCCCACGTCGAAATAAATTATGAATCTCCTGGTTCATAGTTGTTTTCCTTCGTTTTCTCCATCGATCAAAATACAACAAGAAAACCCTAAACAATAATAGTCTAATCAGCAACAACCACCCTGTTTTCATTATGATAGCATTTAGCTTCTGCATATAATCCTTTGTTCATGTACTCAGTTGCACCAACCAACCTTGGTTTAAACCATCCGTCTTCATAAATTTATTTTTCAGATTGTCATTAGTTCTCTGCTCATAAACATTTAATGATTCTTCCATAGCTTTTTGGTCTTCAACTGCATTAACAATTGGAACACCGTATTTTTTATTTGTTACACCTTGTTCAATGTCCTTCCTTGGCACCTCTGTTACCGCATGCATGAGCTGCAAATAATCAACTAGCTTCCCTTTTGCTGCAACCATAATTCCCCCCCTCATATTTACTTTGTTGCATTGGCGTTCTATTGATCAAGATTTCATTGACCCTTAATTCTTTGTAATGGTATTCTTCCATACACCCTCTTTCATACTTCTTTCTAGAAATTGACCTTTGGATATGGGTATCTACTCTCAAAGTCAAATTTTCATCTCCATGAGTGCCTATAGTCACACTTATTGGAAACTCTGAGTACCCCCTTTCCTTCCCAAAATCCTAGTCTAATGGCCTGTATACACCTTCAACTACACTCTTTATGCATTTCCCGATCATTTGTTATTCCACCAATGGAAGAATTTGTTGCTCATCCTTTTCTCCCATGTGCTCAGCAGCACTGTATTCTTCTTCAACAATGTATTCCCCAACAACATTGTCATCTTTGTTAACAATTTCTCTATCCACTGCAACTATCTCCACCGGAAGGTAAATATTATCTTCTCTCTCCTTATTCTCTACAAGAATGCAATTGGTAGTATCATTCTTCTCCTCACATTTATCTGCTTGCATGTAGGTCTCTACATGTTCAATCCTCTCATCATTTTTTTGTGTGCTTTAAACAACACACACATTCTTAGTGTTTATGTATTCTTCCTCAAGTGCTTTACCTTCTTCTGGGTAGCAAAGCACTTCCTCAATTTCTTGAAATCTCTCTCTTTCCAATTTGATGTTTTTCTTTTTCCTCCAAGGTCCTTATCCTCCTTGTTATGGTTCATATCTCTACTTTTCTCTGGAGTCTTTGATCATGCTATTTGATTAGTTTCCTAATTGCTTGTATCTTTGCCTTGATCAAATCTTTCTCTTCTTGGTTCACCTGCTTCTCCTTTGACATTTTTAACTTTTACTCGCCAATATCTCTTTGGATTCTCAACAACTTGCTCTCTTAAAGTTTTTCACATTATGGATTTCCATAGCCAAACCTACTGGTAACAATAATGCACCTCCATGTAATCTATTGCTCCTTTGACCACATTTGGTTCTCCTCTCAAACCAACTCTTTGGATCCTCCAAGATCACTTATTTCCCCTCTCGAACCAACTCTTCAATTTTAGCAGCTAAGTAGCCATCGATAAGCTTGCAACAATGGATTCCGCTCTGGGTCATTGTGATTTTCTCTGATACCAAAATGATGTATACAATCATCTGCAGCTTCTTCTCACACTTGGAAATCTTCAAACAGATCTACATAAATACAAAAAAAAAATAGGGGACACTCTTTTGAATGTCATAGAACTCATATTATTAATGAACAAAAGTCACTTGAAGAATAAGAGGGCACACATGCCTCTATCTATCTGGAAACAAGTGGGCACACATTCCACACTACCCATTTTATTACACAAACATAACAAAAAGGGGAAAGACGAACCACATGCCCTTGAACCTCCCACTGAACAGAGGACAATCAAATAAAAAAAAACATGCAGGCTTGCAAGGGAACACCATGGATACCTTCACCCACCTAGAATACTCTATTTAAAACTTACATCCCCTAGACCTACTCACAGGACTCAATACATAAAACATTACCTAAAATCCGTACAAGCTTCCCCCCCTCTTTTTTTCATCTCAGTCTCTTTATAATATTGGATTTATTCCACCCAAAATTCCTCTTGACAACTAACTCAACATATCCCTACAATTTCAGATCAGCCAAATCGGCACAAGGTGTCCAACTAAAGCTTAGTCAGCCTCGCTTTAAAACTAATCGTTGCTCCCAATGTTTGGGTGCTCCACATCAGTGGAGGACTCAAGGTCTTCTCGCACCCAAAAGACCTACCATACTAAGATCCAGGGGGTTTTCTAGACCGTGAAGTCCCTTCTTGGAATGGCTATGAATGAATGCATTCAAGGGAAGTTCCCTGACAATTCTAATGTGCCATCTCTGTCTGCTCACATTGCTGAATTGGAAGTGGAATTGTGCACCTTGTCAAGGAATCACAGGATTGAAGTTGCCTCCATCGATGCCAGGTTGGATGCACTCGCCCACACATACACATGGAAAAATTTCAACCGACCTCCGCTAGACCGAATGAACGACACACAACTTGTGTACTGACGGTGTCTCGCGACTGTCAACTAGGTAGTAAATGAGAGAACTTAGGTGCAGGACCCTCTAAGTCACGGTCTCTAATGATGATTAGGTTTTCTTGTCCTTTGTATAATTTTTTGGCGAATCGATGTTGTCTATGGGACTGGTTCTTTTTTGTGCTTTCGAGGCCATAACCCCTGGCCCATGGGGGAACTGCATGCAAACTTCTCCAAGAAAGGAACCTTATTGCCATAGTTTGTTACTTTGAGGGGTTTTTTGTTTCTTAGATATTACTAGTATACACTATTGGCTCGGGCATGGTATAGACATCTGTTTGGACATGGATCAACTCTAGAATGGCTCTATACAACTTTCTATTTTCTAGATTAATATAAATTTTCGAACTTTACAGAAAAAAAAGGAGATATTTTTCAAATATTTTATGGCCTAGGACTGGACGCCTACATTTCTCATCCTCAATTCAACCCTGAAAAGATTTCATGGAGATTAATTGTAAATGAGAATTTATATTTCCAAGATTTATGCTAATTCCTATCATTTATGGCCCTGTAATAGTTGTTGGATATCTATTTTGTATTGTGTTAATGTCTATTTTTTTGTGTACTTTAGATTATGTAGAATATTGAAATGCATATTCCTGCAATGCTATGCTATCCATAGAGGACACTTTTAGGAGATTATCCATAAGGGATACTCTTAGGAGATTGTTTGATTGAGTTATGCATTAATTTTTTTCTATTTCATGCCATTTGTTTCAAGGAGATGCTTCCATTGATAATTTGAGAATTTAAACATAATGTTGCTTTATGAAGCTTGAGATGTGGCTCGAGAATCAAGGGGATGCTTTCATTGATAGATATAGCAATTTTACAGGGAAAAAGGGGAAAGTAGGATCCTTGTCATCATGAATCAAATCAACTTTGGTTGAAAAAAACAAGAAAAATATTTATCAATCTTAAGTTAGCTGAGCAGGTCATCTAAAATGGCATGAGAAGTAATGCAGTATGTTAGAACAACAAATTGAGATAGATGAATAGTACTTTGAAAGATCATATGCCAAGTGTATGAATCGATACTACAATACAGACCCCACAAGTGTGAATCTATCCTAACTATGTGGATCTTCCCTTGACTGGCAACCTTAATTTCTTTGAGTTTTGGCGAGTATAATGGAAAGACTTATCTCGATTGTACAAAAAATGACATATATTGAGGACAGATGATTAAAGAACAACCAACATTAATCACAACATTGAATAATATTGGTCAAGCTATATCAAATTGTTGGTGACATAAAGTCTGAGAGTAGTTGATTTTGAAATTTTCAATCAGCAAATTGAAATATTGTTGAAAGTTAAGTTTCATAATGTATATTTAAAAAAAATAAAAAATAAAGAAATTAAAAATATTTCAATCATAAATGAGTATATGATGGTCGGATGATTTTCAATTTTGAAAAAAATCGATAGAATGTTTTTAAAACCTTGGTTACAATTTTCAAATTCAAAATTTTTGGGTGATCTAAGGTTTTTGAAATCATCTAATTTTTAGACAGCTCCCATAAATATTTTCAAAATTAATGTAAAACTGTTAATCCAGATTTCTCGCAAAATAAACACCATGGGAAGCATTTCCTACCGACCATCTTAATCTTCCGGGAAATACTTGGACACGGCTTCACCAGCCATAGTCGTCACTTTTGAAGCGTCCGTTATAGTAAACAAATCGCGAAGCAGCGAAATGGAATCTGTTGAATAGTAACTTAAGCAAGTTGTCAACATGTGCACAGAAGTTTCGGGAATCATTTGTTGTATAAACATATTCTGTGATTTGAAATTATGAAAATTGAACATGTAAGCAATAACTTTGTCCTTTTCGGATTTGTACTTTAAACCAGCAGTAGCGTATATAAGACCATTTTACCAACCAAAATATAACTGTCACTGTGGAGTACTACTCAAAAATTTTGTAAGTCAAATTGACCCCGCAGGATTGTCACGTGGATCTCCAGGAAATGGATATTAAAGTCCATGCAAACTATGTTAACTAACTAACAATATGCTTCTCCCTTAAAGATTAAAGATTATGTTATTTTATAACATGGTCATTAAAAATATTTAAGTATAAACATCGTAAATCTTTAATGAATATGATTAATACGAATGTCTGAATGATTATAACAGAAAATGTTATGTGTAGATACCGATTTCATTAATTCAGAAATGATTTCATCAAGCTTAAGCTTGATCAACTATTAGCTTACTTCATTATCCATTGATGAGTTAGCTTGTTAGCTTATTTCATTGGCGTTGTTGGAGTTTTTCCAACTTTTGAATTAAAAGTTCCGTATCGGAAGGGGACATTTTGTGTTTATACACTGTACGTTTCTCCAAGTTAATTGAGTTTACATACTCCAGAAAATGAACATGGAGTTTGATATTCCACGGGAAGTCGTGAATTTAAAGTTCACTAACTAAAGAGGACTTTTATTTTCAACGTAAAGAATATAACATTATTGAATTGAATTATCATCGTTAATGTAGAGAACATAACAAGTCCCTAATAAATTATTAGCGATAACTCGCAGAGAACAGAGCAAGGCTGAAACGATAACTCGCAGAGAATAGAGCAAGGCTGAAACGAATTATCAACGATACATTGGGAGAATGTCAAATATATATCCACACTAATACCTAATTTCATGGACTTCATGGATTAATTTATGTAGGATTGATTCAATTCATCTTTAGAATACTACGGGGCAGGTAGGGAGTGATAATTTTTTTCTTGTGATGCATAGGCAATCCAGGGGAAAGCACTTATAAATAGCCTCAAGAGACACTGAAATCAAACTACGTCTTCAAAAATAGTGAATGAGTTGAATTAAATGTGAGGGAGATGACGATAACAATGGTTGTGAATATTCGTGCATGGCTTCTGCTTCTGCTCATGATGTTGAGCGACAATCAGAGTTTATACTCTTCTCAGGTAGCGACAACACCCTCGGGTAAGAGCATGGGATCATATTGAAGTGGCGTGTATTTATATAGTTGATATTATATGATTGATTTAATGGTTTCTTGTTTTTTTTTGTGGTGCTATGATCATTTGCAGGGTTTTCGTTTAAGTTTATGACTGTGGATGCCGAAAGAGCAGCTTCTAGAAAATATGATTACATTATCGATGGAGGAGGAACGGCCGGCTGCCCCTTGGCCGCAACGCTGTCTACCAAGTATTCAGTTTTGGTAGTGGAGAGGGGAGGATCTCCTTATGGAAATCCCGACATCGAGAACGCCAATTATTTTGGAAAGGTATTTTAAAATTTAACTGACCACGACAAGGACTTGCACGAACATGTGACCACGTCCATGCATGAGCTACGCGTGTCATGACCCCGATCTGCTTACCATAACCATTATCTTAGTGTGTGGCTTCATCAAGTCGTCGCCTCTCCCTTTAAGTTCTCACACCTCCTCTGATGCATGACAGGTGGTATCATGCATGAATTACTCTCGAGGTAGCCTCAGGTATGAATTAGCCTCCACGGTCTCACGCGAAATAAAGAAAATTATGAAGGCATATGAAGATGTGACACGAAATAAAGAAAATTATGAAGGAAGATGAAGATGTGAGGATGATTTCAGCTGAGCCGCCTGTGATTTTTGCAAAATATTGTGAAATGTTCATTTTGGAGCTTACTCTGCGCTCATGGATTCATACAGAAGAACGACATAGCAGTTGCCATAACTACAAGAGATATCTTTGATTTCCTCGTGGATATTGTGCCAAGAGATGAGTTGAACGAGGAGGTTCTTGGCATTCCTAGAGGTCATGTGCCTGTTGGAACTCCAGTTGAAGCTATACCATATTATTATGTTCCTCAGTAACATCCATCACAGGTTGCGCCTCCTGAAATGATCGTTGGCAAGGTAGTGGATCGTGCAATGTATGTTCAATAACCTCGTCCTCCTGTTTCTTATATGCCGCCGCAGATGTAGCCACAACAAAAAATGCTAGAGCAGTCTAGGAATCCATCCTCTACCAGTTAGGTTATTTGGGATGTTTCCTGTTGCCGGCAACAGGTAGATGGTAAGAGGGAAAATGACAAATCCCTATTTCGATTATGTGGAAAAGCGTATGCTCAAGTTCAATCTGGTAAGAGATGTTTGACCTTCCTTGTAGAAATGATTTATAAACCAAGGATAGGCTTGAGCAAGTTCTTGTGTTTTCTGTTGCACTCTCCAAGCCTCCACAACTTTAAAATTCTCAATGGATATTTTCAAGAAATTGTTTCATGCCCATTGTCATTTGTACAAAATTAAGAGATGCCATGAACATTTTTGTTTTTGGATACATGCTTTGTTTTGTCCAGTATCTGGTATAGAGTTTTCACAGTTCATAATTTTATCATTGATTTATATTCAACGAAGCGAAGCTATCATAAATTTTAGGAAGATGTTATATTAGACTATTGAGTTTACAATTTTACTTACTTTTATTTGAATTTTTATGTACCATAGGCATCCTAAATTTTGGGCATTTCTTATATCCTGTGTTCAAGAGAAAAAGTGATGGTGTTATATAACTTATATCCCTTTGTTCCTGATCAAAAGTGACTGCAGAGGTCATTATTGTGTGTTTTGTATATTATATTTGTTAGGTCATTATATTTGTTTTGATTTTATTTATTTTATTATTTTTATAATTTTATAATTCTAAGGGTTCCCTGCTATTTGGCATTAAGTCTATTCTAAGGGATAAGTTAAGTTATATAGCTGCTAGTTTTCTTAAGATAGGCTTAAGAAGAGGCAGCGAAATGATTTTTTATTTTGTTTACACCTTGATCACCCCACGGAATCTGAAAACTACTCTAGGTCAAATCCAAAGTCAAGGTGAAAACCATGCACTTGAACCAACTTTTCTTTTATTATTTGGATGAAAACTCCATGTGTCCAATCTGAGATATCACTAGATTCTATGATGATAACTAGAAAAATATGAAACTTCTAACATGAGAGTGTGTCTTTCTTTTATGTATGATAACTAGAAAAATATGAAACTTCTAACATGAGAGTGTGTCTTTCTTTTATATATGATAACTAGAAAAATATGAAACTTCTAACATGAGAGTGTGTCTTTCTTTTATGTATGATAACTAGAAAAATTTGAAACTTCTAACATTAGAGTGTGTCTTTCTTTTATGTAGAAAGGTCAAATTATTATTCAACTTTTCAATTATTAATCTTTAATAATTATAATTTAATCACCAATAAAATGATTAATTAGAAGCCTGAGGAACAATAAAATGATGGATTCCAAGTAAATGCACTAGTTCGGCCAGCCATTGGAGTAATGAATGACAGTAATGATGGATGCCAAGTAAATGCGCCAGTTCGACCAACGATTGGAGTTAGGGATGATAGTAAAATATTAATGAAACAGGGATAATGACTGACAGAGATGATCTCATATGTAAAATAATAATGAAAGGGGGACAATGACTGACAAAGATGATGTCATCTGGGTCATATCAGCCAATGAACATGCCACACTTAAATCATTTCATTAATTAATGATGGTTCACGTGGCTTGTTTTTGTTTTTTTTTTCAATATTTATATTTTGATAATTATTTTTCACACCAAGGGAAATTAGTCAAGTCTGTGTACTTAACCAATCAGAAATTAGATAATCTAATTTAGAAAAATCTTAAAAATATTTTTAATTTAAAAAAAATCATTTTAATACTCATTTTTAAAATTTTTTTAGTAAACATGAACCTAATTTTATTTTATTTTAAAGTCAAAGAGATATGGCGACCAACCAATCGCTATAATTCCTGTGAAGCAGGGACATATATATATATATATATATATATATATATATATATATATAATAAATATAGCTTAATTAATACTAAACAATTAAACTAGATTTTCAACTTGGAATCCTTGGCATGTAGCCAAGCCTGTGCATGCATACAGTTCTTAAAAACTAAAAGAACATTTCTTCTATGAGATAGAATAAAATTAGAAGCATATAGAACCATTCATATTATTAAACTTAGATAGTCATTGATCTGGAAAGTAAAAAACAATGCATAATAAATGTGATTTAAATATTGTTGTGAATTTATTAATAACTCTAGCAAAACTATTCAACATGTTTGTTAGTCAAGCATTTTTATGGCAAGGACCATAGGAAAATCAAATAAAGAAATTAATCATCCATGTTATGGGTAACTACTACCTTTTACATAATAAAAAAATGATGTCTAAAGATGGTATGCTACAATAGCAATGTGATAGGTACTACAAACACAATATTTAAACTAGTAAAGTTGCGAAAACCTATGATGGTGCTATTTATAGTACCTAGAAGCACCGTATGCGGTGCATAGCAATATTGAAACCCACACCACTTAAACTTAGAAACCTCAACATAGAAATCACACAATCAGTGCATCTAATATTACTTGAGCACCACTGGCGCCGAATTATGATGTCATAAACGCACCATCATCATTTTCAACTTATATAGAATATCCCACCATGTCAGTGTGCTTTGAATTTTTGGGAAGTACATGGCTAGTGTGGTTGTTAATTTTTACTGCACCTTGATGGTGCCTTGTTTTTATAGTGTTACCTTGATGTTATCAGTGTGCTTTAATAGGATAGCACCAATGACCCCACTATCTTCCAAACCATAGTAACTATGCATAAGAACTATTTACATTGCATCATTAATGGTGCACTAATTGTACTGAAACATCAATAATGATGAATTTTGTTTTCTAAGGTGCATCAATTATGTTAAATTTTTTTTTTAGAAAAAATAATTTCAATCATCAATAATGTGTGCGTGTGTGTGAATCATAGATACTAGCAACAATAGTGGAAACAATAATGAGTAGACATATACATCTTTGTACGGGAGACATGGGAGTCCCAAGAGAGGGAGAGGGATTTGTACCCTTCATTTATTACTGTTGAGACACATGTCCTCCTAAAGAATGTTGGCTCCTCAAATTTTATGAGGAGTATACATCCCTCATGGGGAACTCCTGACTACTAGTGCAGTTGATCCGTCATTGGGATCATGCACAGTAGGCATTTATACTTGATGCCAATTTGTGGTACCATCCCATAGTGGAGGACATCTATTTTATCACTAGTTTGTCTAGGAGAGGGAGGGATTTCCCCCATTTCTACAATCTCCAACTTGGCCTCACTGGAGAGAGTCAATTGTCATATGTTCAACAATATGTCATTGAGGATGCGATTGTTCCAGGTGTCTTCCAAGTTACAGGTGGCTAGTTGCTTATTAGCTCATTTGGTGTAGAGTAGGTTAGGTGCTTCTCTCTTATGGTCATGATAATGGACCACTAAACCTTAGATGATCAACTCATTAGATTCTATTTATTGTACTATGTAGATTCATTGGTTTAGAGACCCATATTGGTCAGGTGGTCTACCATTCTTTTGCGACAATTTTGTTTTTCTTTGGATCATTGTTGTTTTGTGTTTGATGAGAGGATGGGATTTCATTTTGGATCAAAGTTATTTTGTTTATTTTTTTAGAGGTTTTTTGGTGATTAGATCGAAATTTAACCATCACCCTCATAGGCCAAGGATCAATGCATAGACCACATTATGTTGAGTTATTTGTAGATCTTGTTGTATCACAATAGCTACTGTAGAGATTTTTACATACTATTGTTTTGTCAAAGATGCATTCTTTGACTTCCATCATCGAAATGGTGCTCACTAGCAAGAACAACTACTTGGAGTGGTTAAGGAAGATCTAGCAAAAACCTAATATTCAGTGATATATGGGATGAAATTTGTGAAGGAGAAACTATTGAAGGAGAATATGATGCCACACCTAAAGATCCTACAAAACTTACAGACAAATAACTTGCCATGTGGAAGAGAAGAGACAAGAAGGCATACGCATTGATAGTTTGTGCAAACAAAATCACATTTACATTCAAGTACATTTGTCCCATTTGGGTTGTAACCTGACTAGTTGTGGCATTCTCCACTTAGCCAATCACACCATCGACATGTGGCCCAATTTTAGGTTAGGTTGGATCGATATGCACTCGTGGAACCATAGGCAAGATATCATACAACATCTTGGACTAAGAATAAACCAAGTCCAACTGTTGGGTGGTGATGGCATGTTCCTTAGTCTCGACTCTTGAAAGAATGACATCTTTTCCAATGTAGGGTAGAGAAGACTTTATAAACTATCCTACCAATAATTTGTCAGGTATCTAATCTTTGATCAATTGATATCTCCTTTTCCACTTGTGAATGTAGTCATAGATATGGGTGGACTTATCATGATGATTAAAGGATGTTAGAAGTTGATTTCCTGTCCCATAATAGATAGGAAATTGAAAGTGGTTCAATAAGGTCATCAACAGAGTGTCAAAATTATAAAAAGAAGCTCGTGGGAGCTCAATATACCACTTCGTTGTGACCCTAATCAAAGTTCTATGAAAATACTTAATATAATTTTATCATCCATTAGTGAGTTCGATGATGCCATCATGTGCATGGAAAGGTATTCCCTAAAATTCCCTTCAAATTTGGGAATATCCGAAGGTAAGTTCATTGGGACAGGAGGCCAATTCGGACCGTGTATAACCAAAACATTTTCTAACTTAGTTAGATCAAAGAGATTCGATGTCACTGGGAATGACAATATTGCCTAATAAAATGTATTCCAACTTCTAGGAGCATGCCCTAATAATTGGTCGGCATTAATGAATGAATTACCTCAAGTATCAACATTCCAGGCGTGAAAGGTGGGTTGATATGATAACCAAGTATGTGAGTATAGCTTGGCATAACTTTCACATCAAGTGAGAAATCTCCATTGATTATGCCTCCATTTTGAGAAATGGAATGCTTCCTTAACGCATACTAGAGCTTGGGGGGGTCAAGTTCCTACTAAGGGCACATATTAAGGAATGCATCCACCTCCAAATGAGAACACATTAAAATATTGACGAGCTTCGTGTTGTCTTATTAAAATTTGGGTACATAAAAGGATTTCCAACAATCATGTGTGGCATCCCAGCTGGTAGCATCACAAAAGAAAAAATGGTTTATACCTTGAGGAACATATGCCAAAGTTCCTTCTCCACTATTAGAACTATCACTAAGGGGTAAGGTCCTCACATAGATACTTTAGAGGTACAGGGGAACATATTATAACTAGAATATTCAAGAATACATAATTTATTCCTCCCATGGGAGTACTAGAAGCAGGAGAATGGGTGCCCCCCTAAACTACCACCAACATTTATCATGTTGACCAACTCATATAATGGATTGGATTTTGTAGTGTAACTTTGATTAACAAAGTTACGAATATGAAATAAAAATGGACTCTAATAACTTGTTGAAGGTATGTTAAAATGAATGACAGTTGCAGGGTCTATTAGGTCCTCAATTGCAACCAAACCGAGATTCTCTAAAATGGGAGGGGTTGGACCCCTTCTTGGTATCTCAATGTGACCGCCAAGACCTCTTAAGTACCCTTCCTTTGAGATTTCATCAGATTCAAAACTATGTTTCACTCTTTCTTCCTCTATAGGATTGTTTGAAATCAAATAGTTTTCATCATCATACCCCTCAGGGGGAGAGTCTAAGTTATCCAACGCACACTTCCTTGAAGGTAACTCTACCCTCTCTATCAAGAGACTTCTAGTCCTTCTGGACATATGGAGAGGTTGGTCATCCACTTTAACAAGAAAAAATAAAAATAAAAGAAACTTACTATGTAATGTTCAACACAACCACTCTCAACTAGAAATATTCCTTGAAGATACAATCAAGCAATACTACTCTTCCAAACACAAGCCTAGGGTGGTTAGGACCTGAAACAAGATCGATGAAGAAATAAAATGGGCCTTTTGAATGTCAACCTGTCATGATTAGGGACCAAGTCGAGCAAGTAAAGGCATGAGAAACATTTACAGTAACCCTCATGCAACAATCACCAAATGTGCAAGTACCCTCGCAAATACGGGCACCATCCAAGGGAGTTGAGGTAGATGGTAGGCAATTGTCTCAAAAACCACATAAACTTCCCACTTGTAGTCACCTAAGTGAAACCAAGGACAAGAAACTATGGCCACCATTTCTCAATCGATAGTTGGCTAGACCAATAGTAGGTCAGGTGTATGTGAATGGGTAAGGAAAGTAGGAACAAGTCCTAGACTCAAAACTTCATAGAGAATTGGTGTCAACCCTAGGACTTGCTTATTCACCTAAAGCTCCCTAACTTGCGTAACCCACCAAAAAATAAATGAGGGTATAATATCGATTTCCCACTTAGCTTGACCTCGTGCTTAATGCACATATGAGCATGATTTCCCAACAAATGTCTACTTCTACTAATGTATTTTCTCTTAAATAGTGATGTCCTAGTTTTGTTTTAGTGGCCTTGCAGAATTGACTCTGCAAAACTACAACCAAGGACCTAGACCTAGACCATTGCTGGTGTGCTATCAACAAAAATGAGTCTAGTTCATTTTATTTAGATTGTTCTTATTGATTTCATCTTTTGATCAAGAAATTAAATATGAAAAAGAAGATGTTCACAAGATGTAAAATTATAAGGGCATTAAGAACATTCAATTAGCATCCACCACTTTCATTCTCCACTAAAAAAGATATACAATGCAACTTTTAATGAACCAAAAGCACAATCTCAATATGAAAACAAATCGCTTCTTTAATTTCAATTTTAAAAAAAATGATCATTTACTAATTCACTCACTAAAAAGGAGAATGCAAACTACATAATGTTAACAAAATGCAAGAAAATTGACAAAAAGAGTATTAAAAAAAATGATTTTCTTCCTTTCACCTAATGAAACCAATAAAGTACTTACTAAATCCCTGTAAACGTGCCAAAACAAACCTAAGATTAGACCTACAACCTTTTGAGTAACTTTAGAGACCAATTGCAATAGTAATCAATGCAAAAAATGAAAAACAGAGCAAAAAATCCTCTTTCCCAAGACACATACACTTGTTTCCAAACAAAGGTGTATGCACACACACCTGTTAGGAAGGATAATAGTATATACATGCTCTTGTGCCTTCTAGAGAGAGAATGCGCTTCCTGTAGGTATCTAAATAAAACCTTAAAAAACTTACAATCCTTTAGTTTGAATTAGAGTAAGCAACTATTTTATAGATATATATGTTTCAAAAGACTCAAGCAAAGCCAAAAAAATAGCCTTAAGGATTCCCTAAAGAGAAGAATTCAAATAATTTTTCCCTAGTGGAGTTGCTAGTTCTGTTGTGGGGATAAACCCCTATCACGTACCCAATGAACTCATGGTGACTTTGGGGCCATGGGGTACTGAATTTGATAATTGGATTTCCTCTAATCATCAGATTCATTTTTGTATTACTCTTAATTAAACATTTACAATGGAATAATATGTGTAAAATCACCCATAATTATGTAATTAAAAATTTACATGTAGTTCCTATGGGAAGGAATTCACAATGTCATAAATTATGGACGTTTAATTCATACGATGAAAATAATAGATATATTAAAAAATAAACACCATATATTTATACACATAATGAACTTATCTGAAATATAGCCAACTGACTGCAAGCCAAGGACGTTCCTCCCAGCCATAGGCTTTGTCAAGCCATATCCTTCTTTGACAGAGACACCCCTAAGCTAGAGATACCCATAAACAAGAAGGTATTGAGTTCCCTCTACAACTACCCAATCCTCTGTTCTCCGTCTGGCTCCAACCCACGGTTATGGTGATGGTGATATAGCCATTGGTGGTCCAGGTTTGATAGTAATGATGGCTCCAACATGGAATAATAGTGGCGATACATAGATGACAACATGGTGATGGTAGTACAAGTGATAGTGGCATTGACCCATGTATTTAAGGTCTGGAAACCAATGATTATCTCAAACATGAAGAATAATCAAGAATGGGCTATATCTCACTATTTATATGCATGGTTGAAACTAGCCAATTGGAACCAAGGTTGATAGGAAATAACCACTTGGCATCCATGTGGTTGGACATGTTTCCCCTTTGTCTAAGTAAATTTGGATAAGTGGTATACTGGGATTTGGACATCTTTCCCCGTCAAATCCCAGGCTTAGGATGATCACTCTCCCCCTTGCAGTGGAAGGATATCCCCACATCTCTTCTTCGTCCTTCTTGGTTTGCAGTAGTCGTGTGTTATATTAAATATAAAACCTACACAATTACATTATTTTAGTCATAGTGGACCATTCATGTTTGGTTTCTATCCATTTCCATCATAATTACATAATTACATTATGGGGAAAAAAATAGGGTGTTGCATTCCCCTCCCCCTTATTTTATGCACCGTCCTCGGTGCATCATCAACAATATATATATATACATTATGGGGAAAAAAACAGGGTGTTGCATTCCCCTCCCCCTTATTTTATGCACCGTCCTCGGTGCATCATCAACAATATATATATAATGACATATTTTTACACGCCTTTGGACATGTACAATATCCCATTGCATGACATCCTTTAGTTTTCAAGTTGTTTCCTCAGGTGCATTTGTCAAAGTGCTTTCGGTCCTTGTAATTTAGTATAGTTGTTGGCTATCTCATCCACAATGCACCAATATTGATCGTCCACAACCTTAGTTTCCTTTCCATTCTCAACACATCCACAGGTACCTATTTCAATCATTACGATGAAGTATGGACGTTGGAGCAATTTAGATTCCAACCAAGAGATTCACATATTTTATCCTCAATTTATTTCATGCGATTTAGATTCCAAAAGGTTTAAATCCATGCACTATATGCATTCTATGACAATGCTATAACATCCCTAATCACTTGATAAGTCATCCTTTACACATGATATACAATCTTTTTCAGTCTGATTTATGCTTCATTTGTAGCATTTCCATCACACAACAATCCTGTGATTCATAACACTTCAACTTCAACCACCTAGAGCTCTTATGTCTCTTCTTACACTGCCTTTTTGCACATTTTGAATATGATAAATGCATGGTATACACTTTAACTGAGGTACCATCAGTCCCTTCTTAATTCCTCATGGTTATCACTAATTGATGTTCCACTTGCATCACTGAATATACCTATAGATCAATAATTCCATCATAGTACCCAATACTCAGCCCTCCTTTGACTAGTCTTTTGACTTGCTTGTTGGAAAGCGCTTTTACCACACTTTGCTTCTTTAATTGCACCTTCACATAACTATGCAAGCATAATTTTTTATGCTTCTGCAAACATCCAATTCAATCTTACATATAACATGATTCTATACCACCATAGAATTATTTTCTTAGGTTTAAGAGGCTTTGAAAATCATTAGATACATTGTTATTCATCACACAACTAAACCATAATCGACTCGTTCCATTGTGCCTCCACACCACTGTGAATGTGCAATTATGATGTTCATATCCCTTTTTACTTTTGTCATACTCCCTTATCATCATAACCTATTTCTACCTAGTTAGCACATCTGTCCAGTGCGACTTTATTCATGTAGCTAGTTCTGAATCTTAGAATACCTACTCTTGAGACTTGTACTTGATATCTCCAACATGATCCTACAACCAATACGTTAGGTAAGCCAATTTCCATAATTTCATAAATAATTCCATGTGCAATGAGTAATTATGGAAAGTACCCATTTGATTAATTATATATGTTATTATCAAATTGGGCTGCAAGCCCCTTTTCTGTTAAATTTCCTGGAAAGATAAAAGGATTTGATTTATAATGGGATTCTTTATTCTTGATCTACTAATGATAAGTTTCCAATGAATGCTCCCATTTCCATTTATGAATTCATATCTAAAATTTACAACTCTCCAAAATCAACAATTTCACCCAATTTTACACTATTCTTATAGCTGCACTTACTCTGAAGGACCAACCTCTGAGACTAGTAGGGGAAAATTGGCAAAGAACTAGAATAATTTTTATATCGGGCACTGATATCCCATCTAATGGTGACAAAATAGACACCTTCATCACTCAAATATGATGCTCCCATCAAATTTTATAAAATTATGGAATCACCAACTTTTAATTTCTACATTTCTTCCAGACTTAGAATTTTTACTGAAAACTGCTATATCCCAAACTAAGCATTTCTGGAAAAAATTCCTCTAAGCAAATTTGTTCAACTTGATGAGTAGAAATCTTTTTGGTTATGAGTTCTTGGGTCACCTTTTCCTCCAAGTTTTCAAAAATCAACCTTTCGCATGCCCAAATAGTGGATTTTGGCCTTCTTTCATCTCCTGACTTCACATATTTTTGAACTTGGCCTCAAGGCTCCAGATTTGTCTATGTGCATGGATCATGACTGCACCATAGAAATTTGGGCCTCAATCGGGCCTCTAACCACCCTCGAGCTACACACCTTCAAAACCCATTAAACTAAAATTTCTAAAAAATCCAAGCAAAATGGGTCCTTGTCCCTCGGTGGTGATCTTGTAGCCTTCGTTAATAGTGTCAAAATGGCACAAGTCTCATCCATTTCTGATTTAATATGCTCCTTTTATGCCCAAAACAAGATTTTGGTTTCAAACTATTTTTTAAAACTTTTTAGTAATTTCTGTTGACGTGGTAGAGTGTTGACGCGGAAGGGTACTGATGTGGCAGTACAAATGTCCCTTGAGGTGTCAGACAATCCCATTTGTCACATCGTGACATAGCTATGTCACCCTCATGTTGGTAAATGGTTTCAGGATCGGAGGGGGAGTGGTTTAGGAAAATGACTTTTTCGAGCCTGAACTCCTACGATGATGCCACATGTCCATAGTAGTTTCCTTTCAGGATCATGATTATTTAAATAAATTCCTTGCACCCTTACAATCCTGAACGTGTCTTGAACGCTTAAGGACCTTCAATCTTTCACCCCTAGATCTTCTCCCACACTAATCATCATGCAACTTTGACAAGGACATGTCACTTCTTTCTGTCCCATCATGTCACATAATTGAACCATATGTGCTTTCCAAGGTTGATTGAGCAACCTATATGGCATTTAAAACTTGGTTCTTAATAGGTGATTTGGAGGTTTTAGGATCAAGAGAGAAGTAGTTTGGGAAAACCACTTTTGAGAGCTTGAGTGATTTTGGTGATGACACATGTCCAAAGTGGTTTTCTTTCAATCTTGTGCTTATTAAAATAAAGTTTGAGGACCTTCATGAACCTAAAAGGATATGAGCCGTTGATTTGATCAAATATGATATGGACCCTTTAAACTTGTACTGTTCGTCATATAACAGAACAAACCTATATAGATGCATAATTTCACACAGAATCGACTAAAATTCACCATTTTCACCACAAATTCCTTCTGTATTAACCATGGAAGGTTAAACATGATTTTTCTAGTATTTTATCCAATGCATTTTTGCATACACTTCCTGCTCAACCTAAAATTCTACCTGTAGAATTCGAATACGGCCCATGCAGTACCAGTGCTACAACTTGGGCTCTGATACCAAATTGTCACGTACTCGGTGACCTCATGGTGACTTTGGGGCCATGGGGTACTGAATATGGTAATTGAATTTCCTCTGATCATCAAATTCATTTTTCTATTACTCTTAATTAAACATTTACAATGGAATAATACGTGTAAAATGTTGAAATATTGTAACTTCTAAGAATATTATATTTGTACTTTATTATTCCGGATATGTTTCATTCCTCCGTGAAGACCTTATTGTATATCCGAAGATGTTTATTCCGCCGTCGGAATGTGGTAACTTGGGTTATTAGACTTCCCTAGTGGGGTCGGCCTAGAGTCAGTTGTAATGGGGTGTTTAAGTCTCCAGTGGTTAAAGTTGGGGCTGAACTAGTTAGTAAATTAAGTCGGAGTAGTGTATAAATAGAGGAGGTGTGTTCCTCATTTATCACACTCACACACTCATTCAGTCACTTGTGATTGGCGCATAGGAGAGAGAGAGATATGCTATGGAGGAGAAGGAGCTCATGTTTGGGGATTGCATCTTTGTATTTGTTGGTCATCTATATTGATCATGACCATACATACTTGAGATTATTTAGAATCATAATGTTTTGATAGTATTGAGATTATACTAATGAATGTATGATTATGTATGAGATAATGAGGATGACACTAGTGCACACTTAAGCATGAATAGTGGTACAAAATGAATAGAAGTTCAAATACATATAGAGAGTCAAGCGGGAGGCAACCACACAAACATAAAAGATAAGTATTTGAGTTGTTATTTGAATCTCTGAAATAGTTGTATGCATGTTTGTATTCCTAGAACATATCATGCATAGTGTAAGCATTCATATAGCATTGAAAAATATACTACTAATATGCATATGATGGTAAGTTGGACAAACATTCCATTGTTGTTTATCTAGAATGAAACCTCTTTGCTGACATGCTGAGACATGTGCACGCTCTTGATAGTATGTTTTGGTAGAGATGGAAGGCATCTAGATAACCACTGTATGCATATAGAATATGGAAAATTGTTGTGCCAAAGTATTGGTCAAGATAGTTGCATAACTATGTGAATCATATCTGTATGCATTATAGGTTATCATGTTAACATGATTTGATGATTATGAAGTATTACTAATCATGTAATTAACTTTTATTTGTAGGAAAGATCATGTGATATGATCTACAAAAGAAGGATGATGAACACCGAACAAGTGATGGATGTTAAACAAGAAGACTTACAAATCAAACGTAATATAGAAGGCTCGTGGCTAGAAGATTCTCTTAGAAAGAGGATCATGACGAGATGTTTGCTCCAAGTGGCTAGATAAGACCATTCTCTTAATGATGTAATTGAAGAAATCTTTGTACGGGTACCCAGATTTGATAGTCATTTGATGAGCTTAATCATCACTATGGGTGATGCGGATTTAAACCTTTGCTACAAGGTTGAATATGGTGTCTATACACAGATGACATTCTTCTCTTAGATGGATGCAAGAAGGAAATCACTACAGAGTTCGAATGATCTTGAGGCTCACATCAGTAGACCCATTTGACGAGAGATGGCACAGATAGATATGCAGAAGATCACTCAATGCAGAGTGTGAATGATGTTCAGTCACAGAGGGAGAATTGATAGCTTCTTGACAAGCTTGGGCTTTACGAAAAGTAAAGCTGATCCTAACCTTTATCTTAAGGTTATGGATGATGAACCTGTCATACTATTACTGTATGTGGATGATCTCTTTTTGACATGGAATGAGAAACAGATCATGGAAAGCAAGAAGAAGCTAGCTACAGAATTTGAGATGAAAGATCTCGGATTGATGCATTACTTCCTAGGTCCGGAAGTATAGAAAGGCCCAGAAGAAATCTTTCTCAACTAGGGAAAGTATTTGATATGTTGGAATGCAAAAGCCATGGCCACTCCCATGGATTCCAACTTGAAGCTGTTAGCTGATGACTCATCAGAGTTAGTGGATGTGACTCTGTACAGACATATTATTGGGTCATTGGTGTATCTAACGAATACCAGGCCAGATATATGCTTTGTTGTGAACACCTTGAGTCAGTATCTAGTGGAACCTAGGCGTGTTCACCTGATAGCTGCAAAGCATGTGATGAGGTACCTAAAGGGTACGATAGAATTTGATATATGTTATCTTGGAGATCATGACTTCAGATTGTATAGCTACATAGATGTTGATTGGGCAGGAAGTGTATCAGATAGGAAGAGCACATCGAGAGGATGTTATTGTCTGGGATCCTCCATGATCTCGTGGTTTAGTAGGAAGCAGTCTAGTGTGGCTCTCAACATAGCTGAAGTGGAATATATTGCTGCTTGCTCTGCTAGTTGTGAAGCGATATGGCTTCAGAATTTGTTATCAGGATTGTTTGACTTGGAGATGGACCCCATTGTGATCTTGTGTGACAACCAGAGTTGTATCAAGATGGATAAGAATCCAGGGTTCCATGATAAGTCAAAGCACATAGAGATCCGATATTTCTATATATGGGATATACAAAGCTCGAGTATGTGAGCACTGGCGAACAAGTTGCTGATGTATTTACCAAACCTCTATCTCGAGTAAATTTTGAGTATTTTAGAGACAAGCTTGGTGTAGTTTAGAAGGAACCTCCTCGAAAGGGGGAGTGATATGTTCGCTGATGATGAGATTTTCTGCATCGACGGTAAGGTTGATGATGAGGATACTTGTATCGATGATGAGGATACTGTATCGATGATGAGGATACTTGTATCGATGATGAGGATACATGTATCGATGATGAGGTTACCTATTCCGACGATGAGGTCGATGATGAGGTTACCTGTCCCGACGATGAGGTCGATGATATCAACGATGAGGTTGATAAGTGGTCCTAAGACTTGGCCTAATTTGACGAGGGGATTGTATCATCCCCGGACTTCGGTCCCTGAATTGATCCGTAGACAGATGTCTTCAAGAAGTGGTCCCTAGTGAACGAGAGGGATTGTATCATCCCTGGACTTTTGTCCCTGAATTGATCCGTAGACATATGTCTCCGAGAAGTGGTCCCTAGTGGACGAGAGGGATTGTATCATCCCTGGACTTTGGTCCCTGAATTGATCTGTAGACATATGTATCTGAGAAGTGGTCCCTAGTGGATGAGAGGTATTGTATCATCCCTGGACTTTGGTCCCTGAATTGATCCGTAGAAATACGTCTCCGAGAAGTGGTCCCTAGTGGACGAGAGGGATTGTATCATCCCTGGACTTCGGTCCCTGAATTGATCCGTAGACATATGTCTCCGAAAAGTGGTCCTTAGACTTTGTCTAAGTAGACATGATAGGACTGCATCGTCCCTGAGCAATTGGTTCAAAATGTATGTGATAGTACTTCATCATCCTTGAACGGTTTGTTCAAAATGTACATGATAAGACTGCATCGTCCCTGAACAGTTGGTTCAAAATGTACGTGATAAATCCTAGATTTGATCTAGGTCACATCCAGTATGAAAAAGGACTGGCTCTGTGGTGTTAAATGCTAGATTTGATCTAGGTCACATCCAGTATGAAAAAGGACTGGCTATGTGGTGGTAAATCCTAGATTTGATCTAGGTCACATCCAGTATGAAAAAGGACTGGATCTGTGGTGGTAAATCCTAGATTTGATCTAGGTCACATCCAGTATGAAAAAGGACTGGCTCTGTGGTGGTAAATCCTAGATTTGATCTAGGTCACATCCAGTATGAAAAAGGACTAGCTTTGTGGTGGTAAATCCTAGATTTGATCTAGGTCACATCGAGTATGAAAAAGGACAGGCTCTGTGGTGGTAAATCCTAGATTTGATCTAGGTCACATCCAGTATGAAAGGACTGGCTCTGTGGTGATAAATCCTAGATTTGATCTAGGTCACCTCTAGTATGAAAAAGGATTGGTAATGTAGTTGGGATTGCATCGTCCCTAGACATGAGAGGCGTCTTAAATTGATAAGGACTGATCATCATGTAAGTAGATCTGGACTGCATTGTCCATAGACATGAGAGGTGTCTTAAATTGAGAGGGATTGATCATCCCGTAAGTGAATAAGGATTGTATCATCTTTGGACCTATGTCCTAAAGTGAGAGGGATTGATCATCCCGTAATTGGATCATGTGTGTTGCAGAGTATGCTGCTATGGTGCTGTTGATCGGAGATCTAGATGATGATGCTTTTGATAGAGAGATCCAGATGATGATGTTGATCGAGAGATCCAGATGATGTTGTTGATCGGAGATCTAGATGATGATGCTGTTGATCGAGAGATCTAGATGATGTTGTTGATCGAGAGATCCAGATGATGTTGTTGATTGAGAGATACAGATGATGTTGTTGATTGGGAGATCTAGATGATGATGATGTTGATTGAGAGATCTAGATGATGCTGTTGATCGAGAGATCCAGATGATGTTGTTGATAGAGAGATCCAGATGATGATGTTGATCGAGAGATCCAGATGTTGATGTTGTTGATCGAGAGGATCTAGATGTTGATGCTGTTGATCGAGAGGATCCAGATGTTGATGCTATTGATCGAGAGAATCCAAATGTTGATGATGTTGATCGAGAGATCCAAATGATGATGTTACTGTAGCTATTCGAGTGCTACAGAAAATGAAGACTCGGTACTGAAGATGTTGATGTTCCAGTATTGAAGATCTTGAAGATGTTCCAGTAACTGTTTGAGTTACTAATGCTGTATGAAGAAAGCTTCCAATGATTTATAGATGTATCATGTATCATGTAGTTGATGACTCCTTGCTCCTACAGTTGTTGTTATAATATCCTTCTCGTTAAGGGGGAGTGTTGAACTATTGTAACTTCTAAGAATATTATATTTGTACTTTATTATTTCGGAGATGTTTCATTCCTCCGTGAAGACCTTATTATATATCCGGAGATGTTTATTCCTCCGTCGGAATGTGGTAACTTGGGTTATTAGACTTCCCTAGTGGGGTCGGCCCAGAGTCAGTTGTAATGGGGTGTTTAAGTCCCCAGTGGTTAAAGTTGGGGCCGACCTAGTTAGTAAGTTAAGTCGGAGTAGTGTATAAATAGAAAAGGTGTGTTCCTCATTTATCACACTCATTCACTCACTTGTGATTGGCGCATAGGAGAGAGAGAGACCTGCTATGGAGGAGAAGGAGCTCATGTTTGGGGATTACATCTTTGTATTTGTTGGTCATCTATATTGAGGAAGCTTTGCTAGGTTTTCTACCCCATGAGGGTTTCCTGGGATAAATCTGTGTCTCTTGTGTTTATGATGTGCTTGTTGTTCTTTCAGTGATCCTGTATATGCTATAGATATGAAATTGAATGTAATACTGATGTTATATATCTTAGCATATTGAATCTTAACATGAAATCACCCATAATTATGTAATAAAAACTTTACATGCAATTCCTATGGGGAATCATTCACCAATGCCATAAATTTTGGACGTTTAATTCGTACGATGGCAATAATGGATACATTCAGAAATAAACAATATGTATTTATAAACATAATGAACTTATCTGAAATATAGCCAACTGAATACAAACCAAGGAATTTCCTCCCATCCATAGGCTCTGTCAAGCCATATCCTTCTTTGACAAAGAAACCCCCGATTTGGAGCTACCCATACACAAGGAGGTATTGAGTTCCTACTACGACTACCCATCCTCTATTCTCCATCTAGCTCCAACCCACAGTTCTGGTGATGGTGATACAAACATTGGTGGTTCAGGTTTAACAACACTGATGGCTCCAACATGGAAGAATAACGGTGGTATGGAGAGGATGGTAGTACAAGTGACATTGGTACTGACCTAGGTAGTTAACGTATGGAAGCCAATGATTATCTCAAAGGTGAATAATAATCAAGAATGGGCTATCTCTCATTATTTATATGCATTGTTGAAACTAGCCAAGTGGCACCAAGGTTGATAGGAACTAGCCACTTGGAAGCCATGCAGTTGGACACTTTCCCCCTTTTTCCAAGGAAAGTTGGACATGTGGCATACTTGGGATTTCGACATATTTCCCCCTTTAATCCCAAGCTTAGGATGATCACTTTCCCCCTTGTGGAAGGATATCCCCCCATCTCTTCTTTGTCCTTCTTGGTTTGTTGTAGTCGTGTGTTATATTAAATATAAAATGTACATAATTACATTATTTTGGTCGCAGTGGACCATTCATGTTTGGTTTCTAGCCATTTCCATCTTAATTACATAATTACATTATGGAGTAAAAAATGAGGTTTTACAACCCCCAAATAGTTATAGATGACTATCATAAAGCAAATGGAGAGTCACCTACTCAAATTCCCCTAGGACTACTAAATTGCATTCATACAATTAACCAAAGAGACAAGAAAAAGGCACAGTCAATCAAGAGAGGAAATATTAGGCACATGGATCCTATAGGTTGTCCTATAGATTCCTTCCATGCACAAACTCCAAATCTTTCCCCTTGATGAATCTTGGAACATACACACAAGAAATACAAACCCCTTCTCAAATTATATGGAAACAAATAAGCTTGAATCAAATCAGAAAACAAATTTAACATTAGTCAATCATAATTAGCCTATAAGGAAGTCTAAGCCCTTTATACCAATAAGAATAAAAAATAACAAAAATTGAACATTGAATTGAGGGGGGGAGATGAGAGATCTCTATTAATGAATAAACGAACACCAAGTACAAATATCACCCGATTTTGTTGTCAACACCTATGGAACCATTTCCTAGGTCCCTTTGAATCTAAGACACTAATACCTTGATCCTCCCAAGCCTTCAAACTCCTTCTTGAACACAATATGGGAGACAATCATGAAAGTGGACCTCATTGATCAAAGGATGATGAAATATCGGAAACAAGGATTATTTTTTATTATTATTAGTCAATCATAATTAGCCTATAAGGAAGTCTAAGCCCTTTATACCAATAAGAATAAAAAATAACAAATATTGAACATTGAATTGAGGGGGAGAGATGAGAGATCTCTATTAATGAATAAACGAACAACAAGTACAAATATCACCCGATTTTGTTGTTGACACCTCTGGAACCATTTCCTAGGTCCCTTTGAATGTAAGACACTAATACCTTGATCCTCCTAAGCCTTCAAACTCCTTCTTGAACACAATATGGGAGACAATCATGAAAGTGGACCTCATTGATCAAAGGATGATGAAATATCAGAAACAAGGATTATTTTATTTATTTATTTTGGGGGGGGATGGGCATAAAAACTCAGAGAATTAGGACGAATTCTTTTAGTATAACCTCAATATGATTTCTTGATGCCTCTATCTCAACCATTAATGTCTTATTTATACATTATTGGGCATGGTTGAGATAGTTGGAGGCTGGTTTCAAGGAGTTACCCCCCAAAAATTATTTTTCCAACCATTCAGTTATGCTAATTTTGAGGTTCTTTACAGTTTTTTGCACATTTTCAAGGCACACACTCTTTTCCTTATAGTGGATCAAGGTGTGTGTACCCTCAAAACCATGATTCTTTTAGTGAAAAATGGATCAGAAAGAGTTGGTAGGTTGTCCTAAGGTGGGATCATTAATTATGAATGGCTCAAACATCTAATTCGGGGCTTGCAACATCTATTAGGAACTCTTCAGATGACATTAGGGACATTTGAGATCAATTAAGGACATATGGATTCCAATAGAGATGCTTTGATGCCATTAGGATCGGTCATTAGGGTGCCATTAGGGTCACTGAAGTGACAATTAGTGATATAACAAGAGATAAAGTTATGCCTTGAGTAAGTGTTAATGAATGGCTAGCTTCATTATTATAATAAATATGATTTTGAAAGTTTATTAGAGAATAATTTTTCTTTCACTTTGTTGAAGTTATCCAAAGTGCAAAAATGCTCACAATTTGCTAAAGGGGCTCACGATGCAAAAATGCTCACAATTTACTATAGGGGCTCATGAAGCAAAACTGCTCACACATAGTCTCCAGATGAGCTACAGGGATATACATTTTTTAAATAATTCTTAAACTAAGATCCTCTTCCTATGTGGGGTTC
Source organism: Larix kaempferi (assembly GCA_027924585.1). NCBI lineage: Eukaryota > Viridiplantae > Streptophyta > Pinopsida > Pinales > Pinaceae > Larix > Larix kaempferi. The sequence goes on along the minus strand of BSBM01001483.1, from coordinate 3,297,745 downwards.
CTAATCCTTGAGGATGATACCTTAAACCCCTCAGCCCCATTTAGAGACACCACAACTTAGTTCGTTGTGAAAAAGACCCTTTAAGGACTATTATAAAGCTTGATTACTATACTTAGTGTTCCATGAACACCCTCAACAACGATTATAAAGGAATCCATTAAAATACTTGTTTAGTTTGTTTTCCAAAAAAAACCTCAAGGATTATTATAAAGGCTGATCACAGTACTTTGTGTTCCACAAATACCCTCAACAACTATTATAAAGGCTAATTACTATTATACTTGAGTAGAGACTAATTTGTGAATAAACCTGAAAAGAAATGCATTAAAATGCTTGTTAAAGATCCATGTTTCTCAATACTAATCAAATGTAAAAAATGGGAGATTTAGATAATAAGTTACATGTTGATGGCCTATATTCTAGAGTAACCCCAACTACAACCTTCTCAAATAAACCTTGGGATGTGTCTAAAGATACATCAAGGTAAAAAACTAAAGACCAAACTATATGGTCAATGAAAGTAAACTTATTCATTGTTAAAAAAAAAAGTGGTCTAAACGAACTTGGAATTTTCAAATGTTTATATGTTCATCAAAAACAACATGTTCAAAAAAGTAGCAAAATATTTCTTTTATATTATTATAAAAAAGTAATAAAAAATAATTAAACCTATGAATAAGTAAGTTGAAAAGTAGATAAAAAATTACCCAATTTCCTAACATGTCGATCTCAAGATAACCTTGATATAAGCTATAAATACATTATCAATTGCAGTAATAATCCTCAATGTTAAAGTGGAGTGTAATTTTGATGAGCAGAATGGGTACATGAAAAACAATGGTCATATAAGCACATTATCAATTGCAATAATAATCCTAAATGTTAAAGTGGAATGTAATTTTGATAAATAGAATGGGTATTTGAAAAACAATGGTCACATGGGGCAAAGATGATTTGCTCATCTATTGTGTCTATTTAGTATTCACATCTTAGTTTTTTAAGGGTGTTTAAAATTAATAATATAATTAATATTCACAATATATTTTTAATAATATTTAAAACTAATAATTTATCAAACTTAGGAAATAAGGTATCTAAGTTAATTGATATGTGATTTAATGATTAAACTAAGATATACAAATTTGAAAAATAAATTATAATTAAAATAAAATATAATCAAAGTTTATAATAATATATTAAAAAATAATAATAAAATTTCAACGTTAATCCTTCTTCTTTAACTAGAATTTAATATAAATTCAAAAACCAATCCCAATAAAATCTATTAAACTTTATTAGCATTTCCTACAGCGTGTGTACATCTTTCAAAAGTACATCTTAAGTTTCAATTCCTATGAGTTATGAATGCTTTCTATACTCAACCAAATGGAGCATTAATTAGATAGGTTAGTAAATTCAGTACTAAGTAATTTATACAAAGTCAAACATAAAAAACCCTTAGAAAGAGAATATAAAAGTAACTTATTAATAGTCAAACATAAAAGAACTCTTATAAAGAGAATATAAGATGTGAATGTTCTCACTCTCAATTATGAGAATATCTTTATTTATTATGCAAATAAATTTTGTAAATAAATATTATGCAAACCAATTATGTAAAAAAAAATTGAAACTTTTTTCAAAAACATTAAAAACTCTATAAACACATAAACACATATTTTAAGGCATAACAAAATAATTTAAAGAAATATGAATATGAGAAAAGGGTACATATAAAAATACTATGTTAAACAAATTAACTAAAGTATTTAAAACAAATGCAACTTAAACAAAACATTATGGTATGCAAATTTAAGATAGTCTTCAAACTCCATGCATACATTATGGTATGCACTTTTAAAATAGTATGTCACACCCAAGGTATTGCAAAATATTTAGTATATGGTACATATGATATTGTGCAAATCTTAAAATTACATGGATGGACCTTAATTCACAGGCAAAATTAGGACAATAACTTTGCAATTATTATAGGTCAATGAGATAACATACAATGCAAAGTTGTAAGAAAGATAAATAGAGATATAAGGAAGGAACTTTGCAAAGATAAACAAAGTTATAAAGAATGTTAGAATCATCTATATTCTTTCAATTTCATCTAAATATAATCTATGAAATCTTATTTTAAGGCTTAATGCAACAATGCAGAGGATGCAGTGTTTCTATTTCTACTTGAGGAAATAAAAAACTAATGCAGAACTCAATCAAACAATCTCCTAAGAGTCTCCTTTATGGATAATCTCCTAAAAGTGTCCTCTATGGATAACATAACATTGCCATAATATACAATTCAATATTCTATAGATTTTCTAATTGTGTGCATCCAAGAAAAAAAAGGTTACAAATAAAAGAATCCAAAATATCAATGAAAACATAACCATTAATGGTGTTCAAATAGAGAACATATTGTACATGAAGCATGCACACATAGAAAATAGACATTATCATTAGAACAAAATATAAAATAGACATCCAACAAAAAAATACAGGGTCATAAATGATAGGAATTAGCATAAATCTTGGCAATATGAATTCGAATTTACAATTAATCCCTATGGAAACTTTTCAGGTGTGCATTGAGGTTAAAAGAAAAAGTACATATAAGGATTATTTTCTTCATTAATCCTAGTCCTTGACCTTTCATTTTGAACTTTTAAATAAAAGGTTAGTGATGTTGAACTATTTATGCTTTTCTAGGACACTTTTGCACCCATGGTATATGTAATTGCAATATGCACATGAAAAATATAATTTACATTCTGCATTCCAACTTCTAATGTGTAGAAGTTCCTGAAGTGTTACTTGGTTGCATTTCAACAAACTTGCTGTGCATAGGAAAATGATTGTTACAACAAATCACCGATCTGAAGAAATAGAAAATAACTGATGCAAAATGCAATTTCACCCTTTCCTAAAATTGTAGCCTATCATTAGCAATGTATTATTTTTGTAGATGAGCATCACATTTAACATCCATTTAAAAATCAATTTAACTGAGATAAACTGTTCTAATATTTTGCTAAATTTTAATCACATCCATGCATGAAACTAAAATATTACAAAGAATTTGTAAAATGAAACAAAAAATTTAGAGGAAGCAGACTCCATCAATGTTGTTCAAAACCTGAAACAAAGAGCACAATTGACAATGAACCATACTAAATAGAGATAATAAAAATCCAACACATCATTGAAATCATTTCTCAAGAAATAGAAACCAACTGATGAAACACTCAATTTAACCCTTTCCTAAAATTATAGCTTATCGTTAGCAATGTATTATGTTTGTACATGAGCATCCCATTTAACTTTCATTTAAATGTCAATTGAACTGAGATAAACCATTCCAATATTCTGCTAAATTTCAATCACATCCATGCAGGAAACTAAAATATTAAAAAATTGGAAAAGGAAGCCAAAATTTAGAGGAAGCATACCCATCAATGTTATTAAAAACCTGAAACATAGAGCACAGGTGATAATGAAACAAACTACATAGAGATGATAAAAATCAAGCATACCATTGAAATCATTTGACATTAGCATTGCCTTCTATCAATGAAGATCACATTTAACTTCCATAAACAAATAAACAAGAGATTTGAAACTAAGAGCAAGCAATATTCCATAAACAAATAAACAAGAAATTTGAAAATAAGACTAAGTATTCTATAAACAAATAAACAAGAGATTTGAGAGTAAGATTAAGCATTCCAATATTTTGGAAAATTTTGAATCATCTCAGAAAGTAAAAGGTTATAAAGAATTTGTAAAAGAAAAACCAAAAATTTAGAGAAAATAGACCAAATGAAAATCCAGCATGCAAAACATTTTGTTGCTCTGCATAGCAACAAAAGCATAAAGGAAAAATAGAAGGGCCATAAATTCTGTACCATTTGAGTGTAGATGAAAAGTTCCCTGTGAGAGCAAAAGCATCATGTATGTGAAATAGAAATTTGCATGTTGCAAGAGTTAGTGCCACTAGAAGAATTCTTGTTCAATTACTTAGTTTGCTCAACTGTTAGGGCTGACGAAACCTGTCCAACAACACTACTGCATAGAGGTAAGTCCAAGATCGAATCTCCAGCATAATCATTGAGTTCTAAGATTGAGTTGCAGTCCTTATCTTGAGGTTGGATAGAATACGGAAGCCCGTTGCAGTCCTTATCTTTGGGTTGAATATAATATGAAAGGGCCATTCAAATTTGGAAAGGCCTGAGAAAGGGCCATTCAAATTTGGAGAAATTCTACTTCTCAGAGACCTCGCAACAATCCATTCACCAGAGGGGCTTGCGAACCAATTAGGCCTCTCTGCAACGCTATCGGTTTAATCTTTTGCTGCCAATTGCAGAATCCAGTCTCGGGGTGAAGGAATCCGGAGTTGCTCAAATGCCTTCATTACTTGTCCTCCACCACACTACCCGACAATGCAAAAATAGTACAGCTAGGCACATTCCTAGGCAAATTGGGACAAATTTGGGATCCAATAGAAGAGCAGAGCAAGGGGAATTCCATCCCTGCTCTGCACAATCAAAATCCAGAGGACTGATTGGATCCCACTCTATTTAACTTCTATAACAAATAAACAATGGATCCGTTAGTAAACAATCCAATATCAGGATAGAATCACATCAATCCTAAAAATTATAAGGTTTCAAAGAATTTGTGAAAGAAAACTAAAAACAAAGAAAATACTCTGCCATCAAAGTCATTCAAACGGAGAACATGGACATTTTAAAAACAAAACACAACACAAACATTCAACAACAAAGAATACACCCATAAACATACAAATGAACAAGAAAATATAGCAGATGACTTGTAAATGCAAAGGAGATAAACTTCAGAAGCATTTCTAATCATCTTGGTAAGATTCCAGCTCCAAGGATGCTCTGATATCCACAAAAGGTGTTAAAACAAATCACAAATGATGTAGAAAACAATCCATGCAAAACTCAATCAATGTATTCTACTAATAAACTTGGCATTTGATTTTCATGAATAAATTAACATAGCGTTGACAATTTAAACATTGCGATATTCTGCTAAATCACTAATTGCATGTATCATGATGATGGAAATTAAAAGTCATAAATAAGATATAGATAATTTTATTATGGAAATTAAAGGTCATAAATAAGATATAGATTATTTTATTAATTGCAAAAAAAAATTTATATAGAGAATATTTTCAAAATGTGAAATAATTAAAATAAAATAAAGAATATACATTCAACAGGGAATGCAAAGTCGAAGCTAACCAGAATTATCACTAAGAAGAAAATGGACTAGACACCTTGTAATAGGGATGAAATGAAGAGCTCATACCATCACACAAATTTCCTAAAAAATATGACTAGCATTACAATTGAGTACATTTCAAATTTCTACAAAATATGTAAGCACATGCAGCCAAAAAAGTAAACGTTACTGAAAAAAGAGGTTGTGAAAAGAAACCAGAAAATTGGTAGAAACTATTTCCATTAATGGTGTTCAAATAAAGAACACGTTAATAATGAACTATATAGAAAAATATAAACATGTGATTAGAAAAAAATACAAAATAGATCTTCAACCAGAAGTAATAAACAGACATGGGAAGAACTCAGGAAGCGTTTCTCATCATCTTTGAAGTACTCCACCTTTAAGGATATTGCATAAATATGAAAATAATTGAATGACAGGGCATAGAAGGCCACTAATACAAAACTGAATCTTTATGTTATGAATTTGTCCCCTATTTTGTTGATGAGCATGACATATAATTTACATGAAACACTTTAACACCATCTATGAAGCTATGGGAATAAAACCGTCCAATATTCTACTAAATTTCTAATCTCGTGTTACAAGGAATCATTTAAAATTCTAATCTCGTTACAAGGAATTATTTAAGGGTTTGTGCACGAAGTTGAGGGACCCATTAGGAGCAATTCTGCACCTAAATATGGATATTTTTCACGGCTCTCTACAGCATGACATACATGACCATTATTGACGAAATTTTAGGCATAGATAGAATTTTTTATGCAGATTCCAAATATGTAATTAAAAAAAAAATATATTGAGATTTTCTATTTATTTCCTAATTTTCTAGTTTCATCACTCCGTTTGTCAAAAAACATACTGTTAGTGTTTATTCCGTAACTTTTTCATTTCACAACCATTTTAAGAAAACATTGTATGCTACACTAGAAGACACCGACCTCTACATGCTATAAAAAATCCAAGTTGAAATAACTGGATTAAAACCTTCAAAGGCTGCACCCACATTTGATGTATATTTCTCGAGGTTTGATCACTTACATAATTAAAAAAAATAAAAAATTAAACATTTAATTTTGGAAAAATAGCGCTGCACTAGTGCTGCAGATTCTATACATGTCTACCAATTTTTGTATCCCGAAACCATCATTTAGGCATCGAAAGACTGCACCCACAAAAACATATACCTTATCATTTGCCAAAAAAATAAAAAGTAACTGTTAGAAAACATGGAATTTGACATAGTCATGTAAAATTTCAATACTTAAAACTTATATATTCCGAAACGTGACTCAATTTCCTACATTTCATCTTTTTTACTCGATGCAAGATATCTTGTGTAAGAATGTCAAAAAAACCAAGTAATTTGAGGGATGCCTAATTTTTCATTTTTTTATTGCATCTAACGCACCAAAAGTGACCCTCATTGCTTGCACATGCCCTTAAAAAACCAGAGAGTTAGAGTAAGATGTCTCCGTTAATGTTGTTCAAACAAACAACAAGCTAATTGTTAATCATACAGAGACATGGGCATAATTAGAAGAGAATGAAAAATATATATTCGACGAGAAGGAATGCATATACATAGATAATAAGAGTTAACATGAAAAATAAACTAGACACAACCCACTCTTAAATAAAAAAGAAATAAATTACTTTTCCTCCTCGACATTCCACCTCTAAGAGTTTTGAGTAGTGAACAAAAGAGGGTAAAACAAATCACAAGAAATACAAAAGTTAAAAGTAAGCCATGGAAATTTACTTGTATTTTATTGATGAGCAATGCATTTAATTTCCATCAACAAATTGTAATAGCTTTGAAAGTAAGCATTCAAATATTCCTATATGTTTCTGGTCATATCCATCCTGGATATTCAAGGTTACAGAGATCAAGAATTTGTAAATGAAACTAGAAAAATAGTGAAACAACCTACATTATCATTGTTCAAACATAGCATGTTGATCATGAACAGAAAAATAGTGAAACAACTTACATTATTATTGTTCAAACATAGCATGTTGATCAAGAACAGTGGAGCACGTTCCAACTTCTTATGTGTAACATTTCCAAAGTGTTACTTGGCTGCATTTCAACTAAGGGATCTGCATACGAAAATATAGCTACAACAAATGACAGATCTCAAGAAATAGAAAAAACTAATGCAGTCCCCAATTTCACCCTTTCATAAAATTGTAGCTATCATTAGTAATGTATCATGTTTGCAAATGAGCATCTCCTTTAACTTTCATTTAAAAATCAATTGCAATTGAGATAAACCGTTCTAATATTCTGTTAAATTTCAATCACATCCATGCAAGAAACTAAAAATTTCTAAAAAGAAGCCAAAAATGCAGGAAACTAAAAGATTATAAAGAATTTCTAAAAGGAAACCAAAATTTTAGAGAAAACGGATTCCATCAATGTTGTTCAAAACATGAAACAGAGAGCACAAGTGATAATGGCCATGCTAAATAGAGATAATAAAAATCAATCATAGATCATTGAACTCATTTGGACATTAACACTTCCTTTTATTGGTGAAGCTTACATTTAACTCCCATAAACAAATAAACAGGAGATTTGAAAATAAAACTAAGCATTCCATAAACAAGAAATTTGAGAATAAGTCTAAGCACAAGAGATTTGAGAGTAAGATTAAGCATTCCAATATTTCACTAATTTTTGAATCATATGCATCCAAAAGGTTACAAAGAATTTGTAAAAAGAAAACGAAAAACTAGCATACACATCATTTTTCTTGTCCTCTTGGCAATGTTTCATCTGGAAGGGCTTTGCATAGCAACAAAATCATAAAGGAAAATCAGGGGAAATAAAAAATATCCATACAAAACTCAATCGCGGAATTTCTTATAATTAATTTTTTTCACTAGCACTCTATTCTGTTAGATGAGATTCCATACAAAACTCAATCGTAGAATTTCTTATAGTTAATTTTTTTCACTAGCACTCTATTCTATTAGATGAGCCTCACATTTAACTTATGTAAACAAATAAATTTCTTATAATTAAGTTTTTTCACTAGCACTCTATTCTGTTAGATGAGCCTCACATTTAACTTATGTAAACAAATAAATAGTCGATTTAGTAGATATTGGACTGACATTCCAATATCACGCAAGATTTTTAATCACATTAATCCCAAAAATTATAAGGTTTCAAAGAATTTGTGAAAGGAAACAAAGCAAATAGTCTTCCGTCAAATTTGTTCAAACAAAGAACATAGTGATCATGCACCATTACACATAGACATTTAAAAAAACACAACATAACATAGACATTTAACAACAAGGAGTACACACAGAAATATACAAATAAACAAGAAAATATAGCAGAGGACTTGTAACTCAAAGTTGATGAACTTCATAAACATTTCTCATCACCTTGGTAAGTTTCCAACTCTAAACGGGATCGCATATCAACAAAAGGTGTTAAAACAAATCACACATGATTTAGAGAACAATCCATGCAAATAAACATGGATCGGAGTGTATTTTACTCATAAACATGGCTTTTGATTTCCACGAATAAATTAACAATGACTTTGACAATTTAAACATTGCAATATTCTGCTAAATCACTAATTTCATGTATCATGATGATTGAAATTAAAGGTATATATAATTTTATTAATTGCCAAAATGTAAAAAAAAATATAGTAGAGAAGAATTATGCATCAAAATGTTAAATAGTTAGAGTAAAATAAAGAATAAAAAGTCAACATGGAATGCAAAGACTAGAATTAGCATGATGAAGAAAATGGACAAGACACCTTGTAATAGGATGAAATGAAGACTCGTACCATCACACGAATTTCAAAAAAGAATCTAATGAGTTTTACTATTGATTACATTTCAAATTTATGCAAAATATCTAAGCACATGCAACCATGAAAATAAAGGTTATAGAGAAAAGAGGTTGTAAAAAGAAACCAGAAAATTGGCAGAAATTGTATCGATTAATGGTGTTTAAATAGAGAACAAGTTAATCATGAACCATACACACAAATATAAACATGTGATTAGAAAAAATACAAAACAAATCTTCAACAAGTAATACACAGACAGGGGAAGAACTTAGGCAACCTTTTTCATCAGCTTGGAAGTACTATACCTTTTAAGGATATTGCATAAGTATGAAAAGAATTGAATCACGGGGCATAGAAGACCACCAATACAAAACTGAATCTTTCAAGTTGTGAATTTGTCCCCTATTCTGTTGATGAGCATGACATATAATTTCCATGAAACACTTTAACAACAACTATGAGAATAAAACAATCCTATATTCTACTAAATTTTTAATCTAGTGTTACAAGGAATCATTTAAAAAACCAGAAAATCATGGTAAGTTGCCTCCATTAATGTTGTTCAACTACAAGACATGGGCATAATTAGAAGAGAATGCAAAATAAATATTCAACAAGAGGGAATGGACATACACAAATAATAAAAATTAGCATGAAAAAAACTAATAAACACAAACCACCTCTAAATAGAATTAGCATAGAAATAAGTAACTTTGCCAGCATTCCTGGTCGAGATTCCATCTCTAAGAGTTTTGATGAACAAAAAAGGGTAAAACAGATCTCAAGAAATACAAAAGTTAAAAGAAAGCCATGCAATTTACTTAATCAACCAATTTCCTGGACTGTTGGATTGTAATCTATTGATGAGCAACACGTTTAATTTCCATCAACAAATCATAATAGTTCTAAAAGTAAGCATTGGAATATTCTTATATATTTCTGATCATATGCATCCTGGAAATTAAGTTTATAGAAATAAAGAATTTGTGAAATGAAACCAGAAAATTAGTGAAACAACCTCCATTATCATTGTTCAAACATAGCACGTTGATCATGAACAGTGGACATTGGAATAAAAATAAGAAAGAACAAAAAAACATTCAACAACGTGTAATTAAAAGAAAGCACAGACCATCAACAACAAAACTAGAAGAAAAAACAGAACATAAATCACATAATCAATGGTAGGAATTTGTATTAATGTTATCCATACATATACTAAACACATTAACAAATATATATAACCAGAATAAAACAAAGAATAGTAGGGAATATTGACAAAGATAAAAGGGAGTAGAAAATAGAACAAAATAGGTTGTAAACAAAATCCAGATAATTTATGGAAGCAATTTCCATTAATGTTATTCAGATATCAACTACATCTCCGAACATCTAAAATAAAGTAAAAAAACATAGAAGAGCAATTCAAACACAGGTAATATAGATAGAGATAACAGGGATAAAATGAAGAAGAAAATTCACCACATAACTAAAAAATAAGTCAAATGAATTCGTAATCACCATGGCCGCATTTGACTTCGAAGGGTTCTGGATAGAAAAAAAAGTCTCAATACAAATCATGAGCAATAGAAATAACTGATGCAAAAATGAGCACACAATTTCCTAAAATTGTTGCATGTTGATTACATAATCTCCATGAACAAATTAACCACAGTTCATTAAGTAAACATACATTCCAATATTCTGCTAAATTTCTTACCGGTAAATTAAAGTTAGAGAAAAATAAATGTTAAAAGGAAGCAGAAAACTGGTAGAAACCTCTCCATTGACGTTGTCGAAATAGAGTACAAAACTATGATCCGAAGAAACTAATAGAGAACGGGAACTACACTTATTAGTTCATCACAAACATCTAAGCAAAAAGGGCAACTTCTACATCCACGAAAAAAGGGCAAATTAATAGAGAATAGAGACTTCAAATTAATAGAGAACAGAGGCTTCAAATGCACTCGATGACTTCAAGCCATCAGATGAAGCAAATGAAAAAGCACTGCATCACAGACATCCAAGCAGGCACAAGCTCAATAGAGAATACAAAACTATGATCCGAAGAAATTAATAGAACAGGGACTGTACTTGATGAATTAAAGTCATGAGATAAAGAAAGAAGCGAACGACATCCAAGCTCTGCAACATAGACATCCAGGCAGGCACAAGCTCAATCAATACTAGAGAGAACTTATAAATATTGTCGATTGCCTACTTTTTTCTTTTCTTTACTGGAAAAGCATTGCTTTCTTTTTTTCTTTTCTTTTCTTTATCGAAAAAGCATGTCCAGGGAAAACAGTTTCAGATGCATCCTGTTCGAATTTATTTAAATTTAGAATGTTTACCATATACTTGAGATGTGCTCCATATTGTACATTAGCTTGAACATATAACAATATTAACTATTTAAAAATATCCCTTCAACATAGGTGGAGGATCAACATAGGCATTTTTAAAATATACATTAAATCAAAACAACTACCTTTACATTATACATGTATGCATTTGTCATCTAGCTAAAATGTCTTATGAGGGATGCAGTTTTGAATGTAATTTGTAAAATTCATTGCTTCGACCCAAAAAGAAGGTGCCATGTTCTTTTGGACTAGATCATGCAGATGACCATCTCTTTCAATGTTTTTTTTTTCAACAACATCTTTATATTGAGGGGTATACATAACAAATTAATGTTAAATGTCAAGTTCTATACAAAAATATTTGAATGTATGATTGACACACTTCATCCTATTAGCTATGCATTTTTATTTATAGAAAAAGAGGATTACTTCTCAACAAAATATTTGAAGGATTTGAAAGTAGCAAAGACCTCAATCTTGTACTTATGAAAGTACACCCAAGAGTGATGTAAGAAGTTATCAATAAAGGTAAGTGCATACTTTTCATTGGAAAATGCATGAGTTGAAAATGACATTAGATCACTAAAAATCAAGTCAAGAGGTTTGGTAGCATGCAAGGCCTTACTTTAGGAAAAGGATCCTGATGTTGTTTGCTAATAATGAAACCTAGACAAACTCCATCACTGCAAGCGGTTTTAGGAAGACCAAGCACCAAACTCGGTTTGCTCAACTGTTACAAATACCTATAGTTCATATGTCCAAATATTTCATGCCATAGAAAGTGGTCAAAGAATGAGTGCGCGCTATGAAAGAGGAACCTGAAAAAGGCTCAAAACTATTGAACTTATACAACTGATAACTATGATTAGTCCTACTAGAAGCAACAACAATTTATGGATTATGTAGCATAGTAACATAATTTGGCCGTGTACGAAATTTGGAACAAATTTGAATTCGTTGAATATTCGATGTAGGTGTAATACGGATACAGATTCTTACTAGTGGCTAATTAAATTTTGAAAACCAATTTAAAAAAAAACTTTAATTATTTAATCACTATAAAACAAAAATACCATTCAATTTCATATTTTCTTATTAAGATAACTATTAATAACTAGTTGCATCATCTCACACTCCCATATCCCAAGTTGTTGAGATTTTATATTTTTGTTTTTTAAATATATGTTTCATTTTATTATATAAATGTCTATGTACATTTATGGTATATTTGTGAATATTTGATTAAAATATTATATATAAGTAGTCTACTTTGGTATTTTAATCGTATTAGATTTTTTCATTACGTATGTTCACCACACAATGAGGCCTAAATTTCATTGTCTTCCAATCACCAAAGAGAATTTTTTGATAAAGAGAGTCGATTAACAAATATTTCAAGAACAAGGAGAACATCATTGATGCAACCATTAGCAAACTACATAGTATCTCATCCTAAAACATAAAGTCATGCAAAGTCTCCAACTACAATCTACAAAATGCGATGCAAAATGATGCATCTCATGAGTGAATCATATGGTGTGAGGTGCCAGAATCAAGGATTTAATAGTTGTCTGAAGATGCATATAAGGCTTGAGTAGATAGTGCATGTAATTTACCAGAAGAAGGTTTGTGCACTGATATTTTGTGCTCAACGTGACTTCATTCATGGTTCTAGTTTGATCCAACATTTAGATTCATTGTGCCTAAGTATGCCACAAAACTGCAACTTACACTTGATTTCTTCTTTGTCTTGGAGTAAGACTCACCGTGGACTCACTGCATACTAAAGATGAAGAACCAGAGCATTTTAAATTATGTTAGGATTGGTGGTAGGCTTATGTGTTGGATGTCATGTCAAAATCGTAGGATGATAGTTTAGATTGATGTGTATTTTCTAAGTTTAGAAGTGAGTAGTTTGAGATCCCGGTTTGCAGGATATAAGATGTGGTTTGTTTGACTCTATGTTCAACTATTTATTGTAATCTTCTTTCATGAGTTAATTGAATTGGTTTAACCATTCCTGGGTATGAGCGAGCCTCTGTGCTCTGCAGTCTACCTATGTAATATCTTAGTTGGTATCAGAGCTGGAGGGAGTGTTGTGGAGCTGTTGTGTGAGAGATTGTGCTATCAAGCCATCATAGATGACTTAGTGTTTGGACAAGCCACTGTTGGACTGTAAGGAAGTCTGTTCCATCTGTATGGGTGAAGAGTGACACGTCTTGCCACTGATTTGAAGTGTCACTGTTGTGAAATCGTGAAGACATAGTAGGGATTCCATCTTGTTGTGTATCCACCAGCATTTATTCTGTCAGAAGAGGATGGGAATTTGAAGAAAGAAGGCGATCTTGCTACTATCGTATAGCTCCCCGCTACTAAGAATTTATATCCAAACCACTAAGACGTTGAGGTTGAGCTTCCTAGACCGAAACATTGATATTTGCAGCAGAGAAGGAGCATTTGTGAAGTTGGGTCGTTGTGCGTGGAAACCTGGAGAATTGTTGGTGCCGGTTATTGGAAGGTGCTGCTACATATTCATAGCTGTTGCAGATTTAAGTTGGTTGATTGTCGATTGATCTGTGCTTTGTGTGATAGGGGTTTCCCATGAAGAGAAAGAGAGAGGAGCTTGCGCTGTTAGAAGCCACAAGGAGAAGGAGCGACGCACCTCCCAAGAAGGAAAAGCGCGACGAAGACACAGGCTTCACAAGATAACATTGCGGATGTGTTGGGGTAAGACATGGTTCCCGAGAAGGTGAAGCACGTCAGTGACGTAGACCACGAAAGGATGAAGCGTGATAGTAAGCTATTCCTTACAACGATTTTCAGTGCCGCAGCCCCCGACGCAGTCTGCTAGTGTTCAAGGTGAGGCACTGCTAATTTTTTATTTTATTTTTGGGCATAAATTGAGTTTGGCCATCTTCGGATCAGGTGAAATAAGATAAAATGGAAAATATGCCTCTTGCCGATTCATACATAAATGAAGCTTCTAAATTAAATGGTGAAAATTATGTTAACTGGAAATTTAAGGTAATGAGCGTTCCTATAATGTGTGGTCAATTGTGACTGGTGATGAGGTCAAGCCCACGGCTGCTGCATCCATTCAAGACTAGAATAGGCGGGAGTCAAAACCTAAGGTGATGCTGTGAATTTCTGTCAAAGATAATATAATCCCTCACATAAGAAATCACGAGACGTCCAAGGCAACATGGGATACCCTCAAAGGTCTGTATGAAACTACATATGCAAATAGGATCTTATTTCTGAGATGCAAATAGGATCTTATTTCTGAAAACTAAGTTGTTATCTATAAGAATGGAAGCTAATGAAGGGGTAAGTAAATTCATTTCTCTCATTAAATATCTGAGTGATAAGTTGGTTGATATCGGCTAAGTGGTAGATAGTACTGATTTAGTAACTATCACTCTGAAAGGTTTAGTGCAAGATTACAAAGTTTTAATCTCAGCAATTGCATCAAGATCGAAACCCCCTACTTTTGAAGAGCTCATGGGGATCCTTCTACAAGAGGAAGAAATAATGAACAACTATGATCTGTATGTTAATGGCTTAGGTATGGCACTGATTGCAAGAGGGAGAAATGCACATAGAGGTAAACCGTGGAACATAAACAGAGGAAAGTTTCATGCAAAGAAGAAAGCTATGGCACAACCCGATTCTTATGTTAATAGAAGTGTTGAATGCCATTATTGCGGCAAACCATGACATCTTGCTAGAAATTGTTTTCAAAAGAAGAATCGTGAATCGAAACAAGGATACATAAATCACAATGGAAATTTTGTGCATAAAGACACCCCAGATAGTCATGGATTTAAAAATATTAGATTGTTCATTTATGAAGCTACATTGTCTGCTGATATGGATGATGAAAATGCATGGTCCATTGATTCGGGTGCATTTGCACATATGTCCTGTAAGAAAGAATGGTTTGATGAATACCATGAGAAGATTGATGGCACTCATATTTATTTAGGTGATAGTAGGTCACATAAAGTGTAGGGTTATGGAGTAATAATTGTAAACTTACCTAATTGTTGATGTATATGTAACTTCGGAATGTATTTCATATATATTTATTGTACCCTTATTAGAGATGTGTTATTCCTCTATAAGGAAGTGTCGTCATGTGGATTGACAAGTGTCGCAAGTGTGTGTACTTTCCGATAGGTTATTAGACCACCATGTGTGGGGTCGGCCCTGAATTATATATTATATTGTGGATGTACCTAGCTAGACAAGTCGGCCCCATAAGGTCACTGGGAAAACATGTTAGTATAAATAGAGATCAGGAGATCTCTATTTAGATCATTCGGAAAGTCATCTCTCTCTCACTCAGAAAGTGGCGCACTAGTGAGGAGGAGGATCATCTGCTTCTAGGAGACTATCTCAAGTGTATTTTGGTTGTACTTTGGTTGAGCCATTGCTCTCTCTATCTCTGAGGAAGTTGTGGGATTTTTCACCTTAGGGTTTTCCCCATGGAAACTCTGTGTCTCTTGTCTCTCATGCTTTTGATTCTTGTGATGCTTGTCATGCTTATTGTGAATGTTATGCATTGATATACTGTATATGTTATTCTCTCAGTGAAGATCCTAGAGTATTGTGAATTAATGCTCAAAAATCAAAATTTAACATGGTATCAGAGCTAACTTGAGAAGAAGACATTTTGCAGTGATAGAATCTTGAGTTTCTTGTTTATTGGGTTTCTCTCCACATATTTTGGAAAAGCAGTATAGTAGATTGACTCTACTCATCAAGGAGAATCTATCTGTCCAATCAGAATTCAATTCTGAGCATTTTCAGATTTGCCCCTAAAACTTAGGGTTTCCACAAAAATATGATTTTCTGAAATTTGAAGACATAGCTGGGAGATCCTTGCAAAAATCGAAGTTTAGATCTTTGGATCGAGATTTTTGGCTAGGTAGATCTCCGGGAAACTCAAACCCTAATTCAGGGCTCTCCCTAGTTAACCCGGGAGGACAAAAAGGCAAATCTGAAGGGTAAAGCTTTGCTGATATCAAATTCTGAATACACAAGGATGATCATCTCATCAAGGTGCATCTTTCTATCCTTTCAAAAAATTGAAATTCATATTTTGAATTTTTAGGGTTTTTCGACAAACCCTAATCCAGGACCAGATCCAGTTTTCAGCATTTCAAGTGGTAAGACCTAAATCTTTTCTATTTCCATTTGAAGTACTCTTTAAGATGTCTCACCACACCAAGCTTGAGGATAAGCTTGAAGGAGCTGATAAATTCTGAGCTTGGAAGTATAGGATTGGGTTAATCCTGGAAGAGAATGAGTTGGACTCATATGTAAAAGAAGACATCCCTATCCCAGAGGATGAAGAGGCTAAGGTATTGCATAAGAAAAACTTGGTCAAGGCAAAGAGAATCATTGCTGATTCTATCAAAGAACATCTCATACCCCATGTGTCTTCTCTAAAGACACCCAAGGAGATGTTTGACTCTTTGTCCAAGCTATTTGAAGGGAAGAACATAAATCAGAAGATGACCCTGCGGAACCAATTGAAAGGAGTAAAGTTTCAGAATGGAGAAACCATTCAATCTTATTTTTCAAGGGTCTCCCAAATCAAGGAACAACTAGAAGCAGTGGATGAAATGGTGGAGAATGGTGAAGTGGTGATGACCACTCTAAATGGCCTACCCAGGTCATGGGATTCCTTTATTCAAGGAATTTGTGCAAGGAAGAAGTTGATCTCCTTCAACAAATTGCGGGAAGAATGCTCTCAAGAAGAAGCTAGGCTTGTGGCCCGAGAAGAAAAGATGGGAAATGAAGATCAAGCTCTCACAGCATATGCCAGGAAAGGAAAGTCCAAGAAGGAATCATCTCATAACAGAAGATTCTCACACCACCATTATCGTAAAGATAAGAAAGATCTCAAATGCTTCAATTGCAATGAGAAGGGACACTTTGCTTTAGATTGTCCCAAGAAGAAGAAAGACAACAACAACAAATTCAATAAGAAGAAGAAGAATAACAAAAGAAGATATCATGCTCATGCTGCCGAAGATGATGAACCCCCAAAGAAGAAGGCTAGGGTAGAAAGTGATAGTGATGATGACTCATCAAGTGAAGAAGAGTATGTTCTAATTTCTTCTCTCATAGGTACTATCTCCCATGGTTGTAATGATTGGTTGATTGATAGTGGGGCTTCCAAACACATGACTGGGTTTAAGGAATCTTTTGTGAATCTATCTGAACATGAATCACCCCATAAGGTGAAACTTAGGGATGATTATCAATACCCAATCAAAGGAAGTGGTGAAGCCTCCTACAACCTAGATTCTGGAAAATCTTTGAAGATGAAAGAAGTCCTTTATGTACCTGGGCTCAAGAAGAACTTACTCTCCATCTCTGCATTGGATGCAAAAGGTATGAGGGTTGCATTTGTGGATGGCCAAGTCCTAATGTGGCCAAAAGGAAAGAACATAGATGATGCAGTAGTGATTGGAGAGCAAGAGGGAGGTTTGTATAAATTGAAGGGACAACCTGAACATGCCATGGTACATGAATCCATGGAGCCAAGTGAACTTTGGCATAGAAGACTTGCTCATATGCACTATAGGGCACTTCCAATTGCAAGCAAGGCTGTAGAGGGTCTTCCTGAGATCAAGACCAAACATGAAGGTGTTTGCAAAGGATGTGCAAAAGGTAAGAACATTAAGAAGACTTTCCCAAGCAGTGAAAGTAAGGAAAAAGACATCCTGGAAATCATCTACTCAGATGTATGTGGTCCTATGTCATCCAGTTCTCTGAGTGGGTATGTTTACTATGTCTCATTTATTGATGACTTCTCCAGGAAGACTTGGGTATACTTCTTGAAGAGCAAAGATGAGGTGTTTGATAAATTCAAGGAATTCAAAACCTTGATGGAGAATCAAACTGACAAGAAGATCAAAACATTCAGATCCGACAATGGTGGAGAATTCACCTCAGGTGACTTCAAGAAGCTTTGTAGTGATTCAGGGATTAAGAGGGAGTTGACTGCTCCTTATAATCCTCAACAGAATGGATTTGCAGAAAGGAAGAACAGAAAAATCATGGAAGCAGCAAGGGAAATGCTGCATAACCAGGATCTACTTATGCATATATGGGCAGAAGCAGCTAGAACAACTGTATATGTGCAGAACATAACACCCCACAAGATATTGGATAACAAGACACCAGAAGAGGTATTTTCTGGTAAGAAACCTGAAGTTAGCCATCTCAGAATATTTGGTTGTCCAGTATACACTCATGTCCCAAAGGAAAAGAGGACTAAACTAGATCCTTCAGGGAAGAAGGGTATCTTTGTGGGTTACAGTGAAAGCTCGAAGGCTTACAGAATATACTTTCCAGGGTTCAAGAAGATTGATGTCAGTAGGGATGTAACATTTGATGAAAACTCAGCCTTCATCAAATCAAGGAAGGAACCTATCGAAGTTTATGAAGAACCTAAGGAAACTAGATTTCAAGACACTACCATGACTGAAGCAGTTCCAGAAGTTGTTCGTGAGTTTGAAGATCCGCAAGAACCTGTAGATCCACCCCGTGAGGATAACTCTCACAAGAGGAAACCTGCATGGGCTAGAGAGCTCATTCAATATGCAGAAAGATTTGGCATTCTAGAAGAAGAACACAGAGCAAAGAAGAGAACCAGATCACATACCAGCTATGTTGCTTTACTCTGTGACATTATGAACAAAAAGCCTTCCAATTATGAAGAAACAACGGAAAAGAAAGAATGGAAGGATGCCATGGTTGAGGAATACCAATCAATAATGAAGAATGATGTTTGGGATGTTGTACCAAGACCTAAAGAGAAGTCTGTTGTGACTTCTAAATGGATCTACAAAATCAAGCATGCTGCGGATGGTAGTGTAGAGAAATACAAAGCAAGATTCGTAGCTCATGGCTTCTCTCAGAAAGAGGGAATAGATTATGAAGAAACTTTTGCACATGTAGCCAGGTATACTTCCATCAGAACAATACTTGCCCTGGCTACAGCAATGAAATGGAAAATACACCAGATGGATGTCAAGACTGCCTTCTTGAATGGTGTAGTTGAAGAGGAAGTATATGTGGAGCAACCACTCGGTTTCGAAATACATGACAGGGAGTCGTATGTGTGCAGATTGAAGAAAGCCTTGTATGGCTTGAAGCAAGATCCTAGAACTTGGTATGGCAGGATGGACAGTTTCCTATCTAGTTTGGGCTTTACCAAGAGTAAAGCGGATTCCAACCTTTACTACAAGGTTGAGGAAGGGAGTCCTGTGATTCTACTCATGTATGCGGATGACTTATTTGTAACAGGAGATGACAAATTGATTGCAGATATGAAGAGGAAGCTTGCTGCCGAGTTCGATATGAAAGATTTGGGAATGATGCATTATTTCCTAGGTATGGAGGTGTGGCAGAGTACAGGTGGGATCTTCCTTGGTCAAGGGAAGTACACAGTAGATATCCTGAAGAGATTCAGAATGATGGATTGCAAGGCCATGGCCACACCTATGGCATCAAATCTGAAGCTTCTATGTGATGCTTCATCTGAGCTGGTTGATGTCTCTATGTATCGTCAGATGATTGGGTCCTTGATGTACCTGACGAACACGAGACCAGATATTTGCTTTGCGGTGAACACATTGAGCCAGTTCCTGACAGATCCGAGGAGTGTTCATCTGATTGCTGTAAAGCATGTTCTGAGGTACCTGAAGGGTACAGTGGATTATGGGCTCAAGTATGAGGCGAATCAAAAGTTTAACCTGCAGGGTTATGTTGATTCAGATTGGGCCGGCAGTGCTGCAGATAGGAAGAGCACATCTGGGTGCTGCTTCAGTATGGGATTAGGTGTGATCTCTTGGTTTAGCAGGAAGCAGTCCTGCGTAGCACTGCGTATAGCTGAGGCAGAGTATGTTGCAGCCTACTCAGCTAGTTGTGAGGTAGTATGGCTTCGGAAGCTACTGTATGAGTTATTTGATCTCCTGTTGGATGCTACTGGTATCTTTTGTGATAACCAGAGTTGTGTGAAGCTGTCCAAGAACCCAATGTTTCATGACAGGTCGAAACACATAGAGATCAAATATCACTATATCAGGGATATGGTGCAGAGAGGAGCTGTGAAGCTCCTGTATGTTGCGACGGACGAGCAAATTGCAGATGTGCTGACGAAGCCACTAGCCAGGGTGAAGTTCGATTACTTCAGGGAGAGGCTTAGTGTTCTTCAGATTGATGACACTTCGAGGAAGAAGTGATGGACACATTTGCTGAAGCCATTCCAAGCATGTTGGAACCAGGATCCTTCACATGGCTGTGGATGTAAGCGTTGGATGATGAGCATCAGGATGATGTTCTGGTTTCTGCTTTGTATGATTAGTTGGATCATTTTTATATGTATATGTATGTACGCATCATGTTGGATGCTGGATATGATCAGTTGGATCATTTATATGTATGTACGCATCATGTTGGATGCTGGATATGATCGGTTGGATCATGTGTATGTATTTTGTATAAACATCATGTTGGATGCCTGGACCATGTATCTGTATATGTATCAGGTGGATACATTGTATGATCAGGTAGATCATGTATGTTGATATGTATCATGTATTTATATTTGTATTAGGTGGATACATTGTGTGATCAGGTGGATCATGTATGATGATATGTATCAGGTAGATACTTGGTATGCATCAGGTAGATGCATTGTATGATCAGGATGATCATGGATGACGAGTTTCACGATGTTGCTCCAGATGACATGCAGTATGATGTTGCAGTGATGATGATCAGGATGATCATGTGTACATCAGGAAGATGTATGGTGAGTATCAGGTTGATACTTTGTGGCCGTGGAACAGGTTGTGCAGATAAGCAAGTAATTTCTGCCCTGGGAGATTTGCAGATAGTCTTTCGAGGTTTTTCCTACGGCATGTAATTTGTACCTTGGGATATCTGGAAAATGCTCTTTCGAGGTTTTGCTTGGGAGGACATATAATTTGTGCCATGGGAGATCTCTAGATAGTCTTTCGAGGTTTTTCCTATGGCATGTAATTTGTGCCCTGGGATATCTGGTAGATGCTCTTTCGAGGTTTTGTCCTATGGCATGTAATTTTTGCCCTGGGAGATCCGATAGGTTGAGCCGTGTGCTCGTAATCAGTCCTGGGATGCTCTTTCAAGGTTTTTCCATGACCACATGTAATTTGTTCCCTAGGAGATCCGATAGGTTGAGCCTTGTGCTCGTAATTAGTCCTGGGATGCTCTTTCGGGGTTTTGTGGTGACCACATGTAATTTGTGCCCTGGGAGATCCGATAGGTTGAGCCTTGTGCTCGTCATCAGTCCTGGGATTCTCTTTTGAGGTTTTGTGGTGGGGTCACATGTAATAAGTCCTGGAGATCTGGACAGGATGAAAAAGGCCTCAAATGCTCTTTAGGGTTCTTTCTAGTCAAGAGACTCTTTTAAGGTTTTGTGACGCACGTAATAAGTCCTGAGATTTCCATAGTATGGCCAGTGATGATGAAGACCTGTAGGTGATGGGACTACATCCAGTATGAAAAAGGACTGGCTCTGTAGAACTTCCTATGACGAGTAGAGTCAGAGATTGGTTGAGATAGCAGCAGCAGTGACGATGATGATGATGATGCATTGATGATGATGATCCCGAGAAGAAGACTTGTCTAGTAGATCTGTGTCGAGAAATACCTTCCTAGTTAAGAGGGAGTGTTGATGTATATGTAACTTTGGAATGTATTTCATCTATGTATTTCATATATATTTATTGTACCCTTATTAGAGATGTGTTATTCCTCTATAAGGAAGTGTTGTCACGTGGATTGACAAGTGTCGTAAGTGTGTGTACTTGCCGATGGGTTATTAGACCACCATGTGTGGGGTCGGCCCTAAATTATATATTATATTGTGGATGTACCTAGCTAGACAAGTCGGTCCCATAAGGTCACTGGGCAAACAGGTTAGTATAAATGGAGATCAGGAGATCTCTATTTAGATCATTCAGAAAATCATCTCTCTCTCACTCAGAAAGTGGCGCACTAGTGAGGAGGAGGATCATCTGCTTCTAGGAAGATATCTCAAGTGTATTTTGGTTGTAATTTGGTTGAGCCATTGCTCTCTTTATCTCTGAGGAAGTTGTGGGGTTTTTCACCTTAGGGTTTTCCCCACGGAAACTTTGTGTCTCTTGTCTCTCATGATTTTGATTCTTGTGATGCTTGTCATGCTTATTGTGATTGTTATGCATTGATATACTGTATATGTTATTCTTTCAGTGAAGATCCTAGAGTATTGTGAATTAATGCTCAAAACTCAAAATTTAACACTAATGGGAAAATGAAGCAGATTCATAATGTTATGTATGTCCTTGGCATTAAAATTAATCTAATATATGTTTCTACTATTACTGATAATGACCTGAAAGTGAAATTTGGTAAGTATCAGTGTCATATTAAAGATATTTGAGATCATTACAGGATTGTTGCTACAAGATGTAGAATTGGCGGTTTGTATAAGTTGGATGTGAGCAAGAACAGTCATCAAGCATTGATATCCACTGCAATGAAATCTGAAGAAATTTGGCATCAAAGGTATGGGCACATTAACCATAATGATCTAATGTTATTGCAAAATAAATCTATGGCTGAAGGTCTTCTTGTTATAAAAAATGAACATATTGAATGTAGAGCATGTGCACTTGGGAAACAACACAGGGATGAATTCCCTATACACAAAGAGAAAAGAAAAACTCAATTGCTTGAATTAATTCATATTGATGTATGTGGATCTATGCAAACTAGATCTCTTGGTGGTGTATGGTACTTTCTCATCTTTGTTGATGACAAATATAGGTATACTTGGGTCTATTTCATAAGAAGAAAAGGTGATGTCTTTGAGTACTTTAAGGAATTCAGAACTATGATTGAAAAACAGTCAAGAAAATGCATTAAAATACTCAGATATGATAATGGGGGTGAATACATTTCTTTAACATTCAACAGGTACTGTAGGGATCATGGAATCCAACAACAATTTACAGTGCCTTACACTCCTAAGCAAAACAGAGTTGCTGAAAGGAGGAACATAACACTGGTGGAATGTGCTAACAGCATGCTTCAAGGTAAAAACATTTGAAATGGTTGTGGTGAGATTTTCTTCCTGCGGGTAAGATGAAAATCCCCTTAGGATTAGAAAAGGCCCCTAGTTTCCTACCCGATATAGAGTTTTTGTGGTGAGATTTTCTTCCTACAGGTAAGATGAAAATACTCTTGGGATTAGAAAAGGCCCCTAGTTTCCTACCCAAGACATAAAGGGAATAAATAGACACTAAAGGCCTCCTAGATCTAGCCCATATAGAAATTAGCAAGCTATGGAAATTGTTAACACCCAAAAAGTGCTCACTAGCTCATTCCCTTATTCACATGACCCATTTGTCCACTTTTCCACCATTTGAGCCTCTAAAGCCATCAAAAGGTCACTAGAAAGACCACAATACACCTTTTTTCCCCTCAAAATATATATTTTTCCTCAAAATACACAAAAAACCCTAAAAAAGGGTCCAAAATCCCCCAAAATCCCCCAAAATATTAAAAGGGAATAAAAATATAAAAAATATTCAAAAAAGGAAAAAGAGGGAAAAAGAGACCTAAACTATGTTGGCCAATACCATTGGTTTCCTTAAAACCATAATGGTATTCCCCATCACCAAAAACTATAAAAATGTGATAGGGGCTCCTCACTTTTCATCCACATTTCATCCTATCCTTATGCTGCCAAATTCCCTTTGAGAGCCATTGCCTCCCATTTCAAGTTTGAAGATCCCAATTGAAGCTTTGGAGAAGAAGAGACCATTGGATATTGGAGCTTCTCAACCTTGGAGTTGCTCAACACCCATCATCCTCACCATTTGAGGTAATATAAAATCAAATATTTTTCAAGATATTGTTTTTCCATAGATCTTATTTCTTATGTTCTTAAATTATATTTTTTTAATTTCATTTACACATGTTAATGTTAGATTAAGTTAAATTAGTTTTTACATACTTTTATTGAGACTGCTGCTACTAGTTAGCAGGTGCATCCTTGCACATGCTTGGTTGAAAAACCAAGCAACAGTTTTTGGCGACTCCGCTGGGTTTTGAACTTAAAATTTTTGCTTTAGATCTTCATTTTAGTTGTTTTTTCCATTTAAAAACTGTAGATCTGCCATACTAGTTAGCTTCTTGATAGCTGCTCTAGCCATTGGCCCTTTTTGCAGCCCAAAATAGCCCGAAATTTCCATTTTTGGGTTCGTTTTTTGCCGGCCGTTTTTTCGTTCGTACATCACAATTTTCAGCATCCACAGTCGCGCGGTCCATCGCGACTATGAGCCTTTTTTCCGCACGGTCCATCGCGACTTTTCAACTTTTTCCCGCGTGGCTCATCGCGGCTGGGCGAACTTTTCCCATGCAGCACATCGCGACTGTTTCACATTTTCCTGCACGGTTCATCACAACTTTTGACCATAGCGCTGTGATTCACATTGTGGCTTTTGACCACATCACCGCGCGGTTCATCGTGGGTTTTGACCCGACAGCCGTGATATTTTTTGTTTCGTTTCGGCCAATTTTTTCAAATTTTGTTTCCCCCAATCAACTTATTTTTCCAGCATCAATTTCTGCAATTTTTTACAACCCACTGTGTTATTATTGCATCATTATTAAATTGATATTTGTTAGATACTTCATTTCTCTTTTTGAAAATTTTCAGTTAATTGAAAGAAAGATTTTTTAAGTATTTATGAGATTCTAAGTTTATACATTGCAAAGTTAGAACCATATTTCTAAACTTGCTTAATATTTTGCCCAAGAAAGACTCTAAAAATCCATTTATTTTTACATCCTTTATTTACTTTACTTTTTAAAGAATCCATATTTTTTGAAAAGGTAATTAAAGCATTTAAATTTGAAACGGTTTTCATCTTTTTCGCAAATTGAATTCATTATTTTAGTTTGTGATTAAATCGCCCATGCAAGGAACATTGTTTTGGTATACACCTACACCAACACACAATCTATCACAATAATTTTAAGTGAGCCTTAAAAATTACCTTAACTCAACCAATATTCTATCCCCACTTGGGGAACACAAAAATAATTTTGTAGCTAGGTAGGACTGAGGGGATAAGTATCCAAATAACACCCCTCACTCATTTTTCATGTTGAGACATAGTGATTGACATTTAGGGTACCAAAATCCCTTATTATTTGTTGACATGGTTTAACACCAATTTATCGGGAAGGCCTCTCCCTTAGGAGGGTTGAAGTAGTCAGACTAGTTCCGGAAGCCTTAGTGGAATACCGCTATCCATTCAGTAATCGAAGGATACCTTTCACAGTTCTCGTTGCACCGCCCTTATGGGAGTACATCGACGATAGAACCAAACTACAGATTCACCCAACCGAACGTGTCATGAATGGTGTATCTTAGTGGCCCAACTTTTAGGATTGTCTACACGGTATCCCTCTCGGTAGGGGGATATCTAGCCTTCGATTCTACAATTTATATTGTCTGACTTGGATTTCATCACCTTGCAGAGGATATACCTTGTCGAGTCATAATACTTTTTAGTTAGGTGTTTTGCATGCTCTATTACCTCCCTTTGGTCATAGAGTCTACCTTTTTCTATTTTTAGCAACTGTTTGCATGTTGGTTTCCTGACCACATTTTTTGATTACTCCACTTACTATAGCACAGCTGTTATAGTAAGTGTTTTTGAGGTTTGTTTTTTGCCTGAGTACCATTTATTTTTTACGCTCCCCTCTTGTGCACACGGTTTCATTAGGGATTTAGAGCTTTCCACTCACCACCGACTAGTAGTCTACTCACAAACTGTCACCATAGATTCCCCGAGACGTTCTTGGCGTTTTCGGGAAGACCCCCCGCAGTACAGTTCGCTTGACTCCACACGTCATTGGAATAGAGCCCCGTCATACGATTCTGACGTGCCTCATTTCACATCAGATTCTGAGGAAAAATCCGAAAATCCCACATACACCACACCCACTAGCCCCATGGTTGGTTCACATTACGACAACTTTTTCACAGGGGTTGTTGGTGGAGAATCATCCACCCCCGCCACCACAACGACCATCACAGCAGCCACACCTCCCTTAGGGATGCCTAATTTGGGACCTACACCTACATTAGGTATGCCTACCATGGGACCTTTGCCCAATACAGGACCCCCACCTAACTTAGGCATGCCCACCACGACAACTATACCTACTATACCCGCTACCACTCACATTCCAACACCTCTTGGACATCTTCCCAACCCATCTGTGACTCCCATTGTATTTGGTGGCGCGGGCCCCTCCCACACTCTTATGGGTGGAGGGCACATACCTCCCATGACAAATATCCCCCTGGGGGGCAGTGGCATAATACCCAACACCACCACTAGCACTTATGCCCCCATGACAACATCACACCCCTCCACCAGTTTGCCATTTATGGCTAGCCTTAACCTACCAGACTTGGCTAGGCTAACAAATGATCCCATCCGACATGACCCTACTTGGCCCCCCATGCCCACAAAGCTCCCCTCAGACATCCCAAAGTTTGAAGGGAAAGCTAGGGAAGACCCTCAGAACCATATCATGTCGTTTCACCTATGGTGTTCCTCAAATTCCATAGTAGATGATTCGATTCGACTCATACTTTTACAAAGAACTTTCACTGGATCCGCAGCCAAATGGTACATTGAGAAGCCACATGGACACATTCCACTTTTACATCCCTCGCCTCAACGTTCCTTCAGTTCTTTCAACTACCTGTACGCTATGATGCAGGAGTGGAAATACTTTTGTCTTGTAGACAGAACACCGCTACACACGTCACTGATCATATCCATGAGTGGCGTAAGGGTCGTAGTCTCTGCAAGATAAATCTTGACGACCGTATCTTTTTGGATTGGTTCCTCAAATCACTCCTTCCACTCATAGCCAAGGACGTGGCTTCTGAATGACCCCAGTCGGAAGAAGAAGCCATTCTAAAAGGACAACAATTTGATCTGATCTACGCCCAGTGTGGCTACTTGTATACCATTTTACCTGACGCTCTCCGTGATGATTCCTCCCAGACTGACACATCGGGGACATCCCATGCCACTGACAGCATCATTGGACAAGTTGCGTCCCACAACCAAACCTTTTCCATTATGCGCAATAATACCAGCCCCGATATTTCGCTGGCCACATCTCACTCCAGAGCTACAACTTCGTATGCTCCCATGGCCCACCTCCACCACACTCATGGACCCTCATGTCCACCACAGTGTTATGGTCACACACCTTCAGCCTATTCACCTCTGGTTGCACCACCTACGTATTACCATCAGCAGGCCACACATGCTCTTGTTCACTCACAAGCCCCAGCGGCTTATTACCCACCACAGGCAGTGCTTGTTGCACGACAACCTCTAGTCACTCCGACTTATCCTCCAAACAACAACAATGCTACCCCTGCCAACCAAAACCCTGATCGACCACCAAAACAGGGTAAGAACCCCAATTTACGAACAAACCACCCATGTTCCATATGCGGGGTATACGACCATTACACACACACTTGCCCCCATTTGGAGCAAGCGCGCCAACTGTGGTTTGATGACGCCCAATGCCAAGGGCACGCGGCACAACTAGCGCCACCTCCTTAACCACAACCTATGGTTCTAGAGAATCCTTTTCCCATACAAGGAGTGGCAAAAACTCGTCCATTGGATCCTCCTCAAGGAACAACAATACCACAACAGCAAATCACATACGCTGCACACACAAACCAACCGATGGATTCAGGTACTCATCATCTCCTTATGATGTCATTGACCGACATGAATCTCCAAACGCGTCGAAACCAATACACCCCCGCTGCACCTAAAAATGTTCTCCCTATGATTGAACAACCAGTTCAGAACACACCTACATCGTTCGTCTCCACAGTCAGACCCAGATTATACAAGGAATCACCTATGACTTCCACATTCCAATCCATCCCACCCCTTTTGAAGATAACTGAGATATCTGATTTGTGCACCCTCTCGCATAACACACAGGTACCAAACCAACAACCCCCTTTACTCTCGCAACCACCCTCAGTGCCAAATCATGTAGGAGCCACACCAATTCATACTATCCCATTTTTATTTGCCCCTTCAAGCACCATTAGCACACCTGTCATGGCTACACTTAATCTCCTAGGATTAACATTAGGACTACCTGTGTGGTACCTACCTGCCCCAACCCCTCCCCTGACACCGAATGTCATTTTACGACCAGTGCAACCCATCAATACTTCTAACCATCCACCCCTTAGTGTAGCAAACATCCAGAACCGACCATCTCCAACTGGGACCACTGCATCAACATCTAGTAATGCTCCTCCTCAACTCCGCTACAATGGGGGCAGAGGACCACAAACCTACACCACTGCACCCACCATCCGCACCCCACCAACAACTCCAAAGTTGGCAAAGAATCCCCCAACAATTTGTGTTCCCCCTAAGTGCTCTTTGTGCTACGATATAGGCCATGCTACCCATCAATGTCCACAACTACCGGCACTTCAAGAGCATATGCAAATGTTGGATGATGACACTAACATTCTAGTTGTCAAACTCGAGCTTCCCCCTTAGCCTCGTGATAAATCTTTGCGTACTAACCACCCTTGTGCGATATGCGGTATCTACGGCCATTATTCACATCACTGGCCCGATATCCCAGATTATAGAGCAGCACTATACGAATTGAATAATGCCGACCTAGAGATATCCCCTCCTCTCATTGAGGAAATTCATCCCCCACCATCTTCCTCCTCAGAAGATATTAACACAATTTACATGGTTTCCAATGGAGACCCCTCTGTCTGGTCGACCCCTTCCATTGATCCCTCCGATCCACATATGAAACCTTTTCAAATCAAAGAGGAAACCACATGTCCACAGCATGGGGGCAGGTCCGATACCTTGCCTACCCATCATCGTTGTCATTCTCGTCGACGATACTGGAGGAATCCACCCTGCAAGGGGAATCCCCCATTATCATATCATCACTTCAGCATGCCACCAAGGCCCACAGCCTCATGGTACACCCCCCCTCCATTAGTTGGTCAATTCCCTGTTGATCCCTCTCTAAAACAACATCTGCACCGCATTGACACCTATGAGTTCGGGGGCATAATAGACTACCTCGAACCTGGGATAGGGGGAATGATCAGTCATTTTGACCCTACCCCATCACATCTATCTCAGCACGTCCATAAGCCCATCGTTCAAACCAACACATATGTGATCCACAATCACAAACCCCATGCACATAGCATGGGGGCAGGTCATTAACCCTGCTCACTTTTTCACATTTGTGATCTAAACCATTTTTGAGGTCACGTGTTAGTTGTATATTTGATTTGATTTGATACGCTTAGTATTTCGCCCCCGTGGGTCATCATTTATCCCCACCATTGCATCCTTCGCTTGGTGGGCTCACCTTTATTTATAACCATTGTTTAACCTCATTTTTCCTTGGACCATTCCAGAGTCATTTGACCTCCGTTTTTCGCACCCTTTGCACCACCAAATTCATATATCTGTGCCCGTGGTGATGCTTGAGATCACTCCTCGCTCTCACCACTGGATTTTTTGGACATCTTTTCACATGTTCGTCGTCGCCTCAGTTTGCGTGCCACATCGACCGTTGTCCATTTTTTACATTCTTTATATCGCCAGATTCAGTTTTCCGTGCTCGTGATGATGCTTGAGATCATTTCTCGCTCTCACCACCAGATTTTTCAGGCATTTTTTTACATGCCTCTCGTCGCCTCGGTTTGCATGCCGCATCGGCCATGGTCCGTTTTTTACGAGTCTTATATCGCTGGATTCAGTTTTCCGCGCTCGTGACGATGCTTGAGACCATTTCTCGCTCTCACCACCATATTTTTTGGGCATTTTTCCCATGCCCCTCATAACCTCGGTTTGCGTGCCACATCGGCTGTCATCCGTTTTGAACGAATTTTATATCACCGGATTTAGTTTTCTGTGCTCGTGACAATGCTTGAAACCATTTCTCGCTCTCACCACCAGATTTTTTGGGCATTTTTCCCATGCCCTGCATAGCCTTGGTTTACGTGCCACATCGGCCGTCATCCGTTTTGAACGAATTTTATATCACTGGATTCAGTTTTCTATACTCGTGATGATGCTTAAGATCATTTCTCGCTCTCACCCCCATAAAGTTTGGGAATTTTTTCAAAATGCCACTCGTCGCCTCGTTTTGTGTGTCACATCAACCGTTCACTACTACATATGGGCGGATTGTTCCACAAAATTTTTCCACGTTTTCAACATTCGTGGGTTTAAAAAATAAAATTTTAACTTTTTTTTTTTGTCAGGGCGAAAAAATCATGGCAATATCCACGTTTTTAAAGTTCCACGAACATTCGTCGATGTAGTGACGAAAAATCTAGGTTTCAGTTTTCGTGGCAACAGGGACGAATGTCGAGGTAAATGCTACATGTATAGTCTCAAAGATCCATAAAATCCCAAGAAAGAGGGGGTTCCTTCAAGAAATGATAAATTAATGCTAAGAAGTCTCAAAATAGCCTCCAAAGGCTATAACTCCAATGCATGCAAAGTCATGCTAAAAAGTGGGCATTATAGCAAGTGGATCCACCAAATACAAACGAACTCCACAAAGTGCTCAATAAGACCCCAAAAAATCGAATTCCTCTCCATAAATCATGCACAAGAAACCTCCTTAGGTGGGATTTGGCTTCAATGGGTGAGAATCCTCCACAAAGTAGGATAGAAACCATACAAAGTGGAACGTTCTTCAAATAAAGGCACAAATTAATGGATATAACACCTCCAGGTTAAATGTTATGACAAAAATTCCATGCACTCATGTGTAGGTGCTCTATAAAGCTAAATGTGCAATGCTAGGGTTCCCTTGAATGTTTTTTACTCCATGCAATGAGACCTCAAAGGGGACGCTCCTCCAAATGTGGCATATAAAACCTCTCAAAAGTTGAGCGTTAATAACCTAGATCCATAAATTGCTTCCGATAACTCCTTCTGTCAGGATTAAACCATGGTATGTACCATATTATCCTCAATATGGTAGACACTTGCTATTACATGAGCTATTTTCCCCAATTGCTCAGTCGTCGAATCGACACCTTCCTCTAGTACACGGTTTAAGATTCTTGGTATTTATTAATATGAAGACCACCGATGCTACTACACTTACAATCTGCGTTCGACTATACGAACTGGGACAAAATTGTTTTTGTAATCTTTATTTTTAAAATGACAGTGTTACTTTACCTTTTTATTTTGTTGCCCTTATCAGCTGGTCTGGAATAAAACAGGAACTTCAACCATATCAAAAGAACTTCAACCATCTATGAATCTCCTCTCTACTTGGTCCACCTATGTTTTACTTATGCTTCACAACCCTTCCCTTTCTCCATCATACGATAGATTTAATATGTATAACGAGATCTAGGGGGAGGGATATAAAGAAGAAGCATCCAGGGTCCTTAATCAACTATTGAGAACAAAAGTTGACTGGAGTCAGAAATTTCTCTTTGCTCAAACCATAACATAGCATGTAACATGTACAGAGTGCTTAAACTTATTCTATCCCAAGTACGTGTGGCATTCATAGTGTTGAATGAAAAATTAAAACATATATTGTTGTCATTGACATTCAATTATGCCGTAGGGTACACAATTAGAGTGACAAAGAAACTTGCTATTAGTTTTCAATCCAATAGAAAATACATACAATAGAAAATAAATTAAATTAAATAAACAAATTATAAAATTAAAACATATATAAAATAATTTAATTTTATGTAATGTATTATATAAAAAAATTTAAAAAATAAATAAAACAAAAACAAAGCATAAACATAAATTGAAAATCCAAATGCCACTGTTCACCTGCTCGCCCATCTGGCACCTGAGAGAACTAGAGATTGCAAGCCCAAACACGCTCGAGACTTGGAGAAACCCGTGCATAGGAGGCACTCCACCAGGCCGCTTGAGACTTGGAGAAACCCGCGCAGAGGAGGCACCCCACCAACCCTCT
Source organism: Larix kaempferi (assembly GCA_027924585.1). Taxonomy (NCBI): domain Eukaryota; kingdom Viridiplantae; phylum Streptophyta; class Pinopsida; order Pinales; family Pinaceae; genus Larix; species Larix kaempferi. The sequence continues at coordinate 3,265,119 of BSBM01001483.1, read as the reverse complement.
CGAGACTTGGAGAAACCCACATAGAGGAGGTAGCCCACTAGCCCGCTCGAGACCTGGAGAAACCCACGTGGAGGAGAAGGAAAATCTTGGAAAAACCCACACATAGGAGGCACCATCAACACAGTTGCAGGAGACACACAAAATGGTACAGTTTCTGGCATTTAAACCCTAGATATGCATAATATTCTCGTTTCAGGGCATTCCAAACTTATCTCCATTTTCGGCACTTGATATCCAAATTAATGGTCATGCAATTGAAACTTAGACAAACCTTACAATGGTCATGCATTGTGATGCACCAACAACTGCAATTCATAATCTAATTTCACTTGAAATCCATTAAATGTTGCTCTGCTATTTTAGGATAGTCAACAGACTTCCATTCTACATCAAAGAAAATGAATCTACTAATTGAACTCCCAAATGTTTTGACGATTGGGGCATTCCATAATTCAACAAGAGGGTTGGGAGTTTGACCCAAATTGGTTGGATGGTGGATTTTTCTCTTATGGGGTCAAACCTTGAAGACCAAGGTTTTAGAGAGAGAATGGAGTTCACCCAAAGCCATTTTCCTTCACAAATTTGAACAACATTATCTCCCTTTTTATATATGAAGGTAAGCCAATCTCTAGACAAAACACACTATTATGGAATGTATCATAATACATGAAACTATACATCACTCATCCATAAGTGAAGGGTTTTTTTGGCAATCAACCTATTATGAAACTTACCAACCAGGGAAATTTCTTGAAATGACATAATCTGGGTCATTGAAACATCCTCTTATAGAATATTTTTCATCTTCTTAGGATTAAGTTTAACACATTTCTTAGATTGATTTTGGCGATGTTCACTCTTCTCCCTAGACGTTGCACTAGCCCTTGAAAACTTATTAGTTTTTTTCCCTATAATCTTGCCTTCAAAGACCTCTTTTTATGGGAAAGATCCTCCTCAGGTAGATACTCTTTTGCTAAATCAAAACTTGGATTTTCTTAGGCTAGTTGAAAAGGTCTTGAGCTAGAGGGATCATGATGTCATGGATATGAACCAAATGCATGGAAAGGATTACCAAATTCAAAGGCTTGAGTCATAGAAGATGACATTGAGTTGGGTTAGTAAGGTGTTAATGCCACATTGCTTCTATTGAACATTGTATTGCTCCTCCCCACCTATATAATGGAAAATTATTTGACATGTCTCAACATGTAGAACATGGTAAGAGAGAGAAATGCCACTGTCGACATCATAGATGAGACCTTCCAAAATACAATTTCCCCTAATGTTTGGATCTTTCAAATGTTCCTTAGGGCCTATAATAATGAAAGAGGGATTCAACCACTGCACACAAAGAAAAATAATAATGACAATTATAACCATGGAAAGAGGGATTCAACCATTGCTTGCAACTTTAGAGCGGACCCTTACTTTGAGGAAATCCAGTTGTTGAATCCTTGAACTGAAATTTGATATGAGAAAAGTTTATTTTTATCTCTCCATGGGTGTAGTTACAGATCTACAGGGATATTCAATCTGGATCGACCCTCACACTAGAAATAGAAATAGCCAATAGGGTAGTCTGAAAACCTTTCATTTGACTTCCATACTACACATGATAATGATGGATTAAATGTTGATTTTTTTTTTTAAAATTTCTGTTGAAGAGATGAAACTTTATCATGCTGAGCCGACTGTCAATATTATCCTCCAGCTGCCATCATATCATTAACCAAATGCAAAGATCATGCTACAGGTCAACATTATTTTAGGTAGCAAAATCACCATCTTAGATCTTAATATACCCTGTAATGTTGTAATATGATGAAGGATCTACTAGTGGTGCATTCAAAATCCGATGCCATGTTTCTACAAACACACCTTGTAATATTCCTTGTTCTCTTCACACCTTGCCATGTTCTCTTCACGCAATTGGGCATAAATTTTAGGGCAATTGTCTCACCCTATTAGGGTTCAGAGATTCGCTGAAGACCTTACTTACACCCACATAGAATGTTGCGGTTGATGTTGAGAAGGCAGTAGTAATGTTTGGGATTGTCTTTAGGGACGAGAAGTGGAGTAGGCGAGGAGCCGTTGTTGAAGGTAGGTGGTGTAGGAGTCGGTGTACTCTCAGTCAAAGTAGATTGTGGTATTGGTGGGGTTGTTAAATTCATTTTGTGGTAAGTAGACTTGACCCTTACAAATCTTAGTTAGCTTATCACAACATTACAATAAATAATGCCATATCTACAAACACATGGATAACTGAAAATCTGAACAACAAGCTATGAATTGCAGCAATCGAGCACTCCTCTGTTTTATTAACTCAAACAGAAAATTACATACTACACTTGCTAATCACTAGCAAACTATGAAATTAATGAGCAACACTCACCCACTCTACTATATTTTATAGATGAAGAAGGAAAGGGTTTTACAAAATAGAGCTCCCAAGTTTAGAAGCAAAACCCTGAACCTTAAATTTAGCCTAGGTAAGTGTGCCCTGCATGTACAAACAAATTTCCTGGAATAGAGTGCCCTGTTTTAATTTTGGAAAACCCTCGAGCCTATGTGCCTTATTTAAACTTTGAAAAACTCCCAAAGGCTGGTCCTTTTCCTAAATCTGGAAAAGCTAAAATAAGTGTAATAACCTTCTAACTAAGGCAAAGGCTAAATATGAACATTCTAATAACAACAAAAAGCTAAACTGGAAATGGTCTAAGGCTGGTACATGCATGATGTAGGTATGGATGCAGCCTCATTCCATAACTATGCCTCCTCATCGTCAATAAAGTGCCTCTGTTTCTGCTGTTGCACCACCCATATCCACATTGTTTTAACTTTTGCACATATTCAAGAGGAACAAGGATCTACTATATGGGTGCCTCTGCTGAAGGTGAACATAGACTAAACAAGACATGTAAGCTGTAACACTCCCTCTCTGCGGGGAAAGTGCTCTCCACCAAGCCAAGTCTCTCCCTTAGCATCTCAAACTTCCCCTTAGCCAGGGTCTTTGTCAAAATGTCTACAACTTGTGGATACGAAGGTACATACTCAGGAACAACTAATCCATTTTGAACCTCTTGTCTCTAAGGAAGTGGTACTGGATATCTACAAGCTTGGAACAATCATGAAACACTGGATTCTAAACTTTAATTCTTACATTAAACCACATACACCTCTAACATCTGATCGATCAACACTCTGCAATCAAATTGCAAATCCATATGGCTTAACAATTAGTAAGTTGGTTGACATATACCTTGCCTCCATTGAATTGAATGCAATTGTTTCCTGTTTTTAGCTGAACCAGGATATCATACCTGACCCCAATCTGAAACAAAACCCTCAAGTGCTCTTCCTAAGACCTACATCTCTTCTTTCCCAATCAGAATCAACAAAATCATGCAAGGTCCCCTCACCGTCCCCTACATACCTCAAGCCATAATGAGCTGTAGCTTTCAAGTGTCAGAGTACATGATTTCTAGAAATCCAATGAGGACAAAATGACCCCCAAACCTTGACTCCATAAAGAACTGTGTTTCATGATGGTGTAAAAAATGTACATCTTTGTAGGGATGTCCTTAAAATGCAAGTGTAAACATTGGTTCCTTGGCAATGCTAAGGAAACATACGTGTTGCTTGTAAAGCAACCCTCATGATGAAATGAGAGCTCGTGAATTGGAACCCCCAATATGTGTAGGCTGTGGTAACCTTCGCCTTGACCCCCGGAAGAAGTGAAGATCTGCTAGAGATTTATTTGGAGGTGTTGAAAATCATGATCTTAGTTTTGCTAAGGTTGACCACTATCTACTTGAGATAACAAAGTTGGCGAGAGCATCTAACTGCCTTTGAAGGCCCTTGGTGTAGAAATTTTGTGAACAAGGCAATTGTCACCAAAAATTCTGCACCCTAATAAAAAATTTCACCTCGCCTCAATGAGGTCATGGATTTATCAGAGAACTTTCAGCTTTAGGGCTGAAATTAAATATTCAGAAATACCTCTGCAAATATCTCAAATGTGTCCACCACTAGTCTAGGCAAGTTCAGGTAGATAATACTGCAAAATACTTCAACACTAGATCAATACAACCCTTAGGGCATTATCCAATCAAGTATGAAGATCTGAAAATTACATTCATTAACAGTGGATATATAACAACACATTTCAGATTTGAAGTTTCATCTAAGGCATGAAAAATCACTCAACACTTCACCCTTTCTGTCCCAATAAATCAGCATATCAAAACAACAATGAAAACTTGCTCAGAACACATGAAAACCAGATCTGTTAAGGCAAAGATAGCTATTTTTAGTGCATCCCAGGACCCAAGCCATAGCTAGGGAATCCACAGTCACTAGAAACCCTAGCCAACAATACAAAGGCCAAGCAAGGATACCACGAAGCTCTACAAGCCATCATCATACGAACTGTCAAACCCCAAGATCTTCAACTTGCAGTTGCATCAATCAAGCAAGCTATGAAGCAGACATGCACTTGCAAACCACAAGCTACAATACTCAACACTTGCATATCACAAGCCAAGGAACCCTACTGGTAGCATTCCACAAACACTAATCCTTGTTACAAGATTTACGCCAAGATTTCAACTTGCAGTCGTATCAACCAAGCTATGAAGGACATTCACACACTTGCAAACCACAAGCTACAGTACTCAACACTTGCATATCACAAGCCAAGGAATCCTACTGCTAACACGAGTCCTTGTTATAGGAGTTATACATGATTTTCCAAGATTCTCCAACTACAAGCTATCAATCTCTAAGATATTCTCTTGAAGAGTGATTTATTACAAAAACACTCTCCTCTCTTTATATAGAATCATAGACTAAGGTGAGGGAGGCCAACAATAGAACATGGACTAAGTCAAGAAGCAACCCTAGGCTAAGTTAATAGACAAAGCCCTAGATGGTGTGGTCTTCAAAGCAAGGTGCCCACCTATCACACTAGGGTTTGTCCAACCCCAAGTTGTGTTGTCTTCCAAGTTAGGTGTACACATATCAATTGTTCCTCCAAGATGGTGCACTCTCCAATAAATGATCCTGAACTCAAGCATTCCTCAAACTGTGTAAGGTGGTTGCATGTTCCTAGGGCTAAGCACCCAACCTTCAAGTGCCTAACATCCTCCTTCAAGGTGGTTACTCCAGATGCACCAATTGCTCATCATCCTTAACAAGTGAGTCCTTGTAGAAGATGCCAAATATGCCACTTGTGCAAACTACCACATTAAGAAGTATACCTCCCTAGCATTGATCTCAAGGCAAGCATACATCCAATTTAAGCTCTCCAAATGTAACTCAAAAAATAATAATAGGGCTAGGAGACCACAATCCTATCACATCCCCATGAAGTGCTCTCCTAGCTTTGTGAAAACACTCATGGAGCAATCAAAAGCCAATGCTTGGTGGAGGAAGGAAAAAGGACCATGCCATCCTCAAACAGAAGTATGGAATTCAAGTTGTTATGTAGAATGCAATTAACTATATCATTGTTTTGATAATGATTGTGAATGGTCAAAAAATAGGGTTTTGTTTTGGTTTTGGAAACTTAAACTCTAGTTGTGATGGATCTTCAATGATCTTACTGATATCCAATGATAATGGCATGGTCTACCCATATCACGTCCCTTATAATAAGATATCTGCCAATCTCAAAGATCTCACATGGTCTAATAAATAGCAAAAATCAATCTAGCATTTGATACAATGAAATTTCAGAGATTTTAATCACAACTTTAGTTCATAAAATTTCATACAACCAGGGGAACATACAACCATGTAAATTTCAACATTCACAAGATAGAATCAACATGCATCAAAGAGAGAAGTAAATGTGTTTAACCAAGTAAATGTGTACTTTCAAAGAAGACAGAAGGCATTTATTGACTATTGACGTTTGTTTAGGGTGACGACAGTGGAAAGGCACATGCTTCTTCCACGGTCCAGGGTGACCATGGAAGGTCAGAAACTATGCCTTGTCAGGTAAATGTTAAATATAGTAAATAAATATGACTACAACAACAAGATGTTTCGATTTTCGCTGTTAGTATTCATTTTTTCAGTGCTTATTGTTAATATTTCCATATGAAAGCATGCTTATTAAACTGTGGTAGGAGTCTGCTCATGGCCATGGAGCAGAACATGTATCTTCCACTTCTGAGGTAAAAATTAATATTAATGCAATATCTCATTTTTCTTTATGTTACAATTATTTAGTATGAGGTAAACGTTTATTTATTGATTGATTGTGTCGGTGTGGCGCCATTGGAAAGGCACCTGCTGCTTCCATGGTCGAGGGTGAGTGTGGAAGGTCACACTCTGTGGCCCGTCAGGTAATTGTTTAGTAAAATAACTAAATTTTTCGATTTAGTATGTTAACATTCAATGTTCACTATTGACAATCACATTTTTCTGAGCTTATGATGGACTACTGGTTCATTTTTATGACATTATGATGGATTACTAGTTCATTCAGGACCATGGAAAGGCACCTGCTGCTTCCACGGCGACGATTCATCGTGGACACTCACTGGCCATAACACCGCGCTAGGTAAGTGTTAGTGCATAATAGTGACTTAATCTTCATTACAATATCAATATTTGAATGATGTTAAAATTATATTGCTTAATTTAATGTATTGTTTGATGAATTTAGTCACGTGCACACGATTTGGGTGATGAGGGGTTTGAGGAAGAAATTTTCTATTCCACTGACCCACTGCACACTTTTAGAATATCCTTGAAAAAGGCAAACATATAAATGCTTTCCTTGGCTCACAAAAGGCCCTTGACACAGGAGGCCAGGGCAAGGATTCTAGAGCTGCAAGATCGAATACACTCTTATGGGGTAAGTGGCATCTTCACAAATTTTTTAAGCTATGTTGTGATTTCATATCTGATATTATGTTTTTTATTTTTCCAAGTGATCTGATAAAGTAAATTTTATTGGTTTTAGGAATTTGAAAAACCCGTGACTACAGAACCTACCCCGACAGGTATAGGTAGAAGTGATGGTCCAATGAAGCAAAAAAAAAGCAATGTACCAATGAGGCTTTTGGGCACTCCTATGTATGGCCTCTAATCCATTGATGAGGACATTGATGAGAGAGAGCATGATGCCATGCCGGAGCCTGATGGTATGCCTCAGCATGATGAGATGGATCCTATCACTCCACAGGACTCTGGAGATGAACGTACTATAGACAACCAGGATTGTTTTCCTGGAGCAGCACGAGTTAAAAGCACCGGATCACTCGATCTCACCTTTCTGGTGGATGACTCTTGTGTTCCTATCAAGATCCAAAAGATTGATGGTATTTATTAATTAAATTATTAATTTTAATCCTGAAATTGAAATAGTCATACGTTGAAATTATTTTAAATTAATGGATTACATATTTAATTTGTTGGAAACAATGTATTCTACAGGCATTTGAATGACAAAGCCTCAGAGCTGTTTGGCCCCACCATTCGCACACGGTGGAATAGCCAAGACAGCAATAAGAGAGATGAATTGATGGACCACATGGTGAACTTGTTTGACAATACTTTCAACAAGAAGGTTGTTGCAAGGTTAGCCGGTGAGAATTTGAAATATGCCAGGGCCCAATATAGGGAAAGATTGCAAGCTGACCTCAAGCATGAGCGCCCTCCCATGGTTCCAGAGAAAGAGTGGAAGGCACTCATAGATGATGAAAAGGAGAACTTGCTTAGAAGACAAGGAAAACAACCACGGCCTGGTAAAGCAAGGTACAACATATATCATCTTTTTACTGAAATAAGCTCAATTATGTTTTTCTTTTTTGTTTTAAGTGAGATTTTTGATATCTAAGGTTTTCAGAATTTTCATATATAGGCTAACTAACACCTCCAAAGCAACCAAGGATAGAAGAAAAGCACGGGCAACATAGATTGGGCCAGGGTGGCTATAGAAAACTAAGAGCAAGAATCGTAAGTATTAAATGATTAATTGTTGGGAATATTTATTTAACAATACCGAACAAATATCGGATTTTGATACTGGAAATTTCGAAATGTGTTATCATGCATTGCAGGGAAATACGTTCCAAGCTGCTGCCACAGAGGAAGACCTAAATCTTGGTTTCAAGTTTGGTTTTAAAAGTGTGGTTGAATATCGGAAAAGATGGGGGCAGACTCCAATCTCCCCAATGACACAAATGCAGGTATATCACCAATGGTAGTATACTATTATAGTCTATTCAGTACTTCTGATTATATCACCCATAACTAAAAATTTATGTTTGTTTTTAAGCAACAATGCAACCACAGCAGTGAATCTAGCGGTACACAACAAGTACCAGTTGATGTTGGAGTGCACATGTCCCATGATAGTGTGGAGCATATTGTCCATTCTGGTATGTATTCTTTGGAAATAGAAATATCTACTGTGATTAGATATATATATTTCCTGACGTATACTTATAAATTTTCTTCTTTCAATGAAAGACCAGTAGCTTAGGAGCATGAATTGCAAGAGGAAGCAACTATACCTCCAATTAACACCCCAGTTGTCACATCTACAACGACTGGTAAAGAGAAATATTGTAATTTAAATAAAAAAATGAAATATTTATTTCAATAATAGTTCTACGTGATATATATATATGCTCATTTCCGTTGTTGCAGTTCACACCCCTACAAAACTGCCTCCACACCTTGCTCAGCGACGTACAAGAAGTGGCATAATTGAGGGCATGGAAACACAAACAATAATAGGAGATATCGCAGTAAATAATGCGCCATTGGATGATTGTGATACCCCACTCACAAGTTTTTTACATGCAAAGAAACATAAAACAACGAAAAAGTAGATGCAACATAAATTCATGATGTGTATTTTGATGGATGTCTATGTTGTTAGTATGAAACATTGTTAGTATGCTACATAGATAACTTTTATTTGGTATAGTTACGAGGTACTTATCTTTAATTTGATGCTCTAAGGAATTTTCCCATTTATATCTATAATTTTCTTAGAATTTGAGTTTTAAATTTAAATGTCATCACAATTCTGAAACATTGATTCTGTTTATATTAGATATATTAGATATGTTCATCATGACTTTGATCATCATCACTCTTTATAATTTGATTACTGCCCATTACATCTTGAGGACCAATTTCAGCACAGGGACCAGAGAGGAGTGCTGAAGTTGATAGAGATCAAATTTATGTTGTAAAATCTTGTACTGTTGCTTTAGCACTATTCAGAAATAGTACCGTTTTATCATTCAGCTGTAGAATTGTTATGTTACTATACCTTTCTTTCATCTGTGTGCTGAATTATTGTAGTATGTGGACTGTGTAAACCTGTTTGAGGTCTGTACTTAACTTTACATCTCGAGGACCAACTTCAGCACAGGTACCACAAAGGAGTGCTGAAGTTGATAGAGATCAAAATTTATGTTGTAAAATGAGATCTTCAACTATACCTCTCTGATTGTTATATGATAAATATGTTTATTTTATGACATGCTATTGAAAGAGATGAAAATTATGTTATAAAATGTTTTACTGTTTCTTTAGCACTATTCAGAAATAGTACCGTTTTATCATTCAGCTGTAGAATTGTTATGTTACTGTACCTTTCTTTCATCATCTGTGTGCTTAATTGTTGTAGTATGTGGATTGTGTAAACTTGTTTGAGGTCTGTACTTAACTTTACATCTCGAGGACCAACTTCAGCACAGGGACCAAAGAGGAGTGCTGAAGTTGATAGAGATCAAAATTATGTTATTAAATCTTTTACTTTTGCTTTGGCACTAATCAGAAATCTGGATGGTAATTGTGATGAAAATTTTCTTTTGTAGACCATATTCCTAAATTTAAAGGCTAAACATGTGGCTTTTATTTTTTATTGTACAAGGTACTTAACTGTTATGTGATGCTATCAGGATTGCATAGAGAGAAATGATGGATATTTTATTTGGCATCCCACCACCTTTCCTTATACTGTGATGATGAACTTTCAGGTTATATGGAACGTCTGTACATTTGAGAGAGATATGATTGGTTGTACCTTCCCCACCTTGATTGAGCTATGATTGGTCTCGTAAATTTTTAAAAACCACCTTGTTGAAGTTTTTCTCTTATAGAGTCCTATGGTTGTTTGGCGACATTTGGAGTAACTTTTTAAAAACCACCTTGTTGATTACTTGAGTAACTTTTTAAAAACCACCTTGTTGATTACTTGAGTAACTTTTTAAAAACCACCTTGTTGAAGTTTTGCTCTTATAGAGTCCTATGGTTGTTTGGCGACATTTGGAGCATACCCCTGGTTCTAAGGGTCATGGGTATTCTACTACCCACACCTATGTTATGACCATTGTTTATATTTTTCTTATTTTATGACCATTGTTTATATTTGTACCCACACTTCAGATCTGATTTTTGGTTTAATGTTGACGTGGTGATCTTCAACTATAACTCACTTATTGTTATATGATCGATATGTTTATTTTATTACTTGTTACTGATTGAGTTATTAAATACTTGTTGTACCTTCCCCACCTTGATTGATTTATTATTGGACTTGTGGTACCTTCCCTAAGACTTGTGGTTAATGCAGTCATTTACCCTCCATTTTTTTTATACCACCTTGTTGAAGTTTTGGTCTTATACAGTACTTGACTTTGTCGAAGTTTAGAATTTTTGTGACTTAATTTATGTTGAGTTATGTACCGTGCTTGACTGTCATTGACCTAATAAACTCCAGTTATTTCTCTCTCTCTGGTTTGTACACACCCTCTTGTAGGGTCAACTGGTTCCTAGATAAGACTGGCCTCTCCGAGGCACAATCAGTCTTTGTTGAAAGTAACACTTCTGAGTATATTTTCAATAATGGTTTCACACCCAGCTAGTTGGTATCTTCAACTATATCTCTATTTCTGTTATATGATATACATGTTTATTTTATTACATGCTACTGAATATTAGTTTATCGTTTTAGTTTGCTTGTCATTGTAAGCAATTATAATATGTTGATATGGCAGTTATGAATATACCAAAGAGCCTGTGTTAAGAACTTACTGGTTGTACATTTGGAGTGCTTGGTTACAGGAGGTATGTATGCATGTGAAACTTAGTGATTATGCCACATATCCAATTCTAGGAGTGGGATCTATCTCACTCCAAATAACATAAGGTGATATCCTTGAGCATATTGGTGTTTTGTATATCATGCTGTGGTAGTGTTTCTGATGTTTTCTTTTTCTTGAATATAGGTAACTTAACATATTTTCTATCTCATGTGTTTATTAACATATTTTAGCACTTGTTCTAATTCAAGTAGGTATCATATTCTTTGTTGCATAGAGCTGATGCAGCAGAGATGCTTTACATTTTGGCACCTGAGAAGAATGCAGAAGCAATCAATCTCATTGAGGATTCAGTGAACAATATTCTTCCAAGGTTTGCTTCCTATCTATGTGGTTTCTTGATGGGCGTTGATGCAAATTTACTGATAAGATTTAGTTATTCCTATCTTGAGGTAATACATAAAATTCCTTTTTGGTATTTGTTTTAGATATGGTGCACTAGTAGGAGAATGGAAGTTGAAGGATTGTGTAGTTGTGCATAAGCTATTAGAGATGATGCTGAAGGATGTAGATGCAGCTTCAAGTAAATGAAATATCACAAATATCTTTGATTTATAGCTTTGATATGGATTTTTTGTCAACTATTTTGGCAAGTGTTTTCTATTATATTGATTAGGTTTTGCAGTCATGTCTTGAATCAATGGATTCTTCCCAAAATCATCCTCCATGTATGTCGTTTCCCTTGTTATACTGGAAACCATAGTGTAGGACTTCTATACAAGCAATCTTTGGTCATTTGTTATAATATATGGTGCAGTATCTCATCTTCAAGAAACGTGCATTTCAGCAAATAGTGTCTCAATACCTGATTTTCCAGTTGCAATGGTTGTAATAAAGTTTGTACTACTTTGTGATTTTTACCAATGCATTGATTGTATATGATGTATTTGTGAAGTCATAGTGTACAGCAGACAATTTTGAATTGTGTTGGTCTGATTCAGTGTTTTGTCTTGATAACAATAAAGTTATAAACCTTAACCATGACTGTCGATTCAGGTTTTTATAATTTTAGATGATGCTAGTAGCATGATGAAGTATGAAGTATGATAAAGAGTAAATGGTATTTTGGTGGAAGATGAGACTATACTTGAGAGGAAACAAGGTACCCTATGGAGGTCTATTTGAAGGTCTATTTGAAGGCCATACAGCAGTTAGTGGATAGAGGTATTAAATAATACTCTCTATCTATAGACAGAGATCCCTATGTCGATACATATGTAGAGTCACCTATATAATCTGACTACAGGCAGAGACCGCCAGGGTTACATGCAAACATGGTTTATAAGAAAATTATCAACAAGAAATTGGAATTGGAATTTTATTAATCTCCTATTCCAAGCTGAAAGAAGAAACAAATTTATCCACTTCTTTAATTTATACAACTTTACTCTTGTTACCATCTCTATCCTACTTCTTTCTTGCCTCAGTTATTGACACTTTTTCAGGCTGGAACAATAGATTTCTTAATCTAAGCTTGAGGATTCTTCTTTTTCCCTGATCTTAGATCATACCTTCACTATGGATTGGTTTGAAAAAATTATACTGTAGGATTGATACTAGATGAATCCCTTTCAACTATATCCCCTTGTACCTGATTTAAGATTAAGGAATCATCATAGCCACATCGAGTAATGTGTTTTACAACTTGATTCCCTTCAATAAGATTAATTTATTGATCAAGTTTATCCACTTCAACATCATCAAATTCATCAACCTAATCCATAAGATTATTTTAGAAAGGAGGTTGAATCTTCTGATCCTTAGTATTTCTCCTTTCTCTCTTCATGAAATATGGATTGAGGGGCCTTCTAAATTGATTGGGATTCCTCTTACCCCCTTCTTGTGCAGGCCTACTCAAATTTTTTCCATCCATTTACATCTTAGATCATTTGGATGTCAGGTTCTTAATCATCTTGGATATTTCTCCAATTTTCTTTTCCTGAGATTGTGAACTAGATGTAGAGGGACCTTTCCATTCATTATGCTTCCTCTTGTCTCTATCTCTGTGACATGACTTAGCTCTAATAATTTCTGCTGCTAGCAAATTAGATTCAAATTCTAGGGAATCCTCCTGCATATTCACCAAGGTTACAACTCTCCTTTCTCTTAACAATAAAAAAATCAACATCAAATGAATTAGCACAGGTAAGTTTAGTAGAAGTCATAGTCGCATTAATTTCAACAGGAATCTTATGATACATTTTGTAGAATATTTTGTTAAAACAAGAAATAGATTCCCCATTTTTCTTCTTTAAGAACCCAGATTCAGTAATATAATAAAGATAGTCATTTTTGTTTCCCCGCTATTTTAAGAAATCTTCGTCAAGATCATCAATATCAACAAGAGAATTAGCAGGAAGTTCCCAGAACTATTTCTTAACTTCCCCATCTAAATTTTGAACAAACACTCTCATCCATACATTTGCAAGCTCGATATTATGATTATTTTCAAAGTTGTAAAATGCTATTAAATGTTCCTTTGTAGTCACTTCACCTTCTCCATTGAATCTTGGTAGGTACTTCAAGTAATCACCAATAGGAAAATCATTTAGGTTATGAGGTAAAACCGGGGGTGCATATCTACCAGCAATAATGACATCCATTCTATTAGGTTGTTGATTTTCCATGGTTGAATAGAATTGATTTTTATGAGAGGATGATAAGATTGGGGTTGACACAGATACTATAGGCTTTTCAAAATCAACCTCTTCATATATTTGAAACTCCTTTTTATCTTGTTTTGATGCAAGGGGATCAATGAGAACCTTAACGATGCATTATCACTTTCAGGCTTACTAACTTGAGGTGAAGGTAAAGAAAATGACATAATTTGTTTCTTTTCCTCTTGTGAAAAAGGAGATAAATCTTTAACTAGAGTAATTAGAAAGGTGATTTCTTGCTCTACACTTTTATTAGTTGGTGGAGTTGAAATATGTTTAGAAGTATATGAATATGATGGAGTGTACCTTCACTGATATTTTTCTTCCTTGAATATATTCTCTGGATCTGATCTAGATGAAATGTTAGGTGATTGAGGATTTTATCAAGTTCCAGCCTTCTTTGGAGTCATGGCTACTTCAGTAGAGTCACCAGGTGAAAAATATGCAATCAAATTTTAGTGTTTGACTTATGTTCACCATAAAAAATCAAATCTGGTCATTGTAATACATCCTAGGTGAAAAAAAAACATTACTTAGTTCCCCGACAACGACACCAAAAGATGTTATCCCTAAAGTTCGCACTAGACTGTTATAGCACAAAGCTAGGGCACCTCATTTGTTGCATTAGTTTAATTGGTTGGTGTAGGTCAAGTAGGTCATAAAGGATGGGTGTCATGGATATAATATCAAGAATATATTTAATTGAAAAAGTAACACTTCATGGACTCTATATGACCTTACTACTCGAACCCCCCTTCCCTTTTACATTACCTTTCTTATAGATACAAAAATACATCATATTTGGATCTCAGATCCAATAATAGTGGATCAATTTCTATCTTGGGATTCATGATAACATTTACATCGATATATATAGATTTTATAACTGAAAGTATAAATCTAATTTCAACTTAGATCCAACATTTTAGGGATGTTTTGACCAACCCTATCCCCGTCACTTCATCTAAATATAAGCATATACTTGATGTTTACCAACATAAGAAAACATAATTGAGAAGTTACTTTGGAATTAATATCCTTAGAAATATTGAAGAAAGCCAAAATTTGTCAAATAGGGTGAAAAATCAGGTTACAGGAAATTTTGTAGTGATTCTGCAAATTGATGTGGGTAAGGAGCAACAACATTTATGGATTTCTTGTAGAAATCCTATAAGTAGCATATGAAATTGTGCTACTCTTCGGTAACTCTTTCAGCTTCAAAACAATACAAAATTGATGTAGAAACATGCTTTGTCTCCAAAATTGGTAGCATTCATGAAATGGTCTCCTAAAACCCTTCTATGCCTTGATCATCAAAATCTGTAGTGTACTTTCTCAAACCCGTGACACTACTTTTGCTTGTAGGTCTAACCGCCACTTTCTTGAATTCTCTGTTTTCCCTAGAGCCATTTTTCCTTCCACCATTTTCCCTGTCTATATAGCTTCTTATTATCTTTGGGAAAGTTATGATACAAATTACAAAGTTTATTATGCTTTGCTACAAGTTTTCTCATTCTTCTTTTGACCTTGGCATTCTCCCGCTATAGTTTCTCATTTTCTTGTTGCAGGTTTTTAGCCAGACTTTTGGATTTCTTGAGTATCTTTCTTGTCTTGGTCTTCTAGTCCTTTAATTAGTGTAGAAGAGCAGTTTCAGGCATCTCTGTCTCTTTCCTGGGTTAAAATTTTTTAGATATCTTTGGCTCCGATGTCACTTTCAATTTCTTTGGAGCTTATCTTCTTTACAATTGCTTTATGGACTAGTTTTGATAGCTCTGTCTCTTCAATATTTTTCTCTTTCTTTGGTGGAGAATCCTAAATATCGATAACTATATCTTTCTTTAATGAAGGACCAAAAATAGACTGTGCATTTAGCCTGAATTTATTAGCTAGCATAGTATGGGGATTTCTGAGTGGATACTCTTGCTGCAATTTATGTTTGTCCTTTTGAATTCTGTTTTGTATTTTCTTGCTTCATTGATTGCTTGAAGGTTCTACCACTTCTATGTTTGCAAGCTCAGAAACAGGTCCCAATGTAGCTTTCTTAATTGTTGGTTCGGAGACTATCATTTCCCTTTTTCTTTTGCCACTGTAAACCTATTTGATACCAAATCCCACTCTCTCTTGTTCAAGGGAAAACTGTAACATTCTTTTGGAAGTAATATCAAGCTATCCAACACTTATAAATTTCCTCCCACCAACAATATCAAGCTATCCCAAGAAGGATAAAAACCAAAATCAAAATTGAGAAGTATTAAAGATTCTATGTAGGATAGCTGAAATAAGACTGAGCATCCATTCAAATGTTGGTTTTCCAATTTGGGTTTCTAGGGTAAACATAGTGTCAATTATTTCTTGAATGGTTTGAATATTTCTCTATGTTGTGTAAATGTTGTGCCAATTTTTGTAAGATAGTTTTGGAGTTGCTCAGTATTTAATTGTTGTCTGGTTATTTTAATGGTGGGAACATTCATTCCCAGTTGTAAAATGAGGTTTTCTTTCATAGTTCCACTCTCCCTTGGCAATTAAAGAATACCAACAGTAGCCTATTCTCCACGGTTCATTTTATTTCGAGATTAGAAATCTATGGCAACCATTAGTAAGTTGTTGCATTATTCCATCTAGTTTCCAAATCTATTAATACTTATGCTGTTGAAGACATAGACTCATCACCCCCATGATCATGTGCATTGTTGGGATATAGAGAGAGAGAGGTGGTGCACAGGCTTGTTGCACCCTAAGCAGTCGCACGCAGTCTTTGGCAGCTGGTTGAGCCACACATAGGCCACAGTCCATACTAGCGTAGCTTTGGGTTGTATTGTGTTCCCTAAGGTTACACAACTCAAGGTTGCGCATGTGAACATCTTGGAAAGTTGGCATAATAGTTTGGAGTGAGTGGAGTGGCAATTTGTGCTGCCAAACCTAAATTTGATTTCTTAAATTATTCCTCTCTCATGCTTTGGTCTCTAAATTTCATTCGAGCATAGCATGCCACGGTTTAATTGCATGGCATTGGGTGATGGTCATATGAATGATATCCTTCTCATATAGTGCTTCGTGGTACATGTCTCTTACAAATGGTTATTTCCCATGTCATTTAAAAAAAAATCATAAGACTTTAAAAAATTGCCTTCACTTGAATTTTGGTGAATGGTGTTTGCATAAAAGCATACGACATTGTGTGAGTTCTTTTTCTATTATGGCCACCTTTTCCTGAAGCCATTTCTCACATGGTTCAATCAAATACCATCTTATACATGTATTCATTTATTGCCATTTCATATAGATGGTTTGAATAACGGCCAACCCATATAATTTTTAATGAAAGGTGCTCAAGGCTTGAGATGAAGCTTGTTCTTTTAATGAGTAAGCTTTAAAGTCCAGAGATCATGAGTAGACCCAATTTGGCATTTAAACTCGCAAGCACCCAACTTTAGGTTGGATAGTATTGCCTTGAAGGAGTAGTGACATTCTAAATTTCTAACAAGAGGAGTATAAAACCATAATTCTTTTTCGAGATGATTAATAAGAAGCTTGAGTATTGGGTTCAAGCACCCCTTATAATTGCTTCTTCTTGTATTTGCATTGGCATGGAAACAGAGCACTACATTCAAAACTGAACACACTCGAAACCATGGCGATGTCTCTGCCTTGAGAACCTTGAGAGATCTAGTTCAGTGGGATATCAGTGTGCAAAGGAGTTGCACTAAAGACAGAGTTCTCAGTGACAGAGTATTTGCAGAGCCTTGGATTTTATTGGCATGTAAACTGGTTGCTTGTGTGCAGGTTACACCACAGAACAGGCCATATCACCAATCCTGAATATTGTTGCGAAGTAGTTGCACTCAGAACTGAAGTGAGAACATAGACCTTGTAGCCATTTTGAAGATTGATATCTCTGCATAAGTTGGAGAACAAGGAACATAAATTTAGTTCCGCAGAGGATCTGTATTGGTGAAGCAAGTAGGTTATAAGTCCTCATTTACAGATCAATAACACTTGAATCACAAATTACTTATCTTTGATTCTTTACCTACCTATGACAATCTACAACTCTATCAAGGGCATATGGTGAATAATTATTATCAACTCAAGTTATCAAGTTTTTACTGTAAGTCTTTAATGTATTTCATGCATTCTTTATATGCAGAATCGCTTCATCTAAAATTGGCATCCAGATTTTTGCAACTGAAACAGTATAAATAGGCTAATAGCTATAGGGTCGCAGTAAAGTAAACAAGAAGAAAATAATATAATTGTAGAAATAAAAACAAAATAATCTTAATTGTAGAAATAAAAACACTGAAAAAGCAATATAAATGAAATAAAAAAGAGGAGAACTGATAAAGTAGGGTCAATGTACAATTAACAGGTTGATTTGGATGAAAATATTAATACTTGTTGTTGATTGGTGTACTTTTAAATGATGTTCAACAATATTGATATCAATTTTTTTTGCATAATGAAACCATGTGCAGAATAATATCAAAACTCCATTTAGGTTTTTTTTTTAACACTTCCAGGTAGCGTCGCAATATCGACGGATTCATGTCACGAAGTTTCGTGGATGCAGAGACGAACAACCGTGGAACCAAACAAAATTTTCGATGCACATGATGAACCTGCCACGATTTTTCGTGGATACAGGGACGAAGTTTCCTGGCTACAGGGACGAAGTTTCGTGGATACAGAGACGCAGTGTCGAGAAACTATAGAAATTTTTCGACGCGCATGATGAACCTGCCACGATTTTTTGTGGATACAAGGACAAAGTTTCGTGGATACAGAGACGTAGTTTCGAGGAACTATAGAAATGTTCCCACAAAGATGTTGAACCTGCCATGATTTGTTGTGGATACAGGGACGAAGTTTCGTGGATATAGAGATGAAATTTCGTGGATACATAGATGCAATGTTGAGGAACTATAGAAATGTTTCCACGCAGATGTTGAACCTACCAGGAAAATTAGTAAATCTAATCGTCTCTATTGCGACAAAACTTCGTGGAAGAATTAATTTTCCGAAAATTTGAGGACTGTTGCCAAGGTGACACGTGGCCACTGAGAAACGTTGCTATTGCCATGATGGGGAATCTTCGTCCCTATATCCATGAAGTTGTATCCATGAAAAAATGAACCCAAGATCGTTGCAATAGGGATGAAATATCGTGGCTATTACAACGAAAAAATGTGGCAATTTTGGCCATATGTAGTAGTGGTTGCCCATTTTTGACGATATTTATGTCGCCGGATTCATTTTTCCACGCTCGTGACGATGCTCGAGATCATTCCTCGCTCTCACCAATGCCTTTTTGTTCGGTATAATTTTATCCCTTTTTCGGGCTGAGCAATTCTTTTACGAAAAAGGCACTTAGGGAGTTTTTGTTAAGCTCTTTTTTGACTCCTAAAACAATGAAAAGATCACCGAGCAACCTTGCTTCCTTTCATGCTCGCTAAAAGTATCTGAAAGGGCGTCTACCTGGTATAATTTTACCCCTTTTCCAGACTTTGTAGACTAATTACGAAAAAGGAATACTCTAGTCACATTGGCTAGAAGAGTTCTCCATCTGCATCATTTTATACTTTTTCAGGCCTTGGAGACTAACATACGAAAAATAACACCAATAGAGTCTACTTACTGCTTTCAAACTCTCTAAAATTGAAAGCAACCATGAGCAATCACCGTCTTGGGCTCGTATAAATCCACAGGACGGTACTCCACCACCAATGCAGAGTCTTCTTATCGTTTTTAGAATCCTTAAAAATGAAAGCACTCACGAGCATGAACAGGCTTGGGTTCGCAAAATACACAGGATAGTACCATTTCAGAGCAAAATTTTATCCCTTCTTGGAGCTCATTAAAACCATGAAGAAGGACCCAATGGTGCTTTTCAGTACCACAATAGATCATATCTACTCATACGGCAGCTTCCCCAGTATGGTCGCCTTTGTTGAGAGCATTCTGCAATATGTCACCCTGAGAGTCTCCCAAAAGCATCCATCAAATTGTCCCCCCAGAGTCACTCCAGTCTACAATACATACCCCTAACCTATGATCCCCACACCTAAAAGACAGTTTCCTATGCTTCCAGGTCAACCATGTCGTCATGCTCTGAACAAGGAAGTTTGAGTCCACCCACTCTATCACCCCAGTTTTTCCGCATCCCCACAGTATGCCAGTCCTACCATCAGTACTATCACAGTTTAGTTGTACAACTTGCACTACTATCAAGGAAACATCATTTCCTTGATAGTTGTTGGTCTCCCTCTGTCGACGCCAACCAAATCTATTCCAAAGGATAGACCTAGAGGTCCCTGTGCCTTGGACTCATCACCATTAATGATGACTGCCTACGGATCATTTTGAAAGGATCCCTCATTGCCTCTCCAAATGATTGTTTCTCACATGCTCGACTTCAAACACCTTGATCACATCATTGAGACTTGTACAGGGTATCGGTCCTTTCAGTTATTTGTTGAAGACCCCGGATATCACCTGACTCTACCACAGTTATGAGTCTTTTTGAGAAAACAACCAGTTACACATTCCTATGGATATCCAGGTTGTGCTTGGCGACAATTATCAGATGTACCGCAGTTTTATACTCCCTCCAGTATACAGTTACATATACTCCTCAGAATTTGACTCACAGTCATTGAATCCCCACAGATGTTGGACACCTTCAGCTCCAGCAGTTCATCAACCCTTCTGAAACCTTATTCAGAATGGTTGTTTCTCTTCTCCAGTGTATCAGTTATTGAGATCAGTCATTATATGACCATAGTATGTCCCAACTTTGTGTCCCCTCTGGACCATTATGATGTACCAACATATTTTTATGTATTATTCAGGCCCCCCTTCTTGGGCCTAATTGTTATGTATATGTCTTGATACGAGCATGGGTATGTCCACCTCGTCAACTATCAAGGATTATTCCTCATTCATTTTGAGGGCATGAATTTTTTCAGTTTTTGCAGCTTCCAAGGGGCCGTTGTTCCAATATCCAATCGGTCTCTTCTCTTCTCCACAGCCAAGGAAAGAGACAAAAGAACTATGATGTCTATCGGCCATACGATGAGCTCCTACCCTCACACATCAGGGGGCAATCTGTTAACACCCAAAAAGTGCTCACTAGCTCATTCCCTTATTCACATGACCCATTTGTCCACTTTTACACCATTGGAGCCTCTAAATCCATCAAAAGGTCACTAGAAAGACCACAATACACCTTTTTGCCCCTCAAAATATATATTTTTCCTCAAAATACACAAAAAAACCCTAAAAAAAGGGTCCAAAATCCCCCAAAATATTAAAAGGGAATAAAAATATAAAAAATATTCAAAAAAGGAAAAAGAGGGAAAAAGAGACCTAAACCATGTTGGCCAATACCATTGGTTTCCTTAAAACCATAATGGTATTCCCCATCACCAAAAACTATAAAAAGGTGATAGGGGATCCTCACTTTTCATCCACATTTCATCATATCCTTATGCTACCAAATTCCCTTTGAGATCCATTGCCTCCCATTTCGAGTTTGAAGATCCCCATTGAAGCTTTGGAGAAGAAGAGACCATTGGATATTGGATCTTCTCAACCTTGGAGTTGCTCAACACCCATCATCCTCACCATTTGAGGTAATATAAAATCAAATATTTTTCAAGTTATTGTTTTTCCATAGATCTTATTGCTTATGTTCTTAAATTCAGTTTTTTATTTCTTTTACACATGTGAATGTTAGATTAAGTTAAATTAGTTTTTACATACTTTTATTGAGTCTGCTGCTACTAGTTAGCAGGTTCATCCTTGCACATGCTTGGTTGAAAAACCAAGCAACAGAAATACAAAGCAGGTAGATGGTGTACCTTGCTTTGATCGTTGTCCTTGACAGTCCTATGTTTCTCCACCTCTAGCCTCTGATCATGGGCTTATGAACTTGTTCACAAAGGAGAGACAACACCTTCTCCAAAGCAATATATGTATAAACAAAGATTTAACTATGAAAATGGAGACAATTTCATTCATTTTCCATAAAAAACATGAGAATGGGAGGAATAGGCTAAGTTATATTAATGAGAAATCCATGAAGACATGTACACCAAAATGAATTATACCTGACATTGTTGCAACATGATCATCCTCCAATCTCTCCTTCACAACCCTTGCAAGACTCTTAGGATCATAGGTTTGATGCTTCCATTAGAGAGATTTTGAGGTCAAAAATGGGCCTCCTAAGAGATGTACTACAAAAATATGAGATATATTAAAATACTACGAATTGGGGGTTTTATGGGGTAGGTATATATGACAAGTCACCTCCCACACTATTTTCTATGCACAATATAAATAACCATGGTTGAGTTACTTTTCAAAATTCACTAGAAATAAAATTAATAAAATAAGTCTACATTGATGTGATTAGGATTCATTGAAAATTCCCAAAAAATTATTGTCCTTTAGCATTTATTTGTCTTGAACTTGCAAATGAAATTAAATAATAAAAAACATTTTTAAGAGCTATTTTTTTAATTTTATGTTGACTTTTTATATTTAGTACTTTTCTCATGAATTTAATAATGTAATTTAATTGAGAATTTATTTACATGTAAAATGTCAATAATATTATTATAATCCACATTGCATTATTATTATTTATTAAATCTATTATTATTCTTTATTAGTTTGACATTATGTTATTAAATAGAATGGAGTGAATATATAATTTAAAATAAAAAACATAAAAATGATAATATATTATTTTATAAAAAAATGTGAAAGGACTTTCTTTATGAATTAAGAGTACTTCACTTGAAAATGACAATAATATTATTTTATGAGAAAGTGTGAAAAGACATTCATTATGAGTATTTTACTTGAAAATGGTAATAATGTTATTTTATGAAAAGACTATCATTATGAGTACTTTACTTTATGACTTAAAAATACTTACACCACTACCTTGGTTAACTATGTGTTTTCATTCACCATAGAAAATTTGACAAATAAGCATTCTTAACTCATGAAATGCCACCTCACCAAGGGGGATGATGTCATCTACTAGAATGTGATTGGTTGTATTTTATAGTACATTTTATTTGTTTTGAGGCCATTTTTTGACCTCAAAATTTCTCTAATGCAAGATCAACCCCCCTAGCTCATGGATGGCCTTCTTCTTATAAGATTTGGGAGGGAAACCACTAAGAGGATATTATGGATGTAAGTGAGGAAGATGTGGATCAAGGATCTAAATCATGCCAAGGAGGGAATGTGAGATGGGATTCGAAGGGGGATCTCATACCATGAAAACATCCTTGAGAAAAGATAAAAAATCTAAGTAAAATGGCTATTCAGGGATTTTCATGCCCCCATAACTGAGCAAAGTGCGAAAATGTTGTAATTTTTGCGCCTTGCACCACTAGTAGGGCGTTAAAATATCTCTAGGAGGCTAATAAGTAGGTTAGGCCAAGTGGTTTTCGATCCCTAAGTTGTTGGATGTACTTCCAAGTGTGACTAGGGAAGGGACTAACATAATAACGAAGGGTCCTAACACCCTTATGAGGCACAAACATCATGTTTCTCATGGTGATATGACATGAATATTCTCAATGGTACACAGTGTGACAATTTGAGGTATAACAATGGTTTTTGGGTTGAAGCCATTAATACTGTTGTTTATTTAAAGAATATTAGTCCAACAAAGAAGCTAGATCTTCAAACACCTTTTGAAGTTTTTCATGGTTATAAACCAAAAGTCAAGCATTTAAGTGTATTTGGTTTTAAGGATTTTGCACACATTCCAAAAGATGAGAAAATAAAACTTGATGCAAAGTCAATTGAATGTATATTTGTTGGATACTGCACCGATAAAAAAAATATAATTTATTTCATCCTAGTTCGCATAAATTGATTGCAAGTAGAGATGTGGTGTTCCATGAGAATGCATATAAAAATGATAAAATGAATGATACTGATGTATGGAATATATTCAATGATAACCATGAATATGTCAAAATAGATTCAATAGTTCAGCATGATCAGGAACACGAACGGGAGCAGTCATGGGAGTAGGTACAGGAACGGGTACATGAACAGGGTGAAAGCAGCATGAGCAATGCTGATACATCTTCAGATGGAGAGACAACAGAAAGCAAAAGAATAATGGATTGAACTCTTGTAGGTACTATAGTACCAAGAAGGTCAAGTCGACAAACTCATCTTCCTCCAAGGTATAATGACTATGTATTAATGGATAATGTGATGAATGTTATAGAACCATTGAATTATGAACAAGCCAAAGATAAGAAAGAATGGGTAAATGCTATGAATGAAGAGTATAACTCTATAATGAAAAATCAAGCTTGGGAATTAAAATATTTCCTAAGAATAAATTTCCCATAGGATGTAAATGGTTGTTCAAATCTAAGTTTAAAGTTGATGGTAGCATTGAAAAATATAAAGCAAGACTAGTTGCAAAAGGTTATGCTCAAAAAGAGGGAGTTGATTTTGAAGACACATTTGCCTCGGTAGCTAAGTTGAATACAATCATAGTACTTGTTGCATTGGATACAAAACATAAATGGAAAATACATCAAGGAAAAGAGCATCTTGTTTGTAAATTGAAGAAATCTATCTATGGTTTGAAATAGGCCCCTAGATAATGGTATATAAAGATTGATTCTTTCTTTAATTAGAAAGGTTTTGTGAAAAAAAGTGATCCTAACCTCTATATTAAGAAAGATAAGGAAGGAAATGTTTGCTTGATATCATTATATCTTGAGTTATCCATGTGAGAGATCGGTGTTTTGATCTTCACCCTTGTAAGTATTGTGGAAAGCATACCCACTCTTCAGACAAATGCTTTATTCTGAAGAAACCTGCAAGAGAGAAGATTCACTATGGGTGGATCGCTTCTTGGAAATGGTCGTCAATAGCCAAGAATAATTATAAGTCACACCAAAGAATTCATTCTTGAGTAATGACACATCTTGCAAGTTGCAACTGATACATTCTCTTCTCCTCACCTTATTCCTGACAAGGGAGAATGATTGACAGTCAGAAACTAGTGAGTGAGAACAAGCAAGCCGAGAGCCTGAACCAATGTCGGATAACCAGAACTTTGTACTAGTTTCTAGAGCCTTGTGCCAGAGCCACCTAGTCAGAGTTAGAGCTAAAACAATGAACTAGAGTGAGAGCCATGTTCCACTAAGCTCCAGAGTTTGTGGTCAGCTTAAAACCACCCATTTAGTAGAATGAATCATATTCTACTAGATTTTGGAATGTTTTGGGAACCTGTGAGATTTAGAACCAAGTTCTAGAGTTCATGGTCATCATCGAACCACCACTTAGTAGAAGAATTACAACTTCTACTAGCCTTTAGAATGCTCCAGGAACTGCTGAGTGAGAACCTGAGTCAAAGCCAAATTCTAGAGAACCATTGAGCCATAATCGAAGTTATCGCCAAGTTCCAGAGTTTGTGGTTATCTAAAACCACCCATTTAGTAGAAGAATTTAGATTCTGCTAGCCTTTGATTCAGAGAGCACTTTCACCAATTTGCAACTCCAAATTTTAGCTCTCTGCTTGGACTCACATACACCCCTTTAGATTAAGGGGGAGATTGTTGGACCTAATCCATTAGGTTAGCTGGAGATGAAGAGTCATCTCAGAAGTCAAAGGGACATCTTGGGAATATGAACCTAAGAGTCATTCTCATTGTATTTATATGTACATACATTAATGAGAATTATGCTCTTCCACGTCTACTTGCATGTGTCTTTCATTGACTGTGTTTCATCAATTGCTTGTATTCCCATTTAGGCATCTTAATAACAACAACTTGAATTTGGTAAGAAAATCTCTAATTCAGGAATGCTCATCAGGTACAAGGGATGGCAATTCAACTTCCAATCCAATGCTTGAAATTCATTGGCTTTGCCAAATAGTGAATTCAACTTGTCCTAGCTTTGTTTTGGTCATTTACATTCAACAATATGAAGCGACTGACTAACTAAAACATGCAGCCCAATCAAACCCATGTATCCATCAAGTTTGTTCCAATAAGCAAACCTCTCAATTTCCTTTGTAAATATTGGTTGTACTTCAACCAACATTTTCCATAGATCTTGCGATTGTAGAAGTTGTTTCATTTTGAGTTTCCAAGTATGATAATTATGGGGAGTTAGGAGTTCAACAAACCTAGACTCAACCATTTTAACAAGAATCACAGAGACAAAAAAAAGTGTCTTGCAATCTCCAAATAATTGATAGTGGAAAAATGCAATCCCCATGCACAAAACAAGGGTGTTGAAGTACAATTTATGCTAAAACAACTTATCAAAAAATAAATTGAGAGAAATTGTACAATTTGTTATACTTAGATGTTTAGATCTAAATGAAAACCTACATATTTAAAGAGAGATTCTCTTTGTTAATGTGATTTAAATTAGTGCTAATCTAAGAAATCAATCCACATTGTAACACGAAACAACGGTATAGATCCATAACGCCCTAAGCATACATAAGCTATAGCCTCCCCAAGAACTTGCCAACACTTTAAACACCTCGCAAACAATAAAACCTTATCAATATCTCTCTCTCTCAAAAAAAAAAAAGAGAAGGGGTTTCTAGAGGTTAGCTTTATACCATGTAAATGCTAAAATAATATCACAGATCATGAACTCTTCTACAAGAAATAAAGCAATATTTATTAGATATCTTGTACAAATACAAGAGAAAGATCTACGTTTATAACAACATGATGAGATCTAATGGATAACTATTTCAACTAGGTAGATAAAGATGATCTACATAATCTTATAGCTTCAAGAGCTGGCTTACAACTATGACAACTAAAAAATTGGATAGCTATTTGGGAAATAACATCAAGAATTTCTAAGTCATTTAATCTTGTAGAAAACTTACCTCCCATTATCAAAATATGACAATATAGGAAATTAGAACTCCCATCCATCCAAAAATCTCATTGAATTTCGACTCTAAAAACATCATTCCATTGTACATAAAACTTAGATAATCATGTTAGAGTTTTCTTCATAATTGAAATTTCTCTAAATTCTAGATCCATATTACTTTTCTTAAACTACACACCACTCAATGGTATTATTAACAATCTCTATTGTTCTCCCAATTCAACCCCATTTGTATTTATATATATTTAAAGCCATATCAATTAATTGCACTAATTTCGACCTAACACATCAATCATGGCCATTTTTCGTTACTTCCTTCACCAACTTTCTTTTACAGAAATCGTGATGGTCACGATGAGCATTACCCTTTCCCTTGCCTCTCTATAATTTCTCTTCCTTCTCGTAACTTCACTCAAATAAATAAAATATTATTTTTATAGTGTCCTTAGTTCTCTACTATCAACATTTATCATTAGCCTCGTTTGTTCACTTCTTTTATTGAACTTTTCTATTGTAATCCCTACAATGGCTTGAATATGCAAGTGCTCTAATTTGGGTCCCATAATTCAATTTCTTGGTATTGAAGAGGAGCAACTAGAACCATGAAGATTAAGATAAAACTTAGCATTATAAATAAGTTCGGTGTGGTAAATAAACGTTGAATAGTCATTTATTGAAAAATTCAAAGAAGATGTTGGTGACCTACACATATTAGATGGTATTTTGATAAAGGATTCATTATTGAGCAATGAAAATCTCTTCTCACAATTGGAATTATTCAAAACAATTAGATGATATTTCGATAAAAGATCCATTATTGAGCAATGAAAATCTCTTCTCACAATTGGAATTACTAAAAAAATCATATGTTATTGAGATTTCAAATTTAAAGTGGGTATAATTTCATATTTTAAATAATTAATCTATTTCAAATAACTAGGGGAGGGATGTCTATTCTTGAACAGGGACCAGTAGTTGTCATAGTACTGGTCCCACACAACCACCAAATATTGACAAAAAAACACCCATAAATTTAACATAAATACTCCATATTAAGTGCAGTAAATATTTAAATTATGTCCAAAATTGCCCCATTAACTGGCTCGGCCAATAGGTGTCCATAAATAGTCTTTATGTGCAAAAGAGTACAAACCATCTTGTCCCAACTACCTACAGATCTTCCCAAGGATCCAAAAGTACATGAACAACTAAATAACCCAGCTTGTATTTGCCACCTACTGCAAGGTACCTATCAAATCAACCCCCACGAATATCTATTGGAGCATAAATATCCTAGCATGCATGAAAACCTGTTCAAGCACAAGGAGGAGAGTGTCAGCTATAACTGCATGGTTGTTCAACATTCCAACCCACTGTATTCAATAAATGACACCTACCCATTAAATGCAGCCATTAAACATATGAAAGCACAAGGATCATGAAACAGATGAAGGCACAAGGATCCACCATGACAAGTTCCCAGCCATTGGATCACATTTAAATCAATCCACAACACACATTCGAATATGAGAGATTGCAATCCATGTGCACCCTTCTTACCAATCCAATTCAACAGCAAACAACTATAAAATAACCACAACCCTTACTGAAGTTGCGTTTCAGACATTCAAACTGCAGAGTGTGTGCACAGTGGAGACATACCATTAGAGAGTGTGTGCACAGTGGAGACATACCATTAGAGAGTGTGTGCATAGTATAATCAGGTAATTGCATAATCAGCTTCAATGTTTATGTTATTTCAATTTATCTTATTTATATTTATGTTATAATCAATTTCTAGTTTCCTTCTATATAATCAGCTTCCCTTGTAATGTTATTTCCATTTATGTTATAATTAGCTTCCAGTTTCCTTCTATATAATCAGCTTCCCTTGTAAACGTGCAAGTTGTTGCATGCATGGCAAGAGTCAGCAATGCAAGGAGAACAAGTCGTCGACTGAGCAGGGGTGCCCAACTACGCTGCACCTCATTGGAAGAGGAGAGGGTCGATCATTCAAATGCCAACATTGCTCCCAACAATGTTGTTGAGAATGACAATGTGGTGGTAGAGGGCACTGTTGTCCCACCATCAACCACACATCCACCTTCAACCACAGTTCAAGGGACAAGTTCAACCACCAAAATCAGTGCAATAAGAGGCTGGACAAAAGAAGACATGTTAGCTGCGATTGATGATATAGAGTTCAATGGATATTCCATTCGTGTTGCTACTAAAAAACATGGAGTTGCTACCTCATCAGTACATTATTGGATAAATGGGCTCACACATACAAAGTGCAAAGGGCCTGTTATAGTTATGAGTGAAGAGGAGGAGGTCAAGGTGGTTTATTGGTGTAAGGATATGGCTCAAATGGGACATGGGCTAGAGCTGATACAACTAAAATCCACAGTAGCTCAAATCTATCAAGGGAGGCCAAACCCCTTCAAAGATGGGTTTACTGGTAAGTCATGGTGGTTTGGGTTTAAAAAAAGGCATCCAGACCTTGTGTTGCATACAACCGAGGGCTTAGATAGAGACAGGGCTCTAAATCTACGCCCTGCAATTCTGACTAAGTTCTATGCCACCCTTTCTAGTGCATACGAGAAACATGGTTATGCTCCAGACCATATATGAAACTATGATGAAATAGGTTTACATGCAGGAAGGAACTGTGGCATGCGTGTAATTGCCAAGAGAGGGAGTCATAATGTGCCAAATAGTTTTCCTAGCAGCAGGGAGTGGATCACTATTCTATGCTGTGTCAATGCAATTGGTGCTTCAATCCCTGGATTTTATCTATTTAAAGGTAAAACTCAACTCAAAAACTATATATAGAATTGTGAACCAGGTGCATGCATGGCTGCACATCCCCATGCTTGGATGACTAAAGAACTCTTTTTGAATTGGCTTACTCACTTTGCTGCATCTATACCAGGTGATGTCTCACCTGTAAATAGACACCTCCTGGTTTTAGATGGGCATGGAAGCCACATTGTTGTGCAAACAACTGAGGAGGCTAACAATTTGGGCATCGACCTGTTGACACTTCTTGCTCATACCACTCACAGATTGCAACCCCTAGATGTCAGTGTGTTCGGGCCTTTCAAGAACTATTTCAGGGGTGAGCGAGCTTCGTGGATGGAAAAGAATCCAGGGGTGGAGGTAAAAATGTTTGAGCTAGCCAATCTTGCAAGTAAATCCTTTAAAAGGGCTCTCACACCTTCAAATATCAAGGCTGGGTTTAAGAGGACTGGAATATGGCCACTGAATTTTGAGGCTCTCATGCATGCTACTAGTTGTAGCCAAGCATTTGAGCTGGATGTTCAGGAAGAAGGGGATGTCCAAGCACATGTTGATGGCCAAGAAGATGTGGAAGTAGAGGAAGACATTGTTGTTGTTGATAATATGATATCCCTCTCTCAAGGAGGACCCTACTGTGGCGATGATGATGAACATGTAAGTGAAACACAATATAACAATGAACCATTTGACTGAAACATGGAGGTTGTTATACCAACTGAAACAGATGCAACTTCTCCTTGTGATCTTCTTAATGTCTCTATTGATCATGCAACTGTCAATGAGAATGTCAATGAAAACGTTGATCATGCTCCAGGAAGCAACAATGGAGAATTGACTTTTCCAAGCCAGGTTACCCCACCATCATGGCTGGAAGAAGCCATGATGAATTTGGACAAAAATATTGTCTCAAGGACCAATGAAGAAAGCATGAACATGCCTTCACATCCAAGAGAATTGGACGATGAAATTGTTCATTATTTTGTTGACAATGGAAATCTAGAAGAAGATATTGTCCACAATGAGGTTCCAACTGAAGAGGACAATATGGTTCAGATAGAGCAGGAAACATTGACCCAAATATTGAAAGGTAAGTGTCAAGCAAGGAGCAACAAGTGCCAACGAAGGGCCAGTTGCTTGGTCGGTTCCTAAAGCTACCAGTAGAGAGAGTTTCGGCAAAATGAAGGTAAGCAACAACAGACAATCTTCGTCTATGCCGAAGTTCACAGTTACTCACCTCAGAAGACTATATAAAACTATTAGTTGAGTCTGAGCATAGGAAACTTGAAATCCAGGATTTAAAACAGAAAAAGAAGGACTTAACTAAAGAAAAGAAGGCTGCAAGGATTGCTGCAACAGAACTGCGAGCACAGTAAAGGCTTGAAAGAGAGAAAGAAAGACAAGAAAACGCTCATAAAAAACAGATGGCAAGGTAGGAAAAGGAATTGAGAAAGGCTCAAAAATTGGTTCAAAAAGAACAAGGGCTGGAAGAAAGGGTTTCCATTGATGTAAACCTAGTGGAGGGGAGTAGGATGATGCCAAACACATTGGAACATATTGCAGATAATACTCCATGTTTCCAAGACCTCCTAAACATCCAATTCCCCCGCAATCAACAAGTGCACATGACCACTTTATTCCCTCCTACCAATACAGGTGTCAATCGTATGTATGATTATCGAGGGGCTCAACCTAATGCAGGGGTTAGTAGCACAAGTGTGCAGTGTGGCTACTCAATTCCTCCATGGCTACAAGAAGCAAATTGGATATCATATGGAGGCAATCAACCACAACCTAATAAGCCATTGTTAGGTAGGCCAACCAACTTGGCTCAAGCAGGAAACTCAATAATATTGGGAAGTGAAAATCTTGGAGGACATCAAGCATAGGGGTGTCATATAGGGGTGCCAAATTTTTTGTTGTGACCACATTGCAATGTGTATTTTGTAATCACTGGGTCTAATGTTTGTAACATGGCCATTTTGTATACAATCCTAGACCATTTTGGATACAATCCTAGGTCATAGCGTTCCCTAATGTTTGCGGCATTGTAATCAGGGGTTTATCATAAGGTTTAATATACAATTTCATAATTTCAACAGCACGTTGTAATGTTCCCTGATTAAACATTTCATTAACATTTTTTAGGGTTTATGAATTTAGTTTGTTGTTGGTTTATGTTGCAATCCCTGCAGTAGGGTTAGGGTTTATGAATTTAGTTTGTTGTTGGTTTATGTTGCAATCCCTGCAGTAGGGTTAGGGTTCATCAACAATATGTTCATTGTTATTGTATTTAATGTTGCATTTGACAATATTTGAAAGACCTAACTTTAAAGTATTTGTAAGTGAGTTTTTTTAATGTGCAACTCTTGACACCCCTATGTTTCCTTCCTTCTATAGAGCCCTATATTCCTTCTACATAAAGCAATAAATATAGAGCCCTATATTCCTTCTACATAGAGCAATAAATATAGAGCCCTATATTCCTTCTATGATGTATGTGGCATGGTCTAGATCCTTAAACATGGACTATAATCCTTTAAGTAACAGTTAGGAATGGGTTTGAACCATTACCTAGGTTGTGATACCCATGCATGCGATGCTAACTCATAAAAACATGCCCATATTTATCCCCTAAGACTAATAATGCTTCTCTAAGGAATGTTCCATGGAGGGCTCTCATGCATGATTTATGACACCTAAGAGCAATGAGTATGACCTAAATATAGTATCATACTAATCAACATAAAAGTCTTAAATAAGGTCTAGTGTATGTAGAAAAAAATTATAGGTGCAGTTCAGTTTGCCTATGAATTATAGTCTCCAACCCTTCAACCAAAATAATTATCAAATAATAGTTCAGTTTGGAAGAGCATCACAGTTACTTCGACATGAGGTAATGATCTCATTTAAATTTCCATCAAGGGAGGGTTCAATTTTCCTATTATAAACTACTAAGTACTAATTAGATATGTCTTAATCTATGAGAACATACCAGCGCATTAAAGCCTTTAACAAATCAAATCCAAAGGATGGAGCAGAGCAGGGCTGCTGAAAGTGCACTTGATGTTAATAGTTAAAAGTTAAAACTGCATCATATACTTGTAAATTAAAGCAATAGCCAATTGTGTTCCCTATATTCGTAATTAAAGTAAAAGCCAATCTCATTCCTTGACTCATATCTCCATTGTTTTGGCACACTTGCTGATATCAAAAACTGAATTATGGGTATTCTCCCAATAAGACGAGACAATGGAAAAAGTCACTGTTGTCAACTGGCATCCCTCCCCTATATGATCCAGTTTTAACTTTTAACTATTAACATCCCTCCCATGCAGTTTCAAGAATAGACATCCCTCCCCTAAACCCTAAACCTACTGCAGGGATTGCAACATAAACCAACAACAAACTAAATTCATAAACCCTACTGCAACATAAACCATAGAACCTTCAATTATTCAACCCAAACTATTATCAATTATTAAGCCCATAGAACCTTCATGCAAAATACAATTTCACCATTTCAACATAGCTCGGTAAATAAACAACAATTTTGCATGACCAGTTCGCATAACAAGTTCATAACAATAAACAATAAACAACAATTATGCATGACTAGTTCGCATATCCTTCATATAAATTTTCGATGTCAACAATTTTGCAATAAATCCATAAACCCTAACCCTAGTGCAGGGATTGCAACACAAACTAACAACAAAATAAATTCATAAACCCTACTGCAACATAAACCATACTACTCAGATTTACAATTATGCCATGTAAACTATTATCAATTATTCAGCCCATAGAAGCTTCTTGCAAAAAACAATTTCACCATTTCAACATAAACCCTTCATAAATAACAATTCTGCATGACAAGTTCACATAAACCCTTCATAAATTCACCATAAACCCTTCATAAGTTCGCATAAACCCTTCAACAATTCTGCAACAATTCATAAACCCTTCAACAATTTTGCAACAATTCATAAACCCTTCATAAATTCACCATAAATCCTTCATAAGTTCGCATAAACCCTTCAACAATTCTGCAACAATTCATAAACCCTTCATAAATTCACCATAAACCCTTCATAAGTTTGTATAAACCCTTCAACAATTCTTCAACAATTCATAAACCCTAACAAATTCACCTTAACCCTAACGCTAACAAAATTCACAAACGCTAACCAACAACAGTTCATAAATCCTAACAAATTCACCTTAACCCTAACCCTAACAAAATTCACAAACACTAACCAACAACAATTCATAAACCCTAACAAATTCACCCTAACCCTAACCCTACTGCAACATAAACAAATCCATTATTCATTATTCATAAATTCAACAACCCTAAAAAATTCATAAACCAACGTAAACCAAATCCATTATTCATTGTTCACCAAATGCCGACATCCCCACAACGCAAACCAAAACCACCAACAGTTCAAACGTAAACCCACATAACCATGTTGCGGCGAATGCAATTCTACACGTGCCGCAAATGCAAAATGCAATTCACCACTGCCACAAATGCAACTTAAAAAACGTAATGCGAAACAGTTCAAATTTAATCCAAGCATAAGCACAAGCAGGAGCAGGCCCGATAGCCTCAAACAGTTCAAACTTAAACCAAAAAACAACATTAAACCTAGAAATGCAGCAGAAAAGGTCCACACAATCCCCAGCAGGTTGAGTGTGTTGAAAAACACAGTCCAATTATGGTTGGTAGGAAACCTACCAGTGAGCCACCGAACAAAGAACGGAGCCACCAACGTGCCACCGTAGCGAATTGACCAGTGAGACACCGCATGAAACCACCAATGTGCCACCGTAGTGAACCCATGAAGAAAGTCGAGTAGGAAGCCACCATTTTTACCAAACGAACGCGAAAGAAGCCACCACCTCCACCACCGAAACCACGAGAGCAGGAACCCACCACCAGACCGAGGATAAACCACCAACGTGCAACCGTAGTGAATGGACCAGTGAGCCACCACACGAAGCCACCACTATGCCACCACAGCGAACCCACGAAGAAAATCGAGTAGGAAGGCACCATGTTTACCGAACTAACACGAAGGAAGCCACCACCGAAACCACAAGAGCAGGAACCCGCCATTGCCACCACCGAACCGAGGATAAACCATGTCACGGCCACCACTGAACAACAACACATGCACCAATGGACGAAAGGCGACCATGTTCGAAGCACCGAGCAGGAGAACCAGTGCAGTAACCCACTGCAGCGGAGGACGAGGTGAACAACACCGGAGGGTGTGGTGAACAACAGCGAAGGGCGAGTTGAACAACAACTGGGGGCGAGGTGAACAACAGCAAACGCCGAGCTGAACAACAACTGGGGCAACTGAATGCTCACAGACATGGCCCGAGCAGAATAACAAGGGGGCAAGAGAATGTGACGGGAAAAAGTCCATGCGACCGTGAAAAAGGGCACCCCATGTGCAGAGTAAAGGCGCCCAGCTACCCAACAGGTGGCGATGCCTCGTCGGCCTGCAAACGCCACCTGTCGAGGTGGCCATGTGGCGTGGGGGGGGGGGAGCCAGGTGGGGTGTCCAACAACTAACATTCCTCCCCTATGTTGTATTTTAAAAAAAATTGCAATGACTTGAGTACCATCACTTACATCTTTTTATTTTTTAATATATTTTGGTTTTCCTTTTTTCATTTATTATTTTATTGTTTAATAAATTTTTATTCTACATTTTCTCTACCCTTGGGTGAGCATGGTGCTTAAAGATAGAAATGACCCAATGAAAAACCTGTCATCTACAGAGAACTATATCGGATTTGAACTTGTGTTTTGATTTTTGGTATATTGTTTTTATGTTTTACTATTTTTTAGGTATCTTATTTTTATTTATTTTTAAGTAAAAATTAATGATATGTCCCTCTAAAACATTTACAACAAGGGAAGCTTAAGAGTCATCCACATGAGATTAGTAACTCCAGGGATCTATATTGGATTTGAAATTGTGATTTAAAATCTTCTTGTCCACGACATGTTTTAGGCAAACGATCTTAAAAAGTTCATTTTTTAATATTTCACGTATATAATGTATATTAAAAGAAGTAAAGTTCATATTTTGGTAGCTTTGGATAAGAAAATAAATGAATTAAATTAATAAAAGTAAAATATGGAGACAATATTGTTTACATAGAAGGAAATTGAGGATAACAATCACAATTATTTTCATTTAATACCTCAATCACATAAAACCAGCATAGATCCATCTAAACTTTGGATCTTCCATGCACCAAGAGGGATCGAATCCTTGGAAGTGAAAATCTCTCTGGAGCTTTGCACAAAGGTTTAGATGGATCTATGTTGGGATCTGTATGCTAGACTTCGGGCCTTACAAGAGGTGCACCAACTTTAAACATATTTTGATCCCATCTCTATTCCAAAATAAGACATCTAGTTCTAGAATTAGAGTTTCTTTTCATTTGGCAGCTTGTTTAGAAGTGTTGGGAACACACTATAGGAGATGTATGTTTAGGAAGGGATTGTCCCATTCATAGAATAATGATGTCAGATTGTCAAAACCTACAAATAGTATTAATCACACTAATTATTAATGGTGGTAGATTGTCAAAATGTACTAGTAGTGAGTGTCTTCAATTTGATGGAGGCTTGAGTAGTGTGTTTTCCCTTTCCCTTCCTCTTTTTGCACCATCTTGTATAAGGAAGGAACACACAATAGACTTCCATCAAACAAAAATTGTAATAAAGAAAAATCATGAATTTCAGAACTAATGAGCAATTATGCTTTTCGGATAATGGAATGTTGTTTACATATAGATTTTGTTCAAATTCTTCAAAATCCAACACATCACCAAAGTCCCAAGAACATTGAAAGCTTCTAAGTGGATGATACGATTTTTTGGGTTGGTGGAGCTTTTGTAGACGCTAGAATTCAAAGTCGTTGATGTCATTGGAGTCCACTCTACCTTTTGATTTTGCGACAAAGAATTGTTCATTAAATGTTATTTTCTAATTGATTTGATACATTAGATGCCATGTAAGAAGGCATGGTCATGCATATTTAAGCTTTGATTTGTAGCCCAAAATGTACCAATGTTGCCATCATGGTTTGTGAGGTTTCAAAGTTTATTTATAACCCCTTAAACATAGGCTAAGTCTTGTGAAGATTGATAGTTAATGACTCAAGAGGTATTTTTTGTCGTAAATTGGGTTTAGAGGTTTTTAATGTAATATATATGTGTGGGTCATGGGAGTGTTGTCTAACAACAAGTAGCCCAAAATGTACCAATGTTGCCATCATGGTTTGTGAGGTTTCAATGTTTCTTTATGGCCCCTTAAACATAGGCTAAGTCTTGTGAAGAGTGATAGTTATTGACTCAAGAGGTCTTTTATGTCATAAATTGGGTTTATAGGTTTTTAATGTAATATAGATGTGTGGGTCATGGGAGTGTTGTCTAACAACAAATATCAAGGCACACCAAGGTTAAAAACTCTATTAGTGGGTGTAGATGAGGTAAGGTACAATTTATGAGAGAGTTTGGTTGTATATATGCCCTACACATATGCTCTTATAGTGTGATAGCTTAGGCAAACAAAACTTCAAAATGTATTTAGTAAATAAATAAAATAATTATTATTGATCTTGTTCAAAATGTATTTAGTAAATAAATAAAATAATTATTATTGATCTTGTGATTTTCAGATATTCTATTTAGTTAGAAAAAATATCTTTCTTTACGAGCCTTTTACCTTGTTAGCACACAAAATAACATTGTCAAAATTTTCAGGCTAAACTTTTGACGTCATAAATATGTGCCAAATACTATGACAACTTTAGCCAAACAGACTATACGATGTATTTAATTCGCCGATGAATGGAAGAACTTTAAGTATAAATAAACCTTATATGGAGCACATCTGAAGTATAAATGAAGTTAATGCACACTATGGTAAACATGGAGCATGTTTTAAGTATAAATGAAGCTTAAATGGTAATTTTTTTAAATTTAGATACATTCTAACTGGATGCATCAGAACCTGTTTTTGCATCGGAAACGGTTTTTGCCGTCCATTTTTTTCCTGTAAAGAAAAGAAAAGCAAAAAAAAGCAACGCTTTTCCAACTAAAGCAAAAAGTAGGCAACAACCCACGGAAATCGCCGATGCAATCGAGAGTATTTATAAGTTCTCTCTGGTATTGATGGTATTGATTGAGAGCTTGTGCCTGCTTGGATGTCTGTCGGTATGTGATGCACTACTTTTTGCATTCGCTTATTTCTTCATCTGATGGCTTGAAGTCTCTGTTCTCTATTAATTTGGAGTCTCTGTTCTTTATTAATTTTCCCTTTTTGCTTGCATGTAGAAGTTACCTTTTTGCTTGGATGTCTGTGATGCAGTGTTTTTTTCATTTGCTTCTTTCTTCATCAGGCAATCGAGAGTATTTATAAGTTTTATCTGGTATTGAATCTCTATTAATTTGGAGTTTCTGTTCTTTATTAATTTTCCCTTTTTGCTTGGATGTAGAAGTTGCCCTTTTTGCTTGTATGTCTGTGATGCAGTGTTTTTTTTCATTTGCTTCTTTCTTCATCAGGCAATCTAGAGTATTTATAAGTTTTCTTTGGTATAGAACCTTGATTGATCTTGTGCCTGCTTGGATGTCTGTTGGATGTGAGTATTTATAAGTTTTCTCTGGTATTGAATCTTGATTGAGCTTGTGCCTGCTTGGATGGCTGTTGGTTGTCTGTGATGCATAGTTTTTTTTCATTTCCTTCTTTCTTCATCTATTGAATTGAAGTCATCGAGTGCCTTTGAAGTCTCTGTTCTCCATTAATTGAGCTTGTGCATGCTTGGATGTCTGTGATGTAGTGCTTTTTTCTTTTTTCATTTGATTATTTCTTCATCCGATGACTTGAACTCATCAAGTGCAGTCTATTAATTTCTTTAATAGGTTTCCACAACGTCAATGGAGAGGTTTTCATTGGTTTTCTGGCTCCGTTAACATTTATTTGCTAGAACTTTTGATTTACCGGTAATAAATTTTCCAAAACATTGGAATGCATGTAATTAATTTGTTCACGGGGATCATGTAATTAGCATGGAGCAAATTTAGGAAATTGTGTGCTCATTTTTGCTTATTTCTATTTCCGATGATTTGTATTGAGCCTTTTTTCGCAATGCAGAACCCTTCGAACTCCAATGCGGGCATGGTGATGACGAATGCATTTGACTTATATTTACTTTATTTTTGAGTCATGTGGTGAATTTTCTTTTCATTTTGCTCCCTGTTATCTCTATCTGTATTCCCTGATTTTAAATTTTCTTCATTTTACTCCCTGCTATCTTTGTTTGTAACTTATCTCTGTCTGTATTCCCTATTTTTTAACGCCTATTTTGTGTTTTCTTCTATTCCTTGTTTTTAAATTTTCTTCATTTTACTCCCTGTTATCTCTGTCTGTATTCCCTGTTTTTGAACGACTATTCTGTGTTTTCTTCTAGTTATGTATCTATGTTAATGTGTATGAATTACATTTATACAAATTGCTATGGGATCTTTATTCTATTTTTTCTTCTAGTTATGTATCTATGTGAATGTGTATGAATTACATTTATACAAATTGCTATGGGATCTTTATTCTGTTTTTTCTTCTAGTTTTTATGTTGATTGTTTATTCGGTGCTTTCCTCTAGCTATAAGCTGTTGAATGTTTTCTTTGTTGTTTCTACTTTCTATGTCAATGTCCACTGTTCATGATCAACGTGCTATGTTTGAACAATGATAATGGAGATTGTTTCATTAATTTTATGATTTCGCTTTACTAATTTTTGATCTCTGTAACCCTTAATTTCTAGGATGCATATGATTAGAAATATATAGAAATATTCAATATTCCCATGATTACTTTCAAAGCTATTTTAATTTGTTGATGGAAATTAAATGGGTTGCTCATTAATAGAATACAATCTAACAGTTTCAGGAAATTTTGTTAATTGAGCTTGCTTTTAACTTTTTTATTTCTTGTGATTTGTTTTACTTTTTGTTGTTTACTACTAGACGAGGAATGCACACGAATTAGTTCTCCCGGCTAGTTCTTCTCCTTATTTAAAAGGACACAAAAAGAAGTTGCTTCTTCGCTGGAGCTCAGCCCCCCACCCAATAAGTAACTTAGGAAGGTGACTAGTTTCTTTTGAAGAGAATGGAAACTATTGTTACCTCCTATTAAGGATTTTACTTTGCATAACCCTATAATTATAACTTTTTGCACGGACTACGGGTTCCATTGTGCCTATGAACCCTGTATGGTATACTATTGATATGTACAATAACTCGTGTGCATTCCTTGTTGTTGAATGTCTATGTTGTGTTTCGGTTTTTAAGACGTCAATGTGGTATGGTGCATGATCACCATGTTTTCTGTTTGAACAACTCTGACGAGACTATTTGCTTTGTTTTTTAAGTTTTCTTTCATATGAAACCTTGTAATTTTCAGAATTAATGGGATTAAAAATGTATTCTCATATTGGAATGTTTACTGGCAGATCCTTTGTTTATAGAAGTTAAATGTGAAACTCATCAACAACATATAGTGCTAGTGAAAATAAATAATTATAAGAAATTTTGTAATTGAGTTTGGTGGATTATTTTCTATTTCTCCGGATTTGTCTTTATGCTTTGTTGCTACGCAGAGCCCTTACAGGTGAAACATTGCCAAGAGTACAAGAAATGAAGAGTGATGTATGCTGGATTTTCATTTTGTTTATTTGTTTATTACTTTTATTTTTTGTTTTCTTTTTATAAGTTAGTTATAACTTTTTAGTTTCCTAGATGCATGTGATTCCAAATTTAACAAAAGATTGGAATGTTTAATCTTACTTTCAAATCTCTTGTTTCTTGTTTATTTGTTTATAGAAGGCTTAATTTTATTTTCAAATCTCAAATCTCTTGTTTATGGAGTTGAATGCAATTTTCACTC
The DNA here is from genome assembly GCA_027924585.1 of Larix kaempferi. NCBI lineage: Eukaryota > Viridiplantae > Streptophyta > Pinopsida > Pinales > Pinaceae > Larix > Larix kaempferi. The sequence continues at coordinate 3,224,627 of BSBM01001483.1, read as the reverse complement.
ATAGAAGGCAATGCTAATGTCGAAATGATTTCAATGTTATGCTAGATTTTTATTATCTCTATTTAGTATGTTCATTATCACTTGTGCTCTCTATTTCAGGTTTTGAACAAAATTGATTGTTCATTATCACTTGTGCTCTCTGTTTCAGGTTTTGAACAAAATTGATGGAGTTTGCTTCTTTTAAATTTTTTGTTTCTTTTTACAAATCCTTTGAAATCTTTTAGTTTCCTGCATGGATGTGATTGAAATTTAGTAGAATATGAATGATTAATCTCGGTTCAATTGTAATCTTTTAGTTTCCTGCATGGATGTGATTGAAATTTAGTAGAATATGAATGATTAATCTCAATTTAGTTGATTTTTAAATAGAAGTTAAATGGGATGCTCACCTACAAACATAAAACATTGTTAATGATAGGATACAATTTTAGAAAAGGCTAAAATTGCATTTTGCATTAGTTGTTTTTTATTGATTTCTATTTCCTAAGATCTATGATTGGTTATAACTATCCTTCTCCTATGCAGAGACCTTAGTTGAAATGAAACCAAGTAGCACTTCAGAAACTGTTACACATCAGAAGTTGGAAATTAAATGCGTTGCTCATCAATAGAATACAATCCAACAGTTTTAAGAAATTGTAATTGAGTTTCTTGTGACTTGTTTTACCTTTTTGTTGTTTACTAAAAATTATTAGAGGTGGAATCTCGAGGAAGAATGCTGGAAAAGTAGGCAATCTTCTAAGGAAATTGAGAGTATTTATAAGTTCTCTCTGTTATTGATTGAGCTTGTGCGTGGCGAATGTCTGTGATGCAATGCTTTTTCCATTCACTTCTTTCTTCATCTGATGGCTTTAAGTCATCGAGTGCATTTGAAGTCTATGTTTTCTATTAATTTTCCCTTCTTGCTTGGTTGTCTGTGATGCAGTGTTTTTTTTGTTTGCAAGACTTGAAGTCATCAAGTGCAATCCCTGTTCTCTCGAGTCATAGTTTTGTATTCTATTTCACAATGTCAATAAAGAGGTTTCTACTGGTGTTTATTTTTCTCTAACTTTTAATTTACCTGTAAGAAATTTAGCAGAATATTGGAATGTATGTTTACTCAATGAACTATGGTTATTTTATTCATCAAGATCATGTAATCAACATGCAACAAATTTAGGAAATTGTGTGCTCGTTTTTGCATCAGTTATTTTTATTTCCCATAATTTGTATTGAGTCTTTTTCGCTATGCAGAACACATGGTGATTACGAATTCATTTGACTTATATTTACTTATATTTTTAGTAATGTGGTGAATTTTCTTCTTCATTTTACTCGTTATCTCTGTCTGTATTCCTTGTTTTTAATTGCTCTTCTGTGTTTTCTTTTAGTTTATTTTGGATGTTCAGATGTGTAGTTGATATCCCAATAACATTAATGGAAATTGTTTCCACAGATTATCTGGTTTTCGTTTTCAACCTATTTTCTTCTATTTTCTACTCCCTTTTATCTTTGCAAGTATTCCCTATTTTTGAACGCCTATTATGTGTTTTCTTCTAATTATGTATCTATATTAATGTGTATAAATAACATTAATACAAATTGCTACCATTGATTATGGGATCTCTATTGTGTTTTTCCTGTTTTTTCTTCCAGTTTTTCTGTTGATTTTCTTGTGTTTTCTTCTAGCTATAAGATATAAGTTGTTGAATGTTTTCTTTGTCCTTTCGATGTCAATGTCCACTGTTCATGATCAACGTGCTATGCTTGACGAATGATAATGAAGGTTGTTTCACTAATTTTTTGGTTTCGCTCTACAAATTCTTGATCTCTGTAACCTTTAATTTCCAGGATGCATATGATCAGAAATATATAGGAATATTCCAATGCTTACTTTCAGTGCTATTGTAATTTGTTGATGGAAATTAAATGCATAGAATACAATCCAATAGTTTTGAGGAAATTTTGTTGATTGAGTAAATTGCATAGGTTGCTTTTAACTTTTGTATTTGTTGTGATTTTTTTTACCCTTTTGTTGTTTACTACTCAAAACTCTTAGAGGTGGAGTCACGAGGAGGAATGCTGGCAAAGTTATTTATTTATTTTCTATTTAAGAGTGGGTTGTGTCTATTAATCTAATTTCCATGCTAATTCTTATTATTTGTGTATATGTATTCCTTCTGGTTGAATATATATTCTGTATTCTCTTCTAATTATGCCCATGTCTCTGTATGATTAACAATCAACTTCTTGTTTGTTTGAACAACATTAATGGAGACGGTTTACCCTGATTTTCTGGTTTTTTAAATCATTCTTTGTAACACGAGATTAGAATTTTAAATGATTACTTGTAACATGAGATTAGAATTTTAAATGATTACTTGTAACACAAGATTAAAAATTTAGTAGAATATTTGATTTTTTTATGCTAATAGCTTCATAGCTGGTGTTAAAGTGTTTCATGGAAATTATATGACATGCTCATCAACACAGTATTCAACAAATTCATAACGTGAAAGATTCAGTTTTGTATTGGTGCCATGTGATTCATAATATCCTTAATGGTAGAGTACTTAAAAGATGATGAGAAAGGCTGCCTGAGTTCTTCCCCTGTCTGTGTATTACTTCTTGTTGAAGATCTATTTTTTTTTCTAATCACTTGTTTTTTTTCTCTATTTGAATATTTGAACACCATTAATGGAGACGGTTTCTGCCAATTTTATGGTTTCTTTTTGTAACCTCTTTTCTCTGTAACTTTTACTCTCCTGGTTGCATGTGCTTACATATTTTGCAGAAATTTGAAATGTAATCAATTGTAATGCTCATCAAAGTTTTTAGGAAATTTTTGTGATATCATGAGCTCTTCATTTCATCCTCATTTCAAGTTGTCTTGTCCATTTTCTTCTTTGTGCTAATTCTAGTTAGATCCATCTTTGCATTCCATGTTGAATGTATATTTTTTATTTCATTTTAATTATTTCACATAATTCTTCTATACTATGATTATTTTTTAGCAATTGACCTTTAATTTCCATCACCATGATACATGAAATTAGTGATTTACCAAAATATTGCAATGTTTAAATTGTCAAAGCCCTTGTTAATTTATTCATGGAAATCAAATGCCATGTTTATTAGTAGAATACACTGCAATCCAGAAAAGTGATTTGAGTTTTGCATGGATTGTTTTATACATCATGTTTGATTTGTTGTTAATTTATTCATGGAAATCAAATGCCATGTTTATTAGTAGAATACACTGCAATCCAAAAAAGTGATTTGAGTTTTGCATGGATTGTTTTCTACATCATGTTTGATTTGTTTTAACACTTTTTGTTGATATCCGAGTTGGTCTCTCTGTATCTTAATTAATGAATAGTATATATCTTCCCATAGAGAGGGTTATCCTTTATGGGGAAAAAAGGCGAGACACTATCATTCAAGCTTTGAAACTCATAAGTCAGTATGTCATTTGAGATGAATTTGAAATATTTATGTTGATTTCTTTCAAAACAACTAATCTCCGAGCTAAAATCAAGTTGCAGCAGAGTTTTGTGTGGTAACATTTTGCTGGGAAACCAATGGATGTGATCGCTTATAACCCAAGACTCATACACCAACAAGGTCTTGAGAATTGACAAATTCCATGTTGATTTTGGTCCATACAACTCAACTTAATTGAAGGTTGAGAGGATGCATTTTCTCCTCTTCTTATGTGAATGAGTTTCTCTTATAACAGAATCCTCACAGTCCCAAATGAACTAAGGCAAATCAGTGAGAGAATTCAACTTATCTAATTTCTCTTATAATAGAATCCTCACAGTCCCAACTGAACCAAGGAAAATCAGTTAGAGAATTCAACTTATCCAGTTGCAATTTTGAATCTCCTCCTCGAGAAGTTTCTTTGCAGTGTGAATGCTCATATTCAAATGCAACAACATGAGCAAGGGAAGAGGTTGTCTCTCCATCACAACATCCTTGGGTTAGAATATGAATACCTGAACACAAGTTCATAGAAAACAAAAAGGCTCAGTTCATTTACAAAACCTACGACATACTTTCATTTTATCAGCATGGATTACATATGGAATGAATCAGTCTAGAAATTAGGGGTTGGCATAATCCCAAATATTCTTCATCGGAATCAACAACTTTTTCACTTCATTTTATTTTCATGGATTACACATGGAATAAATCAGTCTGGAAATTAAGTGTTGGCATAACCCCAAATCTTCTTCATGAGCATCAACAACTTTTTCATAACTCAAAAGCGTAGGAACATGTTTTTCAGATCATAAAAGAACATACAATTGATGAAAATTTGGAGAGTAAATCATCTTTCAACTTTTTCAAAACTCAAAAGCATAGAAACATTTTTTTGAGATAATAAAAGAACATACAATTGATGAAAACACCTTTTTCATAACTCAAAAGCATAGGAACATGTTTTCCATATCATAAAAGAACATACAATTGATGAAAAATTTGAGAGTAAATCATCTTTCAACTTTTTCACAACTCAAAAGCATAGAAACATTTTTTTGAGATCATAAAAGAACATACAATTGATGAAAAAATTGAGAGTAAAACATCTCTCACATCGGGTGTGAATGATGCATCTAACCCGCGAGTGGAGGTACCATAAATATAGACACCTTTTGTTGATATCCAAGCACCCTTGGAGCTGGAATCTTACCAAGGTGATGAGAAATGCTTCCGAAGTTCATATCCTTTGCATTTACAAGTCATCGGGTATGTTTATGTGTGTGCATTCCTTGTTGAATGTCTACGTTGTGTTGTGTTTTTTGAATGTCTATATTGTGTTGCGTTTTTTTAAGTAGTTGTCCATGTTCTCTGTTTGAATAATTTTGACGAGAGACTATTTGCTTTGTTTTTTAGTTTTCTTTCACAAATTCTTTGAAACTATAATTTTTAGGATTAATGTGATTCAAAATCTAGCCCGATATTGGAATGTTTACTGGCAGATCCATTGTTTAATTGTTTATAGAAGTTAAATAGAGTGGGATCCAATCAGTCCTTTGGATTTTGATGGTGCAGAGCAGAGATGGAATTCCCCCTCTTCTACTCTTCTAGTGGATCCCAAATTTGTCCCAATTTGCCTAGGAATTTACCTAGTTGTCCTATTTTTGCATTGTCGGGTAATCTGCGCACTGCAAGGCAGATAGGTGAATGTGGTGAAGGACAAGGAATGAAAGCATTTGAGCAACTCCAGATTCCTTCACCCCGAGATCGGATTATGAAACCAGCAAAAGATGAAACCAGTGGCAGCATTGCAGAGAGGCCCGAGATCGGATTATGAAATTGGCAGCAAAATATGAAACCGACAACATTACAGAGAGGCCTAATTGGTTCGCAAGCCCCTCCGGTGAATGGATTGTTGTGAGGCCTCCCAGAAGTAGAATTTCTTCAAATTTGAATGGCCCTTTCTCAGGCCTCACCAATAGGTTATCTTCCAAGGGGATTTCATATTCTATTCAACCCAAAGATAAGGACTCCAACGAGCTTCCATATTCTATCCAACCTCAAGATAATGACTACAACTCAATCTTAGAGATCGATGATTACACCAGAGATTCGACCTTGGACTTACCTCTCTACAATAGTGTTGTTGGACATGTCTCGTCAGCCCTAACAGTTGAGAAAGCTAAGCAAATGAATAAGGATTCTTCTAGTGGCACTAACTCTTGCAGCATGCCAAAATTTCCGTTTCACATGCATGATGCTTTTGATCTCACAGGAAATAGTTCATCTACACTCAAACGACAGAGAATTTCTGCCCCTTTTATTTTACCAATAGTAACCATTATTTACTGACATTGAAAATTGAGGGCACATATGATTTTAGGGGCGAATTTTAAGGGGTTTGAAAAATTGAGTGGGCAAATTTTTTTATATTAAATCATTGTTTTTCATTATTAAAATTTACCCCACAAATTATTTACCCAAGAAATGTTAAAAGGAGGTTAGCCCAACCTTATTTACTAAAAAAATTGGGAAAAATGGCTTTTGCTTCGAAAAATTCCCGTAAAATTCTCCATTCGCCCCCGATTTATGGCCATGAAGGTTAACTATAGAAATTTAACCCAAAATTTTGCTTGCAAATTCAAATACCAGTGTCAATGTCAATGGCCCATGGATTTTCATTTTGGAGAATTTTTTTTATATAAATTCGCCCATAAATCGTGGCATAGGGGTAGAATGGGACCAATTCTTTCCCTATATATTGACAGAATAGGGTTTCAATTTGGGAGAATCGGGTTTCAAAGGTTATTATGGAGTTTCCATCTTGATCAAGTTATCGGGAGACTCAGCTCATGGAACTGGCGAGGAAGATGACTCTTTTGAAGCTATGTAGCTCATCTCGATATTAATAGTGTTGATCTTTACTCATTCTTGACCTCTTGTGTTTTAATTTTACAGTCACACAACTAGGGATAAATGTGCAGGAGATTTCACGTAGCTCCAGGATGCCGGCATTTACAGATGCAATAGTTTAATGATGCATACTGAAAAGGTTCACTTGAATTTTATTTAAATTTACAACCGTATTTAATTTTCATCTTTTATGCTTGCTTTTTAAAAGGAATACTTGTCCAGAGTTTGACGAGCATCAAAGGATTGTTCGATGCAAAGGTCGACAAAATATGTGAAGCCATATACAGAAGAAAATTGGTAAGATCAAGTGCATCTTAAGAGAAGAATAGGGGAATTGGAAAGAGATTTGCATTATGTCAAGAGGGATCTTGAATCCTCCAGGGCCATGGTAGTTGAGAAAGAATGTTAGTTAGTTGATTTACAATACTAGCTTTTAGACCTTAGCAAAGAAAAGAGGTGTCTATTAGCAGGTGAAACCAAATTCCGACGATTACCAGCCATCTCACCCGTCCGTTTCCAACTTAGTCTTCTTATTCGGCTGGTAGTTAGAAAAGTGATTGATGAATTAAATGAAAGAGGATTCTCGATGAAGCGATCTCTCCCCACCAACCGCAAGTGAAGACTCTAGATGCTTTGAATGTCGGTGTAGGCTTGATTTTTATTTGCATTGTAAATTATAGTCTAGTGGTAGAGAGGTGGTTGAGTCTGTGTGGTGTGTATAGAACAAAATAATATAGCAGAATGGCCATGCTCAGATTTGTTAGCGTTTGACTGTATTTCACATATAATTAGATTCTTTGTTCTGAATTATATTGGTCCTGTGCGTATGCTTGTTCTTATATGATGTTCATTTTGTCCTCCCTGTCAATGAAGACATGTTTTTCTTTTAACATTCAGAATATTTGCTATTAGTTCTTGCAATTTCTGGGTTGAAGGAAGGATTGCGAAAACAAATTTCAGAGGCTCGTGAGAGCTTGGTAAGTTGTCTTATTTTCCGCCAAAGGAGATTGAAATCAGTATTGTGTTTCAGCTACAGGTGAAGGCGCAGAGATAGAGGTTATTTTCTTAACAACTGGTATCAGAGCAGGTTTTGGAGGCTGCAGCATGGAGGTCACTGCCATGAGTGACATGGAGAAGTTGAACGGGGAAAATTTTTCCTCATGGAAATCCCAAATGGAGTATATAATAATTTTGAAGGACTAGTTTTTACCGATTGAGGGATTGGCAAATAAACACTCATCGATGACAACTGAGGATTGGAATAATCTTGACAGGAAAGCTATTGTCACAATCCGTCAATATTTGGCCAAAAACGTCTACTTCAATGTGACTAGGGAGAAGACAGCAGAGGCTCTGTGGAAGAAGCTGCATGATTTGTATGAGAAAAACACAACTTCAAACAAAGTGTTCTTGATGAAGAAGTTGTATAAGCTCAAGATGAAGGAGGGTGATGTTATCACCAACCTTGTAGTTTCCCCTAAAGATGGATCTAGAATGGATGGTAGAGGGGATAGGCAACCAAAGTGGTGAACCTCGAGAGCCTTGGTTCCCAAAAGGAATGGTTGTCATGCCAACCAAGGCACCCTTCACTTTATGCTATCAAAACCCAAGATAACAAAGGGGGAGACCCATATCTACTCCCGACAGGAGAGATCAAACCAAATCACCTGATCAAATCAGATAAAATGAAATACTTAAGGTGACGGGTATGGAACCCTAGATTTAAGGAATTGAGACCACTGTGGAGGCTTAGGGAAGATGTGACTTGGAAAATATTGATATACAAAGTGATTCAATGTTTAAGTATGATTCTAGGATTCAGGTGCTAGTTAAAATAGTCAAATTCAGCTGCCTTGGGAAACATGACCCTTAAAACAGGGAAAGTGTCCCAAAGAGTGGATCTGAAGTTTGGGGCTTTCTAGCACGACTTGATAGATGGATGTGACAGTTTCAAAGCACACAAGCTCAGCAAACAAGATCAAACAACGGGTAAACAGACTCTCTCAGGTAGTGCGTGAGGGTTCAAGGAGACTAGTGCCTTGGGAAATGGGACAATGGAGTCCTCCAATGATGATGCCTAGGAGAATCCACCTAGGGATATGCAAGAGCCTAAAAACCCAAAAAATGTTATGATGTTAACCAAGTCGTTTGATCTAGAGAATTTTCCGAAGGATTTAACTTAGGGTTTGAAGAAGAAATGACAGATGGGTAGGATAGAAGAATAAAAATCTTACATTGCAAGTGTACCTGAATGATAGAGATGTTTTCTATGATGCCGAGGATTGTTCCTGCAGAGATCAAATGAAGTTTTGATGGTGTTTCTTGCTCACACAATTTACCCAACTCCACACGTGTGCCCTCCTCTTCCTGCAAATGCCAAGGAAAAACGATTTCAATCACCAGAGCAACAATGAAGGTAAATACAGACAATGAAAATGATAACAGGAAATAAAAGGTACACAGACAGTAATACTCCATGAACCAAATCGACAAGAAGAGAGAGAAGCAGGGAGAGTCTCCTCAGCCAATGCGCCACTCCTCCAAGATGACTTCTTCACCTGTAGATAAAAATATGGAGAAATGATATGCAATAGAAACCACCAATAACCTCAGTGCAAAGGAAGAACAGTTTCAATCGACATCTATAGCATCCACAACCACAAGACAAGTATTTGCAAAATATATTTTATTCCAGAAGCCAAGAGCCAAAAGTCCCTTTACAATGAGAAGCTCTCTCCTTTAAATAATAATAAGATACCAAATCCCTAACCACCTTTTGAATGTATGGCTAAGATTAAAATATATAAAAGTTCTAATCTACAGTTGAGATGAGCTCAACGATAAAGTACATGGATCAACTCAAAAATATAACATATACATGGAGAAAGTACCCTAGGGGGGCATCCCACTCAAAATGACTAGAAAAACATAACAAACCGCTCATGGTGGGTCTAGGGGGTGATATCCAACCTCCCTAGTGTGTCCCCATGGCACCATAATATCACATGACCACCACAAGCACCAAATCGTGCTCCTCTGGGAAAGTCGTGAGCCTCCAAAGGCTCCAAAAAACCATAAAATGTGCCGGAGAAATGTGTGAGGGCCCCATTGGTTGATGCAACTGCTCTGAAGGGTGTGGGAGACATCATACACATCATCAAAAATACCCTCATGCCATTTCCTTGCCTCAGTAGATCAAATCAATTTCTTTTGTAGCCATTTTTAGCATTTTTTATGCCTCTGTAAATCACCTGAAAAGTATAAAAATGCATGTAACTCACTGCCTAGTCACCAGGGGCCAAACCTAACTACACCAACATGTCCGGGAACATAGCAATGTAGAAAAAACAAGTGGCTACACTCCATATCCCCTCTGTAGCGCCATAAGTGAGCCAATCAAACCCTGATACTGCTCTGACATGCCATTTTTAATGGAAAATATGCACTGAAGTGATAAACTGAGAGAAATCTCAACTGAAACTGCCAGGAATTGAAACCTGACTGTCCTAATGGACTACGAGAGCCCAAATACACTAAAGGTGCATACTCATACACCATATGGATGACTGCATACTCATATAATAACATCACCATGCTTAAACAAATAAAAATAATAATAATCTGCAAATGATCAAAATCCTCAAAAACACTGTAGATCACTATCTGAACCTGTAACTGCTGCATGGAACCATCTAGTGACCAAATAAGGGTCACATATCATCAATGGCTATCATCCAAGGTCTAATCCATCTCATGTCCTGTGGTTGACTTTGGTCAAACTAGGTTTGACCAAGTCAAACTGACTCATAATATGATCCAAACCATAAACATAAAGGTGTTGCAAGTGCATTTGGTTAAAGCATGCTTAATTAGTCATTCCAATAGCAATATAAACATAAATAAATCATTTCACTAGCAATCTAAAACAAGATATTCATGATTTTAAATGATAATAATAATACTCAGACTTAGAACCTCAAGACTATACTCACTTCATGGTTGTGATCAATTTGCTAGTGATGGGTGAGGGTAGATAGATGCAAGGCTAGGATAAGGGATGACTATACTGACTCAACACTGTGACACTTTGTAAATTGAAAGGGGATACACACTAAAGCATATGTTGGACAAGCAGTAACACAGGGGAGGGGAGTGTCTCACAAATGGATAAGTTGTTTCAGAAGTGCTTATTCATCCTTGACAGATGTCTAGAACTCACATCCAAGTTGATAAAGCTCCGTGAGGATCTTTTCTAGAGCAGCCATGACTAGGTGCCCGACAAACCGTAACTCAAGACTCTAGGGAACAGTTAGCATTAGTTGTCCCTTACTCCATCTCATATGATAACCAACAGGCTAATGAGGAATAATCATTACATGTATATAAGGTCAACAATCATTAGATATAGCATTTATTCAACCATTGCTTTTATAAGACCTTTTCATTTATATAGCCTTTGTCCATGTGTGTTGAAAAACACATTCTTGGATTTACATTTCATTAGGATTTTTGATCCGTGTGTGTTAAGAAACACATTCTTGGATTTATAGTTTCACGTGCCTTTCATTCACGTGTGTTGAAAAACACATTCTAGAATCGGCTTCCAGATAGAGTGTAATGATGGTAGTACTATCTGTTTCAGGCTTAGCCAACACAACTTAGGCAACTCAAAGCCGAGACACAATACAACAGGGAAGCTCATCCAACAAAGAGGCTAGAGTGGGGGAAGGTGCTCCATGTCACTAGTCAAGTAGGAAGTCAGGGTAACAACAATAATTGGAAGGTAACGGATGGGTGGAGATAGTGAAAATGATTCCAACACTAGCAAGCCAAATGATGGTGGGAATGATCACCTCCATTCTCCTAGGAGGGTAAAACCAATGAGTATAGACGAGAACCTCTATCATCTTAGTATGACACTAGATAGATATAAAATAAAGACCAAGTCCAATATATATATGATCGCCAGATCATGACACTAAATGCTATAACATGCTACTAGAATGATCAGGAAAGCAATATAAACCAATACACAAGATAATACATGTTGGATTATATACTTGTACAAAACATCTGAACCATCATCTGCCAACTGGGAACCTATTGCTGCAACTCTGGGCAAGGCATACTACTCTGTAAATGGAAAAATGGCTACATTGGTCATCAAATCTGAGTTTCTTGAGACTCAGTCATGGCACAGGAATATACTGCTGCTCACAATCATGGGAATGATCCAAAATAGATGCTCATCTCAAGCATATCAGCGTAAAGGAATGGCTCAATAATATACTGGAATATGGAAAAAAATGTATGGTATCCCCAGCTACTATAAATGTGCTAACATCTACGATTCTATTAAGGAAAGCTCTTGATTATTTTGACTCACTAACCCATCCTCATCATGAAAATTCCCTTTAATTTATTTATCACTAAATTGATATGATGATAATTTATCAGGGATCGTATCAACAACCCCTTGATCATTTTCATAAATTTGATCTCTAAAAATGAAATGATCAGATGAATTCGTTTCTAAAGAAATTTGGTTATTGTCCCTATTTTATTCTTCTTCAATATCATGATCAGAAATGCCATTGATTACATAAGGATTGTGAAAAGGAATCTCAAGAGTATTTTCAAAGGATTCACTAATGGAAGATTCAACCATGGAGGCTTCCTGATGGAAATCATTGGAATCATCCTCTTCATCTGAGACTTCTTCAGGTAATGATTACAAGATTCTCATAAGTTCTCCTCTTATATAAATATTAAGGCAATAATCCCCAGGAATTGAAATTTGCTCACTGTCATACATTACCTTCTCGTGAGACTCAATTGGCTCAGGAGAAGAGGAATCAATTTGATAAGGACAATCATTAGTTAATTTGTTATCGGTATCTTGATTATCTTCATCAAGTTGATTTTCATCAAGACACTCATTGGCTCACTATTCTTCCATAGGCTCATTAATGTTTTCTCCCCACTCATTTATTAACAAATCCATGAACATGTCATACCTAGTGATGGATCCTGGGGCTAAATGATCAAACCTTAGTCGGGCATCCCCTTCTAGGGAAGCACTAAGGGATCGCATATAGACATCCTCACCATCAACACCCAGAAATTCCATATGGTCCCAGAGGGCATCGAAATGACTTTCAATAGATGTTCCATTACTTCCATCAAAATGAGGCAACCCCCTAATGTATCCATTTGGCATAAAATGAGGTGCCCCATATATTTCTGAAAAATCAAAAGGGGATGGCTTGGGTTTCCTTAAGGTTCTAGTTGCTTGAGTTGGGAAAGAATCATTTACCAAAAGCCTTGGCTGAGTTTGATATTTTCTAATTGGTTCACTTGGGATATTCGAGGAAAAATTATTAGATGGATAAGGAAAATAACGGGTATTGTAAAAATCTTGATACACGGGTTCATACCCATAATTATTTTGATAATTATCCTCATACCTGAATCTCGAATTTTTTTCATTATACTCTTTTAAATATTTTAAATCCTGTTTAAGATCTCGAAGAAGATCTGGGTCCATTATGAATTAAAAAATTAAGATTCCCCAGTGGAGTCTATGCATGGGTTCGCTTCCCAGCAGAGTCACGATTTAAGATTGTAATATTTATATGTTGGTTTCGGTCCTCAGTAGAGTCACAGGGTGGAGTCGCCAAGTGAATCACACAAGCAATTCACCGAAATGATAAATGTCGTAGGAGAGGTGAAATGAGCGAATTAATGTGGTGATTGAAATAATTAAGGAAAGACAAATGCAATCACCAAACAAAATATCGGATGCGATAAGATACGGATAACGCACAGACATTCGCAAACACCGAAGGTAAGCCTCTACCTCCTCGGCAACGGCGCCAAAATGTTTGCAAAGAAAAAGGAAGTAGAGCTTGAAAATATATGTCGAACCAGGGTAGGCCTCTACCTTCCCTGACAACGGTGCCAAAATGTTATCACCAATCTTGTAGTTGCCCCTAAAGATGGATCCAGAATGGATGGTAGCGGGGATAGGCAACCAAAGTGGTGAACCTCGAGAGCCTTGGTTCCCAAAAGGAATGGTTGTCATGCCAACCAAGGCACCCTTCACTTTATGCTATCAAAACCCAAGATAACAAAGGGGGAGACCCAAATCTACTCCCGACAAGAGAGATCAAACCAAATCACCAGATCAAATCAGATAAAATGAAATACGTAAGGTGACAGGTATGGAACGCTAGATTTAAGGAATTGAGACCACTGTAGAGGCTTAGGGAATATGTGACTTGGAAAATATTGATTATACAAAGTGATTCAACGTTTAAGTATAATTCTAGGATTCAGGTGCTAGTTAAAATAGTCAAATTCAGCTACCTTGGGAAACGTGACCCTTAAAACAGGGAAAGTGTCCCAAAGAGTGGATCTGAAGTTTGGGCCTTTCTAGCACAGCTTGATAGATGGATGTGACAATGTCAAAGCACGCAAGCTCAGTAAACAAGATCAAACAACAGGTAAACAGACTATCTCAGGTAGTGCGTGAGGGTTCAAGGAGACTAGTGCCTTGGGAAATGGGCCAATGGAATCCTTTAATGATGACACCTAGAAGAACCCACCTATGGATATGCAAGAGCCTAAAAACCCAAAAATGATTATGTTGTTAACTAAGTCGTTTGATCTAGATAATTTTCCGAAGGATTTAACTTAGGGTTTGAAGAAGAAATGACCGATGGGTACAATAGAAGAATAAAAGTATTACCTTGCAAGCGTACCTGAATGATGGAGATGTTTGCTATGATGCCGAGGATTGTTCCCGCAGAGATCAAATGACGTTTTGATGGTGTTTCTTGCTCACACGATTTACCCAGCTCCACACGTGCTCCCTCCTCTTCCTGCAAATGCCAAGGAAAAACGATTTCAATCAACAGAGCAAAAATGAAGGTAAATACAGACATTGAAAATGATAACTTGAAATAAAAGGTACATAGACGGTAATACTCCCTGAACCAAATCGACAAGAAGAGAGAGAAGCAGGGAGAGTCTCCTCAGCCAATGCGCCACTCCTCCAAGATGACTTCTTCACCCGTACATAAAAATATGGAGAAAATATATGCAATAGAAACCACCAATAACCTCAATGCAAAGGAAGAACAGTTTCAATCGACATCTATAGCATCCACAACCACAAGAAAAGTATCTGCAAAATATATTTTATTCCAGAATCCAAGAGCCAAAAGTCCCTTTACAATGAGAAGCTCTCTCCTTTAAATAGGAAGAACAGATACCAAAACCCTAACCAACTTTGAATGGATGGCTAATATTAAAATATATAAAGGTTCTAATCTATGATTGAGATGAGCTCAATGATAAATTACATGGATCAACTCAAAAATATAACATATACATGGACAAAGTCGCCCTATGGGGGCATCCCACTCAAAATGACTAGAAAACCATAACAACCCGCTCATGGGGGGTCTAGGGGGTGATATCCAACCTCCCTAGTGTGTCCCCATGGCACAATAATATCACATGACCACCACAAGCACCAAATCGTGCTCCTCGGGGAAAGTCGTGAGCCTCCAAAGGCTCCAGAAAACCATAAAATGTGCCGGAGAAATGTGTGAGGGCCCCACTGGCTCATGCCATTTCCTTGCATCAGTAGCTCAAATCAATTTCTTCTGTAGCCATTTTTAGCATTTTTTATGCCTCTGTAAATCACCTGAAAAGTATAAAAATGCCTATAACTCACTGTCTGGTCACCAGGGGCCAAATCTAACTACACCAACATGTCCGGGAACATAGCAATGTAGTAAAAACAAGTGGCTACACTCTATATCCCCTTTGTAGCACCATAGGTGAACCAATCAAATCCTGATACTACTCTGATAAACCATTTTTAATGGCAAATCTGCATTGAAGTGATAAACTGAGAGAAATCTCAACTGAAATTGCCAAGAACTGAAAACTGACTGTCCCAATGAACTCAGAGAGCCCCAATACACTAAAGGTGCATACTCATACACCATATGGATGACTACATACTCATATAATATCAGCACCATGCTCGGACAAATAAAAATAATAATAATATGCAAATGATCAAAATCCTCAAAAACACTGTAGATCACTATCTGTACCTGTAACTGCTGCATGGAACCATCTAGTGACCAAATAAGGGTCACATATCATCAATGGCTATCATCTGAGGTCTAATCCTTCTCATGTCCTGTGGTTGAATTTGGTCAAACTGACTCATAGTATGATCCAAACCATAAACATAAAGGTGTTGCAAGTGCATTTGGTTAAAGCATGCTTAATTAGTCATTACAATAGCAATATAAACATAAAGCAATCATTTCACTAGCGATCTAAAATAAGATATTCGTGATTTTAAATGATAATAATAATACTCAGACTAAAAACCTTAAGACTATACTCACGTCATGGTTGTGATCAATTTGCTAATGATGGGTGAGGGTGGATAGATGCAAGGCTAGGCTAAGGGATGACTATACTGACTCAACACTATGACACTTTGGAAATGGAAAGGGGATACACACTGAAGCATATGTTGGACAAGCAGTAACACAGGGGAAGGCAGTGTCTCACAAATGGATAAGTTGTTTCAGAAGTGCTTATTCAACCTTGACAGATGTCTACAACTCACATCCAAGTTGATACAGCTCTATGAGGATCTTTTCTAGAGCCTCCATGACTAGGTTCCCGAAAAACCTTAAGTCAAGACTCTAGGGGACACTTAGAATTAGTTGTCCCTTACTCCATCTCATATGATAACCAGCAGGCTAATGAGGAATAATCATTACATGTATATAAGGTCAACAATCATTAGATATAGCATTTATTCAACCATTGATTTTATAAGACCTTTTCATTTATATAGCCTTTGTCCGTGTGCGTTGAAAAACACATTCTTGGATTTACATTTCATTAGGCTTTTTGATCCGTGTGTGTAAAGAAATACATTCTTGGATTTATAGTTTCACGTGCCTTTCATTCACGTGTGTTGAAAAACACATTCTAGAATGGGATTTCATTTAGATATACAATATAGTTTCCAGGTACAGTGTAATGATGGTAGTACTATCTGTTTCAGGCTTAGCCAACACAACTTAGGCAACTCGGAGCCGAAACACAATACAACAGGGAAGCTCATCCAAAAAAGAGGCTAGAGTGGGGGAAGGTCCTCCATGTCACTAGTCAAGTAGTAATTCAGGGTAACAACAATAACTGGAAGGTAAGGGATGGGTGGAGATAGTGAAAATGATGCCAACACTAGCAAGCCAAATGATGGTGGGAATGATCACCTCCATTCTACTAGGAGGGTAAAACCAATGAGTATAGACGAGAACCTCTATCATCTTAGTAGGACACTAGATAGATATAAAATAAAGATGAAGTCCAATATATATATATATGATCGCCAGATCATGACACTAAATGCTACAACATGCTACTAGAATGACCAGGAAAGCAATATAAACCAATACACAAGATAATACATGCTGGATCATATACCTATACAAACCATCTGAACCATCATCTTCCAACTGGGAACCTGCTGTTGCAACTCTAGGCAAGGCATACTGCTCTGTAAATGGAAAAATGGCTACATTGGTCATCAAATCTGAGTGTCTTGAGACTCAGTCATGGCAAAGGAATATACTGTTGCTCACAATCATAGGAGTGATCCAAAATAGATGCTCATCTCAAGCATCTTAGTGTAAAGGACTGGCTCAATAATATACTAGAATCTGGAAAAAAATGTATGGTAGCCCCAACTACTATAAATGTTATAACAGGTGCTTCAGTGGCAGAGCACTTAAATAAATTCAACATAATTACCAGCCAGCTTGCCTCCGTCAAAATTATCTTGGATGATGAAATAAGAGCCATCCTACTTATGTGCTCCATGCCAGACAACTGGGAGAATTTGATAGTATCCATAATCACTTCAACACCTGCAAAGACCTTGAAGTTTGATGATGTTAGCAGCAGTCTAATGAACGAGGAGCTGCGACAGAAATCAGTGACAGAAAACCATGGAGGAGAAGCTCTAAGCCTAACTGATCGTGGCAGGAAAATGGATCAAGGTAGACATGGGCGTTCAAAATCTAGGGGCGATCAAAATCAAGAAATGGAAGACTCACTTGCTTTGATTGTGGAAACACAGGACACGTGAAGAAGGAGTGTTGGTTTTGGAAGAGAGAGCAGAAGGAGCAAAAATCAACCAACACAAACCAAAGGTCAGCCAACACAAATGAAGGTGAGACCACTGTAGTTGTTTCAAATGGTGATGTCTTATTTACTGTTTCACTAGAAGATGCATGCTTATATACTTCTGGTAGTAGCATAGATTGGATCCTTGACTCTGGGGCATCCCACCATGTAACTCCATGTAAGAACAATTTTATTGCATATGAAAGTGGTGATTATGGTAGAGTGCACTTGGGAAAAAATCACTACTGCAACATTGTTGGAGTGGGAGATGTTCAAATCTAGTCAAAGGATGGATGTGATATGTTACTGAAACAAGTCATGCATGTCCCAGAAATGCACATGACCCTGATCTCACTGGGACAATTGGATGATGAAGGTTGCTCCACAAACTTTGGCAAAAGCAGTTGGAAAATTTGTAAAGGGGCATTGGTCATGGCTAAAGGACCCAAGATAGTAACGTTGTACACATTAAGAGAAACAACAAGGAAATCTGATGTGGTCGTTGTTGCAAAAGAAGGAAGCTCACCAGATCTATGGCATAAGTGCTTGGGTCACATGAGCGAGAAGGGCCTAAAAATTCTTGTTGACAAAAATCTGCTTCCAGGTTTGGAATCCTATGAACTTGACCTTTGTGAGCATTGCATATATGGTAGGCAACGCAGAGTGTCATTTATGAGAAGAGGCCATGAAAGGAAAGCAAATCTCTTAGAATTGGTACACTCTGATGTGTTTGGTCCAGTGAATGTGAAGTCCTAGGAGGAGCCTCATATTTTGTCACATTCATAAATGATGCATCTAGTTGGGTTTGGGCCTACCCCATGAAAAGAAAAGATGAGGTATTTGAAACATTTCAAAAATTTCATGTTAGTGTTGAAAGAGAAACTAACAAGTTTCTCAAGTGTTTAACGACAGACAATGGTGGAGAGTATTGTTCCAATGCATTCAAAGAATACTGTAACAGGTTTGGCATAAAGCATGAGAAGACTGTCCCTAGTACTCCTCAACAGAATGGTACTGCAGAAAGGATGAATCGCACTATCATGGAGAAGGTGAGGAGTATGTTGTCAAATTCAGGATTGGAAAAACATGTTTGGGCAAAAGCAGTAAGAACAGCTTCTTACATCATCAACCAATCGCCTACTACAGCCTTGGACGGTGCCATTCCTGAAGAAATCTCGAATGGAAAGAAGGTAAATTACTCTCATTTGAAAAACTTTGGATGTGAAGCATTTGTGCATATTCCAAAGGAGCATAGAAGTAAGTTAGATAATAAATCAATGAGATGTATTTTTCTAGGATATGTGGATAGTGAGTTTGGTTACCGTTTATGGGATCCAGTTAACCATAAAGTCATCAGAAGCAGGGATGTCATATTTAATGAGTTAAAAATGTATAAGAGGCATACAGGTGATATGGAGGTCAAGAAAATTGATGACAAGCTTGTAGAACAGCAAGAAAATATCCCACCATTGCAAGACGAGCAGCATGTAGAAAATGGTGGATAGCAAGCAGGAAATGATGGACAGCAAGTTGACAATTATGGACAACAAGAAGAAGGAACTTTGCAGCAGCCATTGCAAGAGGTCCAGGTGGAAAACATACCACCACAGTTGGTTTGCAGGTCGTCTAGACCTCATAAGCCTTCACAAAAGTATCCACCGTCAAACTATGTTTTGCTAACTGATGAAGGTGAACCAAATTGTTTTCAGGAAGCTTTTGATGTTGAGCATAGCAAGGATTGGAAGAAAGCTATGCAGGAAGAAATGGACTCCTTGTTGGAAAATAAAACTTGGGAGTTAGTGAAGCTTCCAAAAGGAAGAAAATCCCTACAAAATAATTGGGTATACAGGATCAAGCAGGAATGTGAAGGCAAGAAGGAAAGGTGCAAGGCAAGGTTGGTGATGAAAGGATTTGCCCAAAAACAAGGTATTGACTTCAATGAAATTTTTTCACCTGAAGTTAAAATGTCATCCATTAGAGTTATTCTTGGTCTTGTTGCTGCTTTAGACTTGGAGTGTGAACTGTTTGACGTGAAGATCGCCTTCCTTCATGGAGAATTGGAGGAAGAGATCTATATGGAGCAACCGGAAGGATTCAAAACAAAAGGTAAAGAAAATTTGGTTTGTAGGTTGAAGAAGAGCCTCGATGGGATGAAACAAGCACCTCACCAATGGTATAAGAAGTTTGATTCCTTTATGTTGGAGCATGGTTTTAGGAGATTAGAGGTTGATCATTGTGTTTACATTAAAAATTATGACCAAGAAAATTTTATTATTTTATTGTTATATGTGGATGACATGCTAATTGTTGGGAAAGATAAGAGCATGATTAACAGGGTGAAGGATTTGGGCCAAGCACAACAAATATTGGGCATGAGTATCATACGTGACAGAAAGAATAAAAGGTTGTGGTTGTCACAAGAAAAATACATTGAAAAGGTGCTCAACAGTATCAACATGAAGGATGTCAAGCCAGTGGGAACAACTCTTGCTGCCCACTTCAAATTGAGCGATGATTTGTGCCCTTGTAATGACAAGGAGAAGGAGGAAATGAGTAAAATTCCCTATGCTTCAGCAGTTGGCAGCTTAATGTATGCCATGGTATGTACACGGCCAGACATTGCACATTCAGTGGGAGTAGTGAGTATATTTCTTGCCAATCCAAGCAAACAACATTGGCAAGCAGTGAAGTAGATCTTAAGGTATCTCAAGGGTACTAGTAATTACTGTTTATGTTTTGGTGAAAATGACATTGTACTTGAAGGCTTCACATATGGAGATATGGCTAGAGATGTGGACACTAGAAAGTCCACTACTGGTTATGTGTATACATTTGCAGGTGCAGCTGTGTCTTGGGTATCTAGGCTACAAAAGGTAGTAGCTCTCTCCACAACTGAGGCAGAATACATAGCTACAATAGAGGCTTACAAAGAGATGTTGTGGATGCAACGATTCCTAGGAGAGATGGGAATTAAACAAGACAAGTATGTGTTGCATTGTGTCAATCAAAGTGTCATTCACTTGGAAAAAAACCCAGCATTTCACTCAAGGACCAAGCACATTGATCTGAAGTACCATTGGATCCTCCAAGTATTGGAAGAAGGGCATCTATATCTGGAAAAGATTCATACTATCGAGAATCTCGTTGATATGTTGACTAAAAATTTGCCAAGAGACAAGCAATAACTTTGTAGAAAATTGGTAGGACTGGGGGTAACTTGATGTACGGGTTTGGATGATTAACAAACTCTCCTCTGTCTCCATTTGATTTCAAGTGGGAGAATGTTAGCAGGTGAAACCAAATTTCGGCGATTACCAGCCAGCTCACCCATCCGTTTCCAACTCAGTCTTCTTAGTCGGCTGGTAGTTAGAATAGTGATTGATGAATTAAATGAAAGAGGCTTCTCGATGAAGCGATCTCTCCCCACTGACCGCAACTGAAGACTCTAGATTCTTTGAATGTCGTTGTAGGCTTGATTTTTATTTGCATTGTAAAATATAGTCTAGTGGTAGAGAGGTGGTTGAGTATATGTGGTGTGTAAAGAACGAAATAATACAACAGAATGGTCATGCTCAGATTTATTAGCATTTGACTATATTTCACATATATAATTAGATGCTCTGTTCTGAATTAGATTGGTCATGTGTGTATGCTTGTTCTTATATGTTGTTCATTTTGTCCTCCCTGTCAATGAAGATACGTTTTTCTTTTAACTTTCAAAATATTTGCTATTAGTTCTTGCAATTTATGGGTTGAAGGAAGGATTGTGAAAACAAAGTTCAGAGGCTCGTGAGAGCTTGATAAGTTGTCTTATTTGCTGCCAAAGGAGATTGAAATCAGTATTGTGTTTAAGCTACAGGTGAAGGCGTAGAGATAGAGGTTATTTTTAGAGACAGAGGTTATTTTCTTAGCAGTGTCTCAAGGAGGAAAACAATTCCTCTAAATCAATGGTTGTTCCAATAAAATAATTGTTACAGTACCACAAGCATAATCTCTTTTGGGGGGAGAGGAATTCAAGCATTTTCTATATCACCCAGGCTTCAAATTTGAAGCCTTCAATGCCCTTCAGGACCTATTTTACACTTCATAGAAGGGCACAACATTTTTTCCATGCAAAAAAAATTAATTTTGCATCAGGCCCTTCAATAATGAAATTGACCATTATTTTGTAACTTTGCAATTGAAGGGATGCTCCAATTTTCACCCTTCAAATTTTTTTGAGAATTGGTGATTAGGCATCAACAAAGGTAGAAGCACAACTGAGTTTTCCACACATTCCATCAGTATTATTTATCAAAAATTAAATCACTATGACACTTTAAAACATTTAAAATTAAGTTTAAATGTGAGTGCCATGTTACACTGTAACTTCTTCCATCCAGTTTCTCAATGCTCAGTCCCACATTAATTATGGAAAAGCCATTGAAAATTAACTACAAACACATCCACAACACATAGCTTAACGTCCACTATCCTGGATAATTTATGAACCCAAATACGATTAACTCAAATCTAAATTTATAAGTGGATAAAATTGCGCAACAAAATGAAGCGTCTAATAAAATCAATAGTGAAATCTCATTCAATTATTAACCGAACGAGACTGTACAGAAAGATATGGATGGATGTCTTTGTAATTTTTTTATTCAAATATCATTTCTTTATTAAAATAAACAAATGAAAATAAATGTTTTAATGTTTATTATTTTTTCTGAATACTACAAATGTCCCTGCCACGCAGGGAATTTAGCAATTGCAATATGTTGTATTGATTTTTTTTGTTACGATGTGACTTTGCAATGGGATGTATTGATTTAATAAAGTTTATTAAAACTATAATTCTATGGTTTGGATCTCCTGGTACCTCTACAATGAAACTAGTATTAATTATGCATGTGTAGGCTATTATTGATAACATGAATGATCTAAACCAATGTTACACGACTCGGACTCGGCAAAGACTCGGCTGGAATATGACTCGTCGTCTCAAGAAAGACTCGAGAAATACCCTGGACAAACTCGGCAAGACTCAGCAAATAGGAAAAAAACTTAAAATATGGTAAATTTTCGGCACAAAAAAGAGGTTAATGGAATTTCCAATCCATATAACTTATCAAACTACAATCTATGCAATATTTCATAACATTATCTTGTAAACTATGATAATACAACATAACACAATCAATTTTTGTATGCAAAAAGGGTAAATCTCTTCCTCAAATAAAAAAGGGTAAATCTCTTCCTCGGCTAAAATATAAAATATATATGGGGCCTGTCATTACTAAGCTAACCTACCCAATGTTTCAAAAGCATCCCATGCATTTAAAATTATAAAGATCCCTTTAAGGAACCCTATCCTGCGTGCCCGAAGGTCCCTCCATAATAAGAAAATATAATGTAAAAACGCCAACACACGTGAGGAATCATCAACATAGGTGGTGTGAGGGAAGAGGAGAATACAATGTCGAGGAGAGGGTGAGCGACGAAGAGTAGCAAGCAACCAGACGTTAATAGACAACGAACCCATTGAACAGTTGGCCAGGGGACAAAGAAAAACATTGAGAGGAATAAGAGGCATGCAAAAAAGAAAGTAAATCCTATGTGCAACAGAATTATGTAGGCACAAAGTAAAGAAACCACGCAGAACAGTTGACGTCTACGGGGGATATTTTCCGTGCTTGTCGAGTCCGTGTCGAGTTCGCATTGAGTCAGTGCAAGTATGTTGAGTGCCTTTGAGTATCCCGAGTGTGGGATGAGTCTTCAACGATTACTCGGTTTGGAAGTTGACTCGCCCAAACTCGCAAGTCTTGTGTTAGAAAAATAGGATTGCAGAGCAATGACAAATTAACAATAAACAAGATGCAAATATAAATCACATAAACACAATACAATAGAGACACCAATATAACGTGGTTCACCCAAGATGGGCTACGTTCACACAAAAATTGCCAGTCCTTATTATTATACCATCCAGTAAAATGAAAAGATACAACCCGCAGCACATCCGCTGCAATTTCCTCTTCACTCTCTCATAGTCTCTCTTACACAATCATAGAGATCTTTACAATGCTACAATACATAGTCGTATTACAATGCCTTCATTTTAAAGAGGGATTACCATGGGAAAATAGTATGGAACACCCAATACCAAGGGCCCGTAAATCACCCATTATTGACCAAGTCATGGCTATGAAATTACAACATTTTACAAGGCATTTTTTCGAAATTTTTTTCTATGGGGGAGCTTCCCCCGAACCCCTACCAAGGGGGGCTCCTAAAATGTAGTCGTCACCCCCCTGGACCCCTCGTGGTGACTATATTGGGGGGGCAAGCCCCCCCCCCAAACCCCCCCCCCAAACCCACCCGCCATGGGATGGGATCCAGACACGGCTGAAACATGACCTCTGGATCCGGAAGATCAGGCTCCACAACCAACATCTTGGGAAAGTGGTGCTTCATTGATCTGAACTAATACATAAATTCTTATTTTCTAGCATGGCCGCATTTTGGAAGAAGACTCAAATTCTCATTTCATAGGATCATAGGATGGTTTCATTTTTATTACTATTGTTCCTTTAATAATAGCATGCCCTTTCGTGGATTTGCAGATGGGAATTTTCTTCATCGTAGGGATATTGTGTAAGCCTTCAAAATTTTGCTCCACAACCTTGTTTTCATTGAGGGTTCAAATATTCCAAAACCATTTTTTGCAAAGCCATGTCTGGTTTATTGTATTGAACAATTATCACTTGTTGGATGGGATATGTGCTATAATGTAAGGTGGTTGCGCTACTAGCCTGGGGTTCATGATTTCATCAACTATGGCTAGTCCCAGTGTTTGGAGGCTTGAAGCATTATTCAATGAGTCTGTGCAAGGTGATTTCAAGTGGGAGAATGTTAGCAGGTGAAACCAAATTTCGGCGATTACCAGCCAGCTCACCCATCCGTTTCCAACTCAGTCTTCTTAGTCGGCTGGTAGTTAGAATAGTGATTGATGAATTAAATGAAAGAGGCTTCTCGATGAAGCGATCTCTCCCCACTGACCGCAACTGAAGACTCTAGATTCTTTGAATGTCGTTGTAGGCTTGATTTTTATTTGCATTGTAAAATATAGTCTAGTGGTAGAGAGGTGGTTGAGTATATGTGGTGTGTAAAGAACGAAATAATACAACAGAATGGTCATGCTCAGATTTATTAGCATTTGACTATATTTCACATATATAATTAGATGCTCTGTTCTGAATTAGATTGGTCATGTGTGTATGCTTGTTCTTATATGTTGTTCATTTTGTCCTCCCTGTCAATGAAGATACGTTTTTCTTTTAACTTTCAAAATATTTGCTATTAGTTCTTGCAATTTATGGGTTGAAGGAAGGATTGTGAAAACAAAGTTCAGAGGCTCGTGAGAGCTTGATAAGTTGTCTTATTTGCTGCCAAAGGAGATTGAAATCAGTATTGTGTTTAAGCTACAGGTGAAGGCGTAGAGATAGAGGTTATTTTTAGAGACAGAGGTTATTTTCTTAGCAGTGTCTCAAGGAGGAAAACAATTCCTCTAAATCAATGGTTGTTCCAATAAAATAATTGTTACAGTACCACAAGCATAATCTCTTTTGGGGGGAGAGGAATTCAAGCATTTTCTATATCACCCAGGCTTCAAATTTGAAGCCTTCAATGCCCTTCAGGACCTATTTTACACTTCATAGAAGGGCACAACATTTTTTCCATGCAAAAAAAATTAATTTTGCATCAGGCCCTTCAATAATGAAATTGACCATTATTTTGTAACTTTGCAATTGAAGGGATGCTCCAATTTTCACCCTTCAAATTTTTTTGAGAATTGGTGATTAGGCATCAACAAAGGTAGAAGCACAACTGAGTTTTCCACACATTCCATCAGTATTATTTATCAAAAATTAAATCACTATGACACTTTAAAACATTTAAAATTAAGTTTAAATGTGAGTGCCATGTTACACTGTAACTTCTTCCATCCAGTTTCTCAATGCTCAGTCCCACATTAATTATGGAAAAGCCATTGAAAATTAACTACAAACACATCCACAACACATAGCTTAACGTCCACTATCCTGGATAATTTATGAACCCAAATACGATTAACTCAAATCTAAATTTATAAGTGGATAAAATTGCGCAACAAAATGAAGCGTCTAATAAAATCAATAGTGAAATCTCATTCAATTATTAACCGAACGAGACTGTACAGAAAGATATGGATGGATGTCTTTGTAATTTTTTTATTCAAATATCATTTCTTTATTAAAATAAACAAATGAAAATAAATGTTTTAATGTTTATTATTTTTTCTGAATACTACAAATGTCCCTGCCACGCAGGGAATTTAGCAATTGCAATATGTTGTATTGATTTTTTTTGTTACGATGTGACTTTGCAATGGGATGTATTGATTTAATAAAGTTTATTAAAACTATAATTCTATGGTTTGGATCTCCTGGTACCTCTACAATGAAACTAGTATTAATTATGCATGTGTAGGCTATTATTGATAACATGAATGATCTAAACCAATGTTACACGACTCGGACTCGGCAAAGACTCGGCTGGAATATGACTCGTCGTCTCAAGAAAGACTCGAGAAATACCCTGGACAAACTCGGCAAGACTCAGCAAATAGGAAAAAAACTTAAAATATGGTAAATTTTCGGCACAAAAAAGAGGTTAATGGAATTTCCAATCCATATAACTTATCAAACTACAATCTATGCAATATTTCATAACATTATCTTGTAAACTATGATAATACAACATAACACAATCAATTTTTGTATGCAAAAAGGGTAAATCTCTTCCTCAAATAAAAAAGGGTAAATCTCTTCCTCGGCTAAAATATAAAATATATATGGGGCCTGTCATTACTAAGCTAACCTACCCAATGTTTCAAAAGCATCCCATGCATTTAAAATTATAAAGATCCCTTTAAGGAACCCTATCCTGCGTGCCCGAAGGTCCCTCCATAATAAGAAAATATAATGTAAAAACGCCAACACACGTGAGGAATCATCAACATAGGTGGTGTGAGGGAAGAGGAGAATACAATGTCGAGGAGAGGGTGAGCGACGAAGAGTAGCAAGCAACCAGACGTTAATAGACAACGAACCCATTGAACAGTTGGCCAGGGGACAAAGAAAAACATTGAGAGGAATAAGAGGCATGCAAAAAAGAAAGTAAATCCTATGTGCAACAGAATTATGTAGGCACAAAGTAAAGAAACCACGCAGAACAGTTGACGTCTACGGGGGATATTTTCCGTGCTTGTCGAGTCCGTGTCGAGTTCGCATTGAGTCAGTGCAAGTATGTTGAGTGCCTTTGAGTATCCCGAGTGTGGGATGAGTCTTCAACGATTACTCGGTTTGGAAGTTGACTCGCCCAAACTCGCAAGTCTTGTGTTAGAAAAATAGGATTGCAGAGCAATGACAAATTAACAATAAACAAGATGCAAATATAAATCACATAAACACAATACAATAGAGACACCAATATAACGTGGTTCACCCAAGATGGGCTACGTTCACACAAAAATTGCCAGTCCTTATTATTATACCATCCAGTAAAATGAAAAGATACAACCCGCAGCACATCCGCTGCAATTTCCTCTTCACTCTCTCATAGTCTCTCTTACACAATCATAGAGATCTTTACAATGCTACAATACATAGTCGTATTACAATGCCTTCATTTTAAAGAGGGATTACCATGGGAAAATAGTATGGAACACCCAATACCAAGGGCCCGTAAATCACCCATTATTGACCAAGTCATGGCTATGAAATTACAACATTTTACAAGGCATTTTTTCGAAAATTTTTTCTATGGGGGAGCTTCCCCCGAACCCCTACCAAGGGGGGCTCCTAAAATGTAGTCGTCACCCCCCTGGACCCCTCGTGGTGACTATATTGGGGGGGCAAGCCCCCCCCCCAAACCCCCCCCCCAAACCCACCCGCCATGGGATGGGATCCAGACACGGCTGAAACATGACCTCTGGATCCGGAAGATCAGGCTCCACAACCAACATCTTGGGAAAGTGGTGCTTCATTGATCTGAACTAATACATAAATTCTTATTTTCTAGCATGGCCGCATTTTGGAAGAAGACTCAAATTCTCATTTCATAGGATCATAGGATGGTTTCATTTTTATTACTATTGTTCCTTTAATAATAGCATGCCCTTTCGTGGATTTGCAGATGGGAATTTTCTTCATCGTAGGGATATTGTGTAAGCCTTCAAAATTTTGCTCCACAACCTTGTTTTCATTGAGGGTTCAAATATTCCAAAACCATTTTTTGCAAAGCCATGTCTGGTTTATTGTATTGAACAATTATCACTTGTTGGATGGGATATGTGCTATAATGTAAGGTGGTTGCGCTACTAGCCTGGGGTTCATGATTTCATCAACTATGGCTAGTCCCAGTGTTTGGAGGCTTGAAGCATTATTCAATGAGTCTGTGCAAGGTGAATAAGTAATGTATTAATAACGAATGTAATCACATAATCCATAATTAAACTGTGCAACCGATGATCGAAAATTAGAATTAGAAGTGATTCATCATATTTTACATTGATTTATAATTAATGCAGATGAGTAATTGGAATTAGGGAATTAGGATTCGAAACTATGGTTATCAAAGGGTTATTGGAATTTGGAAATGTGATTATGAAAGTGGATTTGGAACTGTGGTTAAAAAAATGGTTATTGGATTTTTTAAATGTGATTATGAAAGTTGAAAGTTTGAAACCAAAGTTGTTTTAAACTTTAAACTTTTGTTTATCATTATTCCAATTTCCAAACTCGCCAGCCTTGCTCAGGCTACGCTTATTTCCAATGTCACTGTCAAGTCTTGAGTCTATTTCAATTTCATATTTCTACCTTCTTTCATGTTTTAGTACATGCTAGATTTATGATGTTGGATAAGGGTCTGGAGCTCATGCTAGGGCACAGGTAGCTCTAGGCTTCAATCGAGACCCAATAGAGTGAGCTTGTCAAGAAACCAAACGAACACAATTATCAAGGATCTTGTTGGAGCAAGTGTCTTGATCACTTTCCAATCAATATTTACTTCATCATTGAGAAGTGGGACATGGAGATTCATGTTGGTAAGTGATATGGTGTGTCACTTCCTTTTTCGCTAGGTATGTGAATGGTTAATATGGAGACTTGAATAGAAGAGTTCATCCATCTTTCTCGGATGGATCTGCTGGTATTTACATGGAGATGAATGTACTGCTCAAAGGCTCCCAAAAATCATAGGAGAAATTTTTTCCTTATGATTAGATATCACTATCACTGTTTGCAAGAATCGTGACCGACTAAGCTTGTAATTTGTCCCACAAATTAAGACTCGAGGGGAAGAGGTACCTTAAACCATTCCTATCGAAATCACAAGTTTGAACTAAAGTAACTCTTGACCCTTTCTCAAGCTGCTTCCAGTGTCGAGTTCGACCCTTACTCATATTGTTTCAACAGTCACCATAGACCCCTACTCAGGCTACTTCCACCCTTTCATTCCCTATTCATTCATAGGGTATATCATACCCTCTTCAAACTCTAGGGGGGTTTCCTGAGAAAAGGAAGGACACATCCACCCAAACACCACCAGCCCACCACCCACCTACATAAGTGCACATCGCCACTAGAGGCAAAAAAGACACCACCCCTAATGATTATTTCCTCTATGCAATTATGTCTCATCTGGTTCACAGAGTTGAGCGGAGAGAAACATATATAAAGAGCTTCCTTCCCTTAGAGGAGCTCAATGAGTCAATATTGGTTGGGTTGTTCATGGTGCTGAATGATTTTTCAGGTATGTGCACCATGAGAATAGTATTTTGTTGTGATATTTTATAAGTATCTATTTGCTTCTTCTTGGAAAGGAGTGAAGTTTGTTATTGAAGTGATTCAAGGAAATAGTTTTGGTATCCATGAACATATTTTTTAGATTCACTCCCTCTTTTGTATTTATGGATCTCTATGTTCATTGGACATTGTACAGATTGTATTTCATTTTCATCCAAACTTGATTTTTCTTTAGAAGTTGTATTACTTGCCCATTCAATGTCCATTGGTTATAAATGTTTTTCAATTGAT
Source organism: Larix kaempferi (assembly GCA_027924585.1). Lineage (NCBI taxonomy): Eukaryota > Viridiplantae > Streptophyta > Pinopsida > Pinales > Pinaceae > Larix > Larix kaempferi. The sequence continues at coordinate 3,194,898 of BSBM01001483.1, read as the reverse complement.
TTCTTTATTTTGTATGTTTTTGAAATTTCTTCTATATAGGTTCTTGGGTTAGATATTTCTTATTAAAAACTATAAAATGGAACTATGCAAATTTTATCACTATATTAAGAATTGGATTATATTTTTGTTTAATATATAATGAAATTTTGATGTATTATTACATTTTCAAATGAAATGGATAGTTTATTTTAACATGTCAGCATTGAAGGGTTCAATATATCATAGCCCTTCAAAGTGAAATAGGACCCTTCCCTTCAAATTTGATCCCTGATATCATCCCCAGCTAATTTTAGCTCGATCGTCAAGGCAACTCTATAATTAGTTTCTTATTTTAATTTCAAGCAATGTACCAACGTTGTTTATAGTACAGAAAACATCGAGTTCTAGCTGCACCGAAAAGAGCTTCATGCACTGACTAGACCTTCAAGCAATGAAACTGTAAATTACCAGATGCAGTGACAGTTTCTAGCCAAACCCTTGTCGAGTAGCCCTATCGAGTATGTGAGTATCCAAGCCAAGTTGTAGCTACCAGCTCAAATCATATTTTGTCACTTGAGAACCGGGATGATTAGTGTTTTAACAAGCGGGATCAGCAGGCAACTGTTTCTTGGTGTTTTAACAAGCGGGATCAGACAACTATCCATTGGTGTTGAAACGAGTAAGAGGTCTATATTGATCGATCTTCCTTCTAGAAGAACTCAGGGCAAAACCCGACAATTAGTGATTTTGAGAATTATTTTTGTAATTTTTAAATTTGTATTATAAATTAATTGCTGGACCATTTCATTGGAAAAGCCCTAGGCTCAAAATTTGTAATTCTAATTATCTTTAAAATCCTACATTAATTGTTAAATCTGTATAGATTCGTCTTAAAAGTGGATCTACATTTCCTGAACGGTAAAATGAATCTTTTAAAACAATCACATTAAATATTTTAATTATTTTATAAAGAAAAATTAATAAATAAAAAATAAAACTAATCCAATGTAGTATTGATTGAAGATTCACCAAATAAAAAAAATTGGCAGAGAGCAAAGAAATATGCATGATAAGTTATCTGCAATTTTTCTTAAAATTTGGAACAATAAACCAGAGATGAATACACTTGTTTTTTCGAATGAATGAAGGATCCACCATGTTACACTCACTTGCTTATTATAACAATGAAAGGCTGCAGGTTAAAATTAAAAAATAATTATTTTACATCTTATTTTTAAGATTTGAATTTGAAAGATTTGAAAAACAGATATATTGGAAAGTGGATGTTCATGCATAATTCTACATCCCGATAAGTAGATTACAATAGATTGCACATCCAAGGGTTATAGTTTTTTAATTTCAAAGCTTGAATAATACAGTATTTTAAAAAATAAATTTATTAATTTGTTTTTGTTAGGTTTTCTGTATCGATATGCAGCTTTCTACCGCTCTAGTGGGTGAGATGTATTCGATTTGTGAGGTTGGTCCAAATAAATTTATAAAACATTAGAGAATACATTTGTACAAATATATATCAATATCAATTTTGAATTCCGTAAGTAATTAAATGTCTGGGTGAGAATCATTTCTATGTATTTTGATCTTTCATTTGAACCATTTCTAAGTTTGATATCTATGATTAGATTAAATGTATGGTTTTAGATTCTAAATTAAGCATTTCATATTCTGCTTTACACATTTCTTCAATAAAATCATCATTATTCTGAACCAGACATTTCATATTAGCCTCTTTTCTACCATTTTCCTGGCAGGAATCTACAACTGTACACTTTAATAAACAAAAGTCCTGTGCTTTGTCTTCAAACGCTTTTGAATATAGAAGTATGTCCCCTTTAGCTCGTTACTTACCCAAAAAAATTACGGTTGTGAAATACTGTCTAAAGAAATTGAATGAGGTGGATTTCTCTCACACAATTATTCTAGCAGAGCAATACCCTCTTCAATTGGGCTTCAATACTGTAGTAAATACTATATAACTCATAAGTCTTCACGTTGAAAGTCTCTAGTTCAGGGCTAATTAAATCTGGGTTTTTCGTCTGTATTCAATAATGTAATCAATACAATATAACCTGGAAGCTTTCAAAATATTGCGAAGAAGCAGACCTATATGCATTTACTACTTTTCTAAATGCTTTAGTTCAAAGATCTCATTTAATAATTTTAATGTATTGAACGCAGGTTTTGTAAATAGTGAATAAATTTTAATAATTTAAGTATTAAATCAAATGCCCTGGAAGTAAACGAACATGTGCATCTAAATCCAACGATGAAGAAAACGCTCCCAAAGATCAAAAACACATATACCTTTGGAAAGGCCTTAACACCATCTGAGTGATACCTAATAAATTGAATCCAACAAATCATGAAAATGAGTTAGAGAACGATGTAAATATGTATGTGATTTTTTTTCATTCATGATAGTAGTAGATTAGAAAATTATGATATTAGTAAATTATAATTAAATCAAATTTTATAACTACAAATAATATTATAAAATTTAATATAAATAGTATATTAAATATAATAAAAAAAATTATATTAAATGAAATTACATTATCTATAATGAATATCTAAATTGAAATTAAATAATACATATTTAAACTTATACAACATTTAAATAAAATTGAAATAAATAAAATAAAACTATGTAAATTAAAATTGAATAATATATGTTCAATTTATATAAAATTTGAATATTCAACATTTTGATATATATTTAAATGATAAAGTATTATCATCATAAATTCATTTAAAACTTAGAGGGGAACAAATTTCTTTATGTACAAACACATTTTGGAGTCTTAAACTTGACTAAATGTGTTTAATCTAATGCTTGGTATGTCTGTGTGAGGAATATTAATGTGAGGTGTGTGAGGATTATTAATGTGAGGGTAAACCAAGAGTTCAAGAATCCAATTAATAATATGAAATCCAAGGAACATTTCTCATTGTATGAGTCTAATTAATAATATGAAACCCAAAGAGCATTTCTATGTACATTTGGTTAGTGAGAAATATTAACCGTGCAGTCTTATTCAGCTTGCCCTTATTATTGTGCATCTTCTTATATTTGACTTTGTTTTAGCCAATTTTCCTATTTGCCCACAGTGGTATCGCCCACAGTGGTATCAAAGCTTTATGAGTCATCTGCCTATGCTGAGCTATATGATAGCCCTCTGGCCTGTGATTAGCGCTCTACCTACCTCCAATCAATCTGCTCTACCAGACCTGCACTATTCATTGCTCCTCTGCCTAGCTGTCTGTGTTTTCTGCCATTTGCATTTCCTCCTCCTGCGTGAGAGTTGAGAAGTAAGAATTTCTGCTAGCTGTCCAAGACCTGCGACCACGAGCTGCGTGAAGTAGAAACTGGAGTTGTGACTTCACATTTGGGTTACTGGGTGTTGTTATTAGAATATTCAATATACAGAACTTAATGTCTGTTAACAGGATCTAGAGCTTTCTAGTTCTTTACCAATATTACAGCGGAATTAAACAGTAATTCATTTGATACCTGGATCCATCTGTGCAGGACTCAGACTGATTCAGACTTCAGATCGTTCTAGTCTCTGCTACGTTTTCAGAAACAGAAAACCCCTCTGCTCTTGCTGCAATGATGATTCCTCTGCACAGAACAGAAATGAAAGAACCCTCTGCACATAACAGAAATGAAAGAACTCTCTGCACAGAACAGAAAACGGTTTCTCTCTCTTACCCAGCACCAATACACTCGTTCAGCTCATTAGATGGGTATTCTGAAGGTTCATTTATGGGCAGAGAGAGGACCGGTTTCCCCAAGACTGTTATTCTCCACCTGCCCATCATGGTAGGAGATTCGCCCAAATCTGTTACCAAGAGCTCCGTAAAAAACTGTAACGGCTGCCAACACATCCGTCTCTTCATATGGGTCATTTAGATTGATCCAGAAAATTAATCTTACATTCTCCCACTTGGCACATATGAGAACATAACGTTAGAGTTTAACAGAGCAAACATTAAGTGCGCCATAAGTCATTCATCTTGGTTTTCAGTTGGTCATCATAATACTATAATTAAACAACCTAGTAATGCGAGTCATGACGGTTCCATGTCAATAAGACAACATAGTCCCTTTCATGTACCACAACATCAGTAACTTGTTTAAATTAGTCTGTAAACAAGGAGTGATTTCATAAGGTCCAACAATAATGTCCCTTGTCAGAGACTATTCCTGTCATTATACATTTATTCTCATACATGTACGTACACATTTAGAACAGGATTTATTAAACAGAAACATCTTTATTAAAATCTCAAAGTGTCAAATAACATTATGTGATCCATCTCATATAAGCAGCAACTGTTATGTGCTACGTTCAATTCCCATTCTGTTAGCATGTTCCTTAAATGCCTTTGGTGGTAATCCTTTCGTTAATGGATCTGCAACCATAAGCAGTGTGCTTATGTGTTCAATTGACACTCGTTGTTTCTGAACTTCTTCTTTAACGGAAAAGTATTTCAGTTCCATGTGTTTTGCACCATTAGAATACCTGTCATTTTTAGAGAAGAATACAGCTGCGGCATTATCACAATAAATCCTCAGCGGCTTGGCAATAGAGTCGACAACCCCAAGTCCTGAGATAAAATTTCGCAACCACAATCCATGAACCGTGGCCTCAAAGCATGCCACAAATTCAGCCTCCATAGTGGATGAAGCAGTGATAGTTTGCTTCGCACTTTTCCATGATATTGCTCCTCCTGCTAATAGGAACAAGTAACCAAAAGTGGACTTTCTACTGTCAACACATCCAGCAAAATCTGAGTCTTAGTAGCCAATTACCTCTAGATTATCAGACCTCCTAAATGTGAGCATGTAATCCTTTGTTCCCTGCAAGTACCTCATCACTTTCTTTGCAGCTTTCCAGTGTTCCAATCCAGGATTAATTTGGTATCTTCCCAACATACCTACTGCAAAACTGATGTCTGGCCTAGTGCAAGTCTGTGCATACATTAAACTTCCTACTGCAGAAGCATAAGGAATTCTTTCCATCTGTTTTCGTTCCCATTCATTCTGCGGACATTGCATAAGGCTGAATTTATCCCCTTTCTGAATAGGGGCATCACCAGCTGAACATTTATCCATTCCGAATCTCTCTAGAACTCTTTCGATATAAGCCTTCTGAGACAATCCTAACAATCTACGTGATCGATCCCGGAATATTTCAATTCCTATCACATAAGATGCCTCACCCATATCTTTCATTTCAAAATTCATAGAGAGAAACTTTTTGGTTTCATGTAATAAACCAAGATCACTGGTGGCAAGCAATATGTCATCAACATACAAAATCAGAAATATAAATTTACTCCCACTAACCTTTAGATATATACACCGATCAACAGTGTTTTCCTTAAATCCAAAAGAAGTAATGGTATTATGAAACTTAAGATACCATTGCCGGGAGGCTTGTTTAAGCCCATATATTGATTTCTTAAGTTTGCAAGCCAGGTGTTCTTTTCCTTTAATGGAGAAACCTTCAGGTTGATCCATATAGACGTCTTCCTCCAAACTCCCATTCAGAAAAGCAGTTTTCACATCCATTTGGTGCAGTTCTAAATCATAATGTGCTACCAATGCCATAATGATTCTAAGTGAGTCCTTCTTGGACACAGGAGAGAAGGTCTCTCTATAATCTATGCCTCCTTTCTGAGTGAAACCCTTGGCTACAAGTCTAGCTTTATGTCGTTCGATATTACCCTTAGAGTCGCGTTTGGTCTTAAAGACCCACTTACAACCAACTTTCTTGTATCCTTCGGGCAATTCAACGAGATCCCAGACTTCATTTTGGTCCATCGATTTTAATTCATCATTCATGGCATTAATCCATTTAGCAGAATCATTACTTTCTATGGCTTGTGAAAATGAAACCGGATCCTTACATGTTCCTATATCAAAATCAGATTCTTGTAGATAAACCACATAATCATCCGAAATAGCAGACCTCCTTTCCCTTTGAGATCTCCTTAATACTACTTCTTGTGGTTCTTCTACTATCGGTTCATTGGTGACAGCCTCATTATGGAGTGATGGTTCATTAATTTGTTGTTCAATATTGTTAGGTTGTTCATCAATGATAGGAACAACAATTTCCCTTGAAGCCATAGGTACAGGAACTTGTACCCTAACTTCTTGGATAACCACACTTTGTAATTTATCACTCCCACTGACTTCACCATTTTCAATGAATCTAGCATGACCGGTCTCTACAATTCTCGTACTGTGATTAGAGCAATAAAACCTATACCCTTTGGATTTTTCAGGGTAACCGATAAAATAACCACTGATTGTTCTAAAATCCAATTTCTTTTCATGTGGATTGTACAATCTCACCTCTGCTGGACAACCCCAAACATGCAGGTGTCTTAAACTCGGTTTCCTTCCTGTCCACAGTTCAAAAGGGGTTTTTGGAACTGCCTTACTAGGAACCCGATTTAATAAGTATACAGCAGTCTTAAGAGCATACATCCACAATGACTTGGGTAAATTGGAATTACTTAACATACTCCTAACCATATCCATTAAAGTACGATTACGCCTTTCAGCTACACCATTCTGCTGTGGCGTTCCAGGCATAGTATACTGTGCACATATGCCATGCTTTTCAAGGATTTTAGCAAATGGGCCAGGGCACTGCCCTGTTTCATCATACTTTCCATAATACTCACCACCTCTATCAGATCTAATGATTTTCACCTTTCTATCTAATTGCCTTTCAACCTCAGTGATATATACCTCAAGGGCATCCACCGATTGAGATTTTTCATGTAGCAAATAGACATAACCATAGCGTGAAAAATCATCAATAAAGGTGATAAAATACTTTTCTCCACCAAAAGATGGATTGTCAAAAGGCCCACAAATGTCTGTATGGATAATCTCAAGAAGCTCAGTGCTTCTTGTGGCACTTTTTCTGGTGTGTTTAATTTGTTTTCCCTTAATACAATCTACACACATTCCAAGATCAGAAAAATCTAGGTTCAAGAGAATCCCATCTTTTACTAATCTAAGTAACCTTTCTCTGGAAATATGTCCCAGCCTTTTATGCCACAAGTATGAGGAATTTTCATTCGTGAGACTACGTTTAATACCAACATTATGATGCAAGGTAAGAAGGGTTTCAGCAAATTGATTATCAAGTTTTAATTTGTATAAGCCATCAGAAAGAATGCCCGAACCAACAAAAGAGGTATTCTTAAACAAACTGAAACTTTTATTTCCAAAATTACAGGAGTAACCATCAATGTCAAGTCTAGACAAGGAAATCAGATTTCTGGAAATAGAAGGAACATAAAGAGTCTGAGACAAATCTAAATGATAACCAGAATCTAGAAATAAACGATAAGTCCCAATGGCTTCAACTTGAGCTTTAGCCCGATTTCCCATGAACAGAAAATTCTGATTTGGATTTGTGGTCTGGGTTGTAAGGTATCCCTGCATGGTATTAGAAACATGAGTAGTAGCCCCAGAGTCAATCCACCAAGTATTAGAAGGAACTTCAGTTAGGTTTGATTCGAAACAAACAGAAATTAAATTCATACCTTTCTTTTCGAACCATTCCTTACGTTTTGGACAATTTTTCTGATAGTGTCCTGACTTTTTACAGAAGTGACACTTATCACTGTTCCTTTCCTTCTGATAAGCCTGAGAACCTTGATTAGGCTCATATGCCTTGGATGGTGTTCGCTTCATGCCCTTTCTAGGCTTTTTCCCTTTCCTTTCGGCTCCTTGAGTGATGAAATGAACTGAATGATGTCCATGTTGCTTAAGTCTTGCCTCTTCTTGATTGAGCATACTGGCCAACTCATTCACATTCCACTTGTCCTTAATAGTGTTATAGTGAATCTGAAATGGCCCATACTGAGGAGGCAAGGAGTTTAAAATGAATTGGACAAGAAAGAACTCATCCACATTCATCTCAAGAGTCTTTAATTGAGCAGCCAAGTTTGTCATTTCAAGGACATGCTCATGCATTCCACGCGTACCGTCAAATTTCATGGTGGTAAGCTTAGCCATCAGTGTCCCAGCAAGAGACTTATCTGCAGTTCTGAAACGCTCTTCCACAGATTTCAGGAATTCTTTAGCATTCTCAGTAGTAGGAAGAGTTGACTTAATGTTGTTTGCTACAGTCATTCGCATGAACTTAAGGCTCAATCTATTTGATCTTTCCCATGCTTTGAATGTAGATTTTTCTTCTGCACTGCTGTTACTAGTGATAGCAGCCGGTTTTTCAGATTCAAGTGCTACATCTAGATCAAGAACACCAAGGTGAAACTGAACTTGTTCTTTCCAATCTGAGAAATTCATTCCATTCAAGATCGGGACAGAAGAGGCATGCGAATGCAGCGAAATAGGAACTGATACTGCAATCATAAATACATGCTATGTGACATTAATGCTAAGAGTTATAAGCAATTTGAAAATCATGGTTAAACAATAGTGAATAGTATTACCGTGACCTACCTTTGGGCTAATCTTATGGTAATCTATTAACAATTATGGTGATTTCCTTTCACCTAATAGGACTGATTGATAAAATATTCCCAGCTAAATAAGTATGTTACCTTTGGGCATCCATACTGGCCTCAATTGTGAATCCCCATCAATCATCCTACTCCAATTAAATAATCTTTCAAAAATTTGGTGCACCTTTGGGCCAACCTAATATTCTTGTGACTAAATAATTGCGATTTGCAGAGTCATTATTTTAATACCAGGGGAAACAAGTATTAAATTTCGATAATCTGACTTAAAATCTATGAGTCTTTCCGGTTGGACCACTTTGGTGGCTACCAAACCGTATCTTAATATAGACCTTAAATCATTGTAATGACTCTGCATGTTGTTTCAGAGTAACAGAAAACATTTTGTCATCATACTTACAGCAAAAGAAAGCATTCAATATATAACAGAGTAACAGTTAATTTCGTCTGTCTATGATTTGCACACTGTATACCCTAAATTCATACGGTGGCTTTAACCTGGTCTATCAAATGTATTCACAAAACTTATATGCGATTTCTCATAATGCATTTGTCAAATAAAAATTAATGGAAAGAGAAGAGAAAGCTCCCCAACGCTCTGATACCACATATTAGAATATTCAATATACAGAACTTAATGTCTGTTAACAGGATCTAGAGCTTTCTAGTTCTTTACCAATATTACAGCGGAATTAAACAGTAATTCATTTGATACCTGGATCCATCTGTGCAGGACTCAGACTGATTCAGACTTCAGATCGTTCTAGTCTCTGCTACGTTTTCAGAAACAGAAAACCCCTCTGCTCTTGCTGCAATGATGATTCCTCTGCACAGAACAGAAATGAAAGAACCCTCTGCACATAACAGAAATGAAAGAACTCTCTGCACAGAACAGAAAACGGTTTCTCTCTCTTACCCAGCACCAATACACTCGTTCAGCTCATTAGATGGGTATTCTGAAGGTTCATTTATGGGCAGAGAGAGGACCGGTTTCCCCAAGACTGTTATTCTCCACCTGCCCATCATGGTAGGAGATTCGCCCAAATCTGTTACCAAGAGCTCCGTAAAAAACTGTAACGGCTGCCAACACATCCGTCTCTTCATATGGGTCATTTAGATTGATCCAGAAAATTAATCTTACAGTTGTGACTTACTAGAGCTGCCAAGAGCTGTCAATATATTGTGCTGAGATGTGTTAAATTTGTGGAGATCATCATCAAGCTGCGCGGGCTCCTCATCCAGTTGAGCGCTGCAAACCTCACCTTCTGCGTGAGTTTCTTCATCTTCTGCGTGAACCTCCGAGAGCTTCATCTTCCATCTTTGTGTCATGAATGATTCACTTTCATCGAGCCTTCATATCGAGCGTGAATGATTCACCTTCATCCAACATCGCACTCAAGACCTCTTGCGTGATGGTATTCATTTAAATCCTGTGACCATGGGACTCTGCCGAAAATTTGGGTGGAACTTTCTGGAATTTTGTCGTCTGGGTTAATTGTTGGATGCGTCACCTCTTGTTTGAATCGCAAACTTATACCCGATGTGAAGACTGAAGCTTGAATAATGTTGTGATTATCGTTGAAGACCGTGAAATCGTCGAGCCCGACGTGGTGAAGCGTTGTTGAGATCATTTCCACTGGTGACGTGGAGAGCGCCTTGAAACCGCAATTTCATGGTGTGTGGGCTCTAAATCCATTGAAGACTCTCTGCAACAACCGAGGTGTTGCGAACTAGGTGACTGTTGGAGCTGTATCTTCATCCTTTGAAGTTGTACAATTTGTGAAACCCTACTGTTGTGTGAAGAGACCATTGTAATATGTCAAGTGTGTTGCTTCTCCGCACGTTCAGAAGTGTAATGTTGCCTTAAATATGCGTTAAGGTAGATCAGGATCCACAAGACGATATGGTAAATTGGGACCTTTGAACTGAGCTGCAACCATGTTTTTCCTTTTTGTTGTTTGTTGCATCCATGAATAGACTGTAGCGGTGGCAATAATACTCTAGTTTTTAATGTTTTTTTCATAGTAAGGGTTGAGATAAGTTGTGTCATCAAAGTTTATGCCAGAAAATTTCTAGGGTTTATGGGTTGTAAAAATAACACAATATAGTGTGTGCATAAAGTTGTCTGCAACTTTATTGTAACCTTAACTACTGACTATTGCAATAGTTCTACATTTTCTGCCTTGCACACTACTATACTATACATTGTAAAAGGTGGCAGAGACATAGACCCGCACCTTTGATTTGTCTCCCATACATTGTTAAAGTGCAAGCTTTGTGAAGAAAATTGCAGCTGATTGACCACGGAATATTTGGTACTAGTTTGGATTGAACTTTGCAGCTTGGTGCTACAGCTACTCCAAAAGAAGAGATTGCAAAAGAAAATCATCAAGAACTCAGGTAAATAATTTTTTTGAAGACCAAGTGAACGTTTAGATTCAACATTCTTTATTGTGTTTTTGTAAGTTCACCTGCAAATTCTTAAGGTGCATTGTACTTGGGTGCATTTTCTACTGTATCCGACACCCTTTCATCTTCTTGAGTCTAGTACTTCAGTTGTTGAATCTTATTTGTAAAAGGGTGGAATTGCAAGAAACCCTTTTGCATTTGAGTGAGTTTTCAATGGCGAGATTAAATGGCCTTGTAGAGTTACTAAACACTCTACTATTTTCCTTTGTCGACAACACTGTCATGATCGACAAGAGCACTCTCACTCACATTAGAGATTGTGTAAAAGATTTACAAGACACTCTTGATTTCCTACAACTTGAGTTGCAGCTTCAACAAGAAGAAAGACATTCTAAACCTATTCATGTTCAGAAGAATCCCCTTCATGATTATATTCAGCGTCATACACAGAATGATGCCACTTCAGAAGCACATGAGAAAATCAGTGGCACGCCATCAAAAGTTAAAGAAAATGAAGATGAAGATATGCATACATAGGTTCTGCTTGCTCCCTCCAAGCCCATCATCAGACCATGGGAAGATATCATCCATAACAAGCACAAAACCGGTATTGGATACGACAAGAAAGTGACAGTTCACATTCCTGATTTCTCCAAGCCTATCCAGTTTCAGAGTGTTGGATTCCTCAACGAGAGTCGATATTCATCCACATCAGTTCAAAGTTCGACATGCCAACACTGTGATCGATTTGGCCACAATAAAGATCATTGTTTTGATCTTCACCCTTGTAAGCAATGTGGAAAACATACACACTCATCAGAAAGATGCTTCATTCTGAAGAAACCTGCAAGAGAGAAAATTCATTATGGGTCGATTGCTTCTTGGAAATGGTCATCAACAGCCATTAAGAAGATTTATAAGTCATACCGGAGAGTTCATTCATGAGTATTGACACATCTTGCAGTTCAGACATCTTCTTCTCCTCGCTTTGTACCGGACAAGGGGGAACATGATGTCAGGTGTCAAGTTTCGAAGCCTCCATCTAACAATAAGAAGCCATGTCCCTCTACAAATAAGTGAGATCAAACAATCATGATCCACATCCAGTTTCAGAGGCCAGACAGAAGATATACATGACATAGAGTACTTATGTGTTTTGTGTCTATTTGCGACACCATGAGACTCTCCTCTCCTCACATTGTTCCTGACAGGGGGGGAATGAAGACTGTCAGTAACAAGCGAGCGAGTGCAAGTGAGCCGGAACAAGTGATCCTATGAAGAGCTATGTTTGACTGAGCTCCAGATTTGGCGGTCATCCTTAAACTACTGATATCGAGAGAACCTTCATTTAGCATAAACATGTGCAATCTTTTAGCTAACTTGGAAAACAGTTGTCAAGATGGAAATGTTCAGCAAGTTGGAGTTGTTCACTTCATGTTTTCAGCTCTCCAATTGGTTTGGTGTCAGCCCATACCAACCATTCCAGAGAACCTTTGAGCAATTTTTGTCGCCAAGTTCGATAGTTTGTGGATAGCATTAAACCACACACATAGTAAAAGATTTCAGTTTCTGCTAGCCCATTTTGTTGATGTATTTGTAACTTTGGAAGATATTCACTTGTATATTGTATGTATTACATTTGTACTTTATTATATCCCCAATGGAGATGTATTATTCCTCCGATTGGAAGAGTCATCATTTGTATTTGCAAGTGTCGCAAGTTATATTGTAAATGTCGTAACTTATATTTGATGGGTTATTAGACCACCTTGGTGGGGTCGGCCCTGTATGAGTCATGTGGGTTAAAGGGTTATTAGGCCACCCTAGTGGGGTCGGCCAAGCTAGCATTATGTTAAGTGGTTAAGTTGGGGCCGACCTAGTTAGAGTTAAAAGTCAAGTGAAGTAAAGTATAAATAAAGAGTGTGACTCTCTCATTTATTCATTCACTCACTCACTCACTTCGCATTAGTGAGAGAGAGGAGGAGTGCGCACAAATGGAGGAGGAGGAGCTGCTAGGAGAGTTAGAGACTATCTCTTGTTTTGGGGTTTGATCTTTTTTATCTTTGTATTGGTGCTCATTCTATCTCTGAGGAAGTTGCGGGGTTTTTCACCTTCTTGGTTTTCCCCGGAGAAATGCTTTGTGTCTCTTGTCTCTTGTGTTTTATATGTTGTACATTTTGTTCTCTTAGTTAAGATCCTAGATCAGATTGAATTAAATTATGAAAAACTAACATGGTATCAGAGCAAGCCTGAAGGAAGGCATTGTATGGCATTTACGACACTTGTTGCACTTGCAACAAATTGGAAGCTAAGGCTTGGTATAGTAAAAACCAGTCATTGTGGCACTTTCGCTATAACTCAGTTTTGGCGAAGTTTAAGGATCTGGAACTTTTAAAGGTCGAATATGAAATGTCCTTGTACCTTGTCTTTGAAGGAAAACTTCAGATTCATTGTACTTTGTGAGATATGATTCGTACAAGTTAGGGTTTCCGTCTCTTCCAGAATGCAATCCTAAACAGGTGACCTAGGAAAAAAGGTCATATCTCGGGCTAGGAAGATCCAAATGGAATTCCGTAAAAAGTGACAGTTAGGGAATTCCGTAAAAAGTGACAGTTAGGGCACGGACTGTAGTTTCACAGGTCCGGGTTTCAGAGGCCGAAGTTGAAACAGTGACACATGGCACTCCATACAAGTTCACTATACTGTTTCATCCCATAAATAGGTCACGTTGCGACACTTGGCATATCACTCTCTCAAAGAATCCATTAAAGCTTAGATCTATGGGGTTGGAAAGATGATAGTTCAATCTATCACAGGCCAAAGTTTTAGACCTTGAGGATCCAAAATTTCAGAGATACATCAGAAACAATATGGCATATATTTTTGCCCAAACAGAATTGGATTCTGAGCACTTTCATTTTTGGATCGTCAATGCTGCAGGAAATTAGGGTTTCAGAAAAAGTTGGAATTTCATGAATCTGAGACCACGGCTGGATGCTCCTCATAAAAACCAAAATTTAGAGACCAAGATCGAATTTTATGGTTGGGTAGAACCCCGGACTCTATCAAACCTTAGTTCGGGATTTTGACTAGAAAACCAGAAAACCAGAATTTGACAGAAGCCGCAGATCCGAAACTTTCAAAGTCAATTTTGAGGGATCAAATGTTGGAGATTTCAAAATTGATTTATGCCAACTTGATCAGCTCAGCGAGGCATATCTTTTCATCCAATCAGAAGTTTGAAATTCAAAGTTTGGATTTTTAGGGTTTCTCTATCAAACCCTAGCTAGCTCCAGATCTAGCTTCATCAAATCAAAGTAGATTGGGTTAATCCTAGAAGAGAATGATTTGGACATCTACATAAGTGAAGAGATTCAAGTTCCAGAGGGAGATGAGTCTAAGGCCTTACATAAGAAGACTACAAGCAATCCCGACAGGTATGACTTGAGGAGATACATGTATGTTTTGAAATCTTTTCATGATTAAGTTTATGATATATTTGTCTTCATATTATTGAGGTTAGTACAATCTTGATTAATTTTAGACTTGTCTTATCACCCCAGTAAAAGTATGAATGCATGTGAATGATAGAATACATTCATTGATTAGGGGTATGACACTTATGACTGTACTAATACACTGTGGTGTTGTATGAGGATGATGTTGTCCACTAACATGAAGGGTGCATCAAGAAAGAAAAATCAAGTTCTAGATCAAGAACATATGACCATGGTGACATGAAGACAAAGATTCATCCATAGTCATTGATCACATAGAAGCCCTATTTACGAGGTATGTATAATTTGGTTCTACAATGCTTAACTTATGAGATATGCAGGTTACTAGCACAAGGGCTCTAAATCATTGAAGAGAACAAAGAAGACATTGTTTGGGTAGGTTAGACATAACTCGCAAACATGATAATCCAAGTATGTTTTTCCTATATCAAGTTAGAATCCTACCTTGTGTTAGGATCTTATATAAGTATACTTTTGTATGATTGATACGATTATTCATAAAGTTATAAGTTTGAGTAATCATGGGTTTATGCATATTATGCTTCTTACTTTGATTGATGATATGACAAACTAGAAGAGTCCTATGGTCAAATAAGATTATCCATGAGTAAAAGAAGTACTCCCTGAAACCTTGAATACTAAAACTTGTGAAAAATTACCTGTGTATGAAATGATCATGATCATACATGTTTAAGATTATTTAGATTCATAATGTTTTGATAGTATTGAGATTATACTAATGAATGTATGATTATGAGGATGACACAATGATGACACTAGTGCACACTTAAGCATGCATAGTGGTCCAAGATGGATAGAAGTTCAAAGACATATAATCATGATGATATCATAAAGGAACCAAAGATCAAGAGGGAGCACACTCCAATAGTTCCTGCAAGGAAGCAAAGATTGAGAGGGAGTCCACCCAAAAACCAAACAAAGAAAAGTATTTTAATTGTCATTTATTATATATTTGATACTTAAATGATGTTGTCTAGTCTTGTACATGCTTATGTTCCTAGATTTAGGATGTATATTATGCATAATAGAAAAGTTGCATTAATGAACAAGATACTACTAATATGCAAGTAATGGGTAAGTGGCCTATGGTACTATATAACATTCCATTGCTACTTATCTAGAATGAGTTGTGCACACTCTTAACAATGTTCTGGTAGAGATGGAAGGCATCTAGAAAGTTACAAGATATGGATAAATGTTGTATTGAAGCATGGGCTAAGATAATTGCATGACTATATGACATATGTCTTTATGCGTAAGAATTTGTTCTGAAACTATGAGATGTTTCTAATCATGCAATTGAATTTGACTTGTAGGAAAGATCGTGTACAATCACCTACAAAAGAAGGACAACGAAATTTATTCCAGCAACGAAGTTCAAGAAAACTACCTATTGAAGATATTGAAGAATCTGAAGTTCCCAGGAACAGGGATGCCGTAATGGAAGGATGTCGTGATCGAAGAATACCAGTCAATCATGAAGAATGTTGCTTGGGATGTGGTCCCAAGACCAGAAGGGAAGTCTGTTGTGACTTCCAAGTGGATCTACAAGATCAAGCATGCTGCAGATGGTAGCATAGAGAAATACAAGGCAAGGTTTGTGGCTCGTGGCGTCTCCCAGAAAGAAGGGATATATTATGAAGAGACTTTTGCACCTGTATCCAGATACACTTCCATCATAACAGTACTTGAGCTGGCTGCAGTAATGAAGTGGAAGATACACCAGATGGATGTCAATACAGCTTTCTTGAATGGTGTAGTCGAAGAGGAAGTGTATGTGGAGCAGCCACTTGGTTTTGAGACACATGACAGGGAATCATATGTATGCAAGTTAAAGAAAGCCTTGTATGGCTTGAAGCAAGTACTCGGGACATGGTATGGCAGGATAGACAGCTTCCTGTCCAGTTTGGGCTTTACCAAGAGTAAAGTAGATTCCAAACTTACTACAAGGTTGAGGAAGGCAATCCAGTGATACTCTTACTATATGTGGATGACCTGTTTGTGACAGGTGCGAATAGATTGATTGCCGACACAAGAGGAAGCTTGCTGCCGAGTTCGAGATGAAGGACTTGGGTATGATGCATTACTTTCTAGGTATGGAGATGTGACAGAGTGCAGATGGAATCTTCCTTGGACAAGGGAAGTATGAAGTAGAGATCCTGAAGCAGTTTGGGATGATGGACTGCAAGGACATGGCCACACCTATGGCATCGAACCTGAAGCTATTGAGTGATGCTTCATCAGAGTCAGTTGATTCCACGATGTATCGTCAGATGATTGGGTCCTTGATGTACCTGACGAACACAAGACCAAATATTTGCTTTGTGGTGAACACCTTGAGCCAGTTTCTGACAAATCCTAGACATGTTCACCTTATTGTTGTAAAGCATATTCTGAGGTACCTAAAGGGTACAACTTGATTATGGGCTCAGGTATGATGCGAATCAAAAGTTTAACCTGGAGGGTTATGTTGATTTAGATTGGGCAGGAAGTGCTGTAGATAGGAAGAGCACTTCGGGATGTTGCTTCAGTATGGGATCAGGTGTGATCTCTTGGTTTAGTAGGAAGCAATCCTGTGTAGCACTGAGTATAGCTGAAGCAAAGTATGTCGCAGCTTGTTCGGCTAGTTGTCAGGCAGTATGGCTAAGGAAGCTACTGTCTGATTTATTTTATCTCCAGTTGGATGCTACCTATATCTTCTGTGAGAACCAGCATTATGTGAAGTTGTCTGAGAACCTGGTGTTCCATGACAGGTCGAAGCATATCGAGATCAAATATCACTATATCAAGGATATGGTGCAGAGAGGAGCAGTGAAGCTCCAGTATGTTGTGACAGATGAGCAGATTGCAGATGTGTTGACCAAACGACTAGCCAGAGTGAAGTTTGAGTACTTCATAGAGAGGCTTGGTGTTCTTCAAATAGAAGATACTTCAAGGAGGAAGTGATGGGACACATTTGCAGGAGCCATTCCAAGCATGGTGGTAGGATGATCCTTCCCATGACTGTGGATGTAAGCGTTGTGTCATGAACTTCAGGACGATGCTCCGGATGATGTTCTGTATGACAATGATTAGGATGATCATGTGTGATGATATGCATCAGGTGGATGCTTTGTATGATCAGTTCAATCATGTGTGATGAGAATCAGGATGATGCTCCAGATGATATACATCAGGACGATGCTATGATGATGATCAATTGGATCATTTGCATCAGGTTGATGCTTTGTATGATGATGATCAGTACGATCATGAGCATCAGGAGGATGCTCCGTGCGAGGATGATCAAGTGGATCATGAGTATCAGGTCAATACTCTGTGGTCGTGGACAAGTTGTGCAAGTAGCATAGAAAAGATCCTGGGAGATCCGACATGTTAAGCCGTGTGCTCGTAAAAGTGCTGGGATGCTCTTTCGAGGTTTTGCTACAGGTAGCATATAAAAGATCCTGGGAGATCTAATAGGTTGAGTTATGTGCTCGTAAAAGTCCTGGGATGCTATTTCGAGGTTTTGCTACAGAAGGCATGTAATCAGTCCTGGAGATCCGATAGTTTGAGCTGTGTACTAGTAAAAATCTTGGGATGCTCTTTAGAGATCTTGCAGGTTGTAAGACACTCTTTTAAGGTTTTTCCTAACCACATGTAAAAGATCCTAGGAGATCCAATAGGTTGAGCTGCGTGCTCATAAAATTCCTGGGATTCTCTTTCGAGGTTTTGTGGTGGTCACATGTAAAAGATCCTGGAAGATCCGATAGGTTGAGCTGTGTGCTCGTAAAAGTCCTGGGATGCTCTTTCGAGGTTTTGTTGATACATGTAATCAATCCTAAAAATTCCACAGGATGGCCAACTCGCAGAGATGATGAATACCTAGAGGAGGCTAGGCCTACAACCAGCATGAAAAAGGGTTAGCTCTGTAGAACTTCCTATGACGAAAAGAATTGAGAAATAGCACCAGTGATGATGATGCTCCGTGATCTAGTGATGATGATCCAGCTCTAGAATTGAAGACTTGTGCCTATATGTATTGATGACCTGTGTCAAGAGAATACCTTCCTAGTTAAGAGGGAGTGTTGATGTATTTGTAACTTCGAAAGATATTCACTTGTATATTGTATGTATATTACATTTGTACTTTATTATATCCCCAATGGAGATATATTATTCCTCCGATTGGAAGTGTCATCATTTGTATTTGCAAGTGTCACAAGTGATATTGTAAATGTCGTAACTTATATTTGATGGGTTATTAGACCACCTTGGTGGGGTCGGCCATGTATGAGTCATGTGGGTTAAAGGGTTATTAGACCACCCTAGTGGGGTCAGCGCAGTTAGCATTATGTTAAGTGGTTAAGTTGGGGCCGACCTAGTTAGAGTTAAAATTCAATGAAGTAAAGGATAAATAGAGAGTGTGACTCTCTCATTTATTCATTCACTCACTCACTCACTTCACATTAGTGAGAGTGAGGAGGAGTGCGCACAAGTGGAGGAGGAGCTGCTACTAGGAGACTATCTCTTGTTTTGGGGTTTGATCTTTGTGATCTTTGTATTGGTGCTCATTCTCTCTCTGAGGAAGTTGCAGGGTTTTTCACCTTCTTGGTTTTCCCTGGTGAAATGCTTTGTGTCTCTTGTCTCTTGTGTTTGATATGTTGTACATGTTGTTCTCTCATTTAAGATCCTAGATCAAATTGAATTAAATGTTGAAAAACTAACACATTTCGGTTGATGGTCAGCCTAAAAACCATCCCTTCAGAGAGCCATTGTATTTAGCAGAAGCGTGTGCAAGATTCTAGTTAACCTTCTTAGTAAAGGTTGTTCGAGATGGAAATGTTCAGGTGGTGGTAGTTGTCCACTTCCACTTATTCAACTCTCTTCTTCTTCTTGGACTCATATACACCCTTCGGATTAAGGGGGGATTTGTTGGAGTCTAATCCTCAGTGTGAGGAATATTAATGTGAGGGTAGACCAAGAGTCACCCGGGAGTCCAAGAGTCCACTTGGGAATATGAAACCCAAGGGACATTTCTCATTGTATATATATGTACATTTGGTTAACGAGAAATATTGAGAGTTCAGCCCTATTCAACTTGCCTTTATTCTTGTGCATCTTCTTGTATTTGGCTTTGTTTCAGCAAATTTTCCTATTTTCCCAACGGAGAAACCTAACAAAATGTTTGCACATAGAGGGAATTGATCCCCCTAGCTTGATAGAGCCAAATTTTAAATGGATCTATGATGGTTTATTTAATTTGTTAATAACTAATAATTATTTAATTTAATATTAATTAATAAGTATTTCAAATGCACATGTTTCTTGGATTTGAATTTATGACCTTCAATTTACAACTTCTCATCTCATTTACTCATTACCAATTGCTCTTCCCCTTATGGGAAATATATTTAACATTAATATTATTAATATTACTAACATTAATATTAATAATAGTGTTATAACAAAACCACATTTTTAAAAGTGGTTAATGATCCCTATCAGTGTATATCAACCACTTTTTAAAATGTGGTTGTGCTGGTGATCGACAAGCCTCATTATCTTGATTTCAGGAAAAGGCAGGATTGAAACATTACAATCCATTGTCCACATTGTTTCTTTGTGAAATTGGAATCATCCTTGTTTAAATTAATTCCATCACAGTTTTCAAATAACAACATGGGGTATTACTCATGGCAAAGATTGATAGAAACTTTCTTCTAGTTGCTCTTTATTGTAAAGTGAGCAACCATTTGGAAAAAGAGAACACAATCAAACTTTAGAGGATTATTAGTTGACACTATATAGTTTTGCTTTTGTGATTACATTAAAATGTTTGGAATGGATACAAACTTTCTTCTAGTTGATCTTTATTGTAGAAATGATTTGAAAAAAGAGAACACAGTGAAAATTTCGAGGATTATTTGTTGACACAGTATAGATTTGCTTTTGTGATTACATTCTTTTAATTCTAGAATGCACAGACTTGTTTTAGGTTGTTTTTAAGCTTTTGCAGGTTTTACATACATTCAATTTCTTACATGATATATCTGATTCGCTGCATCATCTACAAAAAAACAAAGTTTCAGAATGCATCGCATAAATTTTCGAAGTGTTACATCACTCCAAAACTTTTGATTAACGAATTTCAGTTACTTTTTTTATAACTTTCTATTAAATATCGATGATGTGTTTATGACATGCAGCCTCATTTTTCATTAGTCATTTCATACCTCACTTATTATATTGTCAAGTTTTCTATTAATTATGGATGACATCTTTGTGACATTAAGCTTTATGGTTGACACCTTTGTGACATTAAAAATAACAACCAAATTAATAATGTGTTTAGTATACTAGGTAGATTTATATTTCATGTTTTATATAGAATGTGTTAAATATATGCTTATCTATGTGAAAACATTAATATTGTTATTCATATTTTCAAGGGATAAATCATATCAATGGATTTTATATTCTCAAGGTATGTTATGTTTTGGACTGCAAATATGAATTACTTAAAATAAGCTCATCATCCCTATTTAGGTTACGGTGATGTTTTCTATTTCAACAACTTCTCCGATATTTCTTTTATTATAATTATCTTATGTTGCAATTAATTTTGCATATTCAATGCAAATGTGATGGCTGGCCACCGAAGAGTGTTTTTCTAAGGTTGACGTCTTGGAAGGGGAATGTAGAATATCTACACAATGCTCTTTTATTCTAACCTTCATCGATCGTCAAGTCTCACCCATACATTTTTTTGCAAGAGCATGGAAATGAATATGCTCCCCTTTTTAGTCTGGGATCAATAGGATCTTTAGCCTTTTCTAATAAGTTTCTTAAGGATTTTGGGGGAGAGAAGGTTATCCTTATTTTCTTTTTTCTTAAGAATCTTAGCTATTTTATCTGTTATCCCTTGAATGTAAGGGAGTATGACCAATATTCCATTCTCATTAACACAGTTTATTTTCTCGTAATTTTATGCCTTTATAAGTGCCTTTTCGATTTCTTTACTTTTATAAAAATTTGTGCTAAGGACCTTTCTGAGGTGCTTCAATTCTTCATTAAGGTGTTCCATATCAGTGACTCTAATTGCCCCGATGGCCAACATGTTCAAAATGCCAATTTTTTGTCTAGATGATGGTGTGAGTGTGTTAATGTGGTTGTTACTTGTTACCCCTTGGTGTGGTGTTTGGGTGCATTAGTTCCACAGTTTGTGGTGGACGGAGATGAGGGTGGTCTATAGTGGACTGAACCTCCTTTTACAACTAGTGTTTGAGCTACAACATATAGGATTTCATTCTTAAGAGTGATAGTATTTATTTAGTTGTGAGAGGAGGTGGGGAAAATATACCTTTGGACACTTCCTTTCACAAGCATAAGGGGCCTTGTTCAAGGTTTACACAACATCACACCCACCTCTAATTAGACTCGGAGCATGCGGTTCAACCTTTTCTTATAGGATTTGATGATCGAAATGTTTGATGGGAGATATTATGAATGGAATTCCATTGAGGTTTTGATAGAAGTGCATAGGATTCCTCAAAAATACATCCAACGACTAGAAAGTGGATTAAATGTTTGATTTCCAACATAATGAATGAAGTTTCAAGTTGGAATTAGAAACTTCACCTAATAGTCATTTTCTCTTATTTTTTGATATGTCTTGGCAATGATATGTATGGTATGGAGCAATTAGACGTTGTAAATTGATCTATTTGGAGATGAGGTCTGCAACATACATGAAGATGATTTATAGAACTACCAAGGATTAGTCACTCAATAAAAGAACATGAACTCTCTTATAAGCTTAACGATGTCATAATCCATAGCTAAAAATTGTATCAAAATGTGGGAAGTAGATAGTAGCAGGTGCATGAAATATTCATGATTTAAACATCCATAGATGAGCTTGCATGCAACTGATGGTCTTCTTATAGGTTCTACTCTATGGAAATCCTTTTTGTAGAAGGGTTTTTTCTTACGAGCTTATTTAGGATTTTTTGTTGATATTTTTTTAGAGGATATTTTCATAGTGACAAGGATTGACCATAGTTCCTTTTTTCATTTAATTCTACCATTTTCATTATTTGGATTGAAATCATCAATATAATATAAATTAGGGTGCACTTAATATTATATTAATGATCATATTTTATTGTAATTTTTAGGTGCCATGTCAACCTTTGTTATGTTGTTTTCCTCATCAATGTTTGTACCTGCTAGCTTATTCTAGAGACCTAGCCGATCTGCACCTTTCTATCATGTTTCCCACCAACTTCTAAATTAGGTTCAACGATGATCACATAGTAAACTACTAAAAATGACATTAGAAACTTATCATTATCCTTTATCAATTCTCAAAAACCTTATGGAAACCACATGCAACACCTTTCTCCCCCACCCTAGTCAACTTTTTGAAGGGTTCATCCCAAAAGGTGTTACCCGAGCTCCATGAAGTTGTTAGCTATTACCATAGATCATTTATATATTATCTATTGAGTAGTATTTCCATTTCAATAACACATCAGCACTACAAGAGAGGCACAACGTATATAATTGAATGAATATTCTCCAAGATTTTACAATTTTATGAAAGATTCACCAAGACTTTACAAGGTTTTATAATTCAAAGAAAGATTCACCAAGATTTTACAAGATTTTATAATTTTAAGAAAGATTTGCTAATATTTTACAAAGTTTTATAACTCAATGAAAGTTTTGCCAAGATTTTAGAAGATTTTATAATTTTATGAAGGATTCACCAATATTTTATAGGATTACATAATTTTATGAAAAAAATCACCAAAAAATTATATATACATATTATATTCTTGATAAAATAACCCTCAACCTTTCCTATGTATCATGGGGATTCGCCCAATTATTATACATATAAATCTAGGGGGGGTTCTTAAAATCATCCCTGCCTGAAATAAGAAACATTGGGCTTGACATAGGCCCAAGCCTCTCCCTTTTGTTGACAAGTGTTGGGAACAAAGTGCTAATGTTGAATCTCAAGTTATCTACAACAATATTTGAATGCCTAATTGGCACACTCCACCCCATTATCTGTGCATATTTTATTTATATAAAGAGAGGATTACTTATCAACAAAATATTTGAGGGCCTTAAAAGTAGCAACGACCTCAATATTGGACTTATGAAAGTACACCCAAGAGCAATGTGAGAAGTTATCAAAAGTGCATACTAATCCCTATAAAATGAATGAGTTGAAAATGACATTAGATCACTATTTACCAACTCAAGAGATTTGGTAGCATACAAGGCCATACCTTTATGAAAAGGATTCTAATGTTGTTTTCCAAGAACACAACCTAGACAAACTCCATAAGTGCAAGAGACTTCAGGAAGACCAAGAACCAAATTCGGTTTTCTCAATTGTTGCAAATACCTGTAGTTCAGATGTCCAAATATTTCATGCCATGGCCTGCTCAAAGAATAAGCATGTTCTATGGAAGAGGAACCTGAAAAATGATCAAAACCATCAAACATATACAATCAAGAACTATGATCAATCCTACCAAAAGAAACAACTTATGGATTATATAGTTCTCTAATGACCACATAATGAGGTGTAAATTTCACTATCTTCCCATCACCAAAGTGAAAATTTTGATAAATAGAGAGTAGATTAGCAAATATTTCAAGATCAAGGAAAACTTCATTGTTTTAGCCATCAAAGAACTACATAGTTACTCATCCTAAAACATCAAGTTGTGTAGAGTCTCCAACTCCAATATACAAAATGATATTATTAGATGTAGAAGGATGCATCGCATGAGAGTGAATCATATGGTGTGAGGTTCCAAAATCAAGGTTTTATCAGTCTCAAGATGCATATAAGGCTTGAGTAGAAAGTGCATGCAATTTACCGGAAGAAGGTTTGGGTGCTGAAATTGTGTGCTACTACATGCCTTCATTCATTGGTTCTAGTTTGATCCAACCTACTGGATTCATCGTGCCCAAGTATGCTATGAAAGATACAAGTTACACTTAATTTCTTGTTTGTCTTGGAGGAAGACTCACCGGATACTAAAGATGGAAAAGAAGAGGATTTTGAATTATGTTTAGTCTTGGAGGTAGACTTACCGGCTTAAGCAGGATCACTATTTTGTTTGCACCAAGTTTTGTGCTTACCTTTGGAGGTTTGAGCCACAAGAGCTTGATTCTTAGATCCAGAAAGAACATCTAATTGCACAATATTAGATTTTTCTCTAGTAAGATGCTCATATAAAATCTCAAACGAGAGCATTTTAAACTCTAACCCAAGTGTGTCCATAGTAGAATAAAAGGTAGAGGAAATTCCCTTAAAATTAGCATTCAAATTTGACAAAATTAGAGAAATACATTCTTCATATATTTTGTTTTTTCCACAACCTCTCAACTATGATAGCAACAACTTGAATTTGGTAAGAAAAACTTCAATGCAAGAACGCTCATCAGGTACAAGGGATGACAATTCAACTTCCAATCTCAATTCTTGAAATTCATTGGCTTTTCCAAATTGTAAATTCAACTTGCCGCCAATTTTTTTGGTGCTTTACATTTAACAATATGAAATGACTAACTGTATAAAACATGCATCCCAATCAAACCATGTATCCATCAAGTTTGTTCCTATAAGAAAATCTCTCAATTTCCTTTGTAAATATTGGTTGTGCTTCATCCAACATTTGCCATAGACTTTTTGATTATAGAAGTTGTTTCATTTTGAGTTTCCAAGTATGATAATTATGGGGAGTTAGGAGCTCAACAACCCTAGTCTCAACCACTTTAACAAGAATTCTAGAGAACAAAAAAAACACTAAAAATGTGTCTTGCAATCTCCAAATAATTGATAGTGAAAAAATGCAATCCCCATACACAAAACAAGGGCATTGAAGGACAATTTATATTGAAACAACTTATCAAAAAATAAATATAGAGAAATTCTACAAATTGTGATACGCAGATGTTTAGATCTCAATGAAAATCTACAGATCTAAAGAGAGATTATCTTTGTTGATGTGATCTAAAGTAGTGCTAATCTAAGAAATCAATCCGCACTGTAACATGAAACAACAATCTAGATACATAGAGCCATGAACATACATAAGTTACAACCTCCCCAAGAACTTGCCAACACACTATTAAACAGCTCACAAACAATAGAACCTTACCAATATCTCTCAGGAAAAAAATGATAAGGGGTTGGTAGAGGCTAGATTTTATACCATGTATATGCTAAAATAATATCACAGACCATGAACTCTTCTACAACACCAAATCCTTCTACAATACATAAAGCAATATTTATTAGATATGTTGTACAAATACAACAGAAAGCTCTATGCTTATAACAACATGATGAGATCCAATGGATAGCTATTGCAACTAGGAAGATAAAGATGATCTACATAAGCTTATAGCTTCCAAGAGTTGGATTACAACTATGAAGCTATTTGGGAAAGAACAACAACAATTCCTACATAGTCATTTAATCTTGTAGCAAACTTGCTTCCTAAGCTAGGAATCCCTATATACCAGGTCAATCTTTTGTTAATACAAACCAATGGGAAGCAAATGCTCTTGGGGTTTGGAATTCTATGGCACAGACAAAGTTACCCTTTTTGGCTACTTTGAATCTGCCAGATATGACGAAATTAACCAATGAATCAGTACTACATGATCCTAGATGGCCCCTATCCCTGCCAAACTTCCTTCAAACATACCCAGTTTGAGGGGAAACCTAAAGAAGATCCAACAAACCATGTGAGGGTTTTCCATCTTTGGTGTTCTTTAAACTCTTTGATGGATGATTCCATTAGGTTGCATCTCTTCCAAAGGACATTAACAGGGGTAGTAGTGAAGTGGCACATTGAGTTACCACAAGCTTCCTTTCAAAATTTCAATGCAATTGTAATGACATTCTTAAACCATTTCAAGTTACTAGTCTGCTACAAGACTGGAACATAAATCATGAATTTGGTCAGGAAGAATAATTCCATGCACATCTCTGATCACATTCATGAATGTATTGTTGAACTTTGGTTTTCATTGATGAAAATTGATTCAGTTAATTTTCATTGATGTCAATTGATGTCAAAGAGGAATGAATATTCTTGTGCTAGTCTGAAAAAGTATATGGATGCCAGTTTAAAGAAGTACATGAAAGATATTTTGAAGAAGCATATGGATGCCAATATGAAGAAGTATATCCAAAAGTGCATCCAGCCTAAAGAAGTATATATAGAGGTATATCAAGCATATCTAGTTTGAAGAAGAACATCCATAAGGAATGCATCCTACAACATGTGGTACATGCGCAGATATCAAGTCCACCAAGTCATACTCCTTCAAAGAAAAATTCAAAGTGTTGGTTGGACAAAGGCTCAGGAGTGCATAAGCAATTCAAAGACATGATTGGAAAAAGGTTTGGGAGTGCACAAGCAGCTTCGAACAAGGAGTGGTCGTTCAATTGAGCAAGTCCTAAAAGTGTGCAAGACTCACCAATTGGAAGAATATTTCAGTTGTTGAAGTGCACATAAGTACCAAAAAGGGTGTATCGGTTGAAGATATCATATGCACAAATTTCACGGTCAATGATACATCAAGTGCGCAAGACCCACAAGTGACGGTATCCGAAGGGTACAAGTCCCACTAGCCAAAGGACCAAGTATGTGCAAGACCCACAAAAGATGACACCTCAGTGGCACAGAAGATGACAAGTGGCAGAAGCGTAAAGCAAGCAGAACCATGAGGCAAGGAAGAAAGGATACCACAACTAACTTGTGGACATCACCATCCACGTAGAGCAAGTATAAATAAGAATTAGGGATGGTGAATGTAAGTAATCTTGAGAGTAAAGATGAAGAGCTTGTAAGCTGGAAGATACAGATTTATAGTTTCTGGGGCATCAAGGACTCGTGGAACCAGAACATGATGATCTAGATGAAGAGAAGAGTGCACACAAGTAGAGGAATGGAATAACTGAAAGTGAAAAAAATGATGTTGTGAATCTGTGATGATTGCGCGAAGAAAAAAAGGTTGAACTACAAAAGTTATGCAAGTGCGTGAAGACTGAATGATAGTATCGCAGATAGTCACAGATGTTCTAAAACAGAAGCACGGAGATGGATCTAAAGTATATCTTATGATGCACAAAGTGAAGAATTTTAACTTATGCACGAATATTGAGTTGATGTGTGTGAAGTAAGGTAGTACATTAGATGTGCAAAGACAGAGTTGCAGCACAGTCAAGGATGCACGTCATGATGAGGATGATCTGAGATAAGTGCACTAAACAGAAAGGGCATATCATAGATAATGCACAATTTGTCATAGATGATCTAAAGGATAATGCACCAAGAAAAAACAGACATATCTCTGAAGGTGCACAGTTTCTATCTAATACTGGTGTGAAGATAGAACAACAAGTTACCAGTTGATGCACAGTATCAGTTGAAGTTGCAGATGCGCAGTATCAGTTGAAGTTGCAAATGCGCAGTAGCCAAATATTTGATATATTGAATCTTGGCATAGACTGCAGAATTAGTTGAAGCAACACACAACATATGAAGTGAAACAACAGTTAAAGTGAAGTGTTGAGTGGAATGAGAATTCAAGTGGTGTATGCATCTAATTAACAGCAATAATGCTGCATATAGAAGGTGCGCACAACAGAACGAACATCGAAAGATATGAAGTGTGCGAGTATCAGAAGTACGACAAGGTAATATCTTATTTTTGTATATCAGGACGGCAGGACGAGGCAAGGAGAAGTGGGTTGTATCCTCCTTCCAGTTGGTGTTGGAGAAATTAGGGAGTTGGTGCTTCCTTCAGGTCGGTTCCTAACTAGGGGGTTGGTGCCTCCTTTCAGTTGGTGCTAGAGAACTTAGAAATTTGGTGCTTCCTCAAATGTTATATTTTCATTACGAAAGAGCATTCTATGGTTGTCTCCTGTATGGGTTTCCACATAAAAATTATGAGTCAACCACATCTGGATCTAAAGGAAAAGAGAATCTTGAAACCGAAACAACTCAACCATTACACATAGAGAAACCAGCGGATGACACTATTCCCAGAGTACCGAAAGGTGTTTTGAAAAATCCACGTACAATTCAAATGTGCATGCTACTCAAAACTATAGCATAGTAGAAGATATAGCCCAAGCTCCTTGTGAAATATCCACCCTCGAAGTCCTCCAAAGTTATTCTACTCAACGAAATACCCTACTTTCAACTATAGAGGCCATGTATCCTTTGGATAGTTAGGTGTTGATATTCGATTTAGACAATTGGAAGCCTCATTTACCTCACCATGCAACTTTTCATATTCAAGTTTTGACTATAAGGTCAAAAATCCACCAAATTGTTGTAGATGAGGGATCATCCACTTGTGTAATGTCCTTATCATGTTGGAAATCCATCAGCTCACCTGAAGTAGTTCCCCTAGTAACCATGCTAAAGACTTTTGATGGTCACTTTCCAACCACATGGAATCATCCCATCTATCCCATAGAGCTAGGGAACAAGAAAATTAATGTAGAAGTGGAATTTGTTGATGCTCCACTTGACTACAATCTATTACTAGGTTGTTGGACTCGTTCCATGATGGTTGTGTTGTCTTGGATATTTCGAGTGATTAAATTCCCCCATGAAGGAAAGATAGTCATCGTTGATCAATTATCGATCCATAGAAATGAGTCCACCCATAACTTTGGGACAAATGTCCCCCTAGTAAGCCATTCCAGGAAGGATTCTAAAAATCTTGGTGTGGGAATGTATTGTATCCTAATGGGAACATTCAATTTTCCTCCACCTAACTTAGGTGATAATACAACTATGTTACATACAATATCATATGTTTCTATTATTTCCACAGGGAAAGTGTCTCATTTAAAGACCTCTATTTTGAAGACCCATGGATAAGACCATAACAACCTCAAAGAACTGGGTGTAAGAGGGCTCTGTAGTTTCTTCCTTATACAGTAGAAATAGATCAATCCATAGTTCTAAAAAATGCATACCATGATTTTCATTCTACAAAAATGGGAGTTGATGATTAACACTTTATAGAATGTGAAGTCTTGTCTTTAAAGCTAGCTATAGAGCTCTTACCAAATACTACTCAATTAGAAGAACAGTTAGCATACTTATAACAGTTAGATCATCATAAAAGGGATGTAGCTACTACCAACCAATCACACAAGAAACATGTGAAGGATCAGTATGACAAATCTGTCCATCCTCGTGTTTTCTTTGAAGGAGACATTGTGCTTTTCTAGTACTAATAACATGACAATCTTGGGCCTGGTAAATTCAACTCAATGTGTCTTGGACCTTGCATCATAAAGCGAGTGTTAAAGAAGGGAGCTTGTGAGATAGAAGATTTCGATGGAAACATTCTAGGGCCTAGAAAGGGACTCTATCTGAAGACGTATTACGCCTAGACCCTTGTATCTAGGCATAATCAGGTTGTACTTATTATATTATAAGTAGCTTAAGTTTATTTTACTTTCTCTTCAGTATTAAATATTTCAAAAACACAAAAAATAAAATATTTCAAAAAATTACCAATACTAATGTCGTTTCATGAGATACTGTAAGTTATCACATAAAAGCTGGAATGAAAGCTCAAATTTTCCAATTGGTGGTCCGTTTAAAAGGTTTGTGTCCCTAAATTGGCATACAAGGTAGGCCATATCCATAATGCATGATTTGCATCAACCTTACAATTTTGTTTACACCTCAAGATCACAACACGCGGAACTGCGACATTAGACCTTTGTCCTCATAAAAGTTGTATTTTTCATGTTAGAGCTTACCAACTCATGAGTACCCTAGTTGGAACCTTGTTTTCCTTTGGTTCCCATGTTGAAGTTTTTTTTAGGCTCAAGAGTGCGTAAGTATCCCCTCCATGTCACCGAGATGAATCCTCATGGACCTTTCTAACTCTTATTCCGGCCATTACCCAGGGGACTCTCAAAAATTTTGCATTTTGTGCTTTTGCATTTGCATACAACTGCTTGTGTTTTTTCAGTCTAATTCTTGTTTTAGTTTTCCATTTGTTTCTTACTGACAATGTATTCTCCTAAAACTGCTCGCTTTTCTACCTATTGTAGTCACATCTTGCTACCCTTACTGGAGAAGACATGCTTCAAGAGCATCCACATCCTGCACATCCCCTTTTTACATTTTTTGCATAGGTATGTTCAGTATGCTTGGAACATAGTTGCACACCATGCGACGCTCATCTTATCCAATGTACTATAACATTCTTTTATTCTTTTTTCGAGCTTTATAATATGAAAAAGACACTAAAAATAAAATATTCCAATAAAAACAAAAAGAGAGGGGATGGAAATATCTCAAATGTCTATCATTGTAGTGGCATCCAGTTAAGCCATCCTTGAACAAAGCACCAGTATTGAGTCTCTTAACAAGTTGGGTTCTATTTTTTGGCATTAGGATTTAAACCTTGATCTTAGAGTTGTTACTCCTCTGATTGGTTACTCTTCCAATCATATGGAGAATTTGTCAATGTATCCTACTTTGCATATTCATATTGTTGGTCCCTTTGTGTACAAAGTTGCCCATGTGACCACTGCATTGTGCTCATTGTTCAAGGATATAACCTATGTCGATCATTCTATAGTTTCCTTAACCTCATTTGTCGGCCATTCCCTGGTGTCAGTCTGTTATCATCATGTATCATTGAAATCAGTGTTCAGACTCATGCTTGTGTGGAAGGTCCCCATTGACTTCTCATAGGTAGGTTGTGTCTCATTGACAATGACTCATATGCTATGAGGAATTAACCTAGATTAATAGCACCCTATCCCTATTTACATCATGATAGGTAACCTTGCATTCAACACATGACAATTTATTATTGGCCATTGATTGACTGGTTTCCATGTATGTTCAACGTCAAGAAATCTATTCACATTTTGGAATT
The DNA here is from genome assembly GCA_027924585.1 of Larix kaempferi. NCBI lineage: Eukaryota > Viridiplantae > Streptophyta > Pinopsida > Pinales > Pinaceae > Larix > Larix kaempferi. The sequence continues at coordinate 3,163,483 of BSBM01001483.1, read as the reverse complement.
TGTGTCATACCATGGATTCCATTTTCATCATTAGTGGAAGTACTCACCCATGTCAATAGCTTTCATTATCAGTCATTTCTCAAGTGGTCTCTTCCATGTGCTATTTACATCTGGTGCATGTAGGAGACATACTCGATGGTCTATTCTGCAAAAATTTGTCCCAATCCCTTTCCCAAGTCAAATCAATACCTGATATTTCCTCATGTTGGATGATGGGGTATTCCTTAATGCCTCCCTTCCAATGGCTCTCTTCCCATCGAATTCAACTCATTATGCTTTGGGAATGAGGTCTAGAGTCTAATTAGTACCTTGGGGCTTGCAGTCATTAGTGGCAGGTTCCCTCGCTATTGGGTTGTGGGAATACATTAATGTATCCTACTTGATAGATTCTACAAGTGTTTGACTCCAAGACATTTATTCACACTTGCTAGAATGTACTAGGTACCTTGTTTCCCATTATCATCATCATCAGGTCCCTCACGTTTGTTAACGATATACATTAATGACCGGTAATCAAACGGTATCCTCCATGTTCGACTTCATATCATCTATTCACATGAGTAGGATTTGTAGCTTTAGGAGGTTTGGATGGAAGACCTTGGGCCAAAATTAGCATCTTCACATTTTCTTATTGCCCGAGTTGCACAAGAATGTACCACACTTCACATGACACTAGTACCATTGGGGAGAACCATTACTCATCTCAGCTACATATTGTTCTCTTGAAGTATGATGAGACATAGATCCACTGTGTATTATATTCGTGTGGCCATGACCCACCTATATATATCATGTGGATCCACTATATATTCTTTCATGGCCATGATCACTACATTCGTCAATGTCGTCGATCTGTAGTGTATATTATTTGGAGGCCATGTTTTATCACTTTGAACTTGGATATGTCCATCCCAGGGAAAAGATTGTCTAACACCTATTCTATGTTTCGGGTATTTTGACGGAACTGAGAATCTTGGAATATCGGCCATGTTTCTCCACATTTCACTCCACATTTGGTTATAATTTATTTTAGCCACCAGTTTCCCTTCTGACCTCATACATTAGGAGGCATCTATTGTAGATTAAATCGTCACTTCTACGTCCATGACGACAGTTCAAAACTCGACAATTAAAAGGGTCACTGTATGTTCACAAAAAGGACATTTATGGATAGAAGGGCCTATAATTTTACTCTTATTGGTGGCCCTAAGCATTAAAAGTGAAACCCCGGCTCTTTCCCATAGATTTCCAACCTTAAAAAGAGCAAATACGCATCATTCTAGTTCATTAGGAGCAAATTCCCTAATAATTTGTATCCTACTAGCTCATTGGGCATGAATCATTCACACCTTGCTAGATCATTAGGAGTGAATGCCTCAAAAAATCACAAAAATTAAATAAAAATTCGAAAATGAGGGAAGTTAGGAAGTTATGCAAACCAACTTGCCCGGTTGTAACTCCTCCAACTGCTTGGTAACCATCCTCAACTTCTTCCTTCAATCATTAAAAGGAATGGACCAAAGTGGGGGGGGGGGGCACCCAAGATAATAAAGTCACATTGGAGGAATTACTTGTTGTTGGCTCATATTTCCCTTCCATCAATAACCCTTGTTGTTGAACCCTTGTATCCTTGCATACTGAAACTGCTTCCCTCAAGTAGTTTCTCTTTTTTATGTGTTCAGTGGATTGGAGTGGAATTGTGGGAGTGGATGAATAGGAGACACCTGGAGACTTCAGGTTCATTAAGGTGCCGAAGCAAAGAAGAGATATATATTGTACTTTTTCACTATTTCAATAAATATTTGACATCTTTCCCTTCCCCAAATACTGAGTCAATTTTATGATTGATTATTGGCATAAAAGAATTATTGTTTTTCATGTTGAAGTTGATTAGTAATCTTATGTTCTTTTCATTAATCAATTCAGTTACATTCTTTACTTTTGTCAAATTGGTTTGAGGAAGGTTGGTTCTATTTGTTTTGAAGGTTGAAGGTTGGGCTATCAAGAGAAAATATGAAAGAGGAAGGTTGGTTCTATTTGTTTTGAAGGTTGAAGGTTGGGATATCAAGAGCAAATATGAAAGAGGAAGGAACAACTTGGATCAACCATCGTAAAAAGGTGCACAAGCTTTCTTCTTATAATCTCTCATTAATTTAGATTTGTTTCTTATCAGTTTGTGTGTGGTCTTATGCACGAGTATGAGTATTTTCTACCTACCAATAGAGCCTTATATATCAGACTCCTTTTATTTAGTATGTCGGTGATCACGTCCCAATCATAGGATTAATTTTCGTACAACAGGTTTGAAGTTATGAAAAGGAAGAGATATTATTAATTGAGATTGATGTGTTAGGAATGAATAATGGCCAAGATTGATGTGTTAGGTCAAAATTAGTGCAATTAATTGACATGGTTTTAAATATATACAAATGCAAATGGGATTGAATTAGGACAAGGATAGATATTGTTAATAATAACTTTGAGTAGTATGTAGTTTAAGAAAAGTAATATGGATCTAGAATTTAGCAAAATTTCACTTATGAAAAAAATTCTAACATGATCATCCAAGTTTTATGTATGGTGGAATGAATTTTTTAGAGGTTTTGTTCAATTCCATATCAAACCAAATATTGAAATTCAATAAGAGTTTTGGATGGATGGGAGCTCTAGCTTCCTATTTTGTTAGATTTCAACAATGGGAGTTAAGTTTGCTACAAGATTAAACAACTGCATAGGAACTGTTGATGTTATTTTCCAAATTGCTATCCAATTGTATAGTTGTCAGTTGTAATCCAACTCTTGGAAGCTATAAGCTTATGTAGAGTATCTTTATCTACCCAATTGTTATAGCTATCCATTGGATCTCATCATGTTGTTATAAACATAGAGCTTCCTCTTGTATTTGTACAACATATCTAATAAATATTGCTTTATGTCTTGTAGATGGTTTTGGTATTGTAGAAGAGTTCATGATCTATGATATTATTTTAACACCTATATGGTATCAAAGCTAACCTCTACAAAACCTTTATGTCTTGTAGAAGGTTTTGGTGTTGTAGAAGAGTTCATGATCTATGATATTATTTTAACACCTACACGGTATCAAAGCTAATCTTTTTTTTTTTTTTGAGAGAGAGAGAGAGATATTGGTAAGGTTCTATTGTTTATGAGGTGTTTAAAGTGTTGGAAAGTTCTTGGGGAGGTTGTAGCTTATGTATGTGCATGGCTCTATGGATATAGATCATTGTTGTGTGTTACAGTGTGGATTGATTTCTTAGATTAGCACTAATTTAGATCACATCAACAAAGAGAATCTATCTTTAGATTTACATATTTGCATTCATATCTAAACATCTGAGTATCACAAATTGTATCATTTCTCTAAATTTATTTTTTGATAAGTTGTTTCAGCATAAATTGTCCTTCAATGCCCTTGTTCTGTGCATGGGAATTGCATTTTTTCACTATCAATTATTTGGAGATTGCAAAACTGTCACCTACCCAAATTTTGAGACTATTTATTTTATTTCAAAAACATTATGTTAAATTATAATTACAAAGTTTTGTAATTATGACCAAATCTGGTCAAGGATGATTGTAATGACATATTATTATTATTTAATAAATTAAAACAGGAGACAAACACCAAGGGAACTGTTAAATGAGTGTTCACTGGCCCACTAGGAGGAATGGAAGCTGTTAGAAGGCATGGGACAGGTGTTAGCATTTGCAATCCACCACTAGCTGTTGGTTATGGGACAACTACCCCTAAAATTGTGTCATTATCCCCCAGGTGGGTGGAACAGAGCCGTTAGCTCATTAATTACCAAGTTAACCACTAAAAAGGCCTAGGCAGCCTAGAGAAGGCAATTCGAATTGAGCAGGGAGCTCCATATTATTTTCTGCATAAATAATTCCTCAAGTGTATCAAGTGATCATTGAGAGATTCGAATAGGGAGGCTAAGTGGAAGTGCATTGTGAGTCTGCTGAATTGATTTTGAGAAGGAAATCAGAGGTGCTGGTGCAGGTCTCTTTGATTGCTAAGTCTATATGACTGAATGATCTACATTGTTGATGCAATTGTTGCTGGAAGTTGATGACCTAAAGCTTCTACAGATTCTTCTTCCTAGTGGTTTAGTGAACAAGCTCGGGGGTCCTAAGGCAAGTAATTTGGCTATCTTCAGGAGTAGGTTGGGTGGAACAGGCTCCTTGGGTTGTTTGTTTCTCCTACATTCATCAGGTTCTACTGTTCTGTCTTGTTTATTTTTAGTTAAATGATTTTTTGCATTTGTAGATTTAGTATTTACAGTTAATGGCATACAGAAGTAATTGTTTCAATTTCTGACCTAGGTATGATTTTGTATAATGATGGTTAAGTAAATGAGGTGATTGATTAAATATCTTCTCTGCATTTGTCCTCATACTGTTTCTGTATAGTACTCTAGTACAGAGAAGTATAATTAAGATAGATGAATGATGGGAAGAATGCCAAGTGAATGATTAGACTAACACTATGGTGTTTCTTTTAATTCTGCAATTTCAATTATATATGTCTAAACTCATAATATAGAACAACATATCATAAAACAGATATTGTAGCATTTTCTTTACTTAGTAACAAAAGTAAAACATTTAATCTCTGCACAGAATTAGGGTTTTCAATTATCACTATCTATTTTCTTTTTTTTTAAAGCTAATGCTATGCATTCTATTATTATTCTTTCCAACAGTAAGGTGTTATAATTCCACTTATTTCAGGCATCATCATTCCTAGAAATTTAACAGCTGCAATTTAAATATTCTTTTTACACAGAGTTGCTACTCAGTACATATAACACTAAATAGATATTTATCATTCGCAAATAATAACATCATTGTATATTACTATTTCATTTCTGTATCCATATCTCATATTTTGTTTTAGTTATCAATTACAATTATTAAATTCAAACACTTTCATCATAGGCAGAACCCCAACTCTTTTTCACTTATTATTTAGCATTCTCTTACAATATGTTAGACATAGGATCGAAACCCTTACCAGGGAAACAAATCATCTACAATATCGTGACAGGTTCATAACTAGTTTGACGACCAAACCCTTATATTCAAAATAGCAACTCAGATATTTATCAATTTCCAAATAGATTAAGATTTCATGTTCAAACATCATTGAATGCGTACATAAACAGTAATTGAAACAAACCATATAATTACATGAACACTAGATTTCATTTCAAAGTTTTCAAATCAAAAACATTTAGTTTGGCTCTCGTCCATTACCGAAACGATAGCATAGTTTTTAGTTAAACACAGAACTATCAAAGCCTACAATCGAAACCTACAGGGTAGGGTTTTGACTGCACGAATCAAGGTCGAAACCTTTGGCACGTAGCCATTATAAACGCACAATAGTTCAAGCATTAAATTATCACAAACCTGGAGCATGGCTCACAGTTTTCAACACAAGTAAGCATCATCAAGTTACAGGAACCAAAATCTTTGTATATCCAGTTTAGCCGAGGGATAAAACCCTCTCAACAGTTACATTCATTTAAAAATTATCTGCGTTGAAAAACAACACCACAGGTTAACGCCAAATGGGTTGAGGATTTCATCCTCCCCAAGCTGCCAGAAAGCTCATATTATTTTGACTGTGGTCGCTTCCCATAGCCCAAGATAAACATGAAGTCTTGACTAAGAACACATGAAGATCCAACAGTCACCTAACAGAAGCAACAAGGTAACCACAGAAGCTTACCATTTTCCCCTGCAGCTGACAGCTTTCAAACTCAATCTTGGTAACCGAATGTCGAAAGAACCTGCCAAGCAGTCAATGTATGGTAAAAAACTTATCATAACAGAAGTTTCAGTAAAACGAAATAACATTAACTACAACTATTAAAAAAATTAGAAGGGACAGGTTCGAAACCTAAAACATTACCTTTAATAGTTATTTTCTGGAACAGTGACACCATAGCCTGTGGGGAATCGTAACCACCATCTCATTGTCGAGTGCAATAAAGTTTGAAAACAACTCAGAGAACTACCATTCAACATATACAGAAGACCGACCATTGGTTCAACCTACACACGAGTTTACTATCAGCCTTGGTGCCTTCACCATCAATCTAAATGCTGTAAACTCTCATAGTAAAGCTCGGCTCTTAAACTATTGACTAGTAGCAGAAAAACACCAACAGGTCACGGTTTCGAATCGTGGAGAAGCTCCCAAACACCTGCCATTGGAACCCTAAAGTTTCTCGGCCTATTGTCCTCTCCCCAAAATCGCTCTCAATAAACAACGAGTGCCAAGGGAAAACAATAACTTCGAACATAGTGGAGATTAGGGTTAAGTTTTGAAGTCCAAGACCCATGTATGATCAACGGTGGAGATTCACTTGATCAACACCTCGTATTCCCAAGCAACTACCATAGTTATGACAGCATTAATAACCTTGGTCACCGTGGAGACCAGCTAAGATAGCTTTTAAGCTAAATCATTTACAACTCAACCTTGTTAACTGACCTGTCACATTACCTTCATATGTTAAGAACCAAGTTGGCAGCCACGGAGATATTCCACTGAACCGGTACATGGGAGTATTAAATGCCAAGGGTGGATACGAAAGCTTGCCAACACATTTTCCACTACTTCATTAATATCCAAACCTTATCACAGATTGCTACGATTGAATACGGTTGCCACCCAATCATAACATGTATCATGTGATAAGTATAGTTTGTTTTGGTAAGACCTAGTTATATAAATGGTATCAATTATATGGTTCAAAAGGGTCACGACGATTGTATGCTTTTGGTTATAGTGTTTGGTGTATAGGAATAAGGCACAAGCCTATGCATATAGTTTACATGTTATAGAAATTTAATAGAATTCGCATATAGTATATGCTATAGGAATTTGCATATAGTGTTAAGTTATAAATAGAACTTGCATATAGTTTATAAGCATTGGGAATTATACGATTAAATAGAATTTGCATGCTATAGGAAATACATAGAACTTGTGAATAGTTTACAATATAGGAATTATAATGAAGGTGACATATAGTTTATACTATAGGATATGCATATGACATGGCATATAGTTCTTGCACATTAGAAATGCACAATAGTTGCATATAGTCAATATATCAAAGAATTTGTACGATAATTACATACAGTTGTATATAATAGAACCAGCTTGGTAATTACATGAAGTTTGCATAACATAGGATAGAGCAAGAAGTACATAGCAATCATACATATTAATATGAAAAACAGATATTAACTGAAGAGATCTCACTGATTGCATTTCGACATTATTCGCTAAAACCATTAAGACATTTGGAGATTACTGAAAGTAGTTAGGAACTCTGTCACACTTCATAAACATTAAATATCTTACCTGTAATCTGTGAAAGGAATGATTCAAATGCTTTAGCACGAATGCTAAGTAAGCCTCGAGGTACCCTCAGGACCCCTTTCATCATCAACAGAAGAACAACGGTTAGTACTTATAACATTATATCGTTTGAACATTGACATAAGTAATATAAAAATTACAACTGAGACGAGAAGAATATTCAATAGCATCCAAGTATAGATAATAATTATCATATCGCAAACACTACATTTATGATCATTCAAACACTTAGTACAGCAAGATGACATAGAAATCATTTATTATAATTCCACAAAGTTAGTTTATACATTAAATGCTATGCTGAAAAATTTTTAATTTTTATGAATTTTTGGGATGTTACAAAGACACATGTTTAGTGTATTGTTTTGTTGCTCTTTGTGATCCTTGTTAAAATGGTTGAGTCTAGGTTTTTTGAGCTCCTAACTCCCCATAATTATCATACTTGGAAACTCAAAATGAAACAACTTCTACAATCAAAAGGTCTATGGAAAATGTTGGTTGGAGCACAACCAATATTTACAAAGGAAATCGAGAGATTTGCTTATATGAACAAACTTGATGAATACATGGGTTTGATTGGGCTGCATGTTTTAGATAGTTAGTCGTTTCATATTGTTGAATGTAAATCACCAAAAAAAAGCTCAGACAAGTTAAATTCACTATTTGAAAAAGCCAATGAATTTCAAGCATTGAAATTGGAAGTTGAGTTGTCATCCCTTGTACCCGTGAGTATTCTTGCATTGAATATTTTCTTACCAATTTAAAGTGTTTGATGTCGCAGTTGAGAGACTGTGGAAAAAACAAAATAGATTAAGAACACATTGTTGTAATTTTGTCAAATTTGAATGGTCCTTTTAAGGTATTTTCCTTTACCTTTTATTCTACTATGGATGCACTTGGGTCAAAGTTTAAAATGCTCTCATTTGATATTTTCTATGAGCATCTTACCAAAGAACATTCTAATATTGTGCAATTAGATGTTCTTTATGGTTGTAAAAATCAAGCTCTTGTGGCTCTAACCTCCAAAGGTAAGCATAAAAATTGGTGCAAACAAAATATTGATCATGCTTAAGCTGGAAAGTCTACTTGCAAGCCTAAACTTAATTCAACATCCTTTGATTCTCCATATTTAGTATCCGGTGAGTTTTTCTCAAAGACAAAGAAGAAATCAAGTGTAAGTCGCAGTTTTTGTGGCATACTTGGGCATGATGAATCCAAATGTTGGATCAAACTAGAACCATTGAATGAAGCCATGTAGTAGCACAAAATTTTAGTGCCCAAACCTTCTTCTGGTAAATTACATGCACTACCTACACAATCCTTATATCCATCTTTAGACAACTAAACTCTTGATTGTGGCACCTAACACCATATAATTCACTCTCAGGAGATGCATCCTTCTACATATAATAGTAGCATTTTGTAGATTGTAGTTGGAGACTCTACACAACTTGATGTTTTAGGATGAGACATTATGTAGTTTGTTGATGGTTGCATCACTGATGTTCTCCTTGTTCTTGAAGTATTTTCTAATTTACTCTCTATTTATGAAAATTTTCACTTTGGTGATGGGAAGGTAGTGCAATTTACACCTCATGATGTGGTCATTAGAGAACTACAAAATCCAAAAAAATGCCGTTGCTTTTGGTATGACTAATCATATTTCTCGATTGTATAAGTTCGATGGTTTTGAGCCTTTTTCAGGTTCATCTTTCATAGAACACACTCATTCCTTGAGAAGGATTTGGCATGAAAGATTTGGACATCTGAACTATAGGTATTTTCAATAGTTAAGAAAAATGAATTTGGTGCTTGGTCTTCCTAACGTCTCTTGCATTGATGGAGTTTATCTAGGTTGCATTCTTGGAAAACAACATCAGAAACATTTTCCTAAAGGTATTTCCTTGCATGCTACCAAACCTCTTGAGTTGGTACATAGTGATCTAATGTCATTTTCAACTCATTCATTTTCTAGGGATAAGTATGCACTTACCTTTATTGATAATTCTCACACCGTTCTTGGGTGTACTTTCATAAGTATAGACTAAGGCCTTTGCTACTTTTAAGGCCTTCAAATATTTTTTGAGAAGTAATCCTCTCTTTCTACAAATAAAATATGCACAAATAATGGGGTGGATTATTTCAAATCAAGGATTCAAATATTTTTACAGAGAACTTGGCATTCAACATTAGCACTTTCTTCCCTACACCCCTCAACAAAAGGGTATGGCTAAAAGAAAAAACCGAACATTAAAAGAGATGGGAAACTACATGATTTAGTCCAAGAACATGGCACCTTCATTTTGGGTTGAAGTAATGAATTGTGCAAATTGCATTCAAAAATGCATGCCTCAGAGGGCAGTGTTGAATATGACTCCAGAGGAGGCTTCAGCCTATGTCAAGTCTAGGGATTTGCAATATTCCTAGTATTTCTCAAGGAAGGCTCATTTCAGTTCATCCCAAGTAGTGATGATGCCACCACTGAGACCCATAAACCACCTCAGGGCTTCCCCCTTTAAGGTGTCCAGAAATAACTTCAATTTATGCGGGTTTGTAGTGTAGTCAGAACTTCTACACAGTACGTCAAACTCAAACAAAAATGCATCTGGGTCTTCCATGGTTAACTCATGAAAGTTTGGGAGTGCTAATAGTGAAATGGGATTCATGGGAGCCACTCCCTGAGTATATACAATGGGGAATTCAATTGTAGATGTTGGACTAGCCATAATTTCCCACAATCACCAATACTCGTATGGGATCCCAAATTCAGGTGGTACCCTTTGAGATGAGATTGGTTCTTTTGTCTTTGGCACCACAACTTTGGCAAATCTCTCTCAGTCAAAATCAGGTATATTAGGAACTGTGAGATAAGCTTTGGTGTTCAGAGACAATTTCTCCTATTTCTCCATGTCCTTCTGCCATATTTTTTGGTTCAAGCCCTGCTTCTACCGGCGATGGATCAACTTCTTGTCAAGGTTTCAGTTCTTTAGTTCCCTTTCTTTCCTCTGAGACGGTTCACAACTCACCTTCTATTGTTGCAAAAAAATTGCTTCCTGGAATAGACTAGAAACTGGCCCCTACATGAGATGCCACCCCTGCAGCGTGACGAGATGCTTCCTCTGATTCTGCTTTCGAAATGATCTCCTGAATGTAAGTTTTCCATCCTTAGTCTTTCAACCCTCGACTTCTTCTACCTGCAAAGTTAGTATTTTTCGGATGTCTTCCTCTCCCTCTATACATGCATCCTATATGCCTTTTAATTATGCAATATATATGTTATTTTACTCATGTAATATAAGTGATGCAATCTATATGCTATGGTGTAAGTGAGACGGGAGTCTACCACAGGGCCCTTTTTTGGAGGGATTAGCGAGAGGTGTGTAGGTTCTTACATTTTGTCTTTACTTCTTAGGTCTCGGTAGCACCAGAGATGTAGATGTATCATCACTAATTTGTACTCTTTCACCCTTCTAACCTCCCCGACAACGACACCAAAATGTTGGGGCTTTTAACTGTCTTCTACAAGACAACTAACAACACACACATTAATTGTCAAACCATGAATCGTCTTTTATCTCAAGGTTATGTGCAAATTCTATGCATGCTACAATTTCCTCTTTAGTGTTGAATCTATGATGATCGTGCAGTATGCAATCAAAATATCAACCAATCCACTCTGCTCTAAAATCGCACATTCATGAAAATCAACACAAAACAATTGTAATCTTAATTAAATATCAAACAAATCATAACTCACTCGGCTTTTACAAAGAAAAGAATCTCACAAGCAATCTCTGTTATGAAGGGAATCACACCACTCTCGCTTAGAAATGAAACTACACCACTTGTTGTTCATCAAGAAGTCACACACTCACTACTTGTAAAAGAAACCACTCAAATCAATGTTGTAAAGGAATTCACACAACTTGCTACTTCAAAGGAAATCACTACTAATCAATAGTTTAACAACCACTACTTCACAATGATTTTTAAGAGAATGCACCTGCTGTAATATAAAAATAAGAGAATTATCTATTACAAGTCAATCCAATGGCATAAAATAATTAAGGCTATGATCTAAGGAAATAAAAACAATGAAATCACTCTGTGATAGCCATTAACAAGTAACAACGCAAATAAACCACTAAATAACAACTATCAGGAATAATAACCAAACTATAACAAATTCTTGGTAAAAGGTTGAGGATCAAGTCCAAATGATTAGGGTCATGTCAATTGGATCCAAATCAAGGCTCTTCCATCCATAATTGTCCTTTTGTGTGACAGACAGTCGACATTTTGAATTGTTTCCTTTTAAATTGTTGTCACGGTGGAGAAGTGCCGATTTGGGCTATAACATTCCTCTTTCATAGCACACACTCATTCTTTGAGCAATCTATGGCATAAATATTTGGACATCTGAACTATAGGTATTTGCAATAGTTGAGCAAACTAAATTTAGTGCTTGGTCTTCCTAAAGTCTCTTGCACTGATGGAGTTTGTCTAGGTTGCATTCTTGGAAAACAACAACATAAACCTTTTCCTGAAGGTATGGCCTTTCATGCTACCAAACCTCTTGAGTTGGTACATAGTGATCTAATGTCATTTTCAACTCATTCATTTTCCAGGGATAAGTATGCACTTGCCTTTATTGATAACTTCTCACGTTGCTCTTTGGTGTACTTTCATAAGTACAAGACTAAGGTCTTTGCTACTTTTAAGGCCTTCCAATATTTTGTTAAGAAGTAATCCTCTCTTTCTATAAATAAAATATGCACAGATAATGGGGTCGAGTGTGTCAATCAAGCATTCAAATATTTTTGTAGAGAACTTGGCATTCAACATTAGTGCTTTGTTCCCTACACCCCTCAACAAAAGGGTATTGTTGAAAGAAAAAATCAAGCATTGAAAGAGATGGCCAACTGCATGATTTAGTCCAAGAACATGGCACCTTCATTTTGGGTTGAAGCAATGAATTGTGCAAATTACATTCAGAACTGCATGCCTCATAGGGCAGTGTTGAATATGAATCGAGAGAAGTATTTGGCCTATGTCAAGCTCAGTGTTTCTTATTTTAGGGTATTTTGCAGTCAAGATCGAGCCCTGATTCCATATGAAAAGCACAAAGCAATGGATAAGAAGAGTCAACCATTGATTTCTGTTGGTTACTATGAGGATATGAAGGAATACATGTTATTTGATCTTATTTATATTGATTCCTTGTTTAGAAGGGTAGTCCACTTTGATGAGCACTTCGACCTAATCATTCCTCCTAATCCTCCCATAGATTGTATTGCAGACGATGGTGAAGATTGCATTGACATTTTTGTTTTTGCAGAACAAGAAGATGATGGGAATATTGTTGTTGCAAATCACACTATTGGCAATGAAAATCAATAAGTAGAAAATATGCATGAAGTTGCAAATCGGGTAGAAGAAAATATTCCATAAACACCAATTGATCAAGGACAAATTTTGAGAAAGATCCTTTGTGAATAGAAGAGACCTAAAAGATATGGCTACAAGGAAACTAATTTTAGTTATTTAGTCACCAACCCTTTCCATACTTCTTCACATACAACTGGTAATTCTCTTTTGAGTAACAACATTTCCACTAATCCGCGCCAACTTTTTTATGTTGTCAATATACCCAAATGGGATGTTGCTATGACAAAGGAGTATTCTTCCATGTTAAAGAATAACAACACCTTGAATCTCGTTCCTCTTACTAAGGAACACAAGCTTGATCATTGTAAATGGATTTATAAAACCAAGTATGCAGTAGATGGATTTGTTGGCAAGCATAAGGCACGTCTTGCAGCCAAGCGATTTTCACGGGTTAAACAAATTGATTATTCCAAGACCTTTTCCCTTTTTGCCAAGAGTGTTTTTCTACGTGGATATTTTCACAAGGAAATTTACCTGGAGAAATCTTATGGTTTTGTGTAGGATCCTTCACAAGCTCTGACGTTAATTATGTGGTCTCAAACAAGCTCCCTGAGCTCGGTATGAGAAGATGGATAATTTTTTTATTGTTTTAGGTTGCAATCGTTGTCATTCCAATCCTAAAGTGTACACTAAGAGGTAGGGTGTTGTTCTCTTGATTTTGGTTATGTACATGGATGATTTAATTCTCATTTGTAGTTCTTCATCCATGATTCAGAGTGTTCATTGGGCACTAATGGAGCAGTTTGATATGACAAACCATCATCCTTTGCATTACTTTATCAGCTTGCAAGTCCTTATATATTCACAAGGTATTTCCATTTTTCAGTAAAAGTATGCCCTTGATTTACTTCATTGCTTTGGCATGGTTTATTGCAAGCCTCCACCCACTCCATTTTAGTTAATGCATTCAAATTTTTGTGAGTTGTACTTCACCATGTATTAATCCTTTTCTATATAGGTAATTGGTTGGGATCTATTGTAATTAACCCATACATGACCTGCCATTCCATTTGCATGCTTGTCTCTTATTTCTCTCAATTTCTTCGTTAGAGTCACTAGAAGGTAGCCAAGCAAATTCTGAGGTACATTAAGGGTACTACCAATTTCGGCATCTGGTATAGCTCAGGTGCTTCTCAGCTTGTGGGTTTCATTGATCCCAATTGCGTTGGTTCAGTTGATGATTGAACATCCACATCTGGTTTTGTCTATCACCTATAATTTGCTCCTATTGTCTAGTCTTGCAAGAAGCAATCAATGATTGCATTATCTTATGTCGAACGTGAGTATTGTGTTGCAATTCTTTGCTAGTCGAGAGGTCCTTTAGCTTCGACAATTAATCATAGAGTTTGGAATTAAGAAAGATCACCCCACCATTATTTGGTGTGATAATCAAAGTGCCATACCTATTTCGCGCAACCCAGTGGAGCATCAATGGAAAAAATGCATAGAGATTCACATGCAATTCATTAGACAACTCACCTAGGATGTTGTTCTTAGTTTAGAGTGTTTTCCTACTCAAGAGTAAGTTGCATACATTTTCATTAAACCTTTTACATTGCCTCATTTTCTATAGTTGCAGGTGATGCTTGGGGTGAAGGAAATTGTCTTTAGGGTGTCATCTTGAGTCTTCCTTCCTTCATACATTTTTATGTTGTTTACTCTTTTTCGGTAAGGAGTTTTTTTTCCTATGGGTTTATTCTCTTTTTCTTTACGTATGAGAGTTTATAATAATAATAATAATCTATTTTTAAGGTCACCGCCAAGCGAGACACCAATTTGTTGTATGAGACCCCCTTGTTTGTGGGACAAGGGACCCGCCTCTGTGCAGCGATTTAACTGCTAAAGGCTACAGAGGTGTACATACCCTACCCCTCTCCGGATTTCAACATGTGACCTCCTAGGAGGAAACACATTCTCTTAACCGTTAGGCCCACATTTTATGTACATCGGTTCCTTAGCAAGTTTTGTTGTCGGGAGCCACTTTTGGTTTTATCTGATTACTCCTTGTGTTTTGCTTCATTTTTTTTTTTGGGGGGGGGGGAGTTGTTGTTGACGTTCTTTTCCAAACAACTATCCAAATCTATATTAGCCATAGTTGTAATCCAACTCTTAAGGTCATCTTTGTCTACCCAATGGTAATAATTATCCATTCGGCCTCTTCATGTTCTTATAAATAACAAGCTTTCTCTTGGGTTTGTCCAATAGATCTAATAAATCTTGTATTATGAATTATCACCATAATTGATAATAAATAATCTAAAAGAATACAGTATCAAATCTACTTCTTTTTTAAGCGCTCCTAAACCATTATGTATGTTTTAAGATGCTCATATTATTAATAAAAAAAATTAAACAACCCATAGTATGTGATGTTTTTCCTTGAACAAAATTAAAATTAACAAAAACCCTATAATACGGTCTATGTCTTTCAAAAGATGTAAATGCATATATTTTAATTCCACGTGAGCATTTTATACGTAGAGTTCAAAGATTCACAACTTTGTTCGTAGTACTTGTTGATGTATTGTAACTTCGGAATGTATTTCATCTATGTATTATAGAGATGTGTTATTCCTCTATACGGAAGTGTCGCCATTTGTATTGACAAGTGTCTCAAGTGTCGTAACTTGTTGATGGGTTATTAGACCACCTATTGAGGGGTCGACCCAAATTAATGTAACCTGGGGTTATTAGGATGAGTTAGACAAGTCGGCCCCATAGGTTTATTAGGCAACTCAGGACAAGTATAAATAGAGAGCGGGATCTCTCTATTTGTTCATCTCAGTATTGACATCTACACTACTCGGAAAGTGGCGCACATGTGAGGAGGAGTATCACCTACTAGTAGAATATCTATCTCTAGTACTTTGGTTGTATCATTGCTCTTTCTATCTCTGAGGAAGTTGTGGGTTTTTTCACCTTTATGATTTTCCCCAGTGAAACTCTTTGTGTCCATTGTCTTATGTGATTGCTTGATATGCTTGACATATGCTTGATATGATTAATATGTTGTACATGTTATTCTCTCAGTAAAGATCCTAGACGATGTTGAATTAATGCTCAAAATCTAACATGGTATTAGAGCTTCCCTGAGAAGAAGACATTGTGCAGTGGCGGAAACCAGGGTTTCTTGTTTATTGGGTTTCTCTCCACAGATTTTGGAAAAGCAGTAAGGAAGATTGACTCTACTCATCAAGAATCTATCTGTCCAATTAGAATTCAATTCTGAGCACTTTCAGTTTTGGCCCTAAAAATTAAGGTTTCCACAAAAATAGGAATTTCTAAAATCTGAAGACATAGCTGGAAGCTCCTTGGAAAAATCAAAGTTTGGAGCTTTGGATAGAGATTTTTGGTTGGGTAAATATCCGGGAAACTCAAAGCCTAATTCAAGGTCCTCCCTAGTGAATCCGGGAGATTGAAAAGCATTTCTGAATGGTGAAACTTTGTAGTTCTGAAATTCTGAGTATAAAAGGTTGATCAGCTCATCAAGGCTCATCTTTCTATCCTTTCAGAAATTTGAAATTCACATTTTGAATTTTTAGGGTTTCTCTGACAAACCCTAATCCGGGACCAAATCCAGTTTTCAGCAAGACAAGTGGTAAGAACTAAAACTTTTCTATTTCCATTTGAAGTACTCTTTAAGATGTCTCACCACACCAAGCTTGAGGATAAGCTTGAAGGGGTTGATAACTTTTGAGCATGGAAGTATAGGATTGGGTTAATCCTGAAAGAAAATGAGTTGGACATTTATATAAAGGAAGTGGTCCCTGTCCCAGAAGAAGAAGAGACTAAGGCTCTTCACAAGAAGAACTTGGTCAAGGCAAAGAGGATCATTGCTGATTCTATCAAAGATCATCTCAAACCCCATGTGTTTTCCATAAAGACACCAAAGGAGATGTTTGATTCCCTGACCAAGCTATTTGAAGGGAAGAACATAAATCGGAAGATGACCCTGAGGAATCAATTGAAGAATATCAATATCCAGAATGCTGAGACTATGCAGTCTTATTTCTCAAGGGTCTCCTAGATAAAAGAACAACTTGAAGCTGTGGGAGAAGACATAGAAAATGGAGTAGTGGTAATGACCACTCTTAATGGCCTTCCTAGGGCATGGGATTCCTTCATCCAAGGAATTTGTGCTAGGAAAAAGCTTATCACATTCAGTAGACTGTGGGAAGAATGCTCACGGGAAGAAGCTCGGATTATAGCTCGAGAAGAGAAAATGGGGAATGTAGATCAAGCTCTCACAGCAAACACCAGAAAAGATAATATCAAAAGGGAGCACTCTCATCACAAGAAAAGTAAACACTATCACCACAGACAGAAGGAAAGCTCTGGAAGATCTATGAAAGATCTTTCTCATATTCGATGCTATACCTGTGATGAAAGGGGACACATTTCCAGAAATTGTCCCAAGAAGAAAAGAAAGAACAACATGAAAAGACATCATGCTCATGCTGCTGAGGATGATGAACCTCCCAGGAAGAGGGCAAGAGAAGATAGTGAAGATTCTTCTAGTGATGAAGAATATGTTTTGATTTCTGCTCTCACTAGAACCATTACTCATGGAATTAATGATTGGCTTATAGATAGTGGGGCTTCTAAACACATGACAGGATTCAAGGAATCCTTTATGAACCTATCTGAACATGAATCACCCCACAAAATGAAACTTGGGGATGACTACCAGTATCCAATAAAAAGAAGTGGTGAAGCCTCCTATAAACTAGACTCTGGAAAGTCTATGAAGATGAAAGATGTACTAGATGTTCTAGGTCTCAAGAAGAATCTACTCTCCATATCTACATTGGATGCAAAAGGCATGAGGGTTGCATTTGTAGATGGCCAAGTCCTAATGTGGCCAAAGGGTAAGACTATTGATGATGCAGTGGTGATTGGAGAGCAAGAGGGAGGATTATACAAATTGAAGGGACAACCAGAACAAGCCATGGTCCATGATTCAATAGAGCCAAGTGAACTTTGGCATAGAAGGCTTGCACAAATGCACTATAGAGCATTACCAATTGCAAGCAAAGCAGTGGAAGGTCTTTCTGAAATCCAGTCAAAGCATGAAGGCATTTGCAAAGGTTGTGCAAAGGGAAAGAGCACAAAGAAGACATTTCCAAGGAGTGAAAGCAAGGAAAAAAAAGAATATTGGAAGTCATCCACTCTGATGTATGCAGTCCGATGTCATCCAGTTCTCTGAGTGGATATGTATACTATGTTTCCTTCATTGATGATTTCTCTAGGAAGACTTGGGTTTAATTTTTTAAGAACAAAGATGAAGTATTCAGCAAATTCAAGGAATTCAAAGCCTTGATAGAAAACCACACTGAAAAGAAGGTCAAGACCTTTAGATCCAACAATGGCGGAGAATTCACTTCAGAAGACTTCAAGAAGCTATGCAGTAATTCAAGGATTAAGAGGGAGTTGACCACTCCTGACAATCCACAATAGAAAGGAGTAGAAGAAGTTACTTCAAAGTCGGACTCCAGCAGCTCATACAAGGAAGCAAAGATTCAGAGGGAGTCCATCCAACAAACAAACAAAGATAAGTATTTGAATTGTCATTTTTTGTATATTCTGATTGTTTAAATAATGTTGTTCAATGATGTATATACTTATGTTCCTAGACTTAGGTTGTGTATTATGCATATTAGAATAATTGAATTAAGGAACAGTATACTACTAATATGCATATGATGGGTAAGTGTCCTATGGCACTATACAACATTCCATTGCTACTTATCTAAAATGAAACCTCTTTGCTGACATGTTGGGAGTTTTGCACACTCTTAACAATGTTCTGGTAGAGATTGGAAGGCATCTAGAAAGTTACGGGATATGGATAAATGTTGTATTGAAGCATTGGCTAAAATAATTGCATGACTATATGACATATTTCTTTATGTGTAAGAATTTATTTTGGAAAATATGAGATGTGTCTAATCATGCAATTAAACTTGTTTTGTAGGAAAGATCGTTTATCATCACCTACAAAAGAAGGACTACAACATCTGTTCCAGCAACAAAGCTATCCATTGAAGATATTGAAGTTCCCAGGTTTCGGGATGAAGTAATGGAAGAATGCCATGATTGAGGAATACCAGTCGATCATGAGGAATGATGTTTGGGATATGGTCCCAAGACCAAATGGGAAGTCTGTGGTGACTTCCAAGTGGATCTATAAGATCAAGCATGCTACAGACGGTAGCATAGAAAAATATAAAGCAAGGTTTGTAGCTCGTGGCTTCTCCTAGAAAGAAGGGATTTATTATTAAAAGACCTTTGCTCCCATCGCCAGATACAATTCCATTAGATCAGTACTTGCTCTTGCTGTAGTGATGAAATGGAAGGTACACTAGATGGATGTCAAGACTGCTTTCTTGAATAGTGTAGTTGAAGAGGAAGTGTATGTGGAGCAGCCACTCGGGTTTGAGACACATGACCGAGAGTCACATGTGTGCAAACTGAAGAAAGCCTGGTATGGTTTGAAACAGGCACCCAGGACCTGGTATGGCAGGATATATGGCTTCCTATCTAGTTTGGGCTTTACCAAGAGTAAAGAGGATTCCAACCTTTACTACAAGGTTGAGGAAGGCAATCCAGTGATACTACTATTGTATGTGGATGACCTGTTTGTAACAGGTGAGGATAGATTGATTGCCAACATGAAGAGGAAGCTTGCTACCGAGTTCGAGATGAAGGACTTGGGTATGATGCACTACCTTCTTGGTATGGAGGTGTGGCAGAGTGCAGATGGAATCTTCCTTGGACAAGGGAAGTATTCAGTAGAGATCCTGAAGAAGTTCAGGATAATGGACTGCAAGGCCATGGCCACACCTATGGCATCGAACCTGAAGCTTCTGTGTGATGCTTCATCTGAGCCAGTTGATACTATGATGTATCGTCAGATGATTGGGTCCTTGATGTACCTAACGAATACGAGACCAGATATCTGCTTTGCGATGAACACCTTGAGCCAGTACTTGACAGATCCGAGACATGTTCACCTGATAGCGGCAAAGCATATTCTGAGGTACCTGAAGGGTACAGTTGACTATGGGATCAAGTATGAGGTGAATCAAAAGTTTAACCTAGAGGGTTATGTTGATTTGGATTGGGTAGGAAGTGCCATTGATCGGAAGAGCACTTCGGGGTGCTACTTCAGTATGGGATCCGATATGATCTCTTGGTTTAGCAGGAAGCAGTCCTGTGTGGCACTGAGTACAGCCGAAGCAGAGTATGGCACAGCTTGTTCGGCCAGTTGTGGGGCAGTATGGCTTAGGAAGCTACTATCTGATTTGTTTGATCTCCAGCTGAGTGCTACTTGTATATATTGCGACAACCAGAGTTGTGTGAAGTTGTCGGAGAACCCAGTGTTCCATGACAAGTCGAAGCACATTGAGATCAAGTATCACTATATCAGGGATATGGTGCAGAGAGGAGCAGTGAAGCTCCTGTATGTTGCGACGGACGAGCAAATAGCCGATGTGTTGACCAAGCCACTTGCCAGAGTGAAGTTTGAATACTTCAAAGGGAGACTTGGTGTACTTCAGATCGAGATGCCTTCCAAGGGGAAGTGATGAGTCCGAAGACACAGATGCACATGAGCCATTCCGACATGGTTGAAGTTTTTCTTACCATGTTCGTTGATGTAAGTGTTGGGGCCATTCCAACATGGTTGAAGTTTGTCTTACCATGGTTGTTGATGTAAGTGTTAGGGCCATTCGAGCATGGTTGAGGTGTGTCTTCCCATGGCTGCGATATAAGTGTTGGGCCATTTGAGCATGGTTGAGGTGTGTCTTCCCATGGTTGCGATATAAGTGCTGTGCCATTCCTAGCATGGTTGAGGTGTGTCTTCCCATGGCTATGGATATAGGTGTGGTGCCATTCTTGCATGGTTGAGGTGTGTCTTCCCATGGCGTAGATATAAGGGCTGAGCCTTTCACAGATCATTGAGGCGTGTCTTCCCATGTCGGTGAGTGTAAGTGTTGTGTGATGTGCATCTGGGTTGTGCTCCATGGATGATGACGATGATCTGAAAACGATGATGTGATAGTAGGGTACACAGGTTTTTGCAGAGGCATGTAATCAGTCATGAGATGCTCTGCAGGTTTTGCAGAGGCAATGTAATCAGTCCTGGGAGATCTTGCAGGTTTCGCAGAGGCAGTGTAATCAGTCCTGAGGTGTACCTACTTGATGGCTTGCTCGCAGAGATGATGAAGACCTACATGGAGGCTAGGCCTACATCCAGCATGAAAAAGGGCTGGCTCTGTAGATGATGAAGACCTGCAGGTGGCGGGCCTACATCCAATATGAAAAAGGACTGGCTCTGTAGAACTTCCTATGATGAGTAGATCGGAGATTGATTGAGATAGCAGCAGTGATGATGATTTGATGACGATGATCCAATGATGATGATCCAAAGAAGAAGACTTGTGCTGTAGATATATGTCGAGAAATACCTTCCTGGTTAAGAGGGAGTGTTGATGTATATGTAACTTCGGAATGTATTTCAGCTATGTATTATAGAGATGTATTATTCCTCTATACGGAAGTCTCGTCATTTCTATTGACAAGTGTCGCAAGTGTCGTAACTTGCTGATGGGTTATTAGACCACCTATTGAGGGGTCGGCCCAAATTAATATAACCTGGGGTTATTAGGCTGAGTTAGACAAGTCGGGCCCATAGGTTTATTAAGCAGCTCAGAAAAAGTATAAATAGAGAGTGGGATCTCTCTATTTGATCATCTCAGTACTGACTTTTACACTACTCGGAAAGTGGCACACATGTGAGGAAGAGGATCACCTGCTAGTAGAAGATCTATCTCTAGTACTTTGTTTGTACTTTGTTTGTACTTTGGTTGTATCATTGCTCTTTCTATCTCTGAGGAAGTTGTGGGGTTTTTCACCTTTATGGTTTTCCCCAGTGAAACTCTTTGTTTCCATTGTCTTATGTGGTTGCTTGATATGCTTGACATATGCTTGATATGATTAATATGATGTACATGTTATTCTCTCAGTAAAGATCCTAGAGTATGTTGAATTAATGCTCAAAATATAATAGTACTTATTAGTTGGATCCCCTAATCCACCATATGTGATCATTTCACATAATGATATAATTTTTTATTAGCTAAGCCATGCATTATCTAAACGTTTGTTGGTTTCTAAATGTTTTTATTGATTAAATCAAGTTTTGTATGGTAGCTAAACATAGTTTCTAAATGTCTTATGGATTAAATCAAGTTTTGTATGGAAGATAAATATATGAAATTTTTAATATTGATGGTCAAATGAATGCATAATCTGGAGCACATCTTATATAAATTGAAACTTAAATGATAAAAATTCTAAATCTTAATACATTCAAACGGAATGCTTCGGCAACTGTTTTGGGACACATGCTTTTCCGGTAAAGAAAATAAAAGCAAAAAGAAAGCAATGCTTTTCCAGTATAGAAAATAAAAGAAAAAAGAAAGTAATACTTTTCCGGTAAAGAAAGAAAGCAATGCTTTTCCGCTAAAGAAAAGTAGAACGGAAATCAGGAAATCGTGAGTATTTATAAGTATTGATTGAGAGCTTGTGCCTGCTTGGATGTATGTGATGCAAAGCGGACATCGAGTGCATTTGAAGTCTCTGTTCTCGAATGTATGTGATGCAGAGCTGAAGACATTGAGTGCATTTGAAGTCTCTATTCTCGAGTGCTTGGATCTTTTTTCATTTGCTTCTTTCTTCATATGAAGTCATCAAGTGTAGTCACTGTTCTTGTATTCTATTTCCACAACGTCAATGGAGAGGTTTTCACTGGTTTTCTGCTTTTTTTAACATTTATTTTTCTGTAACTTTTAATTTACCGGTAAGAAATTTAGCAAAATATTGGAATGTATGTTTACTCAATGGAGGTTGTTTCACTAATTTTCTGGTTTCGTTTTACGAATTCTTGATCTCTGTAACGTTTAGGCTTTAATTTTTCAGGATGTATATGATCAGAAATATTTAGGAATATTCCAATACTTACTTTCGAGCTATTATAATTTGTTGATGGAAATTAAATGAATTGCTCATCAATATATTACAATCCAACAGTTTCAGTAAATTGGTTGATTGAGTAAATTGCATGGCGTGCTTTGTATTTCTTGTGATTGTGTGCCCTTGTTTTCATTTGCTTCGTTCTTCATCTGATGACTTGAACTCCCTGCAGTCCATGTTCTCTATTAATTTCTTTTAATAATTTTCCACAATGACAATGGAGAGGTTACCATTTGGTTTTCTGCTTTCGTTAACATTTATTTTTCTGTAACTTCTAATTTACCAGTAAGAAATTTAGCAGAATATTGGAATGTATGTTTGCTCAATTAACTATTAATTTTTTCATGGAGATCATGTAATCAACAACTTAGGAAATTTAGGTAATAAATTTAGCAAAATATTGGAATGTATGTAGTTAATTTGTTCATGGAGATCATATAATCAGCGTGCAGCAAATTTAGGAAATTGTGTGTTCATTTTTGTATCAGTTATTTCTATTTCCCGTGATTTGTTTTGAGTCTTTTTTAGCTATGCAGCAACAAAACCCTCCGAAGTCAAATGAAAGCATGGTGATTAGGAATGCATTTGACTTATATTTACTTATTTTTGAGTCATGTGGTGAATTTTCTTCTTCATTTTACTCCCTGTTATCTTTGTCTGTACTCCCTGTTTGTGAATGCCTACTCTGTGTTTTCTTCTAGTTTGTATATATGTTAATGTGCATGAATTACATTTATACAAATTGCTACCATTGATTATGGCATCTCTATTATGTTTTTACTTTTTTCTTCTAGTTTTTTCTGTTGATTGTCTATTATGTGCTTTCTTCTAACTATAAGTTGAATGTTTTCATGAGTTGTTGAATGTCCACTGTCTATGTTTGAACAATGATAATGGAGGCTATTTCTTTTAGCTTTACAAATTCTTGATCTCTGTGCCTGTGGTCAAAAATATATAGGAATATTTCAATGCTTACTTTCAGAGCTATTATAATTTGTTAATGAAAGTTAAATGCATTGCTCATCAACAGAATACAATCCAACGGTTTCAGGAAATTTTGTTGATTGAGTAAATTGCAGGGCTTGCTTTTAACTTTTGTATTTCTTGTGATTTGTTTTACCATTTGTTATTTACTAGTCAAAAATATTAGAGGTGGAATCTCAAGGAGCAATGCTGGCAAAGTTATTTATTTCCTTTTTATTCAAGAGTGATTTGTGTTTATTTGTCTATTTTTCATGCTAATTGTTGTTATATGTGTGTGCATTCCTTCTGGTTGAATATCTACTCTGCATTCTCTTCTAATTATGCCCATGTCTCTATCTCTGTATGATTAATGATCAACTTATTTGTTTGAACAACATTAATGGAGACAACTTAACCTGGTTTTCTGGTTTTTTTAATTAACCCTTGTAACACGGGATTAGAAATTTAGTAGAATATTGGATTGTTTTATTCTCATAACACTTGTTAAAGTGTTTCATATGTCATGCTCATCAACAGAATAGGGACAAATTCATTAAATTCAGAGATTCAGTTTTGTATTGGTAGTCTTCTATGCTGTGTAATTCAATTATTTTCATACTCATGCAATACCCTTAAAGGTGGAGTACTTCCAAGAAGATAAGAAAGGCTGCATGAGTTCCTCCCGTGACTCTATATTACTTTGAAGATCCATTTTGTATTTTTAATCACATGTTTATATTTGTGTGGATGGTTCATGATTAACGTGTTCTCTATTTGAACATTAATGACATCATTAATGGAGACAGTTTCTACCAATTTTCTGGTTTCTTTCTGTAATCTTTAATTGCCTGGACGCATGTGCTTAGATATTTTCTTATTCATGCTAATTCTAGTTAGCTCCGTCTTTGCATAATATGTTGAATGCATATTCTTTATTTTACTTTAATTGTTTCACATTTTGATATTCTTCTTTATTATGATTATTTTTTGGCCAGTAATAAAATTATCTATATTTTATATATGAGTTAAATTATTTATATTTTATATATGGCTTTTAATTTTCATCATGATTTAGCAGGATATTGCAATGTTTAACTTATCAAAGCCGTTAAGAAATGCTTCTGAAGTTCATCTCCTTTGAATTTACAAGTCATCTGCTATATTATCTTGCTTATTTATATGTTTATGTGTATTCCTTGTTGTTTAATGTTTATATATGTTTGTGTGTATTCCTTGTTGTTGAATGTTTATATAGAAGTTAAATGTGAGGCCCATCAACAGAATAGAAGTAGTCTAGCCAACAGCACAAGTATCACAAGTAGTTAAAGATCCAGCAGCATCAGCCAGAAAACCAAACCATAAAGCTAGCCATATAAGCCAAGCCAGCCACTAGCAACTACTCTAAATCCAGAAAGTTAGTAGCCAAGCCAGCTACTATTGAGGATGATCCAGTGACTGACCAAGATCGAACTGTTGATCCATTTATTTGAGTCCTACTAGCATAGGCGGGATAAAATCCCACTTATGCCATTCTCAGGCCAAGGCAATAGAGTGCTAGTGAAAAGAAATAATTATTATGTGATTGAGTTTTGTATGGATTATTTTCTATTTTCCCTGATTTGGTTTTATGCTTTTGTTTCTATGCAAATCTCTTAGAGGTGAAACATTGCCAAGAGTACAAGAAATGTCATGTATGCTGGATTTTCATTTTGTCTATTTAGTTTTCTCTAAATTTTTTGTTTTCTTTTTACCAATTCTTTGTAACCATTTAGTTTTTTAGATGCATGTGATTCAAAATTTAGCAAAATATTGGAATGCTTAATCTTACTCTCAAATCTCTTGTTTATTTTCTTATGGAATGCTTAGACTTATTTTCAAATTTCTTGTTTATATTTTTATGGAATGCATAGTCTTATTTTCAAATCTCTTGTTTATTTGTCCATGACAGTTAAACGTGATCTTCACCAATAGAAAGTAGTGCTAATGTTGAAATGATTTCAATGATATGCTGGATTTTTATTATCTCTATTTAGTATTGTCATTATCATGTGTGCTCTCTGTTTCAGGTTTTGAACAACATTGATGGAATCTACTTCCTCTAAATTTTTTGTTTCTTTTTACAAATTCTTTGTAATCTTTTAGTTTCCTGCATGGATGTGATTGAAATTTTGCAGAATATGAACTGTTAATCTCAGTTCAGTTGATTTTTAAATGGAAGTTAAAGGGAATCTATAAACATAAAACATTGCTAATCAGTAGGTTACAATTTTAGTAAAAGGTGAAATTGTGTTTTGCATCAGTTGTTTTCTATTTCCTGAGATCTGTGATTTATAGTAACCATCATTTTCCTATACAAAACCCTTAGTTGAAAGGCAGCCAAGTAACACTTCAAAAACTGTTACACATCAGAAGTTGGAACGTGCTCCACTATTCATAATCAAAATGCTATGTTTGAACAATGATAATGGAGGCTGGTTCACTAATTTTTTGGTTTCGTTTACAAATTCTTAATCTCTGTAACCTTTAATATCCAGGATGCATATGATCAGAAGCATATAGGAATATTCCATTGCTTACTTTCAGAGCTATTACAATTTGTTGATGGAAAGTAAATGTGTTGCTCATCAATAGAATACAATCCAACAATTTCATAAAATTGTGATGATTGAGTAAATTGCATGGCTTGTTTTTAAATTTTGTATTTCTTGTTATTTGTTTTACCCTTTTGTTGTTTACTACTCAAAACTCTTAGAGGTCTAATCTCGAAGAGGAATGCTGGCAAATTTATTTATTTCTTTTTTAATTAAGAGTGGGTTGTGTTTATTAGTCGATTTTTCATGCTAATTCTTATTATCTATGTATGTGCATTCCTTCTTGTTGAATATCTTTCTGCATTCTCTTATAATTATGCCCATGTCTTTGTATGATTAACAATCAGCTTGTTGTTTGTTTGAACAACATTAATGGAGACAGCTTACCCTGACTTTCTGGTTTTTTAAATGATTCCTTGTAACACGAGATTAGAATTTTAAATGATTCCTTGTAACACAAGATTAGAATTTTAAATGATTCCATGTAACACTAGATTAGAAATTTAGTAGAAGATGGGATTGTTTTATTCTCGTAGCTAGTGTTAAAGTGTTTCAAGGAAATTATATGTCATGCTCATCAACAAAGTAGGGGACAAATTCACAACTTGAAATATTCAGTTTTGTATTGGTGGTCTTCTATGCCCTGTGATTCTATTCTTTTCATATTGATGCAATATCCTTAAAGGTGGAGTGCTTCCAAGATGATGAGAAAGGCTGCCTGAGTTCTTCCCCTGCCTGTGTATTACTTCTTCTACCAAGTGGAAAGTACATCGGAATACCATTAATTGAAAACTTGAGAAGGAACTTGTCTTGGGAAGAGGTCATAACCAGAAATTATGAAACAACTAGACATTCTAGACTCCTCTAGTAGGTAGGATTCTTCTCTTTAAGGAAGTCCTATAAGCCATCCCAGTGGCATCTTTTTTCAGCCCTGGCTACCCCTAAGAAGGTGATTAAGGAAATCAAGAAATTGCACAATGATTTCTTTGGGAAGAAACAATATTGGAAAGAAAGTGATCTTAGAAATCGATTTTCCAGCCAAAAGCAAGAGGGATAGGCATTGCAGTCTGAAAACCATGAATATCGCCCTTAGTGCAAATTGATTTGGTGATAGGTAAAGAGCAGGATTTACTTTGGGCAGAAATATGGAGATCAAAGTATGCTCGTAGAGTAGATTAGAGGAATGTACCCCATCGGGAACTAAATAATCAAAGCTCGTTAATTTGGAATGGAGCCAGAACCAGAATGGAGACTATACACTGTAAAGGGTGACAGCTTTTGGGAGGTTAAGGATTGCCAATATGCCCCTTTTAGGGAAATGCATTAAACTAACATGATCCCCTATCTCAACATGCCTGTTTTTAGGAGACTCAAAACATATTTCTGGGAGTCGGCTGGAAAATCATATTGGACTCCAGAGTCTAGATATTCATAGCTCTAGGGAGGATACTTTTATAATATATTAGATCTATGCTACAGGGGAGAGCCCTCCCACTTCACTCCTGAAGCACTCTACAAGTGGGAGAAACCCTGAAGCACACTTCCAGTTGATCCCTCCCGGGATCATTTTTCCCTGGCCCTGTCAGAAATGCTCCGGGAGCACCACTCTTAGGGAACTTCTGAAGCACTCCCAAAGCCCTCCCAAACCCCCAAAATATTCTCTCCAAGAACACTCTACACTCCCATTCACTTGAGAGTCTTTTTTTTTTACTTGTGGGAACCAAGGCAAAGTTCCAAAAGGGAAAATAAGTCATAGCTATGGTTCTGTGATGGATTAAAACAATATTTCACTCCATTTTCTCTTGTTTCATCACTTATTTCAATCATTTCACTCATCTTTGCTAGGGTTTTGAGTGGGATTCTTTCTAATTGTTAATGAGCAGATCTGTGAAATCCTAGCAGGGAGATCGTAGGCTTCGATTATTACATTTAATAGCCATTGGAGAGATGAAGAGGTACGCTTTTTCCCCATACGTTATAAACTTTTATATTTTCGATGTTGAATACCATACTTGAAATTAATGTCCTCTTCTCTTACTCTTTCCCCTTCCTCTTCTCCCTCATTCTATTGCGGGCAACATGTTATCCTCAAGAAGAAAGATAGGTACGTCATTTATCTTCTTGGTTCAATTTATATTATGATGGTATTGTTGGGAAACCGAAATACCAAGAACGAGAAGTAGGCAGTGGCACTTACCATGGAGAGGAGGAAATGGAAGGGCATGATAAAACTGACATTCATAATGGAAATAAACCCAAAGATAATTCAACACCCTTGTGGAAGCATGTGACAAGGAATAAGGGAGGGAAAGGGGGCAGGACCACTAAATTTACATGCTCCCATTGTAACACACTTACACAGGTTCCTCTACCCGAGTGAGAAAGAATCTCTGTGGAATTATTCGATGTGATGAAAAGAAGTGTATAGGAGTCAAAACCCGTGACAAAGTGCCAGATAATGATAGAAAAACTTACAGGAGGAAAGAGGAGGAACCACAAAATAAATTAAAAAAACCAAAGGTCGAATCTAAGACCTTGAGCTCATAAAAAATATTTGGTGGTCATTCCCCATCTCCCTATGCTACTGGATTCTCCTCCATGCATTCAAGGTGTAGAACAATATTAAACTTCCTTGACCAAGGTTGTAGGGATGACATGACTGCAAAAGTGTTCAGAGTTCTCTATGCATGTGGCATACCATTCAATTCTCTTTTCTCACCCTAATGGCATGAAATGGTACAAACTATCATCAATTCCCTTAAAGGATACTAGATCCCCAGGTATGAGAAAGCCAAAACCATGGGAGTTCACAAGGAAAGAGTTAAAATCCATAACTCTTTGGAACAATTTCTTGAGATATTGTAACTTCTAAGAATATTATATTTGTACTTTATTATTCCAGATATGTTTCATTCCTCCGTGAAGATCTTATTGTAAATCCGGAGATGTTTATTCCTTCGTCGGAATGTGGTAACTTGGGTTATTAGACTTCCCTAGTGAGGTCGACCCTGTATGTGTTATGTGGGTCAAAGGGTTGTTAGACCACCCTAGTGGGGTCGGCCCAGTCAGTTGTAGTGGGGTGTTTAACCCAGTGGTAAAGTTGGGGCCAACCTAGTTAATATAAAGTACAAGTCGAAGATATGTATATATAGAGGAGGTGTGTTCCTCATTTGACACACTTTCCTCACTCAGAATGTAGTGCACTTGTGGAGGAGAGGTCTGCTATGGTGGAGGAGGAGATCATGTCTTTGGTTTGCATCTTTGTATATTGCTGGCCATCTATATTGAGGAAGCTTTGCTGGGTTTTCTACCCCATGAGGGTTTCCCAGGATAAATCTGTGTCTCTTGTGTTTATGTTGTGCTTGTTGTTTCTTCAGTGATCCTATATATGCTATTATTGTGAAATGGAATGTAATGCTGATATTTTATGTATTAGCATATTGAATCTTAACATGGTATTAGAGCTAACCTAAAGGAAGGCAATGTATGGCACTTACGACACTTGCTTCACTTGCGACAATTTGAAGGTTTGGGTTTTACATAGCAAAAACTAGTCATCGTGGAACTTTCGCTATAAATCCATTTCTGCGAAGGCTCGGGATATGAAAAGTTTACAGGTCGTAGATAACATCCCCAGGTACCTTGTGTCCAAATGAAACCCTCAGATTCGTTGTACTTTGTGAGTTATGATCAATACAAGTTAGGGTTTCTGCCTCTTCCAGATCTCAATCAAAATCAGGTGACCTAGGAAAAAAGGTCATAACTTGGGCTAGGAAGCTCCAAATGAAATTTAGTAAAATGTGATAGGTATTACACAGACTGTACGATCTCAAGAAACTTTTTCAGAGGTCGAAGCTGAACCAGTGACACGTGGCACTCCGTACAAGTCCGCTCTCCTGTTTTATCCCATAAATAGGTCACGTTGTGACACTTGGCATAAATATCTCTCTCAAAAATCCAATTGAGGTCAGGCCTGTCGAGATGGAAAGATGACAAGTCAGGCTACCACAGAAAAAAAAAAATTCAGACCCTGTGGATTAAAATGTTTGGAGTTACAGCAGAAACAATCAGGTACATATTTCTGTCAAAACATAATTATTTTTGGAGCACCTTCATTCATGGCTTCCGAAATTTAGGGTTTTGGAGAAAGTTGGAATTTTTGGAATCGGAGTCCACGGCTGAATTCTACTCAGGAAAATCAAAATTTAGAGACCAAGATGAAATTTTTTGGTTGGGTAGAAGATTGGGCTTGATCAAACCCCAGTTCGAGATTTTGATCGGAAAGATGGAAAAATTAGGGCTTCAGCAAAAGTTGGAATTTTTTAAGTCTGTGACCACAGCTAGAAGCTCCTCAGAAAAATAAGAGTTTAGAGCCTTGGATCGAACCTTTTGATTGGGTAGAAGGGTGGGCTTCATCAAACCTTAGTTCAAGATCCTGTCCAAAATATCCAAAAGTTTCGAAGGCAATTTTGAGGGGTCAAATTTTGGAGATTTCAAAATTGAAGTATGCTAGTTTGATCAGCTCAGCAAGACACATCCTTCCATCCTTTCAGAAGTGTGAAAGTCAAAGATTGAATTTTTAGGGTTTCTCCAGCAAACCCTAATCAAGCTCCAGATCAAGCTTCAGGGGGAGATGAGGCTAAGGCCTTACATAAGGAGACTACAAGAAGTCTCTACAGGTATGACTTAAGGAGATACAGGTACACCACGAAAGACAAATCAAGTTCCATGACCATGACAACATGAAGACAAAGACTCCTCCATAATCTTTGATCACATAGAAGTTCGACTTACGAGGAATGTATGACTTTCTTCTATTATGCTTAACCTATGAGATATGCAGGTTCTAGTGCAGGATCTCTAAATCATTGAAGAGAACAAAGAAAGATATTGATTAGGTATGTTAGACATAACTAAGCAGGTATACTAATCCAAGTATGTTTTCCTATGTCAAGTTAGAATATTACCTTGTGTTAGCATCCCTTATATAAGTATACTTGGTATGATTGGTTATGCTTATTCATAAAGTTAGTGATCAAGGGTTTATGCATATTATGTCTCTTATCTTGATTGATGATTTAACTAACCAGAAGAGTCCTATGATCAAACAAGAATATGCATGAGTAAAAGAAGACTTCCCTGAAACTTTGAATACTAATGTTTATTATCTATGATCATGACTATACATATTCAAGATTATTTAGAATTATAATGTTTTGATAATATTGAGATTATACTAATGTTTGTGTATGAGATCATGAGGATGACACTAGTGCACACTTGAGCATGCACAATGGTACAAATTGAATAGAAGATCAAGCGGGAGGCAACCACACAAACATAAAAGATAAGTATTTGAGTTGTTATTTGAAACAGTAAATGATATTGCTTGTAATAGATTGAATGCATATTTAGAATATATCATGCTGAGTGTAAACATTCATATAGCATTGAACAGTATACTACTAATATGCATATGATTGGTAAGTTGGACAAACATTCCATTGTTGCTTGTCTAGAATGAAACCTCTTTGCTGAGATGCTAAGAGTTGTGCACACTCTCGATAGTATGTTCTGGTAGAGATGGAAAGCATCTAGATAGCCACTGTATGCATACAGGATATGGGAAAGTGTTGTGCCAAAGTATTGGTCAAGATAGTTGCATAACTATGTAAATGATATCTGTATGCATAATAGGTTATCATGTCAACATGATTTGATGATTATGAAGCATTACTAATCATGTACTTAATCTTGATTTGTAGGAAAGATCATTAAGAATGATGAACACCGAACAAGTGATGGATGGTCAACAAAAGATTTACAAATCAAACATAATATAGAAGGCTCGTGGCTAGAAGATTCTTTTAGAAAGAGGAAGAGAATCATGACGAGATGTTTGCTCCAAGTGGCTAGATAAGACCATTATCTTAAGGATGTAATTGAAAGAAGAAGTACGAATCAATTGAAGAAAGCTCTGTTCGGGTACCCAAGATCGATAGTCAATTGATGAGCTTAATGATCACCATGGGTGATGTGGGTCTCAACCTTTGCTACAAGGTTGAATATGGTTTCTGTACACAGATAACATGGATGCAAGAAGGAACTCACCACAGAGTTCGAATGATATTGAGGCTCATATCAGTAGACCCATCTAACGAGAGATGGCACAAATAGATGGCTGCAGAAATGAAAATGAAAGATCTCAGTTTGATGCATTACTTCCTAGTTCTGGAAGTATAGAAAGGCTCAGAAGGAATCTTTCTCAACCAGGGAAAGTATGCCGAGAAATATTAAAAGGACTTGATATGTTGGAATGGCCACTCTCATGGATTCCAACTTGAAGCTGTTAGCGGATGACTCATCAAAGTTAGTGTATATAACTTTGTACAGACAAATTATTGGGTCATTGATGTATCTAAAAAATACTAGGTCAGATATATGCTTTGCTGTGAACACCTTGAGTCAGTATCTAGTGGAAACAAGATGTGTTCACCTGATAGTTGCAAAGCATGTGATGAGGTACCTAAAGGATACGATAGACTTTGATCCATGCTATCTTGGAGATCATGACTTCAGATGGCTACACAGATGTTGATTGAGCAGAAAGTGTATCGGACAGGAAGAGCACATCGAGAGGATGTTATTGTCTGGGATCAGCCATGATCTCGTGGTTTACAAGGAAACAATCTAGTGTGGCTCTCAACACAAGCGGAATATATGGCTACTTGCTCTGCTAGTTGTGAAGAGGTATGGCTTCAGAATTGTTTGACTTAGAGATGGACCCAACTGTGATCCTATATGACAAACAGAGTTGTACCAAAATGGCAGAGAATCCAGTGTTCCATGATAAGTCAAAGCACATAGAGATCTGACATTTCTATATACGAGATATGGTGCAGAAAGGAATTAAAGTTTGAATTCGTAACAAGTTACCAATGTACTAACCAAACCTCTACCGATCCAATGTACTAACCAAACCTCTACCTCAAGTAAATTTTTTTGAGACAAACTTAATATAGTTCAGAAGGACCCTCCTCGAAAGGGGGAGTGATGTGATCACTTATGATGAGATTTCCTGCATCGACAGTGAGGTCGATGATGTGGATACCTATATTGGTGATGCTGACAGAGAGGTTGGTGGATGGTCCTTATACAGGGTCTAAGGTGACAAGGGGATTGCATCATCCTTAAACATATGTTCTAAAAGGATCCATAGACAGGTGTCTCCGAGAAAGAAGAGGGATTGCATCATCCTTGAACACATGTTCTAAAAGGAGCCGTAGACAGGTGTCTCCGAGAAAGAAGAGGGATTGCATCATCCTTGAACACATGTTCTAAAAGGAGCCGTAGACAGATGTCTTCGAGAATGAAGTCCTTCATGGACATGTGAGGATTGGATCATCCTTGGAATTCAGTCCTAAAGTGAGCCGTAGATAGATGTCTCCGAGAAAGAAGAGGGATTGCATCATCCTTGAACACATGTTCTAAAAGGAGCCGTAGACAGATGTCTTCAAGAATGAAGTCCTTCGTGGACATGTGAGGATTGGATCATCCTTCGACTTCATTCCTAAAGTGAGTCATAGACATATGTCTTCGAGAATAAAGTCCTGAATGAACAGGTGGGGGATTGTATCGTCCCTGGACTTCGGTCCCAGAATTGAGCCGTAGACTGGGTCTTCGAGAATAAGGTCCTGAATGAATTGGTGGGGGATTGTATCATCCCCGAACTTTGGTCCCAGAATTGAGCCGTAGACTGGGTCTTCGAGAATAAAGTCCTGAATGAACAGGTGGGGGATTGTATCGTCCCCAGACTTCGGTCCCAGAAGTGAGCCGTAGACTGGGTCTTCGAGAATAAAGTCCTGAATGAATAGGTGGGGGATTGTATTGTCCCTGGACTTCGGTCCCAGAATTGAGCCGTAGATTGGGTCTTCAAGAATAAAGTCCTGAATGAACAGGTGGGGGATTGTATCGTCCCCGGACTTCGATCCCAGAATTGAGTCGTAGACTGGGTCTCCGAGAATGTAGTCCTGAATGAACAGGTAGGGGATTGTATCTTCCCTGGAATTTGGTCCCAAAATTGATCCGTAGACATTTGTCCTCGAGAATTGATGATAGGACTGTATCGTCCCTGGACTCTTGGTTCAAAATGTACAAGGTGGGATTGCATCGTCCCTAGACATGAGACTTGTCTTAAAGTGATAAGGATTGATCATCCTGGAACTTGATCTAGATTGTATCATCCATGGACCTATGTCCTAAAGAGAGCGGGATTGATCATCCTGTAATATGATCGTGAGTGTTGCAGGGTATGCTGCTATGTATTGATGATGTGTATTAATGAGGATACTTGTATGTATACTTGTATTGATGATATGTATTGATGAGGATACTTGTATGTATACTTGTATTGATGATGATACTTGTATTGATGATATGTATTGATGAGGATACTTGTATGTATACTTGTATTGATGAGGATACTTATATTGATGATGTGTATACTTGTATTGGTGTGGATACTAACACTGATGATCTAGATGACGATGTTGCTGATCATGTTGATCTAGATGACGATGCTGATGATCGTATGACGATGATGCTGATGATCGTATGATGATGATGTTGATGATTGTATGACGATGATGCTGATGATCGTATGACGACGATGCTGATGATCGTATGACAACGATGTTGATGATCGTATGACGATGATGCTGATGATCGTATGATGACGATGCTGATGATCGTGTGATGACGATGCTGATGATCGTGTGATGACGATGCTGATGATCATGTGATGACGATGTTGATGATCGTATGATGATGATACTGATGATCGTGTGATGACGATACTGATGATCGTGTGATGACGATGCTGATGATCGTGAGGATTCAGATGTTGATGTTGTTGTAGCTGTTTGAGTGCTACAGAAGATAAAGACCCAGTATTGAAGATGTTCTAGTAACTGGTTGAGTTACTGATGATGTTGAGAAAGCTTCCAATGATTTATCGATGTATCATGTTGACGACTCCTTGATCCTGCAGATGTTGTTATAATATCCTTCTCGTTAAGGGGGAGTGTTGAGATATTGTAACTTATAAGAATATTATATTTGTACTTTATTATTCCGGAGATGTTTCATTCCTTCGTGAAGATCTTATTGTATATCCGGAGATGTTTATTCCTCTGTCGGAATGTGGTAACTTGGGTTATTAGACTTCCCTAGTGGGGGTCGGCCTTGTATGTGTTATGTGGGTCAAAGGGTTGTTAGACCACCCTAGTGGGGTCGGCCCAGTCAGTTGTAGTGGGGTGTTTAACCCAGTGGTAAAGTTGGGGCCGACCTAGTTAATATAAAGTACAAGTCGAAGATGTGTATATATAGAGGAGGTGTGTTCCTCATTTGACACACTTCCCTCACTCAGAATGTAGCGCACTTATGGAGGAGAGGTCTGCTGTGGTGGAGGAGGAGATCATGTCTTTGGTTTGCATCTTTGTATATTGCTGGTCATCTATATTGAGGAAGCTTTGCTGGGTTTTCTACCCCATGAGGGTTTCCCAGGATAAATCTGTGTCTCTTGTGTTTATGTTGTGCTTGTTGTTTCTTCAGTGATCCTATATATTCTATTATTGTGAAATGGAATGTAATGCTGATATTTTTTGTCTTAGCATATTGAATCTTAACACAATTTACAAATGATTGGAACAAATATGGGGTATCCATTGTAACTAATTGTTCGAAAAATGTTCAAGGTATGACATTGATAAATATTCTTGGTCTGTTTTCTTTTAGTGCGGACTTCCTTTCAGCCCATGACAACTCAGATCCATATTAATATTTTAGAACCCTTAATTAAAACCATTCAAAAGAATAGGTCATACAATGTCATTCAAGTCATTACTAATAATGCTACTAATTGTAAGGCAGTTACAGCAATCATTGAGAATTTGTACCCTAACATATTTTAGTTTAGGTGTTTGGTTCACACATTGAACCTCTTTATGCATGATATTATTAAATTGAAGGGGAATGATTATAAAGGGATTGGTGCAATGTATAAGAAAGAGAAGAGAATGATAAAATTTATTACCAATCATAGTCATGCCCACTACATTTTCTGCGATCACACTAATTTGGAGCTACTTAAGATTGCAAAGACAAGATTTTCTAGCTATTACCTGACCTTTAGGCACCTTTTTTCAAGGATTTCAATACCTTTATCAATAGTTATGCATGATGATTCTAATAGTGAGATATAATAGAATTTAACAATGACACAAAACACAGTCACACAATAGACATAAATTTACCTTGGAAAACCCTTTACCGAGAAAAACCAACAAACCAGTGAGATTTACTGCTCATCTATTAGCAACACTCTTAACCAACATTTGCAACAGTGATTTACATGATTGCAATCACAATTCATACACCAAAATTACTACTTATCCATTGCATCAAATTTATAGATGCAACACCTACACTAGCTTGTGGTATTAATTTAATTTAGAGTTAGTTACAACTAATCATAACTGAATGCAGTTATTCTATTACAATTGACTCGATGAGCCAATCTTAGTCGACCACCCACTGAGCTTCTTTTCATTTCGATGTTCATTGAATTCTCGTCGACCAATTGTGATCGTCAACCAGCCGAGTATGCATCGAGCAATTAACCTATTCTAATCGACTAGTTGACATGAATTCAACCATTTGTCGACTTAAGTTAACCAATCGACTATCGACTTCAACCATCAATTACCATGCAAGGAATATAACACACCCAACATTCTCCCACTTGTTGTTTTATTTTGCATAAACAAGAGATTCAAAAATTTAGTTCACTTAAGCAAGGCTGACAAGCCCATTGATTCACTACACCAAGTAAACTTCTTGGTA
The DNA here is from genome assembly GCA_027924585.1 of Larix kaempferi. Taxonomy (NCBI): domain Eukaryota; kingdom Viridiplantae; phylum Streptophyta; class Pinopsida; order Pinales; family Pinaceae; genus Larix; species Larix kaempferi. Next base: position 3,126,118 of record BSBM01001483.1, on the reverse strand, counting down.
CTCACTGACTTGGTCAATGAGTCTACAATGTTCTTCAAAGTGTTTATCTTTTCCAGCAACAGTTTCTTGTTCTCCACCATTTCCCTTACAAAATGGTATTGCACATCAATATGCTTTGTCTTTGAATGGTATGCTAGGTTATTTGCCAGGAATATTGCACTTTGACTACCACAATACAACCTAACAACTTGTTGTTTAAACCCAACTTTTGAACACAATCTCTGCAACCAAACTACCTCCTTGCTTACATGGGTAGATGCCATATATTTAGCCTCAGTAGTAGACAGTGCAACAACCGATTGTCTCCTACTCATCCAAATGACTGCTCTATTGGGTAACTTGAAAACATATCCACTGATTGACTGTCTACGATCGAGATCTCCAGCGTAGTTGGATTCAACAAAACCATGTACACTTATTGCCTTGTCCATTTTAGGTTTTCCATGGTAACAAATTGCATAATCTGTTTTGCTACACAAATACCTGAAAAACTCTCTTGATCGTTGTCCAGTGCCTTTGGGATGTCATCTTGGGATGATAAGGGCCATAGTCCAATCAATAAAGTTGTGGGAGACAATTGCGGTAACCCTCACGCAACAATAACCCAATGTGCAAGTACCCTTGCAAAGACAGGCACCCTCCAAGGGAGTTGATATAGATGGTAGGAATTTGTCTCAGATACCACAAACACTTCCCACTTGTAGTCACTTGAGTGAAACCTAGGACAAGAAACTATGACCACCATTTCTCAAACGATAGTTGGCTAGAACAATAGTGGGTTAGGTGTCTGCAAATGGGTAGGGAAAGTAGGAACAAGTCCTCGACTTGAAAATTCATAAAGAAGTGGTGTCACCCCGAGGACTTGTCACTTCAGCTAAAGCTCCCTAAATCGCATAGCCCACCAAGAAATCAATGAGGGGATAATATCGATCGCATACTTAGCTTGACCTCGTTATTAATGTGCATATGAGACGTTTTCCCAACAAATGTTTACTTGTACTAAGGGATTTTCTCTTAACTAGTGAGGTCCTAGTTTTGTTTTAGTGGCCTTGTAGAATTGACTCTCCAAACCTACTGCTAAGGACCTAGAGCTAGACCATTGTTGGTGTGCTATCAAAAAAAATGAGTCTACTTCCTTTTATTTAGATTTTTCTTAATGAATTCATCTTTTGATCAAGAAATTAAATATGAAAAGAAGATGTTCATAGGATGCAAAATTATAAGGGCATTAAGAACATTCAATTAGCATCCACCACTTTCATTCTCCACTGCAAAAGGTATCCGATGCAACTTTTAATGAACCAAAAGCCCAATCTCAATATGAAACCAAATCACTTATTTACTTTCACTTTAAAAATCTATTGATCATTTACTAATTCACTCACTAAAAATGAGAATTCAAACTACATACTATTAGCAAAATGCAAGAAAACTGACAAAAATAGTATTAAACAAACATCGATTTTCTTCATTTCACCTAATGAAACTAATCAAGTACTTACTAAATCACCATAAAAATTCCAAAACACTCCTAAATAGGGACCTACAACCTTCCAAGTGACTTCAGAGACCAAATGCAACAGTAGTCAATGCAAAAAATGCAAAACAGAGCAAAAAACCCTCTTTCCCAAGCCACATACACTTGTTTCCAAACAAAGATGAGCACACACACACTTGTTAGGAAGGATACTAACATGTACACACTCCTATTCCTTCTATAAAGAGAGTGTGTTTCCTGTAGGTATCTAATTTTTTTTAAAACCTTAAAAAACTTACAATCCTTTAGTCAAAATCAGGGTAAGGAACTATTCTACAGATAGATAGGTTTCAAAAAACTCAAGAAAATCCAAAAAAACATTCTTAAGGAGGCCCTAAAGAGAAGAATTTAAATAATTCTTCCCTTGTGGAGTCACTAGTTATGTTGTGGGGATAAACCCCCAAATAGTTAGAGATGACTATCACATAGCAAATGGAGAGACAACTACTCAAATTCCCTTTGGATTACTAACTTGCAATCATACGATTAACCAAAGAGCCAAGAAAAAGGAACTATCAATCAAGAGAGAGAGAATATTAGGCAAATGGATACTATAGGTTGTCCTATAACTTCCTTTCATGGATGAACTCCAAAGCATTCCCTTTGATGAATAATGGAACCTGCATAGAAGAAAGACAAACCCCTTCTCAAATCTTATGGCAACAGTCTAGAAAGGGAGCTTCTTTGGAAATGTATGATTTGGAAAATACACTGTTGCACATCCATCCTGATATTGAGGAAGAAACTTTTGGATCTCCCCTCATTAATGACTTATCTGGAGGTTAGGAGAAAGAGGTCTAAGATTGTCTTAAGTCATTTTGCTTGTTGAATTGAAGCTACCACAACAAGTATTATTGTGTCCACAAATTGAAGATGGGAAATAAGTTCCACCTTGAAAAGATCGATAGACATGTTCAATAGAAGCAATACTAAAAGAATCTTAAAACATAAGAAACTCTAGAATACACAAGATTTACCTTGGAATCCTTTAATTGGGAAAACCACCCTAATTCAGAGTTGCACCTCTATATGTCATTGTCTTGACTTAATTGTTAAGAATACAATATTCAAGTATTGCAGCGTTAATTAACTCCAATCCCTTATCCATGATTAGATTAGTATGAGCCAAAACCATTGGCTGAAAAATAAAGCCAAAAATCACAAAAATGGACCAAGAAGGACAAAACACCTTTTCGAAGGCCAACCCCTGAACCCTCAATGGGTTAATGCACCCTAAACCCCCACCCATGGAAGGAGGGTGTCACATACCCCAATTTTATTAAAATAATGTAATTATTTTTAATATTCCTGAGAACATTATGTTAAATTTAATGCTAAGTAGGAATGGATGACTCAGCAGAGTCTCCAGAAATGGAATGTAAATTCTGAATAATTATTATTAATAAATAAATTATGGAGACAACAGCATGGGAGAGCTGTTAAAAGAGGTTACTGGTCTAACTGGTGGATGGAATTAGGTGGAAGGACAAAAGACAAGTGGCAGCATCCTCAAACACTTCCTGAGTTGCAGGTGGCAACTTCCCTATATTTTGGGGTCATGATTCCCCAAGAAAGTGGAATCTGAGCAGGTGGCTCATTAATGACAGTTAGCCCAACTAAGACCTAGGCAATCTTTTAAATACTACTCAATGAACTGAGCTGGGGGTTCAGCAATTGTTCTAGAGGGAGAATACATTCAGGTGAATGCTATTCAGGAGTCCCATTGAGGAAGTGGGAAAATCAGTAAGGAAGTGTTTTGAGACAGGAAGTTGCAGTAACTTGGTTCCAGTATAGCTACTTGGGCTGAGGGAATTATTGGCCGTACCTAGATTCCAGCCAGTTAGACCAGAGCAAGCTCGGGGGTCCTGAGAAGTGCTGTCTGGGCACTCTCCAGGAATTGGTAGGGAGGAACAGCCTCCCATTGCTGTTATTGTCTACTATAGCTACAGGTTCTGTCACTCTTCCTGCTGTTAGTTTAAATAATTTTCATATGAAATAGACTAGTTCAACTATGTTTTGATTGTATTCAATTTCAGTAAATCAGTCTCTGTATTTTCTTTTGGTATAAATTACAGAACTCAGATGTTTTAGAATTTTCCCTACTTTTATTTAAATAGAGTAATTATCCTATGCAACACATATTTGTTACTGTTACAGTTAACAAATACCATGTTTATGTATTTCTAGAATTCTTGTTAATAGTTAAATAATAGACAGAATATTAAACAGTAGATATTCCAGAATTATAGCTATTAAACAGTCATAAGAATAGATATAGATAAATCTTAGTTTTTACTTTGAGATATTTCCTATTAGAATAATACACCTGTATACATATATTTGTTTCATATTTCAGTCAACTTTAGTTACAGGTCATACTTGTATCGAGTTAACAGATAAACAAAACTCATATTATTATATTGTTTATATTCAGAATGTAATTGACAGCTATCGACTAACTAAAGGGTGTGACTGTAACAATATTTCATTGTTACAAGCTTCCATATAATCTTATTCATTAACACAGTAGTCAAATACAAACACATAGAAACTGTAGAGTACTATTCCCCTTCAACCTAGTGTGTTATTTTGTTAGCCATGTTATCATGACAGAGTTGACAGAGTTGTTTCAAACAAGACAACCATATTAACACACAGAGAAACTGTCAACGAATGCAACCATTATTGGCTGTTACCAACCTTCATAATTATACACAGTAATAATATTTATTTTCATTTTAAATATTCTCCCTTAGAGTAGTCCATAAACCCTACACGGCCGTAGCCTTACAACTTTCACTTGACAGACGGAAAACAAATGAAAAGAATGCCTTATATGGCAGACAAAACCTACAGTAGGTTATACATAGTTCTAAGTATATAATTTCTATCCACAGTTTTATTAAATAATTATACAGGAATCAAAATAAATTTGTTACAACTCGTTCCCAGTCACCACTGAGTTAACAATTCCATATATATGTGTTGAACACAAAACAGAACCCCAACTCGCCGGATTAACCCTATACTATTTAACTATTACAGTTATAGTCGAAGAACATCCACATTCTTTTAATTAAACATTCAAAATCCAAGAAAACACAGAGAAACGATACATGAACTCCATACAGTAGAGTTATCATCCATTGCAGGTATCGAAGAACTCATTCATCCCTACATTTCAAACATTCTAATATTTTAACAAAACACAAAAATGAAACACGGCCATGACAGGCCTATTATCATATTAAATATTAATTTAAACAGCGTGGATAAAACCCTACGCCTAGCAATTACAAGTACATTAACAGAAACCCTGGCCTCATACAGTCTGAGCCGTGAATGGCTCTCCATAAACATAACAGGGTTTCAAAACCCTTCTCATTTCAAACAAAACAACTTATTACAGATGACTGCACCCATGACATCAAGTCGTTAACGACCTCACTACACAGGAGTTTCCCTCCAAGACTCAACCCTAACCACAAAACCAGCAAAGGAAGAGACAGCCGTGGATAACCAGGCTTACCCGGAGGAGCCAGCGTTGGTGATAAAAGCCCTGTACACCTTCAGAGCCGCGTGACCTGCACATTAACGGATGCCGAGGGATTTTTAGTCACCTTATTGAATGCTGAGGGTAGTAATACAAACGTAAATCTAATTAATAATTGCAAAACATAAAAACTGTGAAAAAAAACATGATTATTATCTTACCGAGCCATGGAGGAATGTAACAACGGACAACCGGTAGCCACAAGTGGAACAAGCAGTGAAACCCCATCACCTTCATCAGGTGGACGAGCAAGGGAAACCTTCATAACATTTCTTGACAGCCACGACAGGTAACATTCCAGACGAAACCCTCAAGCTGGGATTGAACCAGTCAAGAAGCACACCCCCAAACCTAAATGCATCAACCCTCTCATAACTTAAAGACATTAGCAAAACCCTACCTCATAACCACACCAGCACAATGAAGGACTGTAAGTAGCTGGGACTTAAACAAAGAAGGAGCAACGAGACCACGAAACAATGAAACTGTAGCAAACGCTATCAGCAGAGCTGAGGACTTATCCTACCATGGAATGAAACCATGAAAACCAGAACCACAACACTGTGCATTTTGTTACAATACCCAACGACGAAATCCAGACATGGAGGGTTTCACCCTTAGGACCCGAGCCCGGAGGCAAAGACAATAACCTGGTAGGGTTTCGATAACAGCTTATATATCACCAAATGCATGGAGGAGAGTTAACCACGTAGCATTGAAATATATCAACGTAATATGGGTCGAGACCATATAGTTCAGTTGCCATCCAAATCATTATTCATCGATTTCAAAAATCATTGCATAGATACAAGTCAAACTCAAACGTATGGAAATACAATATGAAATACATTCAATCAACAATTAGTGCATGCCTTGCAATCGAACCTTCAATAATTCCAAGGTACGTGGTATGTATATTCCCTACAATGATATGAACGAGATATAGTCAACTTCAACCATAGAGTTTCTCTTAACCTAGTATGATAGATACAACCTTAACACCATATTGAATATAAAGTTTGCCAACGTATGGGAACATTATGATTGTTGCACAATCATTATATTATTTATATATTGAAACCAAGCCATAGATTAATGCCATGAGCATATTACATTCCTATGTAAGCAATAAGGTAGTCAACTTTCAATTGAAAACACCTTGTTACTTAATACATTGAAATGTTGCCAAGTCTATATGACAAGATACACATTTGCCATTATATACTATCATCGTATTTTCTACTAATACTATTGTTAAACAGTAAACAATTAGAATAATAATCTCTATTATGAAGATACTGAAATATAAATTCCTCTACTGGTTCACACCATGAATGTAGTTTAAAAACAAGGCACAGTCAGGTGACATAAATTAAACTCTAAGTAGACATTGGACCCCGATATTAGATTAATATAATGGAACAACGCTAGAGGCGCCACCTTTTCAACTCACGTTAATAATACGTGAACACAACAATAATCACCGGTATTAGTTGACAACATATCACATGATGCTAAGTCGCTTTATGCAGATAATAATTATGATACAAATAATTGTTCCAGTGATAGTTACAGCAGTAACATAGAGTCATATTCATAAAACAATAATTATAACGGAAACAATGTAATTCATCGCAAAACCTGATGATACTATCCGAATAAGATATATCATGTCGAGGCAGACTATCAATCTTAATTCAAGTGTAAGTTCATGAGAATAACTTCACTGTCTTGCACTACAACTTGCAACAGTAAATAAATCTTCTTTAAAGTTTTAAAGTACAGGGAGTATTGATGCTTACCAAGTTTAAAATACAGTGATCCTTACTTCACCGGCGTACCTGAGAAACAGAAGACGACTTATGCATTAGCTCGGAAGCTAAGTAAGCCAGTCAGCTACGACTAGCTCTTCCCTTGCAGTTTGAAACAAAACAGTCATTAATTACAATCTCAGAAATCAAATTTTTAGTAAGACAGAGTCTTTTAAACAGATTACGTTAGTTACTGAAATTAAAAAAGGACCAGAAATACTATTTAGTTAACATTTATTGTTATAAATAAAATTTTAAATTTTTCAGAAATTTCGGGTTTTGACATGTGGTATCAGAGCCAGGTTCAGACACTAGGCTTGGATGTGACTCCACTAAACTTCCGCAAACAGTGACCATAAAAGAAGATTTTTTTTTTTTATATAAAGTACTAACATATATTTCGGTTTCATGAACAGAACAGAAAATTTTTCTTTTCCGAATTTTACAGACAGGTATGGAAAAACTGGGAGAATATGCTGAGGAGGAATCTCCCAATGCTGTGACAAGACAGATGTCAAGAGAACCTGAGACAGAAGAGGAAATTGCTCACACCACTGAGCTGATGCAGACCATAAGAGGATTAAAGACAGAAATGGAAACAGTCAAGAAGGATAATGAAAGAATTCTAAAGACTCAGGAGCAGTTAAATCAGCTATTGATAGAAAAATTTCAGACTGAAGGAAGGAGCAAACCAGCTGACTCAGAAGAAGTTAGTCATCAAAGAGGGTCAAAAAGGACAAAACCAGCTAAATCTGACAGCAGTTCCTCATCTGAAGAAAGAAAGGGACAACCCAGTTATCACACTAGCAGTGACATCAGTGAAGCTGAGCTGCACAACCGAAGGAAAAAGTACAGGCCTTATGAAGAGATTTCCGGGGAGTTTAAGAAGATAAAGCCCCCAACTTTCAATGGAGAAGCTGAAATTGGAGAAGAGGCAGAATCCTGGTTATCCGGGATGAGAAAATATTTTCAGATCTATAACTACTCAAATCAGCTAAAGGCACGAATGGCCATCTACAACCTCTCGGGAAAGGCGGACATATGGTGGCAAGATCTGAAAAGGGTCAAAGGGATTAAAGAAAGAGAAGTTAATTGGAGTACCTTTAAAAGATACTTCAAGAAGAAATTCCTGTCTGAGCAGTATTATGAAGAGAGGGCCAAAGAATTTTATGAACTAAAACTCGGATCTATGACGATGAAGGACTTAAACAGTAAATTTTTAAGTCTGTTGCGTTATGTACCGTATTTTGTCGAAGAGAAACCAAAAATACAGCGGTTTCTTAGTTGCCTGCCCTATCATATCAAGGACAGAATTGAATATGACAACCCCAAAACACTGGAAGAAGCTATGCGCAAGGCAAATTTCTGTTACGAACAGAATAAAAAGAAAGAGGGGATAGCCAGCTGGAAAGCCAAAAAGAACAGCAATCTGATCGAGTACAAGAAAAAGGAATTTGTTCCCCATAAAAGTTTCAAGAATGGTAAAAACGGGAACCACTTTAATAGTAAAAGTTTCCAAGGAAACAAAAATGGAGCTGCCAGCCATTCAAACAATTATAAAAACAGCAAAGAGACTCCTAATAACCATGGAAACTACACCAAAAATTTTGAGCGAAAAGAACCTGTCAAGTGCTGGGAGTGTAATGGGCCACATTATGCTTCAGTCTGCCCAAACAGAAAGAAACAAATCAGCAATATTTATACTGTTCAAGATGAAATGACGGTTGGGGATTTTGCAGGAACTATGCCCCGAATCAATGCAGCATTGGAAAACCGCCAGGCTGACTACCAAACTTCCATGGTGGAAGTAGGAGGTATGATTAACAAAACCCCAGTTACTATATTAATAGATCCAGGTGCTAGTCTTAGTTATATTTCACCTCAGCTGGTAGAAAAATGTAATTTGACTGTTGAAAGGTTTGATAATTCTTGTTCTGTACAATTAGCTACTGGGGCAAAGAAGAAAGTAAACTGTTATGTAAAAGAATGCATCTTAAACATGAATGATTTTAGAACTACAGTTAAACTGAACATCTTACCACTTGGCTCTTATGACATACTTATCGGAATGGACTAGTTGGAACAACATAGGGTCGTTTTAAACTGTTTTGACAAAACTTTTAGGTGTGTAGACAGTAGTGGACAGCCTGTAACTGTTAGGGGTATCCCTAGGAAAACCGTAGTTAGGCAGATTTCTGCCTTACAACTTAAAAGAGCAGTCAGAAAAGGGTGCAAGACTTATGTTGTAGCTATTACAGATGAGACAGATAAGTCTGAAAGCAACCAGAAAATAGTAGAGAACATCCCTGTAGTCAATGAATTTATTGACGTTTTTCCTGAGGAAATCCCAGAATTGCCTCCTAAGAGGGAGCTAGACTTTACAATTGAGCTGGTACCAGGTGCCGTTCCCAGTTCAAAAGCCCCGTATCGTATGAATATCTTGGAGCTTAACGAGTCGAAAACTCAGTTAAAGGAGTTAATAGACAAGAATTATATTCGATCCAGTGTATCCCCTTGGGGAGCACCAGTGATTTTCGTTAAAAAGAAGGACGGAACTATGCGACTTTGCATAGATTATCGTCAACTAAACAAGATGACAATCAAAAACAGGTATCCGTTACCTCGTATTGATGATCTGTTTGATCAACTACGTGGAGCTACGGTATTCTCTAAGATCGATCTGAGATCGGGTTATCATCAGGTAAGAATTAAAGAAGAAGATATTTTCAAAACAGCCTTTAGAACAAGGTACAGACATTACGAATTTGTCGTAATGCCATTTGGACTTACTAATGCCCCAGCTATTTTTATGTGCTTAATGAACAACATAATGCACAAGTACTTAGACAAATTTGTTGTTGTATTCATCGACGACATTTTAATCTATTCTAAGAATGAGGAGGAGCATAAAGAACACTTACGAATAGTCTTACAAGAACTGAGAGAACAACAGCTCTTTGCAAAATTCAGTAAGTGTGATTTCTTCAAAGACGAGATCCAGTACTTAGGACATGTAGTCACTAAGGAAGGGATTTCAGTTGATCCTGAAAAGATTCGGGCAATTGAAGAATGGCCAGTACCTAAAGATGTGACGGACGTTAGATCTTTCATGGGGATTACCGGTTACTACCGGAGGTTTATTGAAGGCTTTTCAAAAATAGCCAACCCAATCACTTCTTTGCAAAAGAAAGGCAAGAAGTTTGATTGGAATGCGAAATGCGAAGAAAGTTTCAAGAAACTTAAGACCTTATTGACAACTGCACCTATTCTTAGAATAGCGGACCCAAATAAAGATTTCATAGTTTGCACCGATGCTTGTAATGATGGTTTAGGCGGAGTGCTGACTCAAGAAGGACATGTCATTGCTTACGAATCTAGGAAGCTGAAAATCCATGAAAAGAATTATGCCACTTATGACCTAGAATTAGCTGCTGTAATTCATGCTTTAAAGATGTGGCGACACCACCTAATAGGCAGAAAATTCACCTTATTAACAGACAATAAGGGTCTGAAATACCTTTTAGACCAGCCAAATTTAAATGCAAGACAAGCCAGGTGGCTGGCCTTCCTAAGTGAATACGATTTTGAAATCCAACACATAAAAGGGAAGGAAAATAAGGTGGCTGATGCCTTGAGCAGAAATGCAAAACTGAATTTTATATCAGTTAGCAGCACTTATACCTCTGACTTAAATGAACAGCTGGCTGAAGGGATAAAATTAGACGAAAATTATCAGCATTTACAAATTACAGCCAAAGAACAACCCACAGAAAGTTTGATAAAAGGGTATAGTTTAAACGAAAACGGATTTTTGTTGTTTAAGGACAGGCTGTATATCCCTAATGCACCTACAGTTAAGTTGTTAATTTTAGACGAAATACATAAAACCCCTTACTCCGGGCATCCTGGCTATCAAAAGACTGTCACTATGTTGAGAAAAGAATATTTTTGGCCTAACATGAAATCTGAAACTGCCGAATATTTAGCTAAGTGTTTGGACTGCCAACAAGTAAAAACAGAACACCAACATCCAGTTGGATTGCTGCAACCTTTACCTATTCCTAGCTGGAAATGGGAAATAATCAGCCTGGATTTCATTACGGGTTTACCCAAAAATCAACATCAGAATGATTCGATTATGGTAGTGGTAGACAAATTAAGTAAATCAGCACACTTTATTCCTGTTAAAACCACATACAAGGCTGCAAACATAGCAGATATCTTTTTAAAACAGATTTTTCGGTTACACGGTATCCCAAAAGTCATTATATCAGACAGGGATCCTAAATTCACAGGAAATTTTTGGAGATCTTTGTTCAAAGGGTTAAACACCACTTTGAATTTCAGCACCTCTTTCCATCCTCAGACGGACGGACAAACTGAAAGAGTTAATCAAATATTAGAAGATCTGTTAAGGATGTATGTTAAAGATCAACCAGGTAAGTGGGAGGATTATTTACACTTAGCCGAATTTGCATACAATAACAGTTATCAATCATCAGCTAAGTTTAGTCCTTTTGAGGTTTTGTATGGACGAAAATGCAACACTCCTATCTCTTGGAGTAATCCAGTAGATAGATTAGTGTTAGGACCTGATTTATTGAAAGAAATGGAACAGATTGTGAAACAAGTGCAGGAAAACTTGAAGATTGCCCAGGATCGACAAAAGAGTCAAGCAGATTTGAAAAGAACTCCTAAAGAGTTCCAGGTAGGTGAACATGTGTTCATCAAGGTAAGACCAAAGAAGAGCTCCCTAAGATTAGGAAGTTGTGCAAAACTAGCACCACGTTACTGTGGTCCATTTGAAATTTTAGCTAGAATTGGTCAAGTTGCTTATCAGTTAGCATTACCGCCAAATTTAAAAGTACACAATGTTTTTCATATCTCTGTTTTGAAAAAGTATGTTCATGATGCTACTCATGTTATTGATTGGAACATTGTACAGGTAGAACCAGAAGGGGAAGTTCTGGTGGAACCGGATTGTATCCTCGGGAGGAGGGAAATTACTCTACGGAACCGCATAATTGGACAAGTGAAGGTGCAATGGAAGCACCTTAGTCCTGAAGAAGCTACCTGGGAGCTAGAAAGTAAGATGCGGGAAGCATATCCCCATCTATTCCAGCAGGTGGCTGAAGCAGAAGAATAAGTAACATCGAGGACGATGTTACATTTTAAGGGGGTGTGTATGTCACATACCCCAATTTTATTAAAATAATGTAATTATTTTTAATATTCCTGAGAACATTATGTTAAATTTAATGCTAAGTAGGAATGGATGACTCAGCAGAGTCTCCAGAAATGGAATGTAAATTCTGAATAATTATTATTAATAAATAAATTATGGAGACAACAGCATGGGAGAGCTGTTAAAAGAGGTTACTGGTCTAACTGGTGGATGGAATTAGGTGGAAGGACAAAAGACAAGTGGCAGCATCCTCAAACACTTCCTGAGTTGCAGGTGGCAACTTCCCTATATTTTGGGGTCATGATTCCCCAAGAAAGTGGAATCTGAGCAGGTGGCTCATTAATGACAGTTAGCCCAACTAAGACCTAGGCAATCTTTTAAATACTACTCAATGAACTGAGCTGGGGGTTCAGCAATTGTTCTAGAGGGAGAATACATTCAGGTGAATGCTATTCAGGAGTCCCATTGAGGAAGTGGGAAAATCAGTAAGGAAGTGTTTTGAGACAGGAAGTTGCAGTAACTTGGTTCCAGTATAGCTACTTGGGCTGAGGGAATTATTGGCCGTACCTAGCTTCCAGCCAGTTAGACCAGAGCAAGCTCGGGGGTCCTGAGAAGTGCTGTCTGGGCACTCTCCAGGAATTGGTAGGGAGGAACAGCCTCCCATTGCTGTTATTGTCTACTATAGCTACAGGTTCTGTCACTCTTCCTGCTGTTAGTTTAAATAATTTTCATATGAAATAGACTAGTTCAACTATGTTTTGACTGTATTCAATTTCAGTAAATCAGTCTCTGTATTTTCTTTTGGTATAAATTACAGAACTCAGATGTTTTAGAATTTTCCCTACTTTTATTTAAATAGAGTAATTATCCTATGCAGCACATATTTGTTACTGTTACAGTTAACAAATACCATGTTTATGTATTTCTAGAATTCTTGTTAATAGTTAAATAATAGACAGAATATTAAACAGTAGATATTCCAGAATTATAGCTATTAAACAGTCATAAGAATAGATATAGATAAATCTTAGTTTTTACTTTGAGATATTTCCTATTAGAATAATACACCTGTATACATATATTTGTTTCATATTTCAGTCAACTTTAGTTACAGGTCATACTTGTATCGAGTTAACAGATAAACAAAACTCATATTATTATATTGTTTATATTCAGAATGTAATTGACAGCTATCGACTAACTAAAGGGTGTGACTGTAACAATATTTCATTGTTACAAGCTTCCATATAATCTTATTCATTAACACAGTAGTCAAATACAAACACATAGAAACTATAGAGTACTATTCCCCTTCAACCTAGTGTGTTATTTTGTTAGCCATGTTATCATGACAGAGTTGACAGAGTTGTTTCAAACAAGACAACCATATTAACACACAGAGAAACTGTCAACGAATGCAACCATTATTGGCTGTTACCAACCTTCATAATTATACACAGTAATAATATTTATTTTCATTTTAAATATTCTCTCTTAGAGTAGTCCATAAACCCTACACGGCCGTAGCCTTACAACTTTCACTTGACAGACGGAAAACAAATGAAAAGAATGCCTTATATGGCAGACAAAACCTACAGTAGGTTATACATAGTTCTAAGTATATAATTTCTATCCACAGTTTTATTAAATAATTATACAGGAATCAAAATAAATTTGTTACAACTCGTTCCCAGTCACCACTGAGTTAACAATTCCATATATATGTGTTGAACACAAAACAGAACCCCAACTCGCCGGATTAACCCTATACTATTTAACTATTACAGTTATAGTCGAAGAACATCCACATTCTTTTAATTAAACATTCAAAATCCAAGAAAACACAGAGAAACGATACATGAACTCCATACAGTAGAGTTATCATCCATTGCAGGTATCGAAGAACTCATTCATCCCTACATTTCAAACATTCTAATATTTTAACAAAACACAAAAATGAAACACGGCCATGACAGGCCTATTATCATATTAAATATTAATTTAAACAGCGTGGATAAAACCCTACGCCTAGCAATTACAAGTACATTAACAGAAACCCTGGCCTCATACAGTCTGAGCCGTGAATGGCTCTCCATAAACATAACAGGGTTTCAAAACCCTTCTCATTTCAAACAAAACAACTTATTACAGATGACTACACCCATGACATCAAGTCGTTAACGACCTCACTACACAGGAGTTTCCCTCCAAGACTCAACCCTAACCACAAAACCAGCAAAGGAAGAGACAGCCGTGGATAACCAGGCTTACCCGGAGGAGCCAGCGTTGGTGATAAAAGCCCTGTACACCTTCAGAGCCGCGTGACCTGCACATTAACGGATGCCGAGGGATTTTTAGTCACCTTATTGAATGCTGAGGGTAGTAATACAAACGTAAATCTAATTAATAATTGCAAAACATAAAAACTGTGAAAAAAAACATGATTATTATCTTACCGAGCCATGGAGGAATGTAACAGCGGACAACCGGTAGCCACAAGTGGAACAAGCAGTGAAACCCCATCACCTTCATCAGGTGGGCGAGCAAGGGAAACCTTCATAACATTTCTTGACAGCCACGACAGGTAACATTCCAGACGAAACCCTCAAGCTGGGATTGAACCAGTCGAGAAGCACACCCCCAAACCTAAATGCATCAACCCTCTCATAACTTAAAGACATTAGCAAAACCCTGCCTCATAACCACACCAGCACAATGAAGGACTGTAAGTAGTTGGGACTTAAACAAAGAAGGAGCAACGAGACCACGAAACAATGAAACTGTAGCAAACGCTATCAGCAGAGCCGAGGACTTATCCTACCATGGAATGAAACCATGAAAACCAGAACCACAACACTGTGCATTTTGTTACAATACCCAACGACGAAATCCAGACATGGAGGGTTTCACCCTTAGGACCCGAGCCCGGAGGCAAAGACAATAACCTGGTAGGGTTTCGATAACAGCTTATATATCACCAAATGCATGGAGGAGAGTTAACCACGTAGCATTGAAATATATCAACGTAATATGGGTCGAGACCATATAGTTCAGTTGCCATCCAAATCATTATTCATCGATTTCAAAAATCATTGCATAGATACAAGTCAAACTCAAACGTATGGAAATACAATATGAAATACATTCAATCAACAATTAGTGCATGCCTTGCAATCGAACCTTCAATAATTCCAAGGTACGTGGTATGTATATTCCCTACAATGATATGAACGAGATATAGTCAACTTCAACCATAGAGTTTCTCTTAACCTAGTATGATAGATACAACCTTAACACCATATTGAATATAAAGTTTGCCAACGTATGGGAACATTATGATTGTTGCACAATCATTATATTATTTATATATTGAAACCAAGCCATAGATTAATGCCATGAGCATATTACATTCCTATGTAAGCAATAAGGTAGTCAACTTTCAATTGAAAACACCTTGTTACTTAATACATTGAAATGTTGCCAAGTCTATATGACAAGATACACATTTGCCATTATATACTATCATCGTATTTTCTACTAATACTATTGTTAAACAGTAAACAATTAGAATAATAATCTCTATTATGAAGATACTGAAATATAAATTCCTCTACTGGTTCACACCATGAATGTAGTTTAAAAACAAGGCACAGTCAGGTGACATAAATTAAACTCTAAGTAGACATTGGACCCCGATATTAGATTAATATAATGGAACAACGCTAGAGGCGCCACCTTTTCAACTCACGTTAATAATACGTGAACACAACAATAATCACCGGTATTAGTTGACAACATATCACATGATGCTATGTCGCTTTATGCAGATAATAATTATGATACAAATAATTGTTCCAGTGATAGTTACAGCAGTAACATAGAGTCATATTCATAAAACAATAATTATAACGGAAACAATGTAATTCATCGCAAAACCTGATGATACTATCCGAATAAGATATATCATGTCGAGGCAGACTATCAATCTTAATTCAAGTGTAAGTTCATGAGAATAACTTCACTGTCTTGCACTACAACTTGCAACAGTAAATAAATCTTCTTTAAAGTTTTAAAGTACAGGGAGTATTGATGCTTACCAAGTTTAAAATACAGTGATCCTTACTTCACCGGCGTACCTGAGAAACAGAAGACGACTTATGCATTAGCTCGGAAGCTAAGTAAGCCAGTCAGCTACGACTAGCTCTTCCCTTGCAGTTTGAAACAAAACAGTCATTAATTACAATCTCAGAAATCAAATTTTTAGTAAGACAGAGTCTTTTAAACGGATTACGTTAGTTACTGAAATTAAAAAAGGACCAGAAATACTATTTAGTTAACATTTATTGTTATAAATAAAATTTTAAATTTTTCAGAAATTTCGGGTTTTGACAGAGGGTACCCTGACGGAAGCCCCCCTTTCCCCTCCCACTATTGGTTCTAAATATGCATACTCACACAGTCTACATGCAAAGAATACAACACATATCCAACACACCTTAGGGGTTAATTTGATTTCTTTTAAGTTTCCTGAAGCTTTTGCAGCATTTAAATTTCTTCTCAGACCTTCTACTGGAAAAATAAATGAGTATGGGGAAAGCAGGCCACCTTGGAAAATACCCCATCCAGGATTGAAGAGCAAGTTGGAAATCCATTAAAAAGAATAGAGAAAAAAGTAGAGGTTATACAACTCTTAACCCATTTAAAACCCAACTACTGTCAAAATCAAAAGCCTCCAAAATAGTATGAGTGTGAACAATTTAATTGGTCGCAAGCCTTAGACATGTCCAGCTTGATCATCATTCTCAATGCTTGAATGAATCATTTCCTGAAAAATTAAATTTGTCTACCTCCCAAAAAACCTCTATTCCTTGGAGATGACCTTATTTGGCATTGGTTATAATCTATCACATTAATCTTGAAATTACCTGGCAGACCATAATGCATAGTGCTATGGTCCTGAACTTGTTTGCAGATCTAGCGTTCTCTTTCTTCAATTTAGGGAATTGAATATGACTTTTAAACTGCATAACGTGGTTTCCTTTCTCTATGATTTCTCCACTGCTTGCCATAAGTATTTTCCCACTATATCCTGACATTCTTGAATAAAATCGGAGGGGAAACCATGTGGACCTGGGGCTTTCCCTTTAGCTAGATAAAATACAATCTGTAGGACCTCCTTCTTGGTCACTTCTTTTATCAGTGCCCAATTCTGGTCTTGCATAATTATCCCTAGAATGCTTTTACAAATTAGCCTAATAGCTTCTTGTTGGTCCTCTTCCGATTCTGATAGAAAGTTCTTAAAGTGGCTAGTTAGTTACTCAATTTCTTGAGCAGATTCTAGCTCTAGTCCTATTGAGTGATTTGATTTATGTTGTGGTTCCTCATGGTGACTTGATGAAAAAACTTAATGTATTTATCCCTTTCCTACTACCACCTAACTTGAGATTTTTGCTTCCAAAAGGTCTTCTCCTGCTGATCCTTCTCATCCAGATGATGCAAGAGTTGGTGATTCTATATTTCCAAATCTGGTGTTACTTCTTTCATGATCTTCTCTTACAATAATTTCATTCTCCCTTCCATCTTCTGCTTACATTTGAATAGGTTCTTGAAGGTGGTTGGATTCCAAGCCTTAAGATTATTTTTCAGCATCTTTAGTTTCTGCTAAAGTTTAAATATTCTAGATTGATCCCGGGGATTTGTTGTTGTCCACCACTACTTGATATTGTCCCTAAATTATGGGTTTGTAAATCACATCTTTTCAAAGAGTCAAAATAGCAAGGAACATGTTGAGGTTTTCTATGTTGGACTAAGTGGAAGAGAATTGGCCAGTGATCTCAGATGGAACTTGGAAGAGTATGAACCTCCACCACTGTGTCATCATTGAGTGGATGATCATAGCAGAAGAGTCAATCAATTCGTTCACCTTTAAACTCCTTTTTTTCTCTCTAGTTATTCCAACTAAAGCATCCAATTTGGGAAGATATCCATGGGTGCCGGTCTTGGATCATTTCCCTCAAAAGGTCCCCTGCCTCTTCCACCCTTTTGTCCCCGGTGTATATATTTTCAGAACACGGGTGATTCTCATATTGAAATTTTTAAGGGAACACTATCCTCACTGATTTCCTTGTTAACATTTGAAATCTCTCCCTAGGTGGAATTCGCCTCCTTGTTCTTGATGTTTCCCCCATTAGTTTCTAGATCATGCAGAACTACAAATCGGTTAGCATGGTGGGACTGGGTTTGATTATTAGTCACCTTGTTCCTCCTTACCTCCTTCGTTGGTTTTTGGCCTTCTGGAAACTGTCATTAGACTCTTTTTGGGCTTGTTACACTGTTTGATTCAAAGGACAATCCTGCACGAGGTGTACACTGCCCTAGTGCATCACAGTATTTTCACCAGAACAGAATGGGTTCATAATCCAAAGGTTGTGTCCATTCCACATCTTGGAATTCTAGAGCTATTGATTCAGGTAGTGGGTGAAAGAAATTCATATGCATGCATGTGTGGGCATAAGATGTATATCTTCCAGATCATGTGACCTCCAACATGACCTCCAATGCCTAACATAGATCTCTAGATTGTTACCATTGCCTTCAAGGACATCCTCTTGCCAGTATTCCAGAGGTAAGGAACGTAATTGAACCCACGCAAAGGCCTTTGAAAAATATTTGTTTGCCTTATTGAATATTTTATGTCAAAACCTCATATGAAGACAAACAGAAGTTAAAAAATATGGGCCTCTTTCCAAAATGCAATCTCTATCTATCTTTTGTATTGGAAAAGGCTGCCATAAAAGTCCCTTTTGCACATAATCTCATATCTGTCGATTCTTTAACTTCCCATTTGGAATTGATCTGCCCTCTCAGAACCTATTTCATTGGCTAAAAACCAATGAGTCCACGCATGACACTCTGATGTGTTGAGTTTTTCTCATATAGCAATATAAATACAATTTTTAGATCTTGACATTTATTTCATAATGTTTTCAAACATTTATTCCATTTCATAGTTTTCATTGAATAATTGCACACTGAAAATTTCAACTTAAATTGCAGTGAAAACAAAGATCATAGGAACATAGCCACACAAAATATACACAAGAATTTTTACTATTGGAAACCCAATTCAAGTACACAAGAACTTTTCTTAGAAGAAATCAATCCAATTCAAGTACATTACCATTCTTGAAGAGAAATCGTAGCACATAAAGTTCATCCTCTTTTCATGAGGAAACTCTAGCCACAAGAGAGTGTGACCTTCACAAAGAAACACAAGATAGGGATAGTGAACCTTTAGAGAAGATAAGAACCCTAAAAATTAGCTCATTGTGCCTTTTCGATGCCTTCTTGACAAGTTCACACTAGCTGGAACAGTTGTTGCGATGTATTAGCTGGATTGTGAAAATGAAATGTTAACTGCTTATCTATACACTTCAATTCACCCTAATTTTTCTTATGGGGTTGACTTATACTTTTGTTTTCCACATTTCTTTTTATATTCAGGGCCGACTTATCCTTTCTTCTTCTTCAATATTTCCTAGGCTTCTTCAATGCTATCTGGGACTTCTTCAATGGTTGACTTGTCTTCTTGGTTATTTCTTCATCATAGAAAAGTTGTCCTTTTTGATGATCATCTCCTCACATGCATGTCTATTCACCCATAGAGCTCTAATATTGATTTGACTCACACTAATGAGTTTCGGACACTTCTTAGAGTCTATGTCAAATTCAGCATTAGACTAGACTTGTATATTACACAAATGGATGAAATCCCCTATCAAATAAGCAAGTCAAGTCACTCTAATATAGAATAGATCATTCCATCTTGGAGCAGGAAATGTGAGAGCACCTTGGGGCCAATCTCCACACCATATGACATGGGAGAAGCACTTCCCCTACCTAGGCCATCCACCTCTAGCCATATGACTCAAGCTCCGAGAGAGAATGTATCAAACTTCCCTGGTCAAATTAGCATGACCAATTTGGAAAAATTCCTGCCCAATGCTGCAACCTAGAGAAACATCAACACCCCCTATTAGCGACGGAAACATTCCGCATCACACCAAGATTACTTGGTGAGAATGTCCTCAATATGCTTCTCAAGTCTTCCACTCCTAGCCAAATCAGCATGGCTATCTTGGGATAGACTGCATCTAGGCCACTCATTGAAGAAAAATGACAAAATCATAAACTTTCTTTTGCAGGAATTTTGTCAAACATTTAGCAACTAGGTTTTAAATTAAAAGATTAACTTGCAGATTTAAGAATTTAAAACACCATGCCAAATTCTTCAAACTCACAAGTACTGAACATTCACATTCTACATAGTCAATTTTTTGTCAACCTTGACCAAGGCAAAACCCAAAACCTGGGAAAACCCTAAAGAGAATTTTTTTATTAAGAGCACTGAACTTAATTACAACTCCATTTCTTTTCTTCCTGAGAGAATGGAAAAACAAACAGAATGGACTTAATAAACTGTTGTACCCTTCCTTTTGACAACAATAAACCTCAATTTATGTGCAGTTGTACGGCCCCCTCACACGTGTTAAACTGATAGTTGATGTACGGTCTAATTTAGACTATAATAAATTCTCAAAAACCTTGAAATTTATGTCAATCTTAAGCAAACTTCATTCACACATGCCAAAAAAAATGTTGTACGGTACTAACATTCCTACCTTGGAAATTATGCCACTATGACAACATTTAATGATGTGCAGTCTAGACATTTAATGCAATCAAATTTCTTGGAAATCGTACTCCCCTAGCAACCTTGGAAATCGTACTGCCCTAGAAACCTTGGAAATCGAGCCACTCTTTGTCTTGGGGATCATGCCCTTTCTCTCCTTGATGAAAATCTGCCCTTTTCCTTCAGTTCTCTCTCTCTTCTTCTGTTGGTGCATCTTTTCATTTTTCCCTTCACTTCATTTTGGTACTTCATTTCTAGTAACTAACTCCTACCAACCATTTCAATGGCTAGGATTAATTCACTATATATAGGGTTGTCATTATATGCTCTTTTAAATAATAAAAACTAAATATTAAAAGCACAAATTAAATGGGACCCACAACTTAATAAAGTGCAAAAGTTTTATTTTATTTACATAAGGTCACTTTGTACATAAATAAAAAAAACACAAGGAACAAAAGACTTTGTCCCCCTCATTACAAACACACCAAAAATATGAGGAAGGACATCCAGAGTTAGATATTTCAACACTCCCTCCTAACGAAGGAGGTCCTTCCGGCACTAATTGTATCACCATCCCTGTTTCTTAAAGCAACTCCCTCTTGCTCTAGAATACGTCTCAGAGATACATGTATGAAGCCAAAATGAAACTATGAACCTTAAGACTCCACCTGAGACTCCTGAACCTGCTCACCATCACTATACTGGATAAGTCTCCTTCCAGTACTCTAAAGAGATCTACTCTCTTCATCAGAATATAATGGTTGATCAACTGCAACTCCTGCCCCATCCTCAAAATATGAATCAAATAGCCAGCCACCTGATCCTAGATGTACAACATGTCCTCTCAACACATACAACCTATCCCTACAATTTTCGATAAGGATAGTGGTACCAACTAGTTCTTCTGCTCGATAAAGGAAGACATGACCATACCTGAATATCAATCCAAAACCATCATCCTCCAAGGATGAAATTGAGTGTTTTCTAACTCCCATCCCAGGAACAAATAGGACCCAATGCACATTCAGAACCTCTCTAAGGTCGAGTTGGAACCTCACTGTTCCAACACCTCAAACTACTACCTGAGAATTATCAACATATATCTGCACAAAATGTCTTAGGCCCAACTCTGTATTGATCTAAAAAGCACCATACAGTCCGGTCATATGTCTAGTTGACCCACTGTCAACTATCCATACATGATCAAAGACAGAGGTTCCCACATCGGGATCTATGGAAGCTAGAGAAAACCCCTACTCAAACATTGCAACATACTCCTCCATTGAGGCAGATGACATTGTATCTTTCTCCACCTTCTCCTTCTTCTCTGGACATTTCGAAGCATAGTGGTTGAACTAATTGCACTGAAAGTACTAGATCTTGCTTAAGTATTTCTTTTTCTTTTTATTTGACCGGACAATCTACCGAAAGCGGACTTAAGGCATGATCTCCCTAGTTCAATGTTAATCTAGAACAAATCGGACAGAATACAAATCTACCCTCCTAGATCAAATTAGAGATTAAGAGACATGTACATCTCACCTTTCAGATCTGTAGATCTCTTTCTCCCTCGCTGCTCCAAGCTCCCCGGTCATCAAATCCAAAGTTGCAAGACATGTTAGAACATGCAAGACAAACAAGTATTAATAACACATCTACACAATAATTGATCTAAGTAAACAGTTAAGGAAGTAAACTATAAATATCAATGAACAACAAGACATTTATGGAAAGAGTTTTGTATTACTGTATAAAAAGTGGAAATACAAACAAGAGTGAGGATTATAACCAATCCCTAACGTTTCAATCTTCCTCCAACAAGCCAAGCCAATGCCTCTAAGGAGAAATGGGTGCCTCCAATGGATGAATGATGATCTCCTAAGCTTATTCCACCATCATATGGATGTTGTAGCCTTCCTCCCCTTGGAATGGATAAGAGATTCATATATATAGGACTAGGAGGATATGATAGGTTGAGAAATAGTGGGAGAGGACTAAGGGATCCTCCCAAAGGGTTAGGGAACCGAATGCCAGCTCCCCAACAGGTTAGGGATAGAGATCCAAGTCACACACCTTCGAGAAATCGCTCGAAGAAGCCCTTTATCCATACTAACTAACATCGACGCAAGTTGCAATAGGACAACTAGTGACAGATAGGGACGACACATGCTGAACAAGGATGACATGAGCCATCGGCGCAAGTGATTAGGCAACCAACTGCGACGAACCTAGTTGGGCGCAAGTTGCTAGGGAGAAACCTGTGACCACCCAACTAGACCCTATGGAAAGGGGGTCAGTAACTTCTCATGTTTGGCCTCCTAGTCATGGAAACTTTAGGGATGTTTACACTGATTCTTATGGTGGCAAAACTTAGGTGTAACAAAATTCCCCCCAAAGCATGAAGTTGTTGAAACTAGACAGGTGAAATGCTTTGATAGAAGGATGGAAAGGACTTGTCGAATGGAAGATGCTGCTACAGTATGACTGACTCTGAGAACATAGTACTGTATAACTCACAACATGGCTGCCGATCAATACAATGCAAATCCATGGTAGTAAAGATCGACTGAACACAATCATGGCTACTAGATACAATCGTAGATCCATGATGAGATGATAACACATCCACGACCAATACAAAGTGGATCCATGTAATATAGCTCAAACAATTTCCATCGCAACCTAGGTAAAACATAACTCCCCAAGGTATTCAAGTCAAACCCGCAATGATACGAATCTATCCATGTGATTACAATGTTTTGGAGTCGAACATGGTAGAAACCACTTGATTACCGGTCAATAATGTATACCATTAACAAGCGTGAGGGAACATTGATTCCAATGATCCCCAAGGTATCACAGTACATATCACCAAGCGCAAATAAATGAGTTGAAGTTGAATGCTTGATGAAATCTTTCAGACAAGAGTCAATGATGTAAACTCATGGTGAAAGCGAGGTAACCTGCCATTGAGGCATGCAGGCCCAAGGTACTCGATTGGTTTCTAGATTCAATCCTCGGATGATGATTTGAAGTCAACAAGGATGAACCCATCGAAGGAGGGCCTTGATGAATCCCCCATCATCAACACGAAACTCGATAACAGATGTTTGGAGTAGATTGGATGGTACAGTAACATGCAAGACTAACTCAGAGTAGACCAACATGATAGAGGGTGTACTGACTGCAAAAGATGAGCAGTGAATGGATCTTGAACATGGGCATGGCATGACTTGGCAGTATTGACATGACGAGAATGATGCCAACCCCTAATGCAATTGATGATGGAAGTACTCTTTGGATGACCCAAAGGAGTAACAAGACTCATGAAGTTAGCAAGACTTGAGGACAAACGGATGACCCAAGTACTGTATGCGAATGCAAATGAGTGCCATGTTCAAGAATGACTAAGTATTGCCACATGTAAAAGTGTAACACAAAAAACTTTCATTTTTCCCCATCATGACTGACAAGTGCCTAATATGTTTTTGACGAGCTTGATGAGGGTAACCAGATGCTCGGTATAGCTCATCTCATAGATGAGTCCAATCCCAAACATTTTTCGAACATGCGAAAGGAGGGGTTCGTCCCATGGTGGGCCCTTCAATGTTGAGTTTTAACGAGTCCATAGAAGGTAAAATCGACGTCATTTCATGTTTAGAGAGTCTGAAAAGAACTAAAGAAGACTCCAAAGGTCCTTTTTCGTAGAGTTAGCCTCTTCACACGAAAAAGGGTAAAACAACACGAGAGAGGACTCTTCCAGTCATGATTGGCTGGAGTATTCCTTTTTCGTAATTAGTGCCCCCTGGTCCGAAAAAGGGGTTAACTATCACCAGGAAGACGATCATTCAAATACTTTTACAAGCGTGAACGCATCAAGTTCGCTTGGCATTATTTCTGTATTTAGAGAGCCTGAAAAGAGCTTAAAGAAAGACTTTGGGGGGTTCCTTTTTCGTAGGAGTTTAATGAACCCGAAAAAGTGATAAATTCTCATCGTTTTACGAGCACAAGAAAGAACAAAGAGTAAGCTCGGTTTCATTAATAATTTGAGTTTAATGAGCCAAATAATGACATAAAAATGCTCGATGATTTGTTCGTACCTGATAATACTTACAAGATGATCATCACAACGAGAAATGGCATTAATTAGGAACCTAACTTCACCTATAGCTCAAAGACTAGGTCAAAAACAGTTAACCGAGTATTCAAATGCAGTAAATAACTCAAACTATGGTAAATAACCCACTAAAGCATCAAAATTAAAAAAGGAATATTCCCTTTTTCGTTATAAAATGGAAAAAATAGTGAAAAAGAATTACAATTGTTTTTTACCAAGTTTGGAGAGTGTGAAGTGCCATTCGGAGCCAAATTCATTTGCTAATTCCGAGAGCTACGGTCCACCGTTTCGCAAGCTTTCAGAGACAGGTAGGCCTAAACTTAGCTATGCAACTTTTCAGTGGATTCGTTTTATGTTTTTTGCTAAAATTTTTGGGTTTTGAGTTGTTTTGGTGGGGGGGAATGCGCCCATAGGTCGGCGCAAGACCTCCTTACGGGAACTGCGACGGCCATGGGCTATCGCAAAACTCGTAAGGACCTTTTGCGCCGATGTCACCCTGTCTGCAAAGATGTCCTTCGTCAGCATAGACGCCCAACTACAACTCAACGCCCAACCCAAATGAAAAAGTTTTGGTGATTGGAAAGAGTTCTAATAGTGTTTACTTGTCCTTTTTTACAGGTTCACGGTGACAAACATGGTTATTGAGTGGCGAGAACGAGAGCAAGAGATAGATGATGCTCAGGCTAAGAATGACCCTCAATGCATTGTTGCATTGAGGCACTGTGGGTTACTCAAATACTTCTAAGTGCCGAGCATGAGGGCCCAAGTTCCACTGCTGACGCACATGATCTAGTGTTGGGATTCGGTGCAACATCATTTTGTGATCGGAGTGCATACACTAAGCATAGATGTCGAGGACATTTATTTCCTGACAGGGTTACGCGGTGGGGGGAGCTTGTATATCTTACCGGATCACGAGGAGGTGATAGGACAGTGGACGATATGATTGATTAATGGTGACTGGATGCACTACGGCTATTGGTGGGAAGATTCCCATCAAGGAGATTTCGAGACCGTGCTTTACGTACCATGCTCTTCACCATAGTGAGGGTAGCGGGGAGTCAGTCTGCTCACCTTACGAGCAAGTCATAGGTTATGTACCCATAGGAGTGTATGGGTCCTCGGGTATTCAACTGGTGTGAGGGGCTCCTCACCAACCTCCGGAGTCAGTTGACCAAGTGTTGGCGCGGGGCGCTGAAATAGTTTGGCTACGGGTCCGTGGTGATATCTTTTCTGTTGGAGCAGGTACCTTAGTTATGTCCACAGGTGGACTTGGATGATCGAGATTCCCGGGACCCACACATGACCCGATGGGAAGAGGTGATGGCCCACCATGGTGGAGGGGGTCCTATCATAGGCTACAGTACAGGGTTCTTCACTTGGCTGGAGGGACAACTCCTCATGATAGAGGATTATTCGTACAGCGGGACAGATTTCAGAGGTGATCCTGACCTGGTGCTTCCCAAGGGGGCACAATGGGGTGACATCGGTAAGAACAACAACTTTTGTGTTTTTTCATTTTATATATTTATGATTTTTTTGGAGTAGTGTTGATGATTCGATGTTTTGTGCAGATGTGGGTCCATCGCGACCAGTTGGAGTCTCGCTCATTGCGAGGAGAGGAGAGGTGCTGGTTGTAGGTCATGCAATGCGTGATGCCATAGAGGAGGTAGAGGAGGTCTATGAGAACCTCAACAGTTTGACACTAGATATCCAAGAGCCGGGTGTCCGTGAAATACCTCGAAGTTACCAGAAGTACACCGTCGAGGTGTCTACACATTTTGGCACGTTGCTTTGTAAAGTGGCAAGGACCGTAGTCTGCTACCATGAGCAGCCTAGGGATTAGGTTTATGCTTATGTATGTACTGAAAGCTTATGAGCTTTAGATTTTGTTAGAGATGACTCTTACTGAAATCTAGTCTGCTTCAGATTTCTGTATCAGCACCATCATTTTGTATCGATTTATATATATATACAGACATTTTTGGCGGCTTTATACATTATGTGTTCTATGGATGATTAATGAAATCTTGTCTACATGTTTGCTTATACAATGGATGATTTACATGTTATGTATGCTTTTATAATTTATGAATATGTTATGTGTGTGCGATGTACCAATCTAGAATGAAGTTGGCCATCAAGTCAGCAACTGTATTCATGTCTCGTGGAATGTGCAGGTATTGAATAGATTCCAAGGACCTTTCCAGAAGATGGACTCATATGAAGAGACGGAGTAGAGTAGGGTCGCAGATAGCATAAATCTGGTTCAGATGAGAAACCACCAGTTGTGAATCCAAATGGATGACAACGTGGTTCATACCCAAGGAAAGAGAGTTGGTTAGGGTTCCAATGACTGCCTGATATTCTGCAGAATTATTGGTTGCATATCCTAGACAACTTCCTCCTGAGTTGATAAGCTCGCCGGTGGGAGAGTAAAGTACCCAAGCTACTGAAGCAAGGTTACGGGTATGCCGGATGGCGTCGTCTGCGAATCTGTAGCAAGTTTCCATCTGCACATGTAGACAAAACATGGTATAAAAACGAAACAAGACCTAGACACACTAAAACAAACGCGTCACACCACACAAAACAAACACACCATGTACAGTATATACAAGATATCTATGCATGAAAGACTCATGCATAGTACCTCTTCAGGTAGAGCCCATTGCGAGGCTCACCCAAAGATATTCCATCATTGTCCTCTAGTTCGTAGGCTCCCTTCTCCAGAACACGTTTCACTACGTACGGTCCATGCCACATGGACTCGAACTTACCTGCCCCCAGCTTATCATGCTTTTGGTCATTTGTGAGGACCAAATCACCCTCGTTGAAGGTACGAGGTTTAACGGACCTATCATATTGTGCTTTGATGCGCTTCTTATGTGCTTCGTTGGCAAGAGAGGCATCACGGCGAGTCTCGTCAAGTTTTGCTAGGTAGAGGAAGCATTCTTCCTCGACAGTGGTGTTCAGAAGAAGTTCAACTACGAGTTTGAGTGATGGAATCTCGCACTCTATAGGTAGGATTGCCTCCAATCCATAAACTAACTGGAATGGTGTAAATCCGGTGGCAGTCTTAACGGAGGTCTAGTATGCCCATAGTGCAAAAAAGAGCATGTTGTGCCAGTTAGACATGTGCGTACCCACCATGCGTTGAATCATGGTTTTCAAGACCTTGTTGATGGCCTCTACATGTTCGTTGGACTGTGGGTTGTAAGGGGTTGAGTTTCATGACGAAAACCCAATCTGGCGCTCAACTCATCGACCATATGGTTCTAGAAGTGAGATCCATGGTCGGTGACTATGGCTTGTGGAACTCCGAACCGTGCAATTACATGATTGAACATGAAGAGTGCGGCGGTTTTTCCGTATTCGTTGTATGTAGGCATAGCCTTGGCCCATTTTGTAAAGTAATCCATGGCTACTATGATGTGACCATGCCCCCCGGCCGAGGTAGGCTTACAATGCATGAAATCTATGCCCCATTTTGCAAAGAGGCCAATGACAATAACCGGGTGTAACGGGGCTGGATGGGTGCGCTTTTTTGTTTGAAAATGCTAGCATGGGGGGCATTTTTTAACAACCTCGATACAATCTTTGAAGATAGATGGCCAATAATATCCCACACATAGTATCCTCTGGGCTGTATCCATCCCAGAGAGATGACTGCCACAAGCCCCAAAGTGATAGTCATTCAAGACGTGTTCATCCTCCTCATGCATCAGCCGTCGTCAAAGAACCGAATCGATACCACGACGATATAGGGTATCGCTAACGATCAAGTAATACTTGGTGTGGTGATGGATATGACGACGATTGTCACGAGACAGTTGGGGTTTGAAACATTGTGTTTGAAGATATAAGGTAATATCCCCATACCATGGGTCAGACGTGTTGATAAGGAACAATGATTCATCTGGAAGAGAATCATTGGGCTCAGATCCTAAATCGACATGGGGAAGATTGCAAATGGGCTCGAAAAACACCAAAGACTTCTTAGACTTGGCGTTCTCGAAGAGGAAGTCAAACTCCTGAAGTATCACGATCCAGCGTGAATACTTGCCCCCAAGTACTTGACATGTCAAAACGTGGTACATGGGGTTCGAGTTGGTGATAATGGTGGTGGTGCGGAGCAGAATGTAATGACGAAACTTTTGGACGGCAATGACTGCCGCGAGAGCGAGCTTCTCGACATGTGAGTAACGATTTTCGGAGTCAATAAGACCCTTACTTAGATAGTAGATCACATGTTCCTGGGCGTTGTTGTCTTCCTGCACCAAGACCATGGCGATCGTGGTGGTAGAATCAGTAAGATAAAGGATGTAATCCTTGTAGTAATTGGGCAATTGGAGCACAGGGGCATGCGTAATGGCATGTTTCAGACTATCGAAGGATTGTTGCACTTAATCGTCCCATATGAATGGGATGTCCTTCTTGAGTAGTCTCATATAACCCTGTGTCTTTTGAGCGAAATTACAGATAAAACGTTGTAGGTAAGTTTCCTTCCCTTGCAAACTTTGTAGTTCTGTAACATTAGTAGGAGGTGGGAGAGTGACAATGGCTTCCACCTTCAAGGGATCAATGCGGATACCATCTTTCGAGACGATGAAACCTAGGAGGCATCCATACTCGATGCAGAAAATACACTTGTGAGGGTTCAGACAGATGTTATATCGTCTGCATCTAAGGAATACTGTCGTCAGATGATCGATGTGGAATTTGGGCTGTCGCGAATGCGCGGGGATATCGTCAAGGTAGGGTTCCACAAAGTCCTTCACATCATGAAAAGCATACAACATGGCCTGCTGGAATGTAGCACTAGCATTTTTGAGACCAAAAAGGAGCTTGCAATAAGAAAACGTTCCCTAAGGGCAGATGAAAGTTGTCTTATGTTGATCAGCTTGGTGGATCTCAATCTGGTTGTAACCGAAAAATCCATCCATGAACGAGAAGATGACACTTCTGGCACAATTTTCTATGATCTGGTCGATGAAGGGAGTGGGGTAGTTGTCCTTAGGACAAGCTTTGTTCAAATCCCGATAATCGACATAGACACTAATGGTGCCCTGCTTTTTAGCTATAGGGACGACATTTGAGACCCATTCTATTAATGGAACGGGATAGATGAAACTGACCTTCAAGAGCTTTTCAATTTCTGCCTTAATTGCTGTTGTTTTTTTAGGGTGTACATATCGTAGCTTTTGTCAGACTGGTTTAGCATTGGGATAGGTTTGAATTTCATGTGAAACAATAGCAGGGTCTATCCCGGGCATTTCCTCGTAGGTCCAAGCAAACACGTCTTGAAATTGCTTAAATAAGGCCGTGAAAGTGGTAATCTCTTCAGGGGAGCATTTCTAGCCTAATCGAATATGTTCCACTACACCAGGGGTAACCGAGATGTCAACCGGAATGGTAGCTTCAATATTGGCCAAGTTTCCCTCAGTGTCTATATGACACATAAGTATCGGGGACTGAGGGCAAGGGTAGACATCCGGTGTGAAAATGGTGGTGATGTTATTCTCCACAGTATCCAATGGGGGAAGGAAAGACGATCGATGATGGAGGTCTTCCCATGGAGGGTCATCCCCACTCATAATCTCCATAATGGACTCGTCGGAATGAAAAGTCCGAAGCAGAGGATCAGGTAAGGGCAACGTTCACTGTAGAGAACAAGATGTAGATGCCACAGCCAAGTGGTCCTCTGGTGCTGACTGGATATCCTCATAAGTGAGTTCAACAGGTGAAAAAGGCATAGTATCTCCAATCAAGTGCATAATGGCTTTGTCGTTCATGAGCCATGGATCGGTGGAGTTGGGAAAAGAGGATATCATGTTCACCGTGGCAACATGGTTAGGGGGATCCGAGGTTGGAAAAACACCCATAAGAGAGGAGTCTTCTATGAGGTTGACCCCCACGCTCTCATATGGTTGCGAAGATTTCCCAAGTAATGGGACATTATCGTTGGGATGAGTAGCAGTGTCCGGTGTACAGAAGTCCAGTTGGTCGATAGTGGTAATTCGGCCTTGGTGGGGGAATTGCACAATGCAGAAGACAGATGATGCGACTGCAGTCATGGCATAAAACCAATTACGACCAAGTAAAATATTATAATCTAAAGGGGTTGCGACCACTTCCATGTTAATGGTTGCGGTCTTACCCCCCAACTCTACTACCAAGGCTTGTAATAGCCCATGGGGTTGGAAACCACGACCGTCGAATGATTTCAAGGTGGTTGGAGAACGGTTTAACTCGGGAGAACCAATGGCTCTCCAGCACGATATCGACATGACCGAGGTAGAGGCACCTTCATCCAAAACGGTATGATGGATTGTCTTCCCAGCAATATTCATGGCACCTTGAAATGCCAACTGGTGGGAAAGCATCGATTTAAAGTACTCGAGTCAGAACATGATTGTATTAGAGGAATCTAGATCAACTGCTCCAATGGCAGCGAGAAGAGTCTTGCATTGGTTAGGACAGTTCTGCAAGACCTCTAGCATTGACATAGCACAAGGAGCTTGTGCCAAGTCCTCTATGATGTTGTAGTTTTGAGCTTCCTGAGAATTGGGATTGAAAACTGTTTTTTGAATCATGCTCTTGGGCGGACGCAACACTGACTCTAAAGAAATTTTCTCAATGGTGAGAGAAGCGTGTGGCACGGTGATGTCGGGAATAGAAATGGAAGCTTTTTTAGTAGTACTTCCAACAGGTTCTGTCAGAGGGACTTAATCATATGAGCGTGAACACATGTTCAAGTTAACCATCTCACTACGCATCATGAGAACATGTGCGATGGAGGATGCCTCTCCATGTGAAGGAGAGGTTTGAGCGATCAGTTTTTGGTTCTAAGTAGGGAAGGGATCGTTAAGAACTGCGGCAGTAGGGTTTCCCTTGAGAAACTTTTGAACTTCATCTCAGTGAGGACATTCCTTTGAGAAATGGTCACCACCACACAGTAAACAAGGATAATTCAACTTCCTCTTCTGTTTGGTGTCTTCAAGGGTGGGCTTGGGCTCCTACTGATTAGAATATTTCTTAAGTTTACCTTTGTTTTTCTTCTTACCTCTGGATTTTTGAGATGAAGCTGATTGAACATAATTCACCTCTTCAGTGGAGGCAAGGGTGGGTGATTTGGTGGTGTTGCTACCAGCCTGTGGTGGGGATGGGGAAGAACCTTGGGGGTTCGACGGTCCACCAGTTTGAGTAGAATGTTGGGAGTTAAGGGAACCAATTATGCCATCATCCTGAGGTCCCTTAGGTGCTTTCTCAAGGTCATAGGTAGGGCGGGGCGCATCAGGAACAATTTCATACAATGTGCATGATTGAGCATAGACTAGGTCTAAGTAATGGGCACGGGAAATAGCCTGTTTCTCAATGACAACGCCCCCCATAACCACATCTTGAGCTACGACAGGTAAAAGAGACTTTGTAAACCAGTCAACTAAGAGTTGGTCCGTAATATGAGCCTTAATGAGACGCCGTCTATAATGTCCCTTGTTAAGAATTTTATTAAAATTGCAATTTTCCACTTTTTTCCTTGGTTCGACCTTTGACTAGTTTCGATCTCTAGGTCCCAAATTTGCCCCAAATGATCCCAAATATTCTGAGAAGGTATATGAATGATATTATAACATAAATATGTGTTTTAGGGATGCCTTTGTACCTTTAAAATACTTCTGCAAATACTCTTTCAATTCTGGCCAATGTAGGGAACTTTACTAGTAATTTGCCTTTGACTAGTATTGGTCTCTATGTCTCGAATTGACTCCAAATGCCTTCAAATATTCAAGGAAGGTGTATGAATGATATTAAGACTTGAATATGATGTTCAGGGATGATATATGGCCACCAAAATACCTCTGCAAACTCTCTTAAGATTCTGGACCAAGTATGCAATTTTACTAGTAATTTGGGGTTCAAATCCCCCTGGGGTAAGTATTGAAAATGGCTTCCCAAATGCCTCCAAAGCCACTCAAATTTCTGAACAGAGGTAGGGAATGTATTAAGGATGTTATTAAGGTCTCATGTGCACCATTAATTGATTATTATATCTGTTCCAACCCTCTCCCATTCAACTGCAAAAATCACCAATTCGACCCTTGGGGAAATGGCACTATTTCTTCTCCCAGTGCAATTAAACTAAGTAAAAATACTTCAAATGCTCAAGTACAGTACATGAAACTTGTAAAATACATCCATGGCAGTCCATTAATCACAAATTCATCAGAGAATCATCCTTTCATTCGAAATCATCATCAATACATTGGTTCACAACAAGGTAGTGGGGAAATGGCATTGTTCTTCCATTAAAAATGAGATTTATACATTTCTACTTGGAATTTCGACCTGAAACTTTTTGGAGATGAATAACAGAGTATTTACTTCATATTACAAAAGAAATGGGGCATTAAAAGCTTTCCCAAAGAGTGCAATAGCTCACCAAAAACGCCCTCCCTCAAGGATCAAGAATATGCCATCAAAACCGGAAATGGTTGAAGGAGTGAGCTGCAATAGAAGAAACCATGAGCTGCCCTGTAGCTTACACCTGCAAATAAAGACTCCATTAAAGCTCCAAATGAAAGGTCTGAATGGCCTTTCCAATTACCAACTTGGATGGGAATCTTTCACCCTCGAAATTGGCTAAGGCAAGAAACTAGTCATCCACTAGCTCTCCCTCTTCACAAATGCAATTGCAAATTCTACAAATAATCAAAAGCTATTATCATACTTCATTTCTACATTTTATAACCAACATTAGCCTTCTAAGGGTCGAAATCCTCTCAATAGATTCAATAGATTTTCATTTAGGAAATATTCCACATTTGCCACTTGTCTCCTAGTTCCAACCTTCCATCTTCTCCCAAATTCGATTTTGAGTCTCTTTGGCTTCTCCAATTCCCAAATTCGCCTTCTTTGAGCCTATTTTTGGGGTTGACATGTCATAGTGGTCAGATGTTAGAGGTCAGGTCTGCAATTTGTCATAGTTGTCATAGATGCTCCATCATTGGTGTCATAGGGGCTAGGGAATCTAGCCCAAGTGTCCACAAACTTCCACTTTGACTCTTTATCTTCCATGGAGGTTACCAATCCTTCCAAATTCGACCTAAGATGCTCAATGACATGTGTTATGACTTACCAACTCACCCAAGAGTGTTCACATTCCCATTAATTCGAATTTGCAAAAGAGAGATACCATGTATTATGAAAAATCAAGCTAGTGTGGGTCCCACATCCTCCATATGTCTCCAAAACCATTTGTCACTTAGGATTTCTCTTGAATTTATTTATTCACTCTATTTATTAAATACTTGAACCCTTCTAATTTCTAAACATCATTTATTATCCCCCTTATTCCAAATCCCAAAGCTTCCACCCCAAACCTAGGAAACTAGTAATTTTCCTCCTTGGCAATTATTTGACCCTTAACATCAATTTTACAAACTCTAATGAATATGGCTAATGTGATTAGGCCATTGTGACCCAATTCCAAATTTGGGACATGACAAATCCTCCCTTCCCAATATTGCTTGTCCTCAAGCAATTTCAAACATGGGTGTTGAAGAACCTGCTTTCTGTATAATTCTTTGAAGTTGCCATTGAATTGCCAAACCTTGAGTCTTTGAGTTTCCATGAATATTTTAGAGAGGAACCACCATGCTTGCTGTTGCACTACTCTTATTAAAATCACTTTATTAAGTGGGGAATCCATCTCCCATGTTGCTTGCTTCCCCAAAAAAAATGAAACCAATGAGACAAAAATTATTCCACGGTCCCATTGCTTGTATTGCACCCCAACAATTAAGAGTGCTCTCCAACCTACACCATTAGATAAGAGGATTCCTGGATCCCATTTTCTTGTATGCATTCTTCCAAACATCATGAGTACCAAATATATATCATCAAAGTACATAACAACATAATGAAAATGTACATCAAGGATATGCTTCATCAAAGAGTCATGAAAGTGCTTATACCTCCAAGCAAGTAGACCACCATTTTCCAAGTGCATACAAGCTTCAAGTGACCAATCAAATCTGCTCCAATGACATAGGTGAGGATCCCATGTCCTATAATGCTGCTCCAAAAGGATGTGATATGCATCAAAATATTCAGCCATGTATTCTTTCATCCAAGAAGTGAATGAAGAATCTCCACTAGAATCTGAACCAAATAATAAGCAGAAAAAACAAGGAGACTTCAAATGACTCAAAGAAGTCTCACCCATACATCCATGAATGTGAGAATCATAAAGATGTAACAAAGTATGTGGCTGCCAACAAAAATGTTCTCCCATCATAAATCTATTCATCCAAGTGTTGGATGAAGTTCCTATAACATCAAATGAACCCAGTGTTGAGCAAGAAAAATCATGAGTATTCAAGTGACTCAAATCCATATCATAGGTGCATCCATGTAGACGTGAATCATCATAAAGTGACAAATTATGCTGCTGCAAATGTGAATAAGAATGTGCTCCAACCATGTCATCATAAAAGTTAAATCTAGGAGTTCCATACTCCTCATGTGGCACCATCAAAAAGAACCCTTTCACCCATACTTCATTGAGATTAATACTGCAAAACATGGAATTGTAGGATGTAGAAGAATGTACTAACTCACCCAAATGATCAAAAAGTTCAGCAGTTTCATCATGGGAAGGATCTATGTGGGTAGTATCATGCAGCTCCTTCAAAAGTGTGAACTCTTTGTCATAGTTTGGTTCCAATGTAGAGGAATCATGCTCTTCTTTAAAAATTGCATAACCTTCATCAAGAGGCAATTCAAATTCCTCTTCCACCACATCAAGTGTTTGGATCTCTTCAAGTTCATCTTCAAACACATCAAGAACATTCAAATTTTCACATTTGTCATGATCCACCATGTCATGAGAATCCTCCAAACAATCTACCATTTGACAATCTGAAACATAGGAGGAAAAACAAGTATCTTGCAACTTTTCAAGAAGTTGCTCATTTTGAATTGTGAGCTTATGAATATCCTCATTATTCTTCAAGTATGCATCATGTAACAATTCATTAAGCTCAAACAAATGGTTTCTATCAAAAAGCAAAGACATGAAATTACCTTTGATGTGGCACATTGCTCTTTGAATCTTCTCCATGTCTTCAAGGAAGGATGTTTCCTCCAGTGAAGTAGCTCTCCAACAAGAATTTGACACCAATGCTTGAGTGTCATGGAGAATGCTGAGGGACTCTTGGATCTTATTTTCATTCATCTTTAATGATCCTTCAAGAAAATGAGGCTCTTGCAAATGAACCTCCTCATCTTCTTCAATTTTGCTTGGACCAACTTCATGAAGCTCAAGTGGTGATGGGGAAGTTGATCTTGGTTCTTCTTCAACTGCTACAAGGTCTTCATTATCATGCTTAATGAAACTTGTACTTGTAGAAACACTTTCAAAAGTGATCTCTATGTCACCAACATAGAGGTGTGAGCACCCATCAGTAGGTACTCCTTCATAGTTTAAGCATCTATCAGTAGATGCTCTTTGGTTCATGTCTAAGCTAGAAGGTGTCTTGAAATGATCTTCCATATTTTCAATAGAATCTTCTTCATACTCTTGTGATGTCTCTTCCTTTTGCTCCTTAAAGCAAGCTGATGCATTTTGCCCCTTGTTTTCCTTAGGATCAATATATTTGGAATCTCTTCTTGAATAAATCTCAAAAGCTCTCCTCAATGAGGACATCATTTCATGCACACATATATGATACTCGCTCCAAGGGTTTTTACAAGAAGGGCATAAACCTTTCTTCACTAACTCCACATCTTCATTTTTGGGCCTATTTTCAAAAACATGTTCAGCATAGTACTCAAAAGACATGGCATTTTGTGTATTTTTGCTAAAAGCAAGATATTCTTGATATTTTTGATATTGTTGGGGCAAGGTTTTATATTTTGCTCTCCATCTTTGGAACTCACTCATAGAATTATCCTTGGTTGGTGTGACACACTCATATTCATCAGATTTAAAGTCATAAGAATAATCTTCATTTCTCTTGAAATTGTAAGAAGTGTTGCATGATGGCACCTCTTCCTCATACCATTCACATTCTGCTTCATATTGCTCATAAGCATCTGCATATTCCTCATAAGAATTGTACTCATAGGATTCATCATAATAGTAAGACATGGCTGCCAATTATTCTTGAATGTATGTACCTAATACACAGGTTCAAGGACCATGCTCTGATACCACTGTAATGTCCCTTGTTAGGAATTTTATTAAAATTGCAATTTTCCACTTTTTTCCTTGGTTCAACCTTTGACTAGTTTCGATCTCTAGGTCCCAAATTTGCCCCAAATGATCCCAAATCTTCTGAGAAGGTATATGAATGATATTATAACATAAATATGTGTTTTAGGGATGCCTTTGTACCTTTAAAATACTTCTACAAATACTCTTTCAATTCTGGCCAATGTAGGGAACTTTACTAGTAATTTGCCTTTGACTAGTATTGGTCTCTATGTCTCGAATTGACTCCAAATGCCTTCAAATCTTCAAGGAAGGTGTATGAATGATATTAAGACTTGAATATGATGTTCAGGGATGATATATGGCCACCAAAATACCTCTGCAAACTCTCTTAAGATTCTGTACCAAGTATGCAATTTTACTAGTAATTTGGGGTTCAAATCCCCCTGGGGTAAGTATTGAAAATGGCTTCCCAAATGCCTCCAAAGCCACTCAAATTTCTGAACAGAGGTAGGGAATGTATTAAGGATGTTATTAAGGTCTCATGTGCACCATTAATTGATTATTATATCTGTTCCAACCCTCTCCCATTCAACTGCAAAAATCACCAATTCGACCCTTGGGGAAATGGCACTATTTCTTCTCCCAGTGCAATTAAACTAAGTAAAAATACTTCAAATGCTCAAGTACAGTACATGAAAATTGTAAAATACATCCATGGCAGTCCATTAATCACAAATTCATCAGAGAATCATCCTTTCATTCGAAATCATCATCAATACATTGGTTCACAACAAGGTAGTGGGGAAATGGCATTGTTCTTCCATTAAAAATGAGATTTATACATTTCTACTTGGAATTTCGACCTGAAACTTTTTGGAGATGAAGAATAGAGTATTTACTTCATATTACAAAAGAAATGGGGCATTAAAAGCTTCCCCAAAGAGTACAATAGCTCACCAAAAATGCCCT
This sequence comes from Larix kaempferi, assembly GCA_027924585.1. Taxonomy (NCBI): domain Eukaryota; kingdom Viridiplantae; phylum Streptophyta; class Pinopsida; order Pinales; family Pinaceae; genus Larix; species Larix kaempferi. The sequence continues at coordinate 3,088,031 of BSBM01001483.1, read as the reverse complement.
CCCTCAAGGATCAAGAATATGCCATCAAAACCGGAAATGGTTGAAGGAGTGAGCTGCAATAGAAGAAACCATGAGCTGCCCTGTAGCTTACACCTGCAAATAAAGACTCCATTAAAGCTCCAAATGAAAGGTCTGAATGGCCTTTCCAATTACCAACTTGGATGGGAATCTTTCACCCTCGAAATTGGCTAAGGCAAGAAACTAGTCATCCACTAGCTCTCCCTCTTCACAAATGCAATTGCAAATTCTACAAATGATCAAAATCTATTCTCATACTTCATTTCTACATTTTATAACCAACATTATCCTTCTAAGGGTCGAAATCCTCTCAATAGATTCAATAGATTTTCATTTAGGAAATATTCCACATTTGCCACTTGTCTCCTAGTTCCAACCTTCCATCTTCTCCCAAATTCGATTTTGAGTCTCTTTGGCTTTTCCAACTCCCAAATTCGCCTTCTTTGACCCTATTTTTGGGGCTGACATGTCATAGTGGTCAGATGTCATAGGTCAGGTCTGCAATTTGTCATAGTTGTCACAGATGCTCCATCATTGGTGTCATAGGGGCTAGGGAATCTAGCCCAAGTGTCCACAAACTTCCACTTTGACTCTTTATCTTCCATGGAGGTTACCAATCCTTCCAAATTCGACCTAAGATGCTCAATGACATGTGTTATGACTTACCAACTCACCCAAGAGTGTTCACATTCCCATTAATTCGAATTTGCAAAAGAGAGATACCATGTATTATGAAAAATCAAGCTAGTGTAGGTCCCACATCCTCCATATGTCTCCAAAACCATTTGTCACTTAGGATTTCTCTTGAATTTATTTATTCACTCTATTTATTAAATACTTGAACCCTTCTAATGTCTAAACATCATTTATTATCCCCCTTATTCCAAATCCCAAAGCTTCCACCCCAAACCTAGGAAACTAGTAATTTTCCTCCTTGGCAATTATTTGACCCTTAACATCAATTTTACAAACTCTAATGAATATGGATAATGTGATTAGGCCATTGTGACCTAATTCCAAATTTGGGACATGACACCATCTCCTTTGCCACTCATGAATATGATCAGAAATGTGAGTCGCGGTGTTTTGACGGAGTGAAGTCAGAAGGTCCGTACCAGTCTCATAGTGAATGGGAAACTGGAAGTGGGTCAAAAATGACATAGCAAGAGAACAGAAATCGAGAAAAGAGTTGGGTGATAATTCGATATACCACTTGGCAGCTGAGCCAGTGAGAGTCCGTTGGAATAACCTAAGACGGATCGAGTTGTCCATCAAGGAGTTGGATGAACACCATAAATGGTATGTCATCACATGATTTTTTGGATCCTCACCAGGTTTGCCATCAAATTTGGGAATGTCATATGGAAGTTTAACTGGAATTGGTGGCCAATTGTATTCGTGGAATATTGGGTCGTTAGTCAGACGAGACAGGTCGGGTAGGTCCAAAGTGGCAAAGAAAGGCAGTTGTTGATTCAACTGCAGGTACGGATAGTACTAATATGGCATGTATGGACCAGTGGGACCTTTCATCGACTGGTTGTAGGGTGTTCGCGGAGGAAACTGCCCATAAGGGGGTGTGTCGCTCGGACCATATGTAGGTCCACCGCCATAATAGGGTGTCCTGTTACCATAAGGGGGGGTCCTTCACCACCGTCGGGAGGGGGTGGGCCTCCTCCAAATGGTGGGGGTCTGCCGCCGCCACCGGGATAAGGTGGACCTCCGCCGGAATAAGGTGGTCCTCCGTCACCTACTCCGGGAGGGGTTGGTGGTGCACTGCCTCTGCTGGAAGGGTGGGGGCCACCACCACCACCACCGGAAGGGTGGGGGCCTCTGCCACCACTGCCATCGGAAGGGTGTGGCCCTCCTTCGCCACCTCCACCGGGAGGGGGTGATCCTCCACTACTACCACCGGAATAAGGTCGTCCTCCACCATGAGGTGGGGTCCGTCGCCGCCGAGGGGGGTGGTGGTTCTCTGCCTCCGCTAAGAGGGGGAGGGCCTCCGCCTCCGCCGTCGGGAGTGGTTGGGCCTTGGTTTCCAGAATGAGGTGGTCCTCTGCCAGAAAGTAGAGATCCAGCGCCTCCAGGATTATATGGGGCCCCACCGCCTCCAGAGGGAGGTGGAGGGGGAGCAAATGGGGGTGGTGGTGCTTGAGGGACAGTTTGTGGGGGTCCATGTTGTAAAACATTTTGGTGTCCCCATAGAGTCTATGGATTTACAGGATAAGGTATCCTATAGAGTGCATTTCCGGGATTGAATTGTCCCGACACAAGGTTAAGATAACCTGGATATGCTTGACTCCATGGTGGTTGAGTGGAATGGGAAGGTCCCCCAACATGAGATAATCCCATGGTGAATGCTCTAGCGGGTAAGGAAGTTCCATCGGAATGACTGATAGGAATTCCTCCTCCAGTATTATGGTGAGGAGATGGGGGTTTCCCCCCAGTAACAACGTGCTGACCACTAATCAATGTTTTACCCAACATATGTTGTTGATTATCTACTGCGAGATTAACATTACTTGTAAGGAAAGTAGGGGGTAAAGAGTATCCTCCCCGCGAGTTTTGGGGTGGGGGAGGAGTGGGTAATGTTCTCGTAGTAGTAAGAAGAGTGTTGGACTATTGTCCTTCCACAGGTTGAGTCATTTGTGGTATAGAACTGGTCTCTTGTCCAAGGGGTGTACTTGCAGGAAGTGAGGGTTGACCAAGTTCATAAGTGGTCATGTTGTGGATGGATGGTTCCGGTGAATCATAAGATAAAGAACGAATCGGGACTTGTTGATACGCAGGTAACTCCGGGTCTTGAACCCTTCGTAAAAGACTTTGTCTTCGAAATTCCTCGCCCATGGCACCTAATCTGTACAGGCAGTTACAGAAGGGTGCCAGAAGTTCTTCAGGAGTAGCCCAACTGGGTGGGGATGAAATGGAAAAATGAGCCACTTGTTGACCTAGAGATGTTTCCGAAAAGGGTGCAGCTAGACCAAACGCAGCTGATACAGGGTCGTCCTAGGAGGGATTTAACCATTCCAGTGATCCAGGCTCTCTCGGTGAAACGGGAGGGAGAGGTACGTCTTGTGAAGTGGAAGTTTTTACCTCTTCACCACTTGAGGGGTTGGAGGTGGGCGAGTCTAGAGGGAACATGTGTGCTCCAATATTCAAAGTAGGGTTTTCTACTTCAGGTGACATGACCGTGACGTGTGGGTCCATTCTTACCCTCGAAATTACCTCCTGGTTAAGGGGATATTCGGATGGTAAGTTTAAAGTCCTGCAAGACCTTCTCCAAGGAAATTCAGCCAGAGTGACTGAACCAATTTCTCCTAGGTGTAATCTAAACAAAAGAAAAGTAGTCCAGAAAAACCTACACAAGCTAAGGCTGCAAGCAAACTTATGTGATAGGTGTGGATTCAAAAGTATGCAACCTCACAGGATTGTTAAGGATTCGCAACTCTCTATATACCGCAGGTCCAACAGTAAAACGTGACAAGTAGGATTGGGACCATACCCTTGCCTGAATACCCGACTACCTGGATGGCACGTGCATAGTAATCTCCCCGAGTGTTGTTCTCGATGTATTGCTCTGCCAAGACGGCCAAATGGTTAGCTCAGTTGGTTTCAAGAATCCTAAGAGTGTCTCCCAATATACGCAAGGTACGTGGGAGCTCAAATCCGTGTTGGTGTTGTCTAATGCACAATCGTACGGCACAAGCACTTCCGATATACTACCAAGTACGTGAAACACCTTTCGATATACGCCAAGGACGTGAAGTGCCTTTCGATATACCCTAAGGTACGTGAAAGAACCTTCGATATACTGGTTGGTACGTGAAAGAGCTTCGATATACCAGTTGGTACATGGAAGACTTATAGTACCCTAGGGATGTAGTGCAGGAAAATAATGACAGCTGCCATGTTTTAAGACGTTGGAACACGTCTCTAACTTAACACATAAGTTACTAAATATTTTAACCTAGTTCTACCGTTAATTTTATCTGGACAGTTAGGTGAATGCATGAGGTGAGTACATAAATGTAAACATAATGCAAGCGCTAACTACATGAAGAAATGCACTTTTCCTTTTGATGAGATCTATGTACGGGAAGGAGAAATATTTTTCCAAGTGGTTTTACCAAAACAACAACTTCCAACAAAATCCCAAATCTACCAAATTTTACAATGAAAGTACTCTTTTCGTTTTTTCAAGCAAAACATGAAAATCAACAACACATCAAATCCAAATCAAAGTATTTTCTTTTTGTCTTTTTCAATTTAGAATGAACCTAAAGATGACGAAAAAGAGATAATTTCTATCTAGAGCACACTAGCTTTTCAAATTTCACTATGGCAACCTAAAAGCATGAAAATCAAAAGCGCATGTAACTTTTTTAGGCACGGAATCACTTTTTGCGAAAATTTGACTACACCTGGATTTTTCAAGAAAATGAATGGCTCATAGTTCGAGAAAAATACAAATGATTGACTCTTTTCAAACTTCCAAAAGATTTATGAATGATAGATTCCAACGCACAAAACAATTTCTACAACAATTCTCAAACACACTTGAAAATGGTAAAAATGAAGCACTTTTAATTTTTCCAATAATATGTCGATACCAAAATAACAATAATGCTTTTAAGTGTAAATGGATAAAAAGAAAAAACTACTTGCAGCACTCTAATTACTTAGAAATTCTAAAGAAAATGACAAGCACTCCAATCAGCTGAAAAACACTCAAGACACTCAAAAAACAACCAGATGCAAGCAAAACTAAATGGTATGCACAGTAAGAGGTCTGGAATCAGATCCAATGCAAAGACTAAATCAGGTGAGGAGAGGAGGGAATGCAAGGTTAAGTGGATAAAGGTGGGGGGGACTAAAGTGTCCACCACTACCAAGTCTCAAACTTGTCCAAAATGGAACCCAAAACCAATCCAAACACTACCAATGCAAAATCAAAAGATCTCTGACTGGAAAGTGCAGCACATAGAAGGTCTACAAATCAAACCAAACTCAAAAGTTGGTGAGGAGATAACCCAAGCACGAGGCTTGACTGCTTGCCACAGCCTGTGGTCAGGCTCAGAGCACCTGTCGTAGGTGGAAAACAGGTGGTTTGCGCCGATGGCGCAAGATGTAAATCTGAGTTGAGCGCCAATGGCGCAGGTTGCAAAGCAGCAGATTGCACCCGGGAGAGGACATTGCTCTAGCTATACTACCCAGGTGCGCCAGGTGAAATCCCAATGCAAGGATGGAAATATCTCCAAAAATGAGCAACTAAAAGGTTTGATGATCATACATACAGAATCAAAGGAGTTTAACATACTCTTTAAAGAGATGATCTGGTGGCGAAAGAGTCTCAGGAGGCAAATGAAACGGCTCACAAAGAAATCAGAGAAAATGACTTTCAAACTGAAAACTTAAAACAATGCACGTATTCCCCAGTATGGTCGCCAAATTTGTTACCGGACAATCTACCGAAAGCGGACTTAAGGCATGATATCCTTAGTTCAATGTGAATCTAAAACAAATCGGACAGAATACAAATATACCCTCCTAAATCAAATTAGAAATTAAGAGACATGAACATCTCACCTTTCAGATCTATAGATCTCTTTATCCCTCGTCGCTCCAAGCTCCTCGATCGTCAGATCCAAATCTGTAACACCTGTCAGAACATGCAAGAGACAAACAAGCAATAATAGCACATCTACACAATAATTGATCTAAGTAAACAGTTAAGGAAGTAAACTATAAATATCAATGAACAACAAGACATTTATGGAAAGAGTTTTGTATTACTGTACAAAAAGTGGGAATACATAGAAGAGTGAGGATTACAACCAAGCCCTAACGTTGCAATCTTCCTCCAGCAATCCAATCCAATTCCTCCAAGGAGAAATGGGTGCCTCCAATGGATGAATGATGATCTCCTAAGCTTATTCCACCAGCATATGGATGCTATAGCCTTCCTCTCTTTGGAATGGAGAAGAGCTTCATATATTGTGATGAACCTGCAATAATTAATTAATGCAAATACACAAGATATCATAAATAATAGAACTCAGAATCACTTTTATATTGATCGCAGGCCACTTCGAGGGGGCAACCTCCTTTGAGCAAGCTCAATACAATTAACTTCACGGTGCCTTCAATGACCTCAACACACACTTATATACTAAGTCTATGCCCAATACTATGAGTCAAAACCATGGGACATATAATACTACGGGACGACTTACAAAGCATATGCGTCCAATACTGTGGGTCAATACTATGGGCTAATATAAACTACGGATCAACAAATACTACGGGACGACTTACAAAGCATATGCATCCAACAACAATATACTAACATAGTAAAGAGAAGGGTTGACATAGGTTCCTAACATCCCCTCTCCCTTAGAAAAAGCTTTGGTTGGAGAAATTGCTGCAGAATCTGAAGGAGTGGTTCCCCGGTAGCATCCTTGGGTTGCATTTCGGGCCAATGACGCCTTTAGAGTGTCAAGGAGGATTGCTTGGAAGGCTATAGATGAAGAAGAACCCTGTCAGCTACGTGGAAAATGCGCTTAGAACAGTGCTGATCGGCTTGTTGTTTTAGGCGAATTCTGGCCATGTGAAGATTGTCCTGCAGAATGAGAAGAATCTAATCGCGGTTTCGAAGAACCGAGTCAATTTCCTGAACTGGGGAGCTGCTAAGGGTGTATGGAAGAAGAACTGGCTGTGTTTTTCCATAGACTGCTTCATATGGTGTCCTTTGAGATGTGGTATTGTACCACGACAGCGCTGCTTGGAAATCCATAGAAATAGTTGGCCAAAGCTATGTAGGGATGGGCAAGGGTTTGAGCAATCCCGAAAGGAGTGTCGTTTCACCCTTGTTGACTTGGAAAGTATCATCGTCAGCCACCATCTGTTGAATTGTCATTTTTAGTCCCTGGCAAAAGAAGTTACAATGTTCCCGGTCATACATTTTGCAGAACCCAGAGTTCCCTGTTGATGAAGAAGCATGGAGTTCATAGAAGAGATAGCCCTGTTGAACATATTGCAACCAATTTGGAACAAGCAGAGAAGGAGATGTAAGAGAAACTAGGTCATCAATTGTGCGAGAAGGAGCATCTTCCACCATATTGTCTTTACCCTTCTTGTAAGTGATCACATAGGGATAACCCATGAGTTGGATAACCCATTTCAGGTGTGTTGGAGAGGAGACCCATTGTTCCAGAAAATTTCCAGACTCTGGAGATCAGTCTTGATGCAGAAATAATTCCCTAATAGGTATGGCTGCTGTTGGCTTGGTTTTGCAACCAAGCTTTGTGCAATGGTGCACCTGCTAACTAGTAGCAGCAGTCTCAATAAAAGTAAATAACAAACTACTTTAAACTAAATTAATCATGGATCTATGTGAAATAGATAAGCAAACAATGGAAATATACCGAAAGCAAAACAATTGACAATATGTAAAAAATGATTTTGTATTAAGAATAGGGGCAAGCAAGTGCTTGCAATGGTGATACCTCCAAGTGGTGAAGATTGTTGAGTAGCTCCAAGGGTGAGCAGCTCCAATGTCCAAGAGGTCTCTCCTTCTCCAATGCTTCCTGGTTTGTGCAAAGCTCAAAAAGGTGGGCAAGGCTCAAAAGGGATTTTGGCAGCATGAGGATAGGATGATGGATGGATGGAAAATGAGGAGCCCCTACCACCTTTTTATAGTTTTTGGTGGTGGGGAATACCATTATGGTTTTGAGGAAACCAATGGTATTGACCAACATGATTTAGGTACTTTTTTCCTCCTTTTTTCCTTTTTTGAATATTTTTCATATTTTTATTCCCTTTTTAATATTTTGGGGAATTCTAGACCCTTTTTTAGGGTTTTTTTTTTACTTTTTGAGGAAAAATATTCATTTTTAGTGGAAAAAGGGGTGTATTAAGGTCTTTTGGTGACCTTTTGGTGGCTTTAGAGGCTCAAATGATGGAAAAGTGGACAAATGGGTCATGTGAAATAAGGAAATGAGCTAGTGAGCACTTTTTGGGTGTTAACAATGCATGAAGACAGCCTTTGTTAATTGATACTATTAGAGAGGTTATCTTTCCACAAGTAGTTGAGGGTTAGATTGATTCTTTCACAACAATCATACTATCAGCTGAATATGGGAGACAACCTTCAAGGATAGCATTAGAGTTATTATAAGGTACTCACATAGTTCAAATTTCTTCTTAGGGTTTGTTACTAGATGTAAGGAACTATGAGTAAGAAGAATTCTACCACATTCAAAATGTAAGGACTAAAACATATATGTAATTACTCATTTTGAGTTTTGGTATAGTAAAACTCAAAGAAAATATAATCAAAGTATTTTTATTTTGTTTCAATTCATGAGGAATGTAAGCATGTAAATACTTGTTTTCTTCTAGATTTTAAATAGTATAATAAGAGGATATATTTATTCTGATATTAGATTCTATGTATTATTTTTGTTTTAAAAGGGAAATAGAGGAAAAGTATATCGATTGTAAATGTATAAGCAAGATGTGCTTCCACCAAGATTGTGGGTTAATAATCTTGAGGAAATTTCTATTTGCCTTTTACACAGTAGTACGCACATATATACATATGAATTATTTCCAAAATTTTGACAAGTATTTCTTTCTACATTTACTATTTAACGTGCATACTATAGTATAAATTTCATATAGAATAATCAACAAAATGAACTCAATCATTTAATATGAAATTCATAATAGGAATTAACAACAATAAGTAAAGTAGGCTTATATGTTTCTAGAATCAAGTTCTCCAAGAAACTAAATTGGGCAACTCCACGAACTACCCAAACATAGGTTGTCTAAAGACACTTAACCTTTCTATCTTAGAAGCCACCCCTGAGCCAAACCATGATACCATGAAGGAGAAGTAGGACTCAAGGTTTTTCTATTTCTCTCAGGTATAGTTACCATATAGAACTCAAATCATTTCAATTCCACTTAAACAAGATAACACTCTTAGTGTTTGCCATACCTAACACATCCAATGGTCATACAAGTGTGCATGCCCCACCTAACACATACAATGTGCATAACAGTGTGGATAAGGAGTCTCGGTATCCTTATTTATGTTTGTTAAGATTCATCTTTTACAAATCCATAGGATTGAAATAGATAGGTACTCGTAATCCATGCCTCATACAACATTTCTTAGTACTCTTCAATATGATCAAAGAGAGTGTTATATTATAGTAATTCAGGTTGAACTTGAATAGTTCTCGTAGCAACTCTACTACATAAATAAAATAACCAGTTCAAAAAGAAAAAGGAAGCATCTTCCTCTTTGGTTTCTAGTTTCTTACTCACAATCTCCCACCATTCATTCACTTAACAACTATTAATTGACAACTTCCCTTTTCAGCAACTCATAGTTAATCATTTAACTCAATAATTGTTACCCCTCTCCCTTTAATCATTCGAATAACCCTTTGAATTTGGGTATGAAGAGCATTCTAATTGGACTCTTTGTTCCTAAATAATAGGAGGACACTGCTTAGCTAATTTTTTGGGTAATGGCTATATTGTAGGAAATAGGTTTTGACCACTTCTTCATTTATGGAAAGGGGGTACAAGTGGTTGGCAATTGGACTTCTAGAACCTGCACTATCTTTCCCTCTCATGCTATCATGGTTTCTCTTATGTCGGCCTTGCCCAATCGGTCTTGGGTGCCTTTTATTAAAATATGTTTGAAATATATTTACAATCACACCGTTAGTATAATAATGACTCGTGGTCCCTCATTTCCAATTTCATGTAAATTTATTAATCAAATAAATTAACAAAATAATTCAAAATAATATTTAATTCTAAGGGAAAATATCCTGGGATATTACATCCCCTCCCCCCTAAAGTAATATTGTCCTCGATGTTCCTTCACTTCAATAGTCTTCAGGTTTGAAATAGAATGGATATGACTCTCTCATAGCATCCTCCGTCTCACATGTGACTTCATCTAGTTCCAAATGTTTCCATTGTCCCTTTACCTGAGCGATGGCTCGATTACATAACAATGTTTCTATGTTGTCTAAATATTATGCATTAGGGGTTCTAGATGGAACTCTCCCTCAGGTTCAACCTAAATCAAATCCCAATCAATTACATGATTAGGTTTGTGAACATACTTTTTAAGTAATGAAACATAGAATACATTATGGATTTTGATGTTATCTGGCAATGCAAGTTGACAGGCAAATGGTCCTGTTCCAAATAAGATATTAGATGGTCCATGGTATCTAGGAGAAATCTTAGCACACTTCCCAAGTTTTAGTGAACTTCTTTTTTGTTTCACTTTTAGATATACATGTTCCCCAACCTTGAATCCTTTATGTAGTCTTTTTAGGTCTGCATGACCTTTTTTATGTCTTGAGTTGTCTTTAAATTATGCTTCATGTTCTATTTCTCTAAGCATATTAGAACCAAGCATAAACCTATTCATAGGGTTGTCCCAATTGATAGGAGTATTACATCTTCTACCATAGATCATGTCAAATGGAATCATCTTTGAATATGCTTGACAACTATTATTATATGGAAATTCTACTAAGTGTAGATAATCTTCCCACTGAGTTGATTTTTCCATTACATACATGCGAATCATGTCTTCCAAGATTTGATTTTTTCGTTTTGTTTGCCCATATGCTTGTGGATTATAAGTAGTGTTGAAACTTAACTATGTGTCTAACCCTTCAAATAATCATTTCCAAAAATTAGATGTAAATTTTGAATATCTGTCTAAAATGATAGTTTTAGGTACGCCATGCAATCTAAACACTTCTTTCATAAATATCTTCACAACATTTATTTCTTTAAAAGTAGATTTGATGGGAATGAAATGAGCATATTTGCTTAACTTATCCACTACAACCATGATTACATCATTATGTTTTCTATTTATACGCAAACCTATAATAAAATCCATAGAAATAACCTCCAACTTTCATTCAAGAATTGGAAAGGTTGTAATAGTCATGCACAATGTGGGTGCTCATCTTTAATTTGCCGACATTCGAGACATCTTACAATATATTTAGCAGTGTCTCTTCTCATTCTAGGCCAATGATATCATTTCCTTGTTGCAATGATCATTTTCCAATAACCAAGATGTCCTTAATAGAGTTTTTTGTGTAGCTCAAACATAATCAGTATCTTCGAATATGTGTACAATTTACCTTTGTACATTAATAATTCATCTTCAATCATTTGATAATCTTCATATCTGTGTTCAGATATTTTTTCTATATATTTGTCCTTATTTGTTAATATAATTCATCATTAATGGGATCCCTTTTTACCTTGCCCTTCAAATCACATTCACAAATACTAGCAGTAGTCATATGAATCAGGCACATACTCCTACTTAGTGCATCAACAACCCTATTATCTTTTCCTTTACATGTTTGATCTCAAAATCATACTAACTAAGGAAATCCAACCATCTAGCTTGTCTAGCATTTAATTTTGTTGATCAAATAAATATTTTAACCTAATATTTTTAGTTAATAGTAAAAATCTTCTACCCGATAAATAATGTCTCCATAATTTCAATGCATGAATTATAGCATCAAGTTCTAAGTCGTGGGTAGCATAGTTTCTCTCATTTTCTTTTAGTTTTCAAGATTCATAGTATAGCATACTACATGAATGTTTGTTATGATCCAAATCCCTATGATATCATAAATAACAAAGTACACAACGTTGTAAATGTGGAGCACAACTCCAATATATATAAGAGATATGAGTTACGTAATAACTTCTTAAAGAGTGTGAGATGCTTCTCCAAATGCCCCAAGACATTCATATAATCAGTTCACATGTTCCCTCAACAATGAATACATTAACTCTATATATACATATTCGCTCATTGCACTTAAGGCCCCTTCATTAGGTTGACCACTATTACATATTCATTTACTTCTTTACATATACATTTAACCCCAAATGTGACCCCATTGGGGCCATATCATATACATTTTACCCTATAAATTCCACACCTTGGTTCATATCATAGTACCCTCCTTCGAAAAGATTTATCCTCAAAGATTTGCAGTTAATGACTTTACATGTGATGAAACCAAGTACTAGCATTTCCTTATATTATTGTTTTGTTTTTTCCTTTGATGATGATCCATCCATCCAAATTTGATTATTTTCTATCGTAATCCTTGATAGTTGGTTGTTGCATAATTTTGGTTCCATGTGTTGTGATTGTGAGTTCTCCAATTTGTTGTATTTTCTTGTACAATGATGTAAACACGTAGCACAACTCCAATATAGATAAGATATATGAATTATGCAATAACTCCTTAAAGAATAGAAGACCCTTCTCCAAATACCCAATATATTCATATAATCATTTCACATGTTCCCTTAAAAATGACTACATTACATCTATATATACTTATTCACTCATTACACATGAGGCCCCTTTATTAGGCCGACCACTATTACATATGCATTTACTTACTTACACATACATTTAGCCCATATATTCCCTCCTTGGGGTCATATCATATACATTTAACCTCATATATCATTTTTTAGATGCATCTATGTAGACTACAAAGTCTCTATATGGGTCTGCAATCTTCAAAACAGGTGCAGTAGAAAGGAGATTTTTTAATTGTTGAAAACTTTCTTCACACTTTTCTGAGCAAATAAAATTTGTTGCTTTCTTTTATAGGGAAGTTAAGGGATAGACTAGCTTTGAAAATCCTTCTATAAATCTTCTATAGTAACATGCAAGGCCCACAAAGGATCGTATATCGGTTACATTTTTAGAAGTAGGCCAACTCGTGATAGCTTTTATTTTTATCAGGATCCATTGCTAATCCTTCTTCTCTAATAATATGTCCCAAGTACTGAGTTTTCTTCTAATAAAAGTTGCACTTGCTAAACTTGGCATATAATTGATATTCCCTTAATATTTGCAATACTATTATAATATTTTCTTTGTGCTCTTTTTCATTTTTTTAATAGATGAGTATATCATCAATAAAGACAAGTGTGAATTTATCCAAATATTTATTGAATATGATGTTCATAAGACACATAAAGGTAGTTGATGCATTAGTAATATGAAAGGTATAACCACAAATTCATAATGACCATATCTTGTCCTAAATGTTGTCTTTTGTATGTCTTCATCTTTAATCCTCACTTGATGATATCTCGATTTTAAATAGTTTTAGAGAACACTTTTTCCCATCTTACTTGGTTAAACAATCATATATTCTAGGCAAAGGGTATTTGTTCTTTATGGTCACCTCAGTTAGTCGTTTTTAATATATGCGTAATCTTAAGGTTCCATCCTTCTTTTTCACAAAAAGAACTAGTGCTCCGCAAGGGAATACACTTGGTCTAATATAATTATTTTCCAACAATTCCTGTAATTACATTTTTAATCCATCAATTATGTGGTACTCATTCTATAAGGTGCTTTGGATATAGGTGCAGCTCCACGCACAAGATCTATTGTAAGTCATTCTCTCCTTTAAGAGGTAAATGTAGTATTTCTTCCGGAAATACATATTTGAACTCTTGAGGTACCATAAAGTCTTGAAGCTTTGGTTTACTATCCTCCAGTGTTTCTAATATGTGGGATACATATAATTTACACCCTTTTCTAGCACATTTATTTAACTACAAGGATGAAAGTTGTCGTGTAGAGATAGCCTTGGGAATACATGTTATTGTCCTAGGTTACCATCTTCATATGTGCAGGCAAAAGTCGTATTGAAGTAATCTAATATTACTTTATGTGTTTGTTACCAATCCATTCCTATTAATACATCATAAGAACCTAATGATAAAATGTTTTAAGTATTCTACAGTAGACATCCCATTTATTTCTAGTTGGCACCTTTCTATTAATTTAGTTATTTTCCTCTTGGTTCCTATAGCTAATTGGAGTAGCCAAGATTTCTTATGTTTACTTTTATGAAGAATGCATGTTTCAACAATTATTAGGGAAAGGTAACTCTGACTGAAATTGGGATCAATCAAAACATAAACAAATTGCTTAGCATTCTTACCTCCAACTTCAACCATAGATGATTCTTGGTTAGTTTGTTGATCCTCCAAGGTAGCATAGATCATAGGGATACTTCTTGCTACATCAATGGTTGTTGTGGCTTCTTGTACATTGTGAACAATCCTATAATTTTCATGTTTACGAGGACAATTCCTCAATAAGTGTGCTTTACCACAACCCCAACACTTCAAAGGTCCTTGGTAGGATTCATTTGGTTGCCTTCCCACAAATCCAATAGGTTTATTTCCACTTTGAGGTGGAAGCTTTTGCTGAAAATTACTTTTCCCAAAATTATTAGTTTGAAATCTTCTTGACTGGTTTCTATACTATGGAGGTTTAAATCCTTTCTTCCTTTGCTATTTTTTTTTCCTTTTCTTACCAACCTTTAGGAATGTCTACTCTATGCTTGTATTGATCATAACAATATTAGTTTTTCTTATTGTTTCATCCAAGGTTTTTAGTTCATCAAACTCAATCATATCTTTGTAAAATTGAGGTAAACTGCTTAAGAAACATTGTTTCTTCATGTTCTTATCTTTAATGTATGGGAAATACCTTAACAATTCCACAAATTTATTGGCTAAGTCATCTATAACCATCTATACTAGTTTTAATTTATGAAATTACTTGGTTTTTCCATCATTGTATCTCTCGGAAATGTACTTATCTTTAAAGAATTTCTTAAATTGTTCCAATTAATCTTCTTTTCACTAACTTGCTTGACTAACTTAAGTTAGTTCCACCATATGGATGCTTTTCCATTCAATTTATAAATTTCCATTATGGCCTTCATGTTACTATAATAATCATAAAGTTAAAAATATTTGTTCAATCCCAGCAACCATGGTTTAGCTTCTTCTCATGTCTTCACCTCACCATCAAAGGTAGGTAGTTTATTCTTCATAAATTCTCCTTTCAAATAATCTCTAAATATATCTTCTTCCTCTTCTTATGAGATGAAATCTTAAAACCGCCACTTACTAAATTTTCTAAAGAAGTTATATCATCACTTGAAGATTTAGTAGAAGTATTTGTTCCATCAATAGAACTTGATTTTTAATCTATGTGAGACTTTTCTTAAAAGGACTCCTACCAACATTGCTTGAAGTTTGTCATTAGTGTTTCTAATTCTTAATCTCATTCAAATTCTATAAAAAGATAGCATTCATCTCTTGTTGCACTTCTTGAGTTATAACCAATTTATCATTATCAGCTTTGAAGCTCTATAGTTTTGTAAGCAAACTTCTCATTGACTCAATCATATATGATGGAGTTTCTAGGACTCTTCTTTTATTTGATTATATTTCCATCCCAACATCTAGTTGATTCACAGCTACTTGAGGGCTTGAGGGCTTGGAATATCTTCCATAGCAATGATAACTTATATAAACTTTTAATGTTTTCTTCAGTAAGTTGGTAAAATTTACATGTTTTCTTTCTCTCTATATATATAAAAATATGGTTTTTTAGTTAACTAGTATTTCAAGACATTGCTTATTTCATCTTGAGAGCGTCGTAGTATTATACTCTAATACCAATCTATAATGTACCATATTTAGATACCATTTTTCTTTTTTATTTATTATAGAAGAAGTAGCAGTTATTCGTAACATACATGAATAAACTCTTTATTTGATTTTCCTAGCATAAAAAACTTTGACTAACAAACATGTCGAATAGTTTTATCATAGTTATTAATAAATGCACAACAATATTTAACTTGCACTTATTATGCATCGTTTTCTTTCCAAGTCAATGACAAACTAAGTTTAATAATATGAATGGTTCTATATGCTTCTAATTTTATTCTATCTCATAGATGCAACGTTCTTTTAGTTATTAAGAATTGTAGGCATGCACAGGCTTGGCTACATGCCAAGGATTCCAAGTTAAAAATCTGGTTTAATTGTTTAATAATAACTAAGGCATATTTATTAGCTTGTCATCATTGTAAGTATATTTATTCTAATATGGGATATATATAATTAAATAACCTTGGTCAATTTTCATTATCATTTAACATATGTCGATGATCCCACCATACAAGCCAACCAAATACAAAGTATCACTCCACGGTTTTAAAACTCCATGTTATGTTAAACTTATTGTTTGATGTTCCAATGGCGGCATGGTATATAGAATTGATGTTTATGGATTGACTTCGGGATACTAAACCATGATTTGGTTAAAAACTATTCTTCCTCTTAAATGTATTATGTGTTAACTCATGATAAATTATCACTTGGTTTATCACTGCCCTTCGTTCCTTTCACATTTAAATGGAGGTTGGCATATGATTTAACGTACTAACAATTTCACTTGCGTTGAGATCCATAGGTGGTATTTATGTATGAGGAGTTCATTGCATACAACTTGTCTTGGATTTGGTAGTGGTAGTTCATGAGTATATCAACAAATTCATTAATTCCTCTAATGGTTTGTTTGTCTGAATTTTTAAGAAATGAGGGTAATGAGGGTTTACGAAGGGGTTTTAGGACTAAGCCATGATTTGGCTAGGCATCATGAGGCTGCAACATAAATATCATTTCTTGCATTTGTTAAGAACACTTGCAACAAAGTTTCATAGCCATGTGGTATTATAGAAGCAATAATATGCATACTTGGTTGATGTTCGGGATTCTTGGTATATTGGGTTTGTTGTATTAGTTGTAAGATTTGGCCATGCCTTTGGTAGAAGTGCTAGCATTCTTATGAATTATCACTCAGATTTATAGATGTTTTGCTTGAATCTTATTCAATGATTCTAGCATTTTATCTGAATAAAGAGAATACAATGTTGAACCAATTGTTGTGGCTCTTGAGGTTATCATTTATATACATCTACAACAGTCCAAGGGTCTTCTAGCCCACATTTGGGTTTCAAACCAAAAGTTTACGCAGGTAACTAACAACTCTTCATTGAGTAATTTAAGTTATGCTAAAATAATCGTTATTAGATGTGATATAGAATAGTTTTAACACTTATTATCCACATTGGGAAGGGTTTCTTTGGTTGTTTAATCGTCAATCTATACTAGGTATGAACATTTATTTAATTCCAGAGTTTGTACTCAAATAGTCTTTGTTTGAATGGGTCGTTTATGTCATAGGAATATAAAAGTTTCATACTCATTGTGTGTTTGGCACTTGTAAGGTTTTAGGCATTCTACCATAGGTCAAAGGGATTATATGCAATGCATGTAGACCTCTTTTAGTCTATACCATTAGAGAGTTTATCCTTCACAGAAAGTTGAGCATTTGATTTCTTCTTTCGCGACAAACATACTATGATTTGAGTATGGGATAAAACCTTCAAGGCTAGAAACAGAGTTCTTATAAGGTACTCATGTAGTTCAAATTTATTCTTAGGGTCTATTTCTAGATGTAAAGAACTATCAATAAGAAGATTTCTACCCTATCTGAATGTAAGGACTATAACATAGATGTAATTACTAATTTTGAGTTTTGGGTATATATACATGAAGGAAAATATAATAAAAGTATTTTTATTCTATTTCAATTCGTGAGGAATGTAAGCATGCAAATACTTGTTTTGTAACAGATTTTAAATAGAATAATAGAGCATATAATTATTATGAGATTTGGTTCATGTAATATTTTTGTTTTAAAAGAGGAATACATGAAAAGTATATACATTGTAAATCTATAAACAAGATGTGCTTCGACTAAGATTCTGGGTTGATAATCTTGAGGGAAATTATATTTGTCTTTCACACACACACACACACACGAGTTTATTTCTAGAATTTTAACAAGTAATTATTTCTACGTTTACTATGTCACATGCATACTATAGTATAAATTTCATATAGAATAATCACAAAAATGAACTCAATCATTTAATATAAAATTCATAATAGGAATTAACATCAATGAGTAAGGTAGGCTTATCTATTTCTATAATCAATTTTCTCGAAACTTACTTGGGAGGGTCCACAAAATACCTAACCATAGGTTGTTTGAAGACACTTAACCTTTATGCCTTAGAATCCAATCGCTTTCCAAACCATGATACCACTAGGGAGAAGTAGGACTCAAGGTTTTTTAGTTTCTCTCGGGTATTATAATCCTATAGAACTCAAATCATTTCAATTATACTTATACAAGATAACATTCTCATTCTTTGCCACACTTAACACATTTAATGCTCATAACAATGTGCATATCCCACCTGACACATATAATGTTCATAAAAGTGTGCATAAAGAGTCTTGGTATCCTTGTTTGTGTCTATCAAGATATCGTGTTTTACCAATCCATGAGAGTGAACTAGATAGGTACTGACTATCCACGCATCATACAACACTTCTTAGTTTTGTTTAGTATGATAAGAGAGAGTCCTATATTATTGTCAATCAAATTGAACTTGAACAATCCTTGTAGCAACTCTACTACATAAATAACATAACTAGTCTACAAATAAAAAGGAATCATCTTCCTCTTTGGTTTATGGTTTCTTACTCACAATCACCCACCATTCATTCACTTAAAAATTGTTTATATCCAACTTCCCCTTTCAACAGCTCACGGTTAATCATTTAACCCAACGATACAATTCCCCCTCTCCTTTCACTCATTGGCATCCCCTTTTCAATATGGGTATGAAGAGTGGTCTAATTGGACTCTGTGTTCCTAAATAATAGGAGGATGCCACATAACTAAATATTTGGATAATGACTATATTGTGGGAAACATATTTTGACCACTTATTTATTTATGGAGAGAGGATACAACTAGTCAACATTTTGACTTCTTGAACCTACACTACTTTCCCCTCTCATGATCAAGATTTCTCTTATGTCGACCCTATATACTTCACCTTGGATGCCTTTCATTAAAATATGTTTGAAATATATTTACAACCACACCATTATTATAATAGCGTCTCATGGTATTCATTTCTAATTTCATGTAAATGTTTTAATCAAAGCAATTAACAAACTAATTCAAAATAACATTTAATTCTAAGGGGTGATATCCTAGGATATTACAGTTATTGGTGCATCTTGATATTAAAACACATTGTGGTTGGCAATTTTTGTAATTACAAAGTGCACCACTAACATATGTTGAATTGTTTTTGCTTTTCCAGTGTATTTACAACATTAAGAAGCATCTTGCTAGTGCTTCATTGTATTACAAAGCGCACTGAAAGATGTATTTTTAAATTTTACATTTGTTCGGTCTAGATTTTGTTACGATAAGTGCCATTAACAGTGCTTATATTTATTAAACAACACATCAGTTAACTAACTCCAAAGTGCCATTAACAGTGCTTATATTTATTAAACAACACATCAGTTAACTAACTCCAAAGTCAATATTGTGCATTGGTGGGTCTTTTTAATATTTTAACTTTATAGATGTGTTTTTCTTTATACTAAGCACGAATCAAGGTGATTGGTAACGATAAAGGATTCACCATCTAACCAATTGTTTAACTATTAACTGTGCTTTACCAATGCAGTGTCAATACATAGATGGATCGTTATAGGTGCTTAGAATGTTTCTTAAGTGCAATGGTGCACATATTGATATACATTGAAAGCACCGTCATTGATGCTTTTAAATATTTAAACCGCACCATTTGCGATACAGGTATTTGGCATCATAATACACCATTAATGAAGTTTTCTATAATAAAATAGAGAGAACGATCTTTGGTGCGAGCTGAACTACTCGAACTCACGACACATAATTAAAAAAAATTGAAAAATAGGCAAATTATCTACAAAATTTCCAATTTTAATCAGCTAAAATTTTAAATAAGTAGATAAAAAAAAAATTACATGGTGTCTTTCAGGGTCAAGAGGCATTTACCATGTATACCAGAAATGAGTTTTCCAACAGTTTTGAACAATTAGAAAACTTGTTTAATCAACCAATGAAGTGAAGGGCAAGGAGTGTGATAAGTAAGTAGTATTGAAGATAGTGTTGTTGTACAATAATATCCCATATCGATGCTCTATATTCTAAAAAAATAAAATGAAAAAATAAAATTGAGGTATTTTTTATTATTATTTTACCCTACTATGGTGCACTTTATGTTATGTCGCAGCGATGCACATTATTCCCTTTAGCACACCACTAATTGGCACATTGGGAATTCAAGCGGTGCACAACTAATTAAAATGCACTAGTGTGTTTTATGAATATTACTGCATCAGGAAGTTTGTGGAGATTTTTAAAAATACCAAATTATCATTTTTTTCCATTCATGAACATATCGGTGATCAAAATATTTTAATGCACATTGGTTCATTTACATATTTAACACGCAATGTTCAAGTTTTAAAGAGCATTAAAATTTAAAAACTTTTATTAACTATTTTATTCTGCCTCGATGCTTCATTTACTATTGAGCATCGTGTTGTAGTTTTTTAGTATTGCACTAGTGCATTTTCATGTATCTAATGCATTATTTATATCTGTGCATATTTGAGTATGGAGGTTTTCAGAGTGACTAGTCATTGTCACATGTTTCTAAATTTTCATTGTGTTTAAATTTAATACCCGACGTTTTAAGTGGACACTCCACCCATCATCAGGGGATCAACATGAAGCTCCAATAGATAGATTAGAATAGAGTAAGGTCGAGTATAAAAGGTATTGGGAAATTAGCCATTAGAGTTCAATAGAAAAAATGAGTCGTTAGAAAGAGAAATGTTATGAGTTAAAGAATAATTTAAAATATATAATAGTTAAATAATAATGAGAGAAGCAAATGGGCAGAATGAGGAATCTCAACAGAATTATCTAATAAGAGGAGGGGTTAAAAGGATGAGAAGGGGGAAATAAATCTGAATATTGAATAAATTAAAAATATTTTTGAATAAATTAAAATATTTTAAATATAAGAAGATAATTATCAAGGGGGGTTAAAAGGAAAGGTGTGAGACAGGTAAACCAAAAATGAGGGATAAATAATGGTTTGTTAATTAAAGATGAGATTCTATGGTGGTAGGAATCATCCTCTTTTCTCTGGCGTGTTGGGGAAGTCTTCAGTGGGAATCTAGTCCAAACATAATCTCAACGTGCTATTCTTTTTTATGCAAACATGAAATATATTTGAGTAATTGTAAGAAACTCTACATAGTTAAGGAGGGGGGAGGGAGGAAAACTCCCTCCTATAAGGAGGTACTGAACTCACATAGAGGAAATGACATGGAACCTATTCGAGAGAAACCCAAAAACCCTAGATAGTTGATGGATTATGGTTCACAGTTGGGATTAGGGGGGTAGGGAAATCCAGTCAGAACCCTTCGATCACAAATGAAAGCAACAAAGAGTCAATCTTGGACACGAGTCAACTCTCTCAAAGTCCCTGTATCCCAAAAGCAAATGCCATTCCCCATTAGGAGGTCACTTATTCCAAAATCGACATTGCTATAGCATATTTTGCCACATCATTGCAAAATGGTCACTTTGGCATTTTTATATGGCCTTCATTCCCTTTACAAAATTCCTTGTCCTTATGTGGTTCAATAAAATTGTCTTGATGATGAACCGTGATTAAGGTTCGAAACGTCGACTTTTCATAATGAGTACTGCGTTATCCCCGAGCACTTCACTAGACTCATTGTCATGATGATGAACCGTGATTAAGGTTCGAAATGTCGACTTTTCATAATGAGTACTGCGTTATCCCTGACCACTTCACTAAAAGTATCCCTTCTTAGTAAAAACCTTCAAAAAATCCATTTTTTTCCACATACGCGCCCTGTCAATATATAGCACATGTATACGCACCCTAGCAGTGTTTAACACATGTCTGAACTATTTTGAGGTTAAAAAATAATAAATTCTTAGGAAAAGTGAAATCAATTTCACGATTTCTAACCTCCTCTTTCTTATGGATAACTACCATTACTTCCCTAACTGCTTCCCTAAAAGTATAAAAGAGGCTAAGGAAAGGATGAGAAGGGGAAGAGAATATATTGGCATCTTTATGCTAAATTTTTTTCCGTTGAATCCACTACCCTAGTCCCGAGTCTGCAAACCATTCCCCCATATCTGGAAATCTATATGTCCAGTACTCTCCAATTTCTATTTGGTCAGAAAACTACATTGTTGTTTTCTTGGGCTTGTTTTGTGTGGAGCATGGAGGAGTTGTGTATGTGTGTGTCCCGAGCGGAGGAACTCAAATTATGGTTCAAAACAGTGCCACGGTCAAGAGCAAGTGATATCATTCATGTATCTTGTTATTTTTATTATATAAAGAACTCTCTTTCTTGTCCTGTAATGTGTTAAATTCGGGTTTATCATTATCTTGATAATTTAATGCATTTGATTTGTAGTTAATTCTTTATATTTGCAGCTTTATGTTTGTGGTCTTGTTTGCATTTGTGATTGTAGGTTCTCAAGAACATTTCTGGATTAAATATTGTAAGAAGGGATCTTCTACATCCGTGGGATTCAAGGTAGGCATTTGATCTCTTGTTTTCAATACTTAGTTAGTTGTAAATTTGTTTATTGATTACTTTCTTGAAATGATTGCTTGAGTTTCTTTATGGAGAACTGTTCTATGATGGCTCCAACGCATAGCCATTAGAGTATTTTCCCTTAAACATAATTAGCAACTCCGCTGGGGAGAGTCTCCTATTTTGGATTAATTTAGGGTATTTCTATGGTTTTCATTGTGCTTTATCCAGTTCATTTTCTTTCTATTTTTTTTTTTCTTGTAAAGATTCAATTACAGTAGTTTCATATTCATCTAGGAACCCTTAGAGAAAATATTGTGATTTGTTTTGGACTTGGAAGTGTTATTTTTGTTTTTTCCCATACTCATACGCATCCTGTAGTATTCACAAAAGCATATATACCCACTCTAGTATGCTCAAAGATGCGTATGTTTTTGTAGAAAATAGTTTTCCCCTTTATTTTTTAGTGTTCTTGACCTCATACGTAGGTTGTAGTGGACCAAGGCGCATATATACGCTGACTGCTTTGGACCATAGCACTATGAATTTGTTTGCTTTGTTTTTTCAATCTTTTTCTATTTAATTGGAAGATTTAGGTTTGCGATCACTAATTAGTTGCGTTTGGCTCTGTAATTGGTCTCTTTAACTTTAGGAAGCAATAATTCTTATAAACAAAGATAAAACTTTTGATTAGGGTTTTTTGTCAAGAATTGATTTTCTTGTTTATTTGGATTGCTTGATTACTGTATTTTGCAATCCGAATCCTGTAAAGAGCTCGGTTTTCTTTTTCTCTCCTATTTTCTATTGTTATCATCAAAGTGAAAACACAAAAAGAATTTGCATTTCTTTGAAAGTTTTACTTTGATTATTTGTTGCAAGATAAATGTAAGGGAAGTTTGTTTTTTAAATTGTTTCTATACTTGTTTGTGCTCGTTACATAAAACAAGTTTATGAAACAATGTTTACAATAGCATACATATACTTCTTCCTTCTTTCAAACATAACATAGAAAATGTACATTTTTGTTTGGGCATTTGAAGGTAGTTGTCTTTCAAATTTGATAAAAGAAAAAGAAAGGTTGTGTGTTTGCTTAAAGTTTATGAAAAAGTTTTTTGCATTCAGAAGTGTTTATTTATGCTAAAAACAATTAAGGATTTTTCTTTGTTTCATAATCATTTATATTATTGTAGTGTTTGTATTTTGAAAGTGTCATAACATATCATTCAGTTCCACTTCCGCATCCCTTGAGTAAAAAAGAACCTATAAAATTAATCAATTAATTTTTTAAAAATAGAATTTTATTTTATAGGGTTCATAAACTAGTCTAGGTGTAGAGCCTTGGATTAGGGTGATAGCAAACACTCTAAGGCTATTTGAATTTGAAACATAGGTGTCTAACTTAGGATAGTGAAAATCCAATTGTCATATAGGTGTGGTCGGGAAGATACTATCAAATAGGATTCAAATACGAGGCCATGTGAGATTAAGTTGTAGAGATTACCCCTCTAATACTTAATTGAGCATCTGTGGATTTTACATGTATGGGGTTTCCATTTTTACAACCTTGGACCATATGTGGTGTTGGTGCTCTTGAAGGTTCGGGCTTAGCTACCCTGCCCATACATACAATCTCGACTAACGACTGTTCCCTTAGACGTCGACTGTGAATTGGTAACCTTAGTTGATTTTCCTAGGAACCACCTAGGTGACGACAGAGGGATTCTTGCGGGTACTTGAGGCAGATGTTGAACCAAACAATCGATACCATTATAGGGTGTCCCATACCTTTATGGGATACTTGCACCAAGAAGTGTTTTCAGCGCAGGTCTTGGTAATTTCTTCTCACACCTTTGTTGTTTGATTGCGGGACTTAATCAACCCATACCCAACTTCGAAAGGCCTTTATTTGCTTGTTTTGATATCTTTAGAATTTTTGTTGTTGGTGTGCTCTCTGTGTTTAGTTGTCCTTAAGCTTGAATCTATTTTGAATATTCATTTGGGGTGGAATATCAACCACTCTATAGATCTAGGAGGATTTAGAATATTTATCCGATTAGGGTGGAGCCTCCATCACCTCCTTGAATGTGGCAATTAAACACAACTAGATCTTTTGAGCCATCGGGTTCTACTAATTAGATCGGTGAACCAAAACTTGTAAGAACTAACACTTCTTCATTAGAAGTTACTAGGTGTGATGATCTTCAATTCAAAGGCTTTGTTAGACCTTTTAACCCTCCATTAATTGGGCCTAACGATCCAGTCCTTGTGCAGATTCCAAGTTCTTTGGAACCAGGAACATTTGATTACCGTATAAGTAGAGAATTAATCATGATAGTTCAGAAGAAGGATTAGGATCTGGTGGTTTGCATACTCCTACATTGGCCATAGTTACAGGGGGATTATCTTCCCCTCGATTTAGTAACCAAATGTCAAATGCAACACAAGCCAGTATAGTTGTTATTACTACATTTTTTAATAGTACATTACTTGTAGGCTCTGTAGTTACTCAATATTTGAGTGTTCCATTGTCCTCACCTTGTGGGTCAAGTATTTTTATATCTAGGATGTTGGTGGTGAGTATGCCTCATATTCCTATGACTCCTCACCAACTTTTTTTGAATCCTAATATTGGAATAGGAGGCTCCTCAATACCTTTCCAAGGTTTTCCTTGGAATGGGGGGAATATTCCCCCTTCCATCCCTACATTAGGGATTGGACCTTTCTAATCCACTAGACCTGTATTAGGAGAAAACCTGTTTACAGGATAGAATACTCAAATGAGCGGTGGTTTTCAATCTTCCTTTATGCCTATTAGCTCTGATCCTTCCTCACTTTTTAGTGGAGGTGGTAGTAATTTCATCCCTTTGACTGGAATGCCAGCAGGGGGCAACTGCTCTCAGGCTCAATGGAATTGATTACAGGGTAATCTAGCTGGGGGAAACCCTTTACAAAATCAGTGGAACCCCTTTCAAGGAGTGTTCCATTCACAATTTATGCCAGGGGGAAACCCTTGCCAAACTTTTGGAAACCATGTCAATGGAACTTCCCGCCACATGGTTCATATGCAAATAGTTTTTCCACACAACCTAGAACCCCTTTTCTGGAAACTTTGAATTTTCCATATTTGTCAAAAGTGATTAATGACCTAGTGTGAAATTATCCAGGTTGGCCTTCGGTCCCAACTAAACTTCCTTCAGACATTCCAATTTTTTAAGGAAAGACGGAAGAGGATCAAGGAGATCACATCACTACTTTTCATTTGTGGTGTTCTTCCAATTCTCTTAATGATGATTTGATACTATTAAGACTATTTCAATGCACACTCACAGGAGTAGTTGTGAAATGGTGCATTGAGTTGCCTGGTTCGTCCTATCATTGTTTTCACAATTTAGCTTTTGTCTTTCTAAATCACTTCCAGTTTCTCGTATGGTATGATGTTGGTATTGATATGTTGTCATAGTTCTGACAGAATAAAGATACCCACATCTCAGATCATATCTAAGAATGGCATATATGGAATATGTTGATAAAGGATAATATTCCCCCTGAATTCTTATTGGAATGGTTTTTAAAATCCTTATTTCCATATATTTCCAAATATGTTTCTACTTCAGGGGTGACCACGGAAGAAGAAGCCATATTTAAATCCCAGCAATTAGACTTGATTTACTGTCTGTCTAGGTTATTATATGAAATTTTACAAGATGCAGCGAGACCTAACTCGAATCCTTCAAAACCTAAACTAGGATTGCATGTTGATGGCATAGTTGGTTCTATGCAAAATTCTACTGCAGAAGCAGTTAGTAATCAGATGAAAAATATGTCTATGCAACGTTCTGCAACAGGAGCAGTTAACACTACTTCCTCTCCTTCTTCTCAAACAACCTCTGTACATACTATGCAAGCTAATCCAAAGGGTAACCAACAACCCAATAGAAAGAAGAATAACAAGAGTAATAAAGGAGAGTATAACGCTAAGAAACCAAAAACTAATGATAATGTCAGTGGGGCTAAGAGAGAGCAAAGAAAACTTAAATTCCCTTGTAAACTTTGCAAGGGAGATAATCTTAATCATCAATTCCCTTTGATGGAAGAAGCTCAAAAGTTATTGAATCAAAAGCAACAACCTTTTGTTTTAACCAATCTCGTTTCCACAAGAACAACACATGGCTTCTGGTTCTGCCAATCCTACTAGAAACATGCAAAGGGGCATGCAAAGTGCACCCTCATTCGATCATTCGTTCATCCATATGGTTGGTTCAAATGTTATGTTGTCAAATCGAACCAAAGATTATGGTAACCCTGAGTCCTCTTCGAAGGACAAAGAGAATCCTGGACCACATAACCCTCTTCATATAGAGATGCATGTGGGTTGAACAATCCCTAGAACACCAAAAGGTGTTTATAAGAGATTATCACACAATCCAATTGTTAGAGATGCACCCAACTACTCTATTGTTTAAGACTTAACTCAAACTCATTGTGCCATGTCCACTCTCGAAGTACTCCAAATTTGTCCTTCACAACGGAGTGCTTTATTGTCTATTATCAGAAGTCAAGATTCCTCAAATGCTCAAGTTATCAAGTTTGATGTGTCTAATGTCAAACCTCATCTTCCCTATCGTGTTTCCTTACAAATCAATGTGGTTCACTCCACAAAGGATATCGGACATACTGTTGTGGATGAGGGTGCATCGACTTGTGTAATGGATCTATCTTGTTGGAAAGGTATTGGCTCTCCAAAACTTGCTCCATCACTTACTTTGCTTCTTTAGACCACCTGGAATAATTCCTTCATTTCCTATTGAATTAGGAGGAAAAAATATTTTTGTAGAGGTGGAAGTGATCAATGCCCCAATCGATTACAATCTTTTGTTTGGACAAAGTTGAACTTATGCAATGGCTACCATTGTATCTTCAATATTCCAAGTGTCAAGTTTTCCTTTTGAAGGAAAAATAATTACTGTCAATCACTTATCATTCACTAAGACTAATCCTAACACACCTCCATAATCAAATGTTCCATGGGTTGACAAATCTCATCCAGCAACAAAGAATATAGGACTGAGAATGTATCCTTTTTTGATGGGAACTTTTAATATCCTAGATCCTACTTTCTTTATTAGTTCTACCCCAGTTTCTATTGATGAGGAAGTTCATGTTTTTCAAGTAGCTTCTTTTCGGACGTCATATCTTGATGATCCTTGGGTTCTTCATTATCCATCGGATTCGGTGGAAGAATATCAACATTCTAGTATGACTTTACCTTTGTTTGTAGCCAAAGTGGCTTATCAAGCAATTCAGTATACTACTGCAAACATCGATTCTTCAGTTTTTGAAGATTCAAATCATATTATAGAGCCAGTTTGGGTTGTTGATTCCTCCAATTCTATTGGTTGTCTTGATACAATATTGCCTTCAGATGAGGCTATTATGGAAGCTTTGACAAGGCCTGATAATCCCTAGGATGATTTGCATAGTCGATCTTACTTTCTTCTAGCCATTGATAAAAATCGAGAATGGGGAGTTTCATTTGAATTTACCTAACGATGTTGATCGACCAGTGAATCCTTTGTCTCAACATGGGGTATATGCCAAAGGTAATATGGCTAATATTTCAAAAACTATTCCAATCAATATCTCTAGCAATCCTGATGTTGTGGAAAATGTGTATATTGATGCGAACAGTTCTTCGAAAGAAGTTTGTTGATATATATATATTTAAATAATTTTGTGAGGTCTTTGTATGGTCATATAAGGAGATGCCAGGAATCTATCTATGTATTATTGAAAATGAAATTAAAACCTATGAGAACGTTAAACTTGTTCGACAGAAGCTCCGCCCAGTTAATCCTAGGAAAGCGGTAGATATCAAAGCTAGAGTAGAAAAAATTCTTAAGGCTACTTGTATTTATCTTGTTTCAAAACTAAATGGGTACATCCAATCCTATTCCCATTGATAAGAAGCAGGGTAATCTCTGAGTGTGCATGGATTTTCGTGATTTGAACAAGACTTGTCCTAAGGACAATTTTCCCATGCCATTTATCGATCAAATTATTGACGAATGTGAAAGGAGTGCGATCTTTTCTTTTATGAAGGGATTCTCAAGCTATAACCAAATTTAAATCCACCCTGAGCATCAGCATAAAACTACATTTATATGTCCTTGGGGAAATTTTTTTTATCAGAAAATTCCCAGTGGCCTTAAAAATGTTGGAGCTACCTTCTAGCGGGCTATGTCTTTCACTTTTCATGACATCAAACACATTGTTGAAGATTAATTAGATGGTATAACATCTTGTTCTCGAAAGAGACGAGATCATCTTGCTCATCATCGCCTTGCGTTTGAGCAATACAGACATTACAAGATTCAATTGAACCCTCATAAATGTATTTTTTGCATCGCGTTTGGACATCTTCTAGGTTTCATAGTGTCCAACAAAGGGATTATGGTTGATCCTTTGAAAGTTGAAGCTATTGTCAATTTTCCTTCTCCTTGCAATGTTAGATAGCTTATGAGTTTATAAGGAAAAGAAAACTTTATCATGCATTTTATTGCTAATTATGCTAAGATAAATAAAGGATATATGTGATTATTAAATAAAGGAGTTCCCTTTGTATGGGATGAAGCAGCTCAAAATTATTTTGAAGCTCTTATGTCAACTCCTTTACTTAGCCCACCTGATTATACAAAATATCTTTTGTTATATATGGCTACATCTGACTCTACATTTGGCATAGTTTTAGTTCAAGAGGATGATACCCTTCAAGACCATATAATCTATTACCTTAGTCGTGCATTGATTGGTTTTTAACTAAAATATTCACATGTTGAGAAACTAGCTTTGGCGATTGTTTTTTCCATTCAAAGACTGTCATTATATTTTGTTACGCAAGACCATTGTCGTTGCAGATGTTAACCCATTTCAATATGTTTTGACCCGAAGAATAATTGAGGGAAAATTTAATAAATAGATTGTCATCTTGCAAGAATTTGACTTAGGGTTCAAATATGCTAAGTCTAAAAAATCTTTGGTTTTTGTTGAACTTATCGCTCAGCAGATTTTCGAGTGAGGATTATGATAACGCTAGATATGACTCATTTCCTTATGAGCATATTTGTCTTATTTCTTCATCGGATCCTTGGTATGGAGATATTCTTCTATATATTCAGACTTTTAAATGTCCTCAAACTTTTTCGCAAGATGAGTGACGACGTCTTCGTCATAATGCTAATAATTACCTTATTGTCAGAGATACTTTGTATCACCATGGGGTTGATTCCATTTTGCGTCATTTCTTGACTCACGAAGAAGTTGAAAGTGTTTTAAATTAATCTCATGGTGGAGTTTGTGGAGGTCATCTTTTTGGGTTGGAAACTACCCATAAAATATTGCGCATGAGATATTTTTTTCCCATGATCTTTAAATATAATACTGAAGCAATTAAAAAATGTCATGCTTGTCAACTTTTTACCAAGAAGATGTGTGCACGCCCTACTCCATTGTTTCTCGTAATCACTATAGGTCCCTTCAACAAATGGGAGGTTGACTTTATGACTTGCAACCTAGCTTCGGCTTGGGACGCATAAGTATATCATCGTGGTTGTAGACTATTATACTAAATGAGTGGAAGCCATGCCTGCACTTTCTAGTGATGGGGAAACTACTGCTTACTTCGTATTCAACCATATTATTACTAGGTTCAGTATTCCACGAGAGATTGTCACTGATCATGGTAGTCATTTTCAAAACAAGATGATGACCGAATTGACCACTAAGTTGGGGTTCATACGAGACCATTCCTCTCCATTCTATTCTCAAGATAATGGTCAAGTCGAAACTGTTAATAAAAATCTAAATACCATCCTTCAGAGAACAGTTAACATGAGTAGGTCTAATTGGCATACCATGTTATATCCTTCAATGTGGGCATACTAAACCTCAGTTAAGACCACTACTAGATTTTCTCCTTTCCAACTCGTTCATGGAGTTGAGGCAGTTCTTTTGATTGAATGTGAGATTCCCTCATTGAAGCTTGTTGTTCAGATCTTACCCGATACTCTACTTTAGAAGATCATTTAGTTTACTTAGAACATCTTGATGAACAACGTCAAGATGTTGTTATGGCAAACAAAGCGCATAAGAAACGTGTGAAAATTCAATATGATAAGTCTATTCCTACTAGGGTTTTCTCTAAAGAAGATCTAGTCTTAGTGTCTGACTGGGATAAAGATCCCTTTGGGGTAAGAAAATTTAAAACTATGTCTTGGACCATACATCGTCACTAAAGTGTTGAAGAAAGTCACTTGTGAGTTGGTTGATTATGAGGGTAAAAAGTTGGCAGAGCTAAAAAACGGGCCCTATCTGAAAAAGTATTATGCTTAGGCATATGCTTTTTTTCTATACATTATGTACATTTGTTTTAAATTTGTATGTATCATAGTTTCCTTAGCTCTCACTTATTTCATTGTTGTTTGTCATATTCTCAGATACTTTACATAGGTTTCACGGACGGGTTTATTTGTCATACTAGGAATCTTGCCTTAGTTGCATGAGTGATTTATTCTCCTAACGGCCAGTTGGTTACATTAGGTGGTGCTTGTCTTGGACCAACAACCAATAATGTTGTTGAATATAGTATCGTTATTGATATCTT
Source organism: Larix kaempferi (assembly GCA_027924585.1). Taxonomy (NCBI): domain Eukaryota; kingdom Viridiplantae; phylum Streptophyta; class Pinopsida; order Pinales; family Pinaceae; genus Larix; species Larix kaempferi. Next base: position 3,056,857 of record BSBM01001483.1, on the reverse strand, counting down.
AAGCCATTTTTCATGGCATTCAATGTCTTAAGGTTTGTCTCGATTATCAATTGGTCATTTCTCAATTGAATATGGAATTCCAAGTTTCTGATTCTTCATTATTTTTATAGTTTTTATGGGTGAGGCTTCTTGAACGACAATTTATTACAATAACGTATTCACATGTTTCAAGAAATCAAATTATCATTGCATATGTATATGCTAACTACGTTTTAGATTGGAATTTGTATTATCTATAAATTACAAACAATCAACATTTGTATATATTGCAAGAATCGTATATACAACACATTTATATAAGGAAAAACGTTGTATATATATAGATAAAATTTTGTATTGTCTGTCAAAATACAAAATGGTGGATCTCATATCATACCAAAACAAAATTGGGCATTTTAGCCCCACTATGTATCATCATCCTAAATCATCTACGTGGACCATCTATATTCCATGTCTCTCATGATAACATACGATGGCATTTTCCACCCTCATGAAGATCCATACCTAGGAACGAGGTACTCCTACTACCCGACGTTGCATCCTTTCAGGAAGATCCTCAATCTCCACCATGGGGACTTGCTCGATCAAAGCGGTAAAATTGTCAAGGACATTATCTAATGTTTGGTTGACATCTATAGGTTCCTCAACTTGGACTATGGATATGTATCGTGGGAACCCCTTAGGTCGGACTGGTTCAATATTTGTACATGATTAGTTTAGTTTGAGTTAGTATCCACCACCAAATTTTTATTTTTTTTACTGTATCACCTATAATCAATTCATAAAAACATTATAATAAAGAAAATGATTTAAAAAGAACTTACCAATAACACCTAGAGCACTGCTAGGAGGGACTACCATGTCCATATCTCTAATAAAGTATACCCCTACGTAAGGATAGTCGTCGTTAGCAATCACCCTCATATGGAATAGGAGTCCACCCTCCTCCCAATCGTATCATCAACCCTGTTCATTGAATCATGGTAGTTTCTCGTAGAGCCCTCATCTTTACATATACACGTGAGCTCATGGCAGGTACCCGCTCGAAGAAAAAAAAAACAAAAAAAAAGAGTTTTCATCTTCCCTGCCTTACATCCTATCATTTGGGATTTCAGGCATCCCAATAATGTAGTACTCTAATCATTAATGGTAGGATGTACGCACCACATAGCATAAAACATATATGGTTGAGAGGCCTGGTGCACCGCTACTAATCCCATATCAATGGTCATCACTATAATATTGAGGCTCATGTCCTCATTGTCTTTTATTGGAACCTATGTACCAATTTTTTCTGATCCAACTATGCAGTATACTGCCACGTACTCATTTATGGTCATCCACCCAATACTATGAGATTTGAATCTCGGCACCTCTCCTCGACAAGAGATTCCGGTCAAATAGTATGTATGTTCAATCTCTATTTTGAGAGGTTGATCATATATCATGAAGGCATTGGCCTCCGGATCCCAATACGCTATGAACAGTTGTAACAAGCTCTTTTGAGCATGCATATTGTTCACTTCAAAGAACTTCACCAATCCGCAATTTCGAAGTACTTCCATCACTTCGAGGTCTTATAGGACATGATTATCAATGTCCTCATGCTCTCTTTCTCTCCATTCTATCACCATCCTGTAGAAAACAAGTTAAATTTTAGTCCAAATTTAATAATTTTCTACTTTGTGCACTCATACGCAAGTTGTAGTGCATGCAAGTTCATATATACCCACCCTGTAGTGCACTCATGCGCGTATGAAATGGGTCATATGCACCTCGCACCAAAGCAACACCTGTATACTAGCTTTTACAAATAGGGATTCCTTAAGAATAAAAAAACTGGACATGAAATGCAATAAATGAATAATGCAATGAAAGAGGAAGTCAAGATCTCCTACCTTTCTCTAAAGGCACCTTGAATGGTCAATCACAACCTTCAAAATCGTCAATTAAAGATCAAGGTTGTTTTCACACCAAAAACTCAATTTTTCCAATTTTACAAATGACATGGTAAAAAATGAATTTTGCCCTAATTTATATTTCAATTTAACCCACTTTCCTATAGTTGGATATATCTTGGGACTAATTGGGAATTTGTTGTAGGGTTACTTGGCGTATTATATTGGATTTTTGTACAAGGGGTGATTATTGTTTTAGTTGTACTATCATTTTGACAGGTATTGTTTTCGTTAACTAGCATATACAATAGGTTATTCCTGCTTTTTCATTTTGCATTATTCGACTCAGTTTCGAAACACCCTAGGATCTATTTGCAAAGTTGTGACATGAAGCCTTCCACTTCGTATATATGTTATTTCTCCCACAATAGATCCTTTCTTTACATGGGTACCCTAGTTTAGATCATTTTTGTCTTATGGTACCCATGTTGATGTATTTTTAGGACTAAGAGTCCCTTGGTAATGTTGCCGAACTTTGCGTTGAAGACACATTCTTCTTCCTTATCTTATTTGCTGTTCATTTTCCTATAGGGGAATCTCATCGTATTTTTGTGTTTAAGTTGTAAATGTATTGCATCTTTCATGCTTGCACTTTTGAGCCTAATGACGACTTCAGCTTACTGATGTTAATAAGCCTCATTTATAATCTCATCATTGTTAAGCTTTGCATCATTTTTCCTTTGCGACTTGACACCCATTTACTGGAGGAAACACACCCAAACTGTCCTTATCCTTCTCATGCTCCTTGCATTATGCATATGTTTGTTCCTTGCACTTGAAACTAGTTCACGTGTCCTTGACACTCATTTCCTCTTATGTATTTTAGAATTCTTTTATTCTTTTCCAGGCTTTTATAATATGAAAAGACAAAATATCAAATATTCCAAAAAGATGGATGGGAAAGAATAAGTTCTTATCTATGTCTAGAAGCAGTTGCGTCACCCCTGAACAAAGCACATTGCTTTGAGTCATTATCTATGCAATTTGGGTTTTAGTATAGCTTTAGGAAATTAAACTCATTTTATATATTATAGCCTCCGGCCGGTTATTCTTCCAGTCATTATGGAGAAGTTTGTTGATGTCTCATATGTCACACACTTATATCTTATTCATTCTTGAGAATATGTTGCCTATGTCCCTTATTGTGTCATGCTTGTGTTCAAGGGAAGTTTTTAGCCTACATCAGCCACTCCTCATAACTCTTGACTTTAGTATGTCGGCCTTCCCATGTGTCAAGTACATTTTGAAATCAATCAATTTGTCCTACCAAATCTTTGGCCTTACTATGCTACTACCTCATGTTGGATGAACGGGGATTCCTTAATGCCCTCCTTCTAGTGGATAACTTCCTATCGACTTCAACTCATCTATTTTGGGATAGCGATCTAGAGTTTTTTAGTACCTTGGAACTTGCAATCGTCAATGGCAGGTTTCCTCGCTACCAACAGTGGGAATACATCAATGTCCCCTCATCGTTAGAGTTTACAAGTATTTGATGTCAAAACATCTATTCACACTTGTTGGATTGTACTAGGTACCCTGCTACTCATTATCATTATCGTCGAGTTGGCTCATGTTTGTTAACAATATACATCAATGACAGATAATCAAAAGGTGTCTTACTATGTTCGACTTGAGGACATATATTCACATGGTTTAAAATCATCCATGTGTTGGCTTGGTTGAAGAACTTGAGTCCATTATAGCATCACATCTTTTTTCTATGCCTCGGGTTGCATTGGATTGTAATTTACTCATTTTATGACACTGATTCTTATGAATATTGATCCGTCTTGTACTTGTTTACGGATATCTTCATTTGATTATGAGATATATATCCATTGTGTATTGCTAAATGGTTATGACCTCTTTTTGACATGGATCCATAGTGCATTCATTTTTTGTGGCCATGATCATTGCTTTTATATCACATGGATTCGCAGTTTACTTTAATAGACAGCCATTTTTCTTGTTACTCCTAAGCATGGGTATGCTCGCCTCGGGAAGAGAAAGTTATGACGTGTTCTATTGTAGGTTACTTCCTATGTCCAATGTTTGACAACTCCTTTTGGGTCGACCATGCACTTACTGTTGAAGATTTATAATGTATTTTGGCCATCAGTTGTCATTTTGACCTCACACATTAGGGGTCATATGTTATAGCATATTTTGCCACATCATTGCAAAATGCTCACTTTGGCCTTTTTATGGTTTTCATTCCCTTTGTAGACTTCCTTGTCCTTCTCAGTAAAAACATTCAAAATATTCCATTTTTTGCACATATGCCCCTTGTCAGTGTATAGCATGCATATATGTGCCCTGGCAATGTTTAGCACGCGTATGCCTTGTTTTGAGGTTATAAAAAAATAATATATTATTGGGAATAGTGAAATCAATTTTAATGGGTTCTAACCTCCTTTTTCCTGTATATAACTACCATAACTTCCAAAACTGCCTCCGTAAAAGTATAAAATAGGCTACGGAAAGGATGAGAAAGAGGAGAGAATACATTAGCATCCTTATGCTGAAATTTTGTCCATTGAACCCACTACTATAGTCCCGAATCTAAAAAACATTCCTTCATATCTGGAAATCTGCATTTCCAGTAATCTCTAATTTTTATTTGGTCACAAAACTATAGTATTGTTTTCTTGGGATTGTTTTGTGTGGACCATGGAGGAGTTATACATGTGTGTGGCTCGGATGGAGGAACTCAGATTCTAGTTTAGAATAGTGCCACAACCAAGATCAGGTGATATCATTCATGTATCTTGTTGTTTTTATTATATAAAGGACTCTCTTTCCTATCCTATAATGTGTTAAATTATAGTTTTTCATTATCTTGATAATTTAATGCATTTGATTTGCAGTTAATTCTTTATATTTGTAGCTTTATGTTTGTGTTCTTGTTTGCGTTTGTGATTACAGGTTCTCAAGAACATTTTTGGATTAAAGATTGTAAGAAGGGATCTTCTACAGTCGTGGGATTCGAGGTAGGCATTTGATCTTTTGTTGTCAATACTTAGTTTTAAATCTATTCATTAATTGCTTTCTTGAAAGGATTGTTTGAGTTGCTTTATGGGGCACCCCTCTGTGATGGCTCCAAACCATAGCCATTAGGGGATTTTCACCAAAACAGAAATTATATCCAATATATGAAGTATCATGTTGTGATTGGGAAGTTTATGGTATTTTGGCCGATGAAGAGAGCTCTTAATGGATGGATAATGACAAAATGGAAACCTGAGGGGCATATTGAGTTGAAACTGGGATCTAAGGGTTTTTTTACTGTGATCATCACTAACCTCAAGGATAACGACAGGGTGCTAGATAATGTCATGTATTTCTTCAACTCATCAGTGTTGTTTCCTAAGGATTGGGAGGAGCACTTTTCCCCAAAGGAGGATTTCACAATGGCACCGATGTGGATCAAGTTGTATTTATTTCCCCATGAGTTCTAGGAAGATGAAACCCTAGAAGGCATAGGAAACACAGTGGGTTCATTTTTTCAGAATCACAAAGACCATAAAATAAGGAAATATACTTCTTATGACATAATCTATGTGCAAATGGACATCTCAAAACCTATATCGGATTCCATTTTCTTAAGCTACCATGACAATGAATGGATCCAAACAATGGACTATTAGCATGTTTCATTTTGATGTCATAGATATCACGAGCACGTGCACCTGTTTCTTTACTACCCTTGAACAAAAACCTCTCAAATGATAAGGCAGGTGCAAAGGAGGATCCTAATGGCTTCAAGATAGTTCGTGGTCAGAGGGGCTAGGGAGCCCCAAGATACCAACAGTTTATTGATGCAACTTAAACCCAGTCACAAAACCACTTTGATTCCCTGTCAAATCCAGAGGGTCCAAAAGAGAACTTGATGCACCTGGAGGATGGATCGCAACAGGAATACCCAGGGAAACCCTATCTTAGAGTAGTCGCAAATCGAGGGAGGTAAAAGGAGAATACTGGATAACCATGAATACATAATAACTGAACCCACCATAGAGGATACTAACGTTGTTGAAGAAGAAGGGACCATCTCAGAGGAAGGAGAGGATATGGATCTAAACGACCTTGTCCTCCAAGATATTTTAGATGAGTGTGAGAAGCAGGAAGTCCAAACCCTTCCAGAACGTCATCAAGATCTCCTCCAAAAGGTGCTTGTGGAAGCAAAGACAAAAACTATCTAGACCAAGATGGGAAGTATTTCAAGTTGTCCATAGTTGGGGGTCAAATCGTCTCCTCCCAACGATCATCAAAGGCCTCCGAAGAAAGAAAAAGGGAAAGGGATGAAAACAAAGAAACAAGCACTGAAAGAGTTAAGTGAGAAACTGGTAGATTTAGGATTGTATGAAGCAGTGGAAACGAGGTAGTTCTTCCCCTCTCAAACCATTTAATCGTGAAAATTATGTCATGGAATATTAGAGGCCTTAATAGTAGAAGCAAGTAGAGAATGTTGAGGACAAAGATTTAGTTTGAGAATCCTAATGTCTAGTGTTGTAAAAGACCAAATGTGGTGGGCCCACGATGGATAAAGTTGTAAGATATGTATAGAGGAATGCTTAGGTCATAACCATAGACGTCAGGGGAATGACCAAGGGGATTGAAATGTTATGGGATCCCCAAACCATGACAATGAAGGACTTCTTCACCACTTCAAGAACTATATTAGATTATTTCCTTCATTTGGGAACGGAGGAGAAGGGTGTCCTTACCAATGTTTATGGACCGTCTACTCTGGAAGATAAGATCAGTTTTTTCAATTCTCTACAGAGTATAGGGTTGACCATGGGTTCCCATAACTGAATTGTTAGAGGTGATTTTAACCTTATTACCTCCCTCTCATAAAAGAGAGGTGGAATTAGGAGACTTGATCCATTGTGTGACAAGTTCAAAGATACCATCTGAACCTTGAACATGATCAACATAGAAACAACCAATGGCATGCATACTTGGAACAATAGGAGGGGGGGATATGAATAGATTTCCTCTATATTAGATACATTTTTTCTTTATGAATATAACATTCTTTGAGATATTATCTTAGAGGCCATCATCCTTCCCTGTGCAGGATTTGATCCCTGGCATATCTCTTTACCCATTGAGTTGGATGATCATCCCAAAAACTGTCCATTTAGGTTTGAGAAATTCTTGTTGCAACATCCAGACTTCCTAAATAACATTTCTCATTGGTGGCAAAAAGGAGCAATCCAGAAGAGTGGTAAAATGTATCAAATATTCCAGCAATTATTTAAGCACGTAAAAAAACGACTAAAAGGGTGGAACAAAGAGGTCTTTGGAAATATATTCTAGGCTAGAAAAGAGTTCGAGAGGGAGATGGAATAGATCCAACAAAAAATTATCAATGAGGGCCAATCAGATCAATATATGACAATTGAAGAGAGTCTACAATCACAACTGGACACATGGTGTCGGCAAGAGGAAATCATGTACAAGCAAAAGTCATGGGTGTGCTGCATAGAGGAGGGGGGACTGAAACTCAAAATTCTTTGATAGGTCTATGATAAATCACCACCATCATAATATCATCACATCCCTCCTAGATGCTAGGGGAAACTCTATGACTAGACATGACAATATGGAGAGGGAACTTATTACTTTCTATAATCCATACTTTCGGATCCCTAGGGAAATAGGGAGATGACTTTTCAACAAATTATTTGTAACATCCCTTGACTTGTTTTGAAGGATAAAATTGAGAATTTAATGTGACATGTTTTCTTTGAGGAAGTGAAACAGGCTGTCATGGCTATGGAAAAAGGAAAATCCCTTAGAATATATTGCATCACTATAGATTTTTTCCATGCAACTTGGTCCATTATTAAATTTGATGTTTTGGAGATTGTGGAGGAGTCCAGGCAATTTGGGGGTGTGATTCCTGCTCTAAGTTCCACTTTCATAACATTAATCCCAAAGGAGGAAGGAGCTCAACTCCCAGGCAAATTTTGACCTATATTTCTATGCATTATCATTTACAAAATCATTGCTAAGGTCATTGCTAACCGTTAAAAAACCTTGCTCTATTACCTAATAGCTTAGGAATACCCCAGTTTTATGGAGGGTCAATAGATCCTAGATGGAATTTTTTTGCCCACAAAGTAGTGTATTCCATCAAAATCCAAAAGAATCCTAGCATTATCCTCAAATTGGACCTATATAAGGATTTTGATAAGTTAAGTTGGCAATATGTGGAGCATGTACTACTTGCTTTTGGTTTCATAGAGGATTGAACTAAATGGATTTTGTCACTTACTTCCTCAATTTTTTTCTTTATACTTCTCAGTGGCTCACCCACGAACAATTTTGTCGCCACTCGAATAATCATATAGAGGGATCCTCTTTCCCCCTTCTTATTCATTATGATGGCCAAAGGACTTGGTAAATCCATTAAAGATGCGATCAGAGATGGAACATTGAAGGGGATCACTCTCGAGAGGAAATTTCCTCCCACCTCCAATTTGTCAGTGACATAATACTCTTTGGAACCCCCTCTATCTAGGAAGCTACAGCAATCAATTCAGTCCCGAAATATTTTATGGAAGCTTCAAGTACGACTATCAATAAGGACAAATCTCAAGTTTTCTTTCTCAATGTTCCCCTGCGAACACAAGATAGAATTGGGATATTGTTAGGACTCCAAAGGAGTTCCCTCTTGTCGACTTATTTGGGTGCCCCCCTAATTGAGAAATCTTGAGAAAATAGCTCATGAGAGAAGCTTATTTCAAATATAGATAATAAAAATGGAGAATTAGGCATTATGATCTCTTTATCTTCTAGGACACCTAATCATGATCAAGTTAGTGCTCTAGGCAATGCCTATTAGTCCATTTTCCATCACAGTGGCCCCTAAAGCTATCTTGAAGTCAATTATAAACCTTCAACGTAGATTCCTATGGGGTGGGACTAAAGAGAACCAGAAATAGGCACTGGTGGCTTGGCCAAAAGTATGCAGACCCAAGTTGGAAGGCGGGTTGGGCCTAAGGGATCCTAATTTGGAAAACGTCTCCCTTGGAGCCAATTTGTGGTGTAGATGGTTGAAGAATCCTCTCGCCGCATGGGGAAGGATATGGAATCACAAATATGCTTCCAACATGGATCCTCGAGATCTTATTCGTCTAAAGGGAAATCATCTTGGTTCGATGATATGGAAAGCTACTGGGGGCAATCAAAGTCTGGTTTAAAAGCATAGTTTTTGGAAAATTTGAGATGGAAGAACAACTTTGTTCTAGGACGATGTATAGAAAAATCCCTCCCTCTGTATTCAAACTGCTATTGGCATCCAATTTGCGTGCAAATGTTGACTAGGAGTATAACTAGAGTCCACCAGTATTGGGAAGTCATCGACACTCCTTAATATTCTCATGCCTGGTTTCCTTTATACCAATGGTATCTTTCAGAGAACCTTCCTGGTAGAGAAGATCTTAGGTAGGATCTAAACCTCCACAAGATTTAAGTGGTGTATGGTTAGGACACTCTTGGATGGGGATACCAATAGAAAGGTACTTCAATCTTAAATAATATTACTCATCTCTCCTACAGAATAACGATAGAGAAAAGAAGAAGATATTGAAACAGATTTGGACTCGGAACCTATGGCCCAAGGTCTCCACCTTCCTTTGGTTGGTTTCCAAGGGTCGCACACTAACTTGGGACCAAGTCAAAAAACAATGATTTGAAGGACCATCACAATGCAACTTATGCGATCAGGAGGAGGAACAATCAACCACCTTCTCAACCTCTATTATTTCTCGCCCTCAATCTGGAATTGTGGAGCTGAGACCTTGTGAACATCTGATAGATAGAGAGACTGCATCAAAGCTATAATTTAATCATGGAGACCATCTTCCTTACAAAACAAAATTCTGAATAGGATGTGGAAACTTCTACCAGGCTTCATCCTTTGGTAAATATGGAAAGAAAAAAATCATTGAACGTTCAAGAACTCCAGATGTTCCAAAGACCAAGTATGGACCCCTGTGAAGCAGGACATTATCGATACATTCAATATTGCTTCTTGGCATGAAGAAAACAAACAATGTCAGGACTTAAAGAAATCCATTTTTTATGATTGGCTCCTGCACCTTTATAGCCTCTCAATGAATGCCTCTTTGAGTCCCCCCTCTTCCATTCCCATGAATTGCTGGTGTCCCCCCCCCTATGGGTTTCTTAAATCCAAACTCCAATGGGGACTCTAAAGGCAACCTTGGCCAGATGGGAGTTGGTGGAGTTATCAAGGATGAATTTGGAAATATTTCTTGGTTCTATATGAGTGTGATTGAGAGAGACAGTAATAATGTATTATGTCACCAAGTTGCACACCATTATCCAAGGTATTCTCATTGCAAGTAGATAGGACTTTACCAAGTTGTTTATGGAAGGAGACTCTCAAGTTGTCATCAATATGTTTAAGAAATTGCAACATGGGACTCCCATTAGCAAGGTGTCCAATAATTGGTGATTAGATTCAAGAATTGAGAAGCTTGCGAAAATTCTCCAGCACCTTAATCGTCAGGTGACACTCATCACTTCGCATGCTAGGAGGTCTTCCAACAAAGTTTCAAACTACTTGGCTAATATAGGGGTGTCCCAAGCAGGCATGGGGATTGACTCAGATTTTTCAAAGGTTGAAGACACTGACATTAGTCAAACCCGCAATTCTATCGGTACCCAAGACTTGCAGACCCAAATACGGGTGTATGAAAGAGAAATGATAGTTGGTAGGAGCAACGGAACACCTATCCCATGACTTGCCACTTTCCCTCCTCGATGAATTAACCGAGGTCATGGCATTGCCTTGGACATGTTGTTTAACAAGTGAGAGATTTAGCAATGTGGATTTTGGTCATGGAATGTACTCGACAAGCGGTCATGGTAGACAGAAGATGATGGAAACTATTGGCATTAATGGTCTTACAGGATGGAAACTTGTGGAGTTTGTACTAGTGCTATCATATGAGATAACGATGAAGAAGTGGGCATCATGAAATAATGGAAAAAAATGTCCCACCCATGGTTATTATCTTGAGACGTCGACAACGAGACTTATCGACCACCTTGGGAATATTTTGAATTCAGGCTCTATGGGAAATCTGTTGACTGGAATGAGAGTTGCTCAAGAAATGAATAGATGGTTGTTCTCTTACTGGGTTTGGGATAGCGGTGGGGTGATCCCTGTGAAGACTGCTCTAGGTATGGCTTTGATAAGGGGTGCCATGGGTTTATTTGGTTCTAGGCAGGGAACCCACATGCCTAGACTTCCATACAAAGTGGCAGAAGCAAAAGATGAATTCTTTTAGGAGGTCATTGAGAGCATGAGGCAATATCTTGATTGCTCAAAGAAGGAAATTGATGAGGGGCAAGAGGAGTGCGATGCAGTAGAAGAGTAGTTGGAATGGATTGATAAAATTGTGGATGCAGGTTTGACTCGGTCGCACGAGACCAAGCATGGGAAAATTGCAATATTATACTGGAAGATGAAAATGATTATGGGAAAAGCACCGATGGATGCTCAAGGGCATGATCCAGAATCGAGCAATAGGGTGGAAGTTCTCACAGAATGGAATAAAAACCATATTTTTAAAATTAATGATAACTTTAATATGATTGTGAACACGATTAAAGAGATATCCCAGTGCATCAATTTGCCAGCGAAGCTCACCACTGGTATATTTTTCAAGTCCTGACCCTTGAAAGATTAGCCTGTTAACTAGTCGAATGATGCCAAGGTGCATATAGTTGCTATCTATGATCAAGCTTAGAGGTCCAGTCGATGATGTTTTTTTTTTCTATTTTAGATTAGTGATGGGAGGATGTGTTGGTTGTTTTTCTAGATTTTAAGGATTTAGTTCTAGATAGTTTGCTTGATTATGAACTCTTTGGAGGTTAGAATTACAAGTTCACCTGATTTTCCATTAGGAAGGTTAGTCTGGGAACATATGTATGAGGATTATCAGCATGAATGACATATGTATTGTTTCTTTTTGTAGTTTAATATAATGTATATAGCCTTACAAAAGCAAATTAGGGTGGCTAGCATAGATGAGATCCTAATGGATTTTGGTTGGACAATAGTGGGATTGCGGATTAGGAGTTGCCTCAAATAATCAAGTAGAATGTTATGTGTTTCTACAACGAGAAGAGTTTGTTATCTCCTTCAATCTTCATAACATGATCATACTTGGAGACTCCTTGATGGTTATATGGTATGCAAGAAAAGGCTTAGCTAACCAAGAGACAATTCACGGAAGGCTTCAAAGGAGAATCATCCACCCTCTTAAAGAGATTAAGGAGCTAAGCCTTATCCACATTCAAAGAAACCACAATGAGTAAGTCGATCATCTAGCAAACTATGGCACAACCCTGGATAAAGGCATCTTGGAAACAATGGATGGTCATCCACATAGAAGGTGGATACCTTATTCTAATTTTTTGAATGAATCATGTTAAGGATTTAAACCCATGCAATGGATCCATCATTAAGGAAGTACACCTGGTCCTTGTGGAAGGCATGAGTCACTATAAGCAATTTAATTCAACCCCATGTGGAGCCCTCAACTTGCTCATATCAATATTCCTATGTGGATTTGGTCTTACGGCATCAAGTCTTATCCCATGGGAAGATTGTGGGATATCTTTGACAAGAGATATCTACATAGAGCTCTATATTTTCCCTGTGTTTGGATCAATTACCATTGTGGTTCTGGTAAAGATGAGTATGGGCATGGTGTTGAAGGTGGTATTTTCATCCTATTGGATGTGGCTCTTTGGATTTCATGTTGTAGATGTGAAGGTTTTGTTCGATGTTCTTATCATTTATGGCTTTAACTTCATCATAAAAATAACAGTGAACTCTCTATCCTATTTGTATAGTGAATTTAAGCCATAAAACCCAATGTGTTTATTTTAGTGTTACGAATATTAAAAATTCGTTATTTTGCCTTGCAGATTTTAATTAAAAATAGTTGAAGGATTATATGTTATATTATGAAATAATCCATATACTATTGTATACAAGCTTAATTCTAGCTATTGCATGGTAGATTATAAACAATAATAACTCAATTGATTTGGATAAAACGAGGAGTAACAACCATTATTAGAGACGATTTTACTTCCTCGTAACATACAAATATTTTACCATTCTTACAAATCCATGTAGGACATGGAGTATATATATATTAAACAAACTAAAAACGTTCATATAACTACACTAGAGTATAAAACAAAATTATACTTCCAGAGATTAAACCTTGGTATAACTATAATTTGTTTTTACACTTACTATGTACAATAATTTAACATGGGGTGAAAAAAAAAATACGAATCCTCTCCCACCTTCACCCAATACTCAATCCTTTCATAATCACTAAACATTGATTTAGATGGAAGGAATATAACAATCCTTTTCAAGATATTCTCTTCCCATATACCAATATTTCTCTAGGCAGGAGTCAACTTTATTGTCTCTACACCCACTAGCCTTGCTCCCTAAAATTGATGGTAAATTAAGGTCTCTTGTTAAGACAAGTTGATTATCTTTTAGAAAATTAAGTTCCAACAAATCTTCCCATAAGAGAATTATATCCTTAAATGGACCATAAACATCAAATACAAAAAAATTCTTCCACGACTTCATTGAGTAGAGTTAAGCTCCAATCCCCAATACTAAAAAACATAACTCACTGATCTCATTAGTCTTTTCTCCTCCCAGTTAACAAACACCCAAAGGACACTACAATGTCCACTAAAAAAAATCACACTCCTTCCATGTCTTTTTAGAGTTCTCCAATGATCTTCTTTCCCTCTCCCATTGTTTCTTGAATCATTATCATGTCGGGTTGTGAAGGTAAACTAACCTACCTATACAAGTTTTTTTAGGGTTTACTCGACCCTCTTATGTTAAGGGACATAATTATAATTCATAAATCTTCTCCACGTCATGCCCTATTATGAGGGCCCCTTTTGAGGTTTGTTGTTTCCCTTTCATCACTTCCCTAAGGACCTAGCTTTGAGCAATGGGAAGGTGAGATATCATGCACCTTCCATATTGAGATCCTTTCTTCCCTACATCCAATCATCTTCAACACCTCCTGTTTTCATAGACTTCCCCCCCTTCCTAGATCCAAGATGATATCTAAATGGGTCAAAACCAAAGGGTTCCTCTCCTTCATCTAGAGAAAGATGGTTTACTAATCCCCTTCAGACTCCTCCCCCAAGTCTAGGCTCGAGAGTATTTCCCTTACTAGTGGTGGAAACACTCTTATACCTTGAATGTAATACCCTAGTTGTCAATTCCCTGACTTATGGTCTTTTATTTGACTATAGACTTATGTTTTGTTTGTTAATGTGACTAAGGACTTATGATCATTTGTTTGATGATGTGATTATGGACTTTGGCATTATTATTAATGTTAATGTTGTTATTGTCATTGTTGTTATCATTGAATGTTGTTGCTATTAATTAAATAAAGAATTGGCTCAACGAAGGCAACTAAAAGTGTATCGGAGACCATGGATTCCACAGTGTGAGGGGACATCCATAGCACCTTAGAACTTGTTGTTGGATTGAGTTTGTCCATCCTGGTACATTTTGTGCCTTGGTGACATTAGTAGTGTTGGTCACCCAAACATTGTACAACATACCCTATTTTTTATTTTTATGGATTATGGAGTTACTATTACACCTTATGCATACCTTAGTGGGCCCCTCTTGCCTAGTGCGCCCTCCTTGGTAGAGATTCCCTCCCATTTATGTGTTTTTTTTTCATTTATGAGCCCTCTCCCTAGATTTTGGGAGTTGTAAGCTAGATTTTAGCTTCCACAAGCTAGAATTTAGCCTACACCTCCATAAGTGCACTCCACTCCTCTATTCATGGAGATGCTCCTTATTTTTGTGCTTACGGGTCATTTATGATCCTATTATACTCACTCTCTCCCCTCACATGACTAGTGCACCCTCCTTGAGATATTCTTGGCCTCCACTCCTTGGTTTTTGGTAACTCCTCCTCGTGGTGCTAATACGGGAAAGGGAATCTCCTAACTAAGCCATCACTCCACTAATTCAAGTTAAGTATCCATGATGAAGATTAACCTTACCTCTCTCTCTAATTCGAGTTGATCCCCTTGGGTTAGAGTTGGCCTCCAAGTGTTATAAATTCATATTCCCTCTCCTTGTTGAAGCTAATCTTGAGCTTTGGATCACTTGACTCGTGTTATCTCACTATGTTGTGCGTGTTGATAGTACTGAGATTGTGTTGAGACCCAGTGCTATTGTAGGATCATATTATAGATTTAGTCTTGTTGGATGTTTCCCTTGCTTCCTTGAGTTCACTCTACTAGTCCAGGTTCTCGTACAGGAAGCTAAGAAAGGGGATGGCAATATCCTGAGGGATGAGTTAGGTGAAGGGAGTCTCATCCCATATGCAGTGGAGACAGACAAGAAAGTAGTAGTGGGAAGCATTGTGGTTCTCGGAAGAGGTAGTTCCGAGAGTTGCTAGACTGAGTGTGCCTCTGCCTATGGATCCGTGGTCTCAGCTTGGGGGTGACCTGTTCAAGTGAGTTAGACTTTACTGTGTCTACGGTTGGGAGGAAATTTGTCTTGTTGAAGCCAGTTTCCCATCGAAGATAAGTATTTGTCATATGCCTATTTATATTATTTTATCATATTTATGTGCCATGGAGGCTGAATTGTGTCTTGGTTATGTTTATGGTTTATGTGCTAGGATTTGTATGCAAGATGGATGGCTTTCATACATTGAAATTCTTATTTTCTATGAGCTTCTTCTACCATCTATTCTTTCTCTTCTCTTGTGTGGTTAACCATTGTGGCTTTCATAGTAATGAGAGGGGCGCAACCATATATTATTGATCTCCATTTTCTGCTCCTTTTTGGGTTTTCAAACATGTTCCATTGCATCCAGAGAGACGTTTCCAGTAAGAAACACCTATTGTTTCACTGGAAAAGCTTTCTGTATGACCAAGTTATGACTATGTTGGCTGACAGTGTTTCTGGTGCTGAAAGGAACGCATTGTGTCTTCTAATTGAGAGCACCTTTGAATGTAAATCTGGTTTATTGTTGCAGATCTGGTTATAATGTTGCAAATCTAATTATATTAGTGTATATTTGATTTGTATTGATGATTGTGGTCGAAGGGAAGGAAACCATACAATCTAAATCATAACTAGTGAAAGATTGTTGTAGGGGACTACCACATGATCTGATTTTGGAGGCTATGGTTGGCAGCCTATATTTCAGTTTGCTATGGTTTTTGTGGATTTATTTGATGTTAGTCTTACTACTTAACCATGCTATGAACACACACATCACAAAACTGATAAATAATCCTCATATGAAAGATGATTTTTATGCAAGTTGTCGGTTTATCCAACAATACTGAGAGTGGGGGTGAACCAACATTTCCTTATTTTTATTTTAATTAAAACAATTAGTATTTAAAAAATGTATACTATGAATCAAATAAGCAAGGACAAAGTATTTTATCGTGTAAACCTCAAAGATCAAACCACAAAATCAAACTTATTAATAAAATGATTTCTACAAAATTATTTTTCTGCTGCAACAAAAAGGATGCTTCAACATCCCAGTTTTCTATCTACACCAAAAGATAAGGATGTTGAAACACCCCTGTTTTCCAGCTGCTACTGGAAGGAGGCTACAACCTCCTTGACAGGCTTCAACCTGCCCCTAGCACCACCCAGCTTCCTTGATATTTATAACTTCTTGATTTTCTACTTGATTCATCAATTCTGGAAATGCTTCATGATGTTGGTCTCTCCCTTTCTTTATGTTGTTGGTCTCTCCCTTTCTTTATGCTGCTGCGATCTGCATTATAGAGACATCTTTCCTCTAAATCGAAACTCTATTTAAATACCTCATTCACTCATAGGAGCATGTCTCTTCAGTTCGTGTCTTTCCAAATCTTTGTTTATTAAGTTCTATTTTATATCTCTGTTTATTACTAATTTTTAATTAATTAATTAATTAAACATTTCGAAATCAATGCCAATATTCAACATTCTCCCCCTTTGGCATTGATGGCAACACCAATAGTTCTCCCCCTTTGGCAACAATGACAAAGGACTCCTTTTGACAGCTCCCCCTGTTAATGTCTCCCCCTAACAAGGTATTTTCTTCTTTTATCTACTGTAGGGAGATTACTCCCAACTTTTGTCTAAGATACTCAAAGGCTTCTTTGGGTAGTGGCTTAGTGAAGATATCAGCTATATGCTCTTTTGTATCAACATATTCCATTCTGACAACTTTTTGTGACACTTGATCTCTTAGAAAGTGATATTTTATTGGAATGTGCTTTGTCTTGGAATGCATGACAAGATTTTTTGATATGTTTATGGCACTAGTATTGTCACAGTTTATCACTATGGGATGCTCATACTTCACAAGTATGTCTTCCAAAGTCTACTTCATCCAAATGACTTGAGTAAAACATATTGCAACAACAATATATTCAGCTTATGTTGTATATAGTGCAATGGAAGGTTGTTTCTTGCTTAGCCATGATACCAAACAGTCTCCCAAGTAGAATGTTGCTCCACTGGTACTCTTTCGGTCATCAACAATTCCTGCCCAATCTGCATCAATGAAGGTTTTTAAAGTGAATTCTTGGCCTTTTGGGTACCATAAACCATACTCCATAGTACCTTTCAAATATTTGAAAATTGTTTTTACTGTTGTTACATGTGTTTCTTTGGGGGTTGATTGGAATCTAGCAACCAATCCTACAGCTTGCAGCACATTCGGTCTTGTAGTTGTCACATATAGTAGACTACCTATCATAGATCTGTACATAGCATGATCCACTTCCAAAGATTCATCATCCTTGCTTAACTTACAGCCAGTGATCATGGGGGTACTAACAGGCTTGGAATCTTCCATCTTAAAAAAATTTAGCATCTTTTTAATGCACTTGGTTTGAGAAATGAAAATCCCTTTTTCTGATTGAGTGATTTGTAATGCTAAGAATAATGTTAGTTCTCCCAACAAAGACATTTCAAATTCTTTCTTCATATCTGAAGCAAAGTTTACACTTAGGACTTGTAGATCACTTCCAAATATGATATCATCTACATAGACAACAACAATGATCATATTCTCATTTTCAAAATTTATGTAGAGATTACTATCAGTGGCCCCTCTTTTGTATCCTTGTTGTTTCAAGTAGTTGTCAAGTCTTGAAAACCATGCCCTTGGAGCTTGTTTGAGACCATAGAGTGCCTTTTTTAATTTGCAAACATAATCTCTATTTTCTAATGAGAGAAAACCTTCAAGTTGTTCAATATAGACTTCTTCTTCAAGATTTCCATTCAGAAATGCAGATTTGACATCCATTTGATATACTTTGAAATTTTTGTAACATGCAAAAGCTAAGAACATCTTGATTGCTGCAAGTCTTGATACAGGGGCAAATGTTTCTTCAAAGTCAATACCTTCCACCTGAGCATATCCCTTGCATACTAGTCTAGCTTTGTTTCTTATTACTTTACCATCTTCATTTAACGTGTTCTTGAAAATCCACTTGGTCCCAATCACATTCTTGTCTTTAGGTCTTGGTACAATTCCCCAGGTTTGGTTCTTCTCTATTTGGGTCAGCTCCTCATTCATAGCTTTGATCCAATCATCACTTTTGCTAGCTTCTGCAAATGTTTTAGGCTCTACTAGCGAAAGTAGTGCTTGTTCTTGATCATATATTAACCTTCTTCTTGTTTGAACTCCAATACTTATGTCACCAATAAATTGACTTTTAGGATGATCTCTTTGAATTCTTCTTGATGGTGCTCTTGTATCAGGTCTTGGAGAATCTTCTTCATTATTTTCATGAGATACCTCATCTTCCTTTTCTTCCTGCTCAATTTCTTCTTCATCTTGTGAATCCTCTTTCCTTTGTGAGTCTTCTTTGTCCTTATCATTAATTGTTATCTCATCATCTTGATTTCTAATACTTCTTGGATTCATGTCACTATTCTTACATCTACACTCTCTATGATCTTGTGTAGTCTTTGATTGTAACATCTATATGCTTTCTTGGTGGATGAATATCCTAGAAATATTCCTTCATCGATTCTGGAGTCAAACTTACCAAGATCATCCTCATTCCTCTTTATGTAGCACTTACTACCAAACACTATGAAATATTTGACAGAGGCAAATATTCCATACCATTGCTCATAAGGAGTCTTGTCATGATTTACTCTAAGTTGTCATCTATTAATTACATAGACAGTTGTATATACTGCTTCTCTCCAATATGCATCTGAAAGTTTTGCTTCATTAAGCATAGTTCTAGCTGCTTCTTGGACTGTCCTATTTTTTCTTTCCACAACACCATTTTGTTGAGGAGTCATTAGAGCTGAAAATTGTCTTTTAATTCCATGGGTTTCACAAAACTCATTGAATTCGTTTGAGGTAAACTCTCCTCCATTATCTAACCTTAAACATTTTATTTTCAGATTTGTCTCATTCTCAACCATTGCTTTAAAAATTTTAAACTTCTCAAAAGCTTCTGATTTTTCTTTAAGGGATGTCACCCAAGTCATCCTTGTATAATCATCAATGAACAACATGAAATAGGATTCTCCTTGCAAGCTTTTAGTTCTTGTTGGTACAGAAAGATCAGTGTGAACTATTTTCAATGGCTGTGAGGATGTATATTCCTTTATTTTGAAGCTGGCTTTAGTTTGTTTCCCATGTTGACAATGTTTACAAACTGGATTTTGAGGCTTCACAATCTTTGGCAAGCCTCTTACAGCTTCCTTCTTACTCACCTTTATACGATTGTCAAAATTCAAGTGTCCCATCCTTTTATGCCATAGCCAACTTTCATCAATCAGACTTATGTGGCATTGCTCTTCATTTTCTAGGATGTATACATTACTTGAATTCCTTACAGCAATCCCAATAAGTTTTCCTGCGTTTTTCTTCTTGATTTTACATTTCTCATAATCAAATATGCTGATGTGGCCTTGATCACATTTTTGACTCACACTGAGAATTTTAGGCTTTAAGTCTTCTACTAGCAACACATTTTCAGCTCTAATTTTATTTCTGATAGCAATTGTACCTTTTCCAATTATCTTATAGGACATATTGTCTCCAAAAGTAACTTTTCCCTTTGATCTCTTTTTAGGCTTATGAACTTGTTTGGATCTCTTGTCGTGTGTTTTGAACATCCACTATCAACATGCCATATATTTTGCTTTTTTGTTGCACATAGAGATATCATGGATTATGTCCTCTCTACTATTTCTTTTTTCTTCCAAACCTTTCTCTACTCTTTGTCTTGAAACCTATTTGCAATATTCCTTTATGTAGGAGTCATTAGTTTTCATTCTCTAGCTATATGTCCATGGTTATTGCATTTGTAACATTCTATATCATAGCTTTGTAGAGGTGCAAAGGAGTTATGGTTTCCTTTTGTTTCTTTTGGATAATTGTTAGATGTATTCTTGTTATGAAAATGAAATTTTCCATATGCTTTGCAATTCAGGGCTTTATGTCCAAAATTATTACATGAGTAGCAGTGACCCAAAAAGATCTGATGACACCTGCTTATCATTGATCTTCTAGGCACCATATTTGTCTCATGTAAGTGAGGATTAGATTTTTGACTTGTTTTGGTTGGACTCATAAGTGCAGCAGCATAACTCTTTTTGTTATATCCTAATCTAGTTTTGTCACTTGATGGTCTTTGGGCACTTAGGATGTCATCTAGAGTCTTCGACCTCTTCTCAAATTTTGTTTTAATAGATTTCTCATAAAGTTTATTTTTAAGTTGAATAATTCCTGCTTCAAGTCTTTCATATTCTTGCATTCTTTCTTTGAGCTGCAATTCTAAGTTCTCTTCAATCTTCTTAGCCTCTTGGAGCTGGATCTTCAGATCTACAATGATTTGACTTGACTCCTCATCTCTTGTCTTTTGTTCCTCTTCATGATCAGCTAGTTGTGTTCTTAAACATTTAATCTTCCTTTTACGTTTTCTCAATTATTCAAGTGGACTTATGAGTTCGGCCTTTAGGTCCACCTCTCCTTCCATATCTAATTCATCATCTGGAGCTTGAGTTTCTATTCCCATGAATAGAATTTATGTTTCCTCATCTTCTTCTTCTTCATCTTCACTATCTTCCATAGTGTAAAATATCTTCTTCTTCCCATTAAACTTCTTTTTGTTTGCTGCAGTGTTCTTCTTGAATTTCTTAGAGGTTTCTCTATCATCACTATCATCTTGTTTGGGATAGGGACATTTTGATGCAAAATTCCCAATTCTTCCACAGTTAAAGCATTTCAAGGGTAGCTTTCCTTCGTACTTACTAGTACCTTTCTCAAGTTTTCTGATGAAAAGAGCTTCTTCATCATATGAGTTCTCAGAGTGGTTTTTGGGTAATGTTTTAGATTTCTTTGACTCTTTCGTGGATTTGAATGTTGCCTCTTTTCTTGATGGTTTATTCTGTTATGTTCTCATCTCATAGGCAGTGAAGATTCCATGTGAATCATCCATTGTTAGAAAGTCAAGATCATCTCAATCTTCTATAGTAGACACTTTGGAGTCATACCTCATTGGTAGTGTTCTTAGTACCCTTTTCAACTTCTTTCTCCTGTATTTCTCCTCCCAGGCCTCTGATTGCATTGACAATTTCATCTACTCTTAAAAGGTAATCTGCAATGTTTTCCTCTTCTTTCATTTTTAAACTTTTGAATTGTCCTTTGTATGTTTGGAGTTTGGATTTTTTTACTTTGGTAGCTCCTTCATACACATTCTTTAATTTGTCCCAAGCATCTTTGGTTGTCTTACATTGCATGACGTTGACAAACACTGAATTTGACAGTCCATTCAAAATTGCATTCAATGCTTTTGCATTGGCTTCATATTTATATTGTTCATCTTTATCTGTCGGTGGATTGGCTGGTATTTTATAACCCTTTTCAACAACATTCCAAACTTTGCATCCAAGAGACATTAGATGGCATCTCATTCTTACACTCCAGTATGCATAATTTTCTCTTGTGAATAATGGAGGTGTATTAGCAGTTAAACCTTCTAGTTGATCCATAGTGTTTTAATAGGATCTTCCTTCCAGTGATTAAACTGTAGTGAAGGAACCTTGCTCTGATACCAATTGTTGGTTTATCCAGCAATACTGAGAGGGGGGTGCGAATCAATATTGCCTTCTTTTTCTTTTAATTAAAACAATTAGTATTTAAACAATGTATACTATGAATCAAACAAGCAAGGACAACACCAATATTTATAACTTCTTGATTTTCTACTTGATTCATCAATTCTGGAAATGCTTCATGTTGTTGGTCTCTCCCTTTCTTTATGCTGCTGGTCTCTCATTTTCTTTATGTCGCTACAATCTGCATTGTAGATACATTTTTCCTCTAAATCGAAACTCTATTTAAATACCTCATTCACTCATAGGAGTTGTCTCTTCAGTTCGTGTCTTTCCAATTCATGTCTTTCCAAATCTATGTTTATTAAGTTCTATTTTATATCTATGTTTATTACTATTTTTTAATTAATTGATTAATTAAACCTTTTGACATCAATGCCAATATTCAACACAAGCAACCATAACAACTAAATACTCACTACTCATGTTCTCAACAGCTTTACAATCTGATATTACTATTAAGTGTCTGGCATAATTGTATGCTCATACTCATGCTAGATATTTTCATTGCCATGCCTTACTCATGTTTAATAGTAAGGCACATTGAGAAATATCATGTTTGGTTTTTATGCACTCCATAAGGCTATAAGTTTTAATTTCTTGATTATATGGCATGTTGGCCTAACCTTATAACAATTAATTCTGCTGTGTAATATTAATTCATCCCTTTTCCTAGGTCTCCTAGTGCCTTTTAGCCTTGTTTAAAGGTCGGGGACACTACATTGAATATGACTTGAAATTTGTCCCTTACCCTCTATAATTTCCCCCTTTCCTAGTCTTTTTGGTAGGAAACTCTTTATACACTTCAAGCCTAGGGCACCAATTGTGACACAAATTTACAAATATATTCTCCAAAACTAAAATGACAATTATAATAACAATTTAACTCACCATGATTCTATCCCAAATGGACATGCCTATGTTCACACTTGTTGTTTCCACTAGGGCATGCTTAATTTTTCACAAAGTCCTCTTCACAACACAAGGGAATCATTTCCATCTCTATTTTTCCAACCTTTGAGTCTAGAACTTCATGGCTCCCATATTTCTTCGTTTGGATCACTGCAACTACTCCTTTATGCCTTTCCATCAAGACCCTTGGTGGAATATGTTTAATTTTCTACCTTCTACATGGATCTTGCATTACTCCTCCTCTATTATATTTTATGACATTTTAGGAGGCAATCATTGACCAAGTGGCCATATGTATGACATATTAAACATCTAGATGTAATTCCAATTTAAACAAATATTTTCACATAATTCCTACTCCCTGCCTCTATTTCAATGTCCTCTACCAATGCATCCTTCAAATCAAACTCCACTAGTATATAGGCCACTAAACATAAGGTATCCATTTTTAATTATTCATTATTTTCTAGGAAAGTCCCAAAGTTGTCACTAGCAACCCTAGAATATTCCACCGACCAAAGCTAGAAATCCATGCCTAACAACTTAACCCATACATGATGCATTGTAATCCTCTATGACCTTAGATCAAAGCAGGGAGACAATTTTTTTCGAGGTTAAAGATGCAAAACCCCAAAACTATCTTGGATTTTGTATTTTTGCTACATCCTCTTTTGTTTCAAAATGAAATGCCAACCATCCTCTTGCTAGTGTGTGCTAACTGGATGAATACCATAAGAATGACTCTCGAACACTCTCTTATCCAAAGGAAGAGTTGCTTGTTCTTATCCAAAGGAAGAGTTGCTTGTTAGAGATATAACATCCATAAAAATGTTGAATCAATGTTGTATTGATGTTTCCACTACTTGCTCCATAGTAATATGTTCACCAAGGACCAATGTTGTCTTGGATTTAACACATTGTTTTCCCTTCCTCCCTGAGTTAACCATAGGGATATCATCATTCTATTTTTCGCATTCAAGCCCTACCCTTCTTTCTCTTCACCTTTTGGATTCCCCACCTTCAAATTATCCTCCTCCTTGATACTCTGAACAACCTTTATAGAGTTATGAGTTGTAAAGTCCTTCATGGTAATGTCCTTCCTTCCAAGGCCTTCCTCAAATCCATGTACATGAAGCTTTGTAGGTGAAAGGTCATGACATAGTTAAGATTGTATCGGTTCCCCATCAACACAGGGTCATGTCACCCACAACCTTCCAAAAAATTGTTATTTTGACCTAGTCCTTCTGCCAGACTTGTCAACCCTACTTAATATCTCCATTATTTTGGAGTCTAAGGTTTTTGGCATGAGCATTGGTGTGGCTAGTGTATTCTCTCCTTCTTCTTTAGAGCACTTACCTTTGTACCAACACCTTGCCTGCACACCAAGTTCCCTCCATTAGAGAAGACAGGGAACCCCTCAGTTGGATCTATGATGCAATCAACCCACTTCTCTTATACGCTAGGTTCCTATATCTCCATACTTCCTCATCTGCCTCCATTTCTCCACCCATTCCATCAATATAGTTTTTTATCTCAGTGCATTGCTTTGTATTTGATATATTTGGTATTAATGATCAAAATTAAAGTGGTTAGTGGCATGACTGTTTTTTTTATCTCAACAATGAATTAATTTGGAATCTAATTTATTTGGTGGTTACAATATATAGTGTTTTATCACCTTACACTTGGTAGACTTAGGTCTTTTGTCTAACAAAACAAAGGTTAATGGAAACATTTTTGTTGTTGTCTCGTATTCAAGTAACAATTTTTTTGCAAGTATATGTACAACACACAATCACATATGGCAAATTTGTGGCTTCCATTGTATATCCAAAGACACTCACATATCCCTTTTGGTCATATTAAAGGCAAACATGTACTACCCATGTTCTCAGTTAAGGTGTTGTAGTATCCACATCACTCACTTTGAGCCACCCTATGGTCCCATGCATGCTTAGCATGCCCATTTTCCCTTGCCAAGGTGGTTCATGTTTCCCCACAAGATCACACATTATTTTTTGCTTACACAATGTAGATAATACTTCCTCGTGGGACTACTGCAATCCTTGCGTGATGGTGCCCACTAGATCATTGTCCATGAAAAGAAATTCCACACTTTCCCCCATTTAGAAAGGATGTCCTTACACACTTTATAAGGATATGTCATGCACTTATAGGGTTGAGGTGCTGCTTTATTTTGTTAGCCTGATTCATTTAATGAAATTTTCTAGACAAGTCCTTATCCCTCGCTAATCCTTGAACCTACTCTTGTCCCCTTAATTTTTGGTACTCTAGTTTATTTTGTTGGGAATCCATCCATGATGCTGACCTAGTACAAGGATTCGCCAAAAACAATGATAACTACTCTTGTTTCCACCTTTCACAATTGTGGATTTTGGTTATTGGCATGATCAAAGCAATGCTTTAATACAAAATGACGCAACAATGATGAGGCCTCAACATTGCAAGATTATAAGCGTCATCCCACAAGAGTGTAGTATATTGGCAGGCAATGAGGTGATCAGGCTTGTATTAATGTTGAGACCAGGGTTCAAATCTCCCTGAGTGGATGCAGATTAGGCTAAGTGCAAACCTTGGATGACTTTGAAAACATAGAAACACCCATAATAATATAGCAACTAAGCCAAAATGATTTTTTTTTGTAACAATAATGGTTTAAAATTTATATTAAAAAGATGTTGCAATGTAGTTGAAGAACACTTGAGTACAAAATATACATCGTAGCTCGAGAGGTTCTACTCAAAATTTGAAGCACACCGAGACCAATAAACAACACCTCTTATTCTTACATAGCTTACTCTAATACATCTACTCAAGTATACTTTCTAAAATATGATGAGGAACAAAATATACTTATAAAGCATTAGTAAAATTGAATTAAAAATGAGCACACTTTCTCATGACGTCATTATGGGCTTGGTTTGAGGGAAATAAGTCTTACATGTCAGTCTCCATTTCATCCCAAAGCCAATGAACGATTTCTTCTTCTTTGCACTCTATTGGAAATGAGCCAATTGAGGTGTACATATTAGCTACCAAAAAGGAATAATTCTTAGAGGACGATTGCCTTGAGTTTGGTGCACTCTTCTTCCAAATCTTGCATCTGTCTTTTTTGCTTAACTAGAATATCCATCACGATGGCGTTTTGGGATGTGTGTTGATGCTTGAGCTCATAAGTGTTTGTGGTGATAAAGAAATATGGAGGTTTTGTTGCCATTAATTAAATCCCCCCATCCCCTAAGGAATCTCCTAATCTCCTGGATGCCCCTTTAATAATTATGAGCATGATTATCCATTTTTCCTTATGATAGTTGCGATTTCCTCTCAATGCCAATTTTCCAATGTAGACAACTTATGGTTTTAGAAGAGTAGATTGGGATTCCCAATTGTGCTATTTGTTAGGAGCTTATATCATATGTAACATGAGGAGGTTCTCCTTCCACACACAATGTGGAAAACCACGAATTTAGACCATTCCAATAATTCAATCAAACCTAACATAAAACAACCTCCATGTAGTTACCTTTGAGCACCCAATTTACTAATTTAGGACAATAATTATGGTGACTATTGCTCCAGACTACACCTAACCCACAGTGCATTACAATAGTGTGAGCAACATAGTACATGTGGTAGTCCCAATTAGATATGATATCTTATTAGACTACCCTAACAGATTTTTTATTTATTTATTTTTTAACAAAAACAGTTATAATTTGTATTAAGAAACAATGAAGAAAGCTGGGACAATTACAACAAAATGAGAGAGTCTTGTTTGAAATGTCAAGATTCATCACCCAACATAATCCTAAAATTAGAGCTCATCAAGCCAAAACCTATTCGATCCAACTCCATACATCACAGAGTAAGGGACCACAGGGACAATCCAGGGAGCATTGAGACCCATGTAGCTTGTCGAAACTGATGTAGGAGGCCCAGAGCAGCGAGTGAAGGCCATGTTCCTGATCCCCTTTGACTTTTTAGTGAAAGCCTCGACCAGATGCTTGCCCAATGAACGGTATTCCCTCACATTCATTGTGATCGAATGGAGGTTCTTGCGTTGGCCCAGAAAATTCGCAGGCTTGAGAGAAAAATGTCCTCGCTTGAGACCCCATTAAGTCCTCCTGCGTGCTACGAGTTCTCCATCTTTTCTTTAAAGAACATCATCTTCTAGTTTAATATGAGTCCCAACCTGTTGATTCCATTTAATAATGCTTATTTTCTTATGGAATGGTGAAGAGGTTGGTAATCCCATTGATTTTCAGAATTCCTTTTCTCAGAGGGACTGATTCATTAGCAACAAGATCCGTGTCTCCATTGAGGTTTCACAAAATGTGGAAGATCTCAATTCTTTGGAAATATTTCATGATAATATTAATTTTCTTGAGTATATGCCAGAGTCTCGTATTGTTGGGTCGATTTTTGGTAATGAGAGCTTGGATCACCATCCTTGAGTCGCCAAAGACATTAATTTCTCTGATTTCCCTTGTCTTAGCTTGATACATACCTTGCCATAAAGCTAAGGCTTCAACAATGTTATTGGTGTCTTCAAAAAGTCCCCAGGAGTATTGAAGTTCAAGAGCATCCTTTGGGCCTAGCATCACCCCTCCTCCTCCAGCATCCTCGGGATTCCCTTTGGAAGCCCCATCAAAGAAAAGGGTATGTCCCTTCAATGACTTCTGCCACAGTTTAAAGTTTGTAGAATCCATCCGAATTTCCCAATTTTCCAGTTTGATAGAAGCAGGGACAATGGGATGAGGGAAAGGGAGTATATTGTTCATCCAAATTTCTTCATCCCCATTCAAAGTACCTTTATTCTCCTGGAGAGGAAGAGATTTTAAACAGTCTCCCATCAAGGCTTGTGCTTTCATAGCTACATGGGCTACAAGAGAAGATTTATTCCTGAAAATACAGGCATTTCTTTCCAACCAAAGTTCCCAGACGATAAATTTAGGGAGAGTTAACAAACAGGCTTTGATTCTTTCTTTTTTTATTAGGGAATATGGATACAAAGAGACCCATTCACTTAGGAGTGAAGAAACCGCCCCAGGAAGTGTAAGATGAGTCGACCAAGATCCCAGGGCATAAGTCAAAATCCCTGCTGCAAAGGGACAATTTAGCAAAATGTGGTCAGATGTTTCTTCTGATAGTAGGCACATTGGGCATCTCGTCGGTCCTTCCCATCCTCTTTTTTTAAGATTATCTCCAGTTAATGTGTTGTTATGGGCCATCGTCCATATGAACATATCAAATTTAGGGAGACTTTTGAATCTCCATATTTCTTTCCAGAGAATTGGGTTGGGGGGACATTCCGAATTGCTTTGATCTGCTTGTAACCTTCTGCAGTTGTGTAATAACCAAAATTTGAGCCCCATCCACACGTGTACTTCACCTTAGCAGCTACAGGGGTCTTCCCATGAAGATAGGAAATCATAATGCGTTCTTCACCAATCATCTGATTTGGACAGTATGGGAGTTTCCATTCCTTCCATATCTTGGAGTTGTCCTCATTCCAGGCTGAGATATCCAAAAGGGATAATATATTGAGAGACTTGTAATGGATTTTGAGATTGGAATTGTTTAAAATTGAGTCTAAAGTAGGCCCTCCAAGAATTGAGTCTTCCCAGATAAGAATATTTTTACCATTCCCTAGGGTCCAAGTTAGAAGTGGCTGGAAGAACCCATAAGCTTTTTGAAAAATGTTAAAAATCGAGGATCCTTTCCTTACCTTTGGAGGCTTATGGAAGGTTGTGCGTGGTCCAGAGTAATATTTCTTCCAAAGAGCATGCTTTCCCTAGGTTAGCTTTCCTGTTACCAAATTCCAAAGCAACTTTGCACCGAGAGCTAGATTTTGAGCTCTAATATCTCTAATTTGGACACCCCCTTCTAAAAGCAACTTGGTGATTTTTTCCTAGTTAACCAAAGGGAGTTTGTTTTCACTATTTTTACCCCCTTTCCATAAAAATATTCTTAGGATCGCTTCTGTTTTATTGATGAATCCAGTTGGGGCCAACAGTATTGAGCTTTGAAAGATAGGTATGTTGAAAAGAACAAATTCTAACAAAACCAACTTCCCAGTTTTGTTGAGCCACTTTGCTCCCCAATTATTGATTTTGTTCTTTAGTTTGTCGAGCAAAGGAGTCCATTGATCGGATTTTATGTTTTACTCTGGAAATGGGGATTCCTAAATATTTAAAGGAATTCCATTGTGTCTTCCCCTCCATTTCCAGAATTTTGGAGATGTTCGTCCTTTCTCTTGTGGTGCAATTACACCCGTAAATTTGACTTTTCCTGTAATTTATCTAACTACCTCAGGCTTATTTGTAGAGATCAAGCTCCCTTTTTATTCTTCTAGCAGTAATATTAGTAGCTCCTCCCAATAGGAGCGTATCATCTATGAAATGAACATGGTTGATCTCCTTGACTCCACGAGCTATTCTAATTCCCAATAGCTCTTCTTGGGTTCGACAATTCTCTAATTGAAAGCTAAGAACATAAGCTTGAATAGAATACAACAGAGGTGACATCGGGCAGCCTTGATGTAGCCCCCTGGTGGCTTGGAAGAAATCTGCAACTCGCCCATTGACCAACGGGGCCATCCAAGGGGACCTTATGCAAGCCTTTACCCAATTAATGAATTGCGAGGCAGATCCGAATTGGAGCATTACCTGAAATAGAAAGTCATGTCGAACCCTGTAGAATGCGTTAGCTAAGTCTAATTTGCCAATCATACCTTTTTCACCTCGGTAGTTGCTTGAGTGAATAGATTCTTGTACTATGATGATATTATCATCAATATGTTTGCCTTTGATGAAGCCCCCTTGGTTCTCTGGAATGATGGCAGGAAGAATATCTTTGACACGATTGGCGATTACTCTAGTGATGAGCTTATAATCAATATTGCACAAGGATATTTGCCCGATATTTGTCAAAGGAGGAGGCTCCTTTTTCTTTAGGGATCAAAGCTAAGAATGTCGAGTTTGTGCTCCCTTCGATCTTATGACATTTCTTAGATTTTAAGACCATTCTGTGTAAATATTTTTTGATGATATGCTAGCAGGCGTTTATGAACCCGACAGTAAACCCATCCGGGCCAGGGGCTTTGTTTGGTTCCATATTTCCCAAGGTTGTCTTGATTTATTTTCTGGTAATCGGTGCCATAAGATTTTGATTGATTTCCTACGTTACTAGAGGTGGAACAAGATCTATAATCTTCTTACTTCTTTCATCATGAGTGTGAGTATTTTCTGAGTACATCTCTTTGAAGTGGAGGTGGGAAGCCTGTTTGATTTCGTTGAAATTGTTTATGATCTGGTCATGGCTTTGAATTTCTTTAACCGAATTGTATTGCTTCCTAGCTTCAGCTTGTTTGTGGAAGAAATTGGTATTCTTGTCACCATCTTGAAGCCAAAGGCTTCTAGACTTCTACCTCCAATAGTCTTCCTCCTCTCTACATGCAGAATGAAGTTTCCTTTGAAGTTCCAATTCATGTTCCATATTCTCATTGGTGATCAGGCTTTCTTCCAAAAGGATTTGGTGATTTCCCAGCTGAGTTTGGGATTCCAATCTCTGATGTGAAGGATATTTTATGTTTTTATCCCAGCTCTTGAGTTATTTTTTAAGACGCCTCAGCTTTTCTTCCCATACAAAAAATGGTGATCCTGAGACTGGTCTTGACTAGAATCTGAGGACAATTTCATGGAAGCCTTCCTTCTGGATCCATGATAGACTGAACCTGAAGGGAATGGGCCCCAAGTTTTTGTCTTTGGAAACTTCTAAAAGAATAGGCTTGTGATCAGATGTGTTAAAAGGCAGTATTTTAGAGGTGACATCCAATCCTAGAATTAGAAAGGAGCTATGGACTAAGAATCTATCCAATCTAGTGGCGATGTGCCTTGGGCCCGTTCTCTTGTTCGTCCAAGTAAATTTACCTCTTGAGGGCTTAATGTCTTCAAGCTCCCATTCATGGATGAGATCTTCCACCGTTTCCCAAAATTGGTCTCTTACAATGGTTCCCCCTCTTTTTTCCCCTAGGAACAGCGTGACATTTAGATCTCCAGCTAAGACTATATTCTCCAGTTGGTCGATTCTGAGGTAGTCTTGTATGAGATTCCAACAGTCTTTTTTTGGGGGAATAAGGGTTGAGACATAAATGTTAAAAAGGCAGATCTGGAGACCCGACTCCTTGTGGAGAAGTTTGGTGTAAATCCAGTGAATGCATATATCAGAGGCCATAAGCTCAAATTTGGCCTTGTGCCACAACGTTCCTAATCCGCTAGAGGCTCCTCTTGCACTTGCCGCTATTCCATGTCCATATTTCCAAATTTTTTCACTAGTTTGGAGAAAGACTACTTCCTCCATTTTTGTCTCATGGATAAGTAGAATGTCTGGGCTTGAAATGCGAAGGATATCTTTCATCGACTACCTTTGATCTACTTCCCAGCCCCCTACAATTCCATGAGACTATCTTCATCACTTATTTTTGTTGGGACAGAAGAGGCCCCTTTGGAGGGAAGCCCCTGGTGTCTTGCACTCCGAGTGTTTAACATTTTTTCCAAAGTGGGTTGGGAACCTTGGAGCTTCTCCTTGTAAGTGGCCCTTTCTCTTCTTTCCTTTGCCGATTTCCTTCCTCGAGTAACTTGTTGAATGGAGGTTTGAGTTGCTTCTATTTCTCCTTCCTCTTCCTCTGTGTCATCTTCCTTTGTTTCTAGTTCGTGACTATCTATTTTTTCGCCTTGTTCCCGAGGAAACAATATTTCCTTGTTTGCTTGATTTTCCTCAGCCAGATTGGTGTTTTTTTTTTCTGAGGGATCATTAGGAGCACTGGCCTCAGTTTCTTGATTTGCTAACACTTCAAAGTTGTTTCCTATCGAAAGTTGTTCCTTCGATGGTTCTTGTTCCTTTCCGTATTTGGTTGTGGGCAGGTTAGGAGTTTTGCCATCTTTTTTGAGAGAATTTTTAGGATTTTCCTTTGATCTTTTGGTTGGTTTCCATCCTTCCCCTGCCTCTTTTTCTTGCTGATTTTATTGATTCTTTGGGCAATTCTTTTGGAAGTGACCATGTTCATGGCAACTTCTGCAGTTGAAAGGTAATTGTTCGTAATCTAGCTTTTGATAATGTTTCCAATCCCCTACTGTGAGTTGACGGCTTCGGGGAGACCGGCTTCTAGATCCACTTCCATGCAGATCCGAGCACAGGAATACTGACCCTTGGGATCAACTTGATCTATGTATTTCCCTAGGTCATTCCCTATTGGTTGCAGAGATGGGGGATTCCAGCAGTGGATAGGTAAACTAGGTAAGTGAACCTAAACGTGGATTGCTTTGGGGATGTCTAGGGATGGATCAAAGTCCGGTGTCCACCGATTTAAGTATAGACCTTGCGACCCCATGAAGTAAGGGCCGCTTCTGAATATCAAATCCCTATCTTATTTTGAAATAAATTCAATCAGGAAGAAACCTTTGCCTACTGCATAGCTGGTCACGCTTGCAGAGATTAGTGTCCTCTAGTTTTTTTGAATCCAATTATCCGTCGTGCGTGGAGAGGGCCATAGTCCTACAAACTGTACCACCAGTGTGTGATCTTCCAGGGAAACAACAATTTTCATTGGTTGATCCAGAGGGAGGGCGATTGTCGGTACTTCATCAAGTTTTTTAACAAATTTGGGCACTGGGTTGAGCGTCGGATTTTTCCCTTGCTCAATGATCAGGAGCCTGAATGCTTTTTCTGCAGCAAATGTTGGGGAAGGCTCTCTGTCTCCACTGGACCCCATGGAACTCTCCAGTCAAACGCATGTGCACCTAGATGGCTATCCGATCGAGGTGAAGCCAAAGAGGTCAAACGCATGTGCGCAGTATTGATAAGTCGATTAGTTAATCGTTATTAAGTTCATCACCCTAACATAAATTTTTTACAAGACTCCCTGTTCAAAAAAGGATTTTAATAGGAATGATAGGTGGAGACTATCTTACTTGTTGCCTTGGGATTTCTCCCTACTCTAGTGTAGAGCATGGACTGTAAAAAAAGGTCATGATAGCCCCAGGCTAGACCAAACTGAGACCCTAAGCCCCGATAATGTTGACAATGGAGAATAGGAGGAACTAGACCCTAATATTTGCCTAAATCCATGCTCAATAGCTAGAGCAAAAAATCTCAAATATGTACCACCTTCTCTTCCTCGTAATTTCATAAACCTAGAGTTTCCAAGTTGATGGAGTGTGTGAGCACTAAGTGGATATGAATGTAGTGTTCCTTCACTTAATTGAGAGATTAATGGTTGAGTGACATGCAACGCCCACCATGATCATGGTAAAGTGGGTTTATAACATTGGGCGATAGGGTTAAAGACCATTACCTCATTTTTAATCAAACTTCCTTCTTCAAACCTAGGGGTTTGGTTTTCCAGGCGATCGACTTCAGTGTTTAGAAATATAAGGATATGAAAGCATTGAACATTTCTAATACCTTATATTTATCTCCTTATTCTATAAATGATGCTCTCAAGAGCTTCATCCAATGGAGAAGAGTTTTTCTTTAGGTGTTGTATGACGATCAATGAGTCTCCAAAAAATAGCAAGGTCTCTATTTTGGTAGTGGTTTCGATCTTGACACCTTGAAGGAGTGCATAGGCTTCTGCTTGACTGTTTGTTGTTGTCCCTAAACCCTAAGTGAAATTTCTTTCTTGATCTCCTTCGTGATCAAGAATGGTCTCTCCACGCCTACCACCCCTTAAGCCAAAAAGATTCTATAAGAGACATTTCTTCAAAAATGAAGATTACAAACATCAGTGCTATTTTCTTAATTATTTCACATCTTAATTGATAGAAGTGAGAAATAATTTATACTCTCATGACAAAATTAATAGTTTTTAAAAGAAAAAAACACCCAATTTTTAGCTAAAACAAAATTGGGATTCCTAAAAGGTGTAATTTGCAAGATTCTTAAGTATAACTTATAAAAAGATGCCATTATAATCAAATCTAAACGAGTAGATGGGAAACTTCTACAAATTTATCACTAGCCAACAATCCAATCAACTTGTGAAATTATACAACTTTTAATTTTCCAAGAAAAAGAATCATAATTTTATTCCATTATAAAATGAATATTACATTCGTCATGTGCTTAAAGCGTGATAGAAATAAAGACAAGTAAATGTGCATATTGCAATTAAAAGAGTACTGATACATACTGCACTTACTAGATTAAAATTACACAATTAATGTACATGCCATTTCATGCCCTTTAAAAACAATCCTCAATATTTCTACCCCACTCGCTTTTTAACTTCTTGCCACCTAGTTGAAGAAGGAGATATAGAAGTTCACTGCAAGTTAGAAGGCAAGAGATCAAGATTCTTGGAATGAACTAATTCCTTATTTGAATTGGAGGTATTGATTTAATGATGTATTTTCGTTCTACCTAGAGGGGCTTTAGTTACCATGACCTCCCTCGAGGAGGAAATCTCTATATCCATTTCTTCCACTCTATCCCTCGAAAAAGGAATGGATTCCTCAATTCGCACATTTGGTTCCCGATTTACCTCATTCTAATCAATGCTATTGTTAAATTGTTTGTTTACCCAATTCTAGTCAATGTTAGTGTTTGAACTCGATTCCTCCATAAACTTCCATCTCTTTGGTTTCATTTTTATTGGGAGAATGAGCTAGAGCATCGAGACAAGTAGCTTGCAAATGCCCGAGAAGATGATATATCTTACACCTAAATGTTGTGTTCTCATAATCAAAGACTTGTGTGTATTTTTATTTTCTTATCCATTTGAGAATGATTTTGTTAGAAGACCCTTACTAAGCTCTATCTCAACACAGATACACACATATGTGCATAAATTGTTACGATTATATCAAGATTTGATTTTATGTAAGTGCCTAAAGTATTCCCAATTTCTTAAAAAGCTAACACATACTATATGTGTAATGGGGAATTAGAAAGATGAACCCAAATTGGCATTCTAATAATGAACTTATTGTTAGGAGCAAAATATGTTGACCAAGGGATTATAAAAAGTCTCATGCTTCTGCAAAACTAAGGAACCTCCTTGATCACTTGTTAATTGTTACCATGATCATAAAACTGAACAATAAAATAACCCTTGGACTGCAAAGAGATCTCACAATTCTTTGTCTAAGTTGTGTGGATCCACTAGAACAATGCTGACATAGGAGGAAAATACCCATTAAATATGTAAATAATGATATATTTTTTATATAGTGAATGCACATGAACTACCTCTGGTGCTATGATCTCCACCATTGACATCTCATATACATACTACGCTATATAGGCACTACGAAGAGTAATTGACTTCGAATAATTTGAAATGGAAGAATTTTTTTTTCACTACAGCACATAAAGAAATAGGTTTGGAAGTTGAAGGCACCTTGAAACCAACCTCCCCTCCACCTAAATGCAATAGTGAAATCAAGGTTGAATATTTGCCAATGCGATAGACATACAAAGTATTGTGATCTTCTAGCTATTTTCCCTCATAGAGTAAAAATTGTTGAGCCAACATAATCCTTTTAGTGCACTCCAACTTATACTTTAAAGCCGATACATCATCTACACAATGCACCAAGAGACTTAAGATATTCTTGGAAAAGGCCTAAACCATTGGAAAAGTTGCCACAATGTCTTAAAACTTTTTGTCAAATATTAACTTTTTTTCCAAGAAAAAAACTTTATATTTAATATTTCAAGCTTGAAATCAAAATATACATAAGCTTAGCCTCTTGGCTCATGTCCATAGAAACAAAATAGTTTGAATCCCACCCCCAACTACATATTATAGTTTTCCAAAAAACTATACAGACCCCATATGTCCTTGCTTGTCTTCAATTTATCAACATAACAATAAAAAAACATACAATCAGAATCCCAAGAAAACCATTCTTCATAAAAAAACAGAACATGCCACTCTTTCAACTTAGATGAAAAGATTGAAATAAAAAATTTAGATGTTAGTATGTCCTCTTTGAATCCTTGCACTGTCAAATAACCTTCCTTAGAGAGTGTATATGCTTTTGGATTGTAGACCTTGTAGCTATGAGTAAATGAGATTAAATGAAATGATTTTTCACCTCTATAACTCTATTAATCATAGGTCATAGAACCAAATTGGAGATTTGACACTTACCATTAGCCGAGTCCATAAGCATTTTTGAATGTCCAAGAATATGAATGCTTTTAATTTCTTTGTTTCGAGCAATTTCTAATAGAATCCACTATACATAAAATTCTGCTTTGTTGTTAGTTCCATGACCTGCACCATATTTTATAAGAAAGTGGTAATGTTTATTAATATGCAGAAAGAGCTCAACTCCATAGACACTTGGACTACCTTTAGCGGGTCCCATAAAAAAAACCCTAAAAAAACAAGAAATTTATGATTGATTTTATAAAGATCTTTTACTATTTGTTTCTCTAACTCCTTCCAACATTTTTGATAAAACAATTTGATACTGTGTTTTACTTATTCAATTGCCAAATCTTTCACTTAAAAAATAAAAAAATAATCTTATTTCTAGCTAACCATAGTCCTCACATCGCTTAACAAAGCATTGCTTCATAACTTTTCACTCACACTCACTTTATAACAACACTACTTTGGAAAAATACAATCCCAAATAGCAAGCCTATTAAATCATCTTTTTTCATGATTCCCTCGAGCATGAAAGCCTTATGAACCCTCTCTGACGTGTGGTTGTTACCCATCTCCACAAAAATTACAGTCCTCATTGCAACATCAAACTTCCCTCGTTTGGTTTTCAAAACAAACATAGATTTATTTCTCAATCACATTGCTGTTCACAGTTTCATTCATATAGCTGTCCAGAGTTTCATTTCAGTGATGGTCAGGGTAGGGTTTATCCCCAAGAGGGTAGTAGATATGATCACAGCATTGGGCTGGCCTATTGATTGCTAGAATCTCCTTCGCCTGTAGCTCTAACCATGTTACGATCCAGCGCCTCGCGTCTCCGTAATCTGAAGCACGGGACACATGGAAGAAAGGTCTCTGCTACAAGCACAACAACGGGGGTTTATCCAGCAGGAATATCACAGCAATCATCGTCCTCTGGTGGACTTCTCTCATGGCTTACTGGAAACAAATCTAAATCTTCTTCTCCCCTGGATTTTACCCTGTCAGGCGTAAAGCCACCGCCTACACTTCCAGATTATGTAGAGCCGACGAAAAGCATTGTCACAACCGTTCCCAATGGTCTCAATGTTGCATCTGAAACCTCTTCGGTATGTTTTTTTTGGGGTCAATTTATTCTATTTTACAAGTTGGTTAGAGAAACACGACCCCAAGAATATGGGCCTCCTTCGGCCTAGGTGCCAGGTCTGAGCAGTATCTATTCAGCCAAATTTGCCCGTTACTTACACCCAGCCTCCACTTTTTCTTCAATATTGCAAGTTGTGTAACATATCTCAACAGCAACCTTAGTTCGTACTTTTTTTGTGCACAGACACTCATGGGAGGAGCTGGTTCTTTCTCTGCTGGTGGCCCCGGTAAAGGAATGTACTCTCGATTACGTAAGTAATTGCATATCTCATTGCAAGCTCCATTATATGAAGAGAATAAACATCTCCCTTGCAATTTTTTTGGGTGAATAAAACGATAGCTTATATTTCTATGAATATATAGAACATTACAGCAGGACTGTCATCAAACTCTGGTTCTTGGATCCCGTATCACAATCAGATGAGACAAAAAGACCCAACTATGAGCGTCAAAAGATATGTTGTCCTGTCCATATTTAACACTGTCTCTGATATAGACTCTACAAACTATTTTAACTAGATTTAATATATAATTCTTCACTGGATCATGAGCACAAAAACTATTTCTATATTTCAGATAGGTTTAAATTATAGGAGTTAATCTAATTATGATTGACAAACCAATTATCTTATCTATCAAAAAGCAAGTATTTTCCTTTCAGTTGTGCTGCTGGCTAGTTCTACTTCTCCCCAGGACAGTCACTGGTCTGTCAGTAGTCATCTCGCATGAACCGGCGCCTACTCCATCACTTTAGACAAAATCGTGTCTATGACTTGGGGATATTTTTCATTGGATCATCAGCACAGAAACTATTTCTATATTCAGACAGGTCTAGATTATCATATATATATAGGAGTTCATCTAATTTTGTTTGGCAGACCAAAGATTGTATCCATCAAAAAGCAAGTATTTCTCCTTCAATGGTGCTGTTGGCTAGATCCACTTCTTCCCAGGGCAGTCTGTGGTCTGTCATTGGTGATTTGGCATCGGGTACTGGGCATGAACGAGTGCCTCCTCCAGCCATTTTAGGGAATATCTGAGAATCCTGTCTATGACTTGGGGATATTCTTCCTTTAGCAGACTCCATATGCCTATATCGACATCTACTTGCCTTTTCTCCCATGAATTTTCTTCTAAAATCTGCAGAAGTCGGTGCCTTGTTGGATGTGCAAGGAAGTCCTCCCAAGTTGTCACTAAGGTTCCCTGACCCATTGTACTTTCAACTCCAATATTTGCTATCATTATCTGCTGCTCGGTCTCCAGAGTGTTGGATATGATTGAAACTCAGATGCTCAAATCTGCTTAATAATGCCTAGATCCTTTTCAAGATTGGAGCTAACCTCTAATGAACCTTTGTGGATTGTGAGGTCGATACCATTGATTATTTTTTTTAACATGTTAAAAATTACCCTGGGAGTCCTCTTCTACCTATAGTTTTCACAACCCCCTTTAACCGCTAACGAAAGACCAAACTCAACAGCCTATAGTTCCACTGAGTTGTTTTTGTCAACTCCAATATTTGCTGCAAACAAGAGTTCTAGCTGCCCATGCACATTCTCTATAAGACCCCTACAGCCTGCCAATCCTAGGTTTCCCGAATCCCTCCATCACCCCATCAAAATTTAGTTTCAGGAAAGATGGATCTGTGGGCTTCTGCAAGGCCATACCCCATCAAAATTTAGTTTCAGGAAAGATGGATCTGTGGGCTTCTGCAAGGCCATTCTGCTGTCATTTGAGGGCTGGCTAGATGGTTAAAATTGGAGCTGCTGGACTTCAATCCCTGATGCAATACATATTAGAGTTTCGCTTTGTAAGCTGCCGGTCTTTATCTTTCCAAGACCTGGCATGAATGGTTTCTTGAATATTTTCTTTTCTATTTTCTGTGGAACCTGTTGGTGGATAGCGTTGGCATCTTTGCTGCACGATCACCTTCATGAGTCCCATCATGATCACCTGAAAGTTCAACGTCCAAGCGCTCAGAAACTATAGCTCCACTATCCAAATCAGCCTTCTCTGGATTGTTGTTCCAAGTCATATATTTTCATGTACCTGCAGGCTGCAGCTCCTACATAAAATTTTGCAGTTTGGGCACCTTGGGTTGTGCAACACTGCCTTGCCTTTGCCATAGGGGCTTGACCAATCTACACCTACTACAACCAGAGTATGCCTCTTCACTTAGGGTTTACCCATAACTACACCCTAAGCTACAACTGTTAGATCTACAGCTAAGTTCTGCAACTAAGTTTTCTATTTAGGCACATGTCCATCCTAGCCTAAAGCATCCCAACATACTTTTAACATTTAGCCAATATTCATCAATACTTAGCCAACTAGAACATTGCAAGGAACAATAACATTCAACAAATAAGGAGATAACAATGCAGAAGCATGGCAACACCCACGGTGGATGCCTTAACTTATTATTATGAAGAATGTTACAAGAACACAACAAGGGAGTTCGACCAGTGCTAGTAACTTGTTGTACTACTTAGAGGATTCCTTAGCTATTCTCCTAAAAACCTAGGGCTTACCTCAAAACGGTGTGCCTTGCACCCCATTCTAAGCCAAGCAGACTGAAATGTGTGATGTGCTCCATTCTATGTGCATCTGACTCCTCAAAGTCTTGCAATTCTTGGAACGTCTAGCCTCTTGGGTCCATGTTCAAATTGAATCGTACACAACTATTGAAGGTGTCCTAAGTCTCGTGCTCTTGGTGGATACAACCGTTCTACTTGAACAATGTCCAAGGCACTTATGCAACCCCTTGTGCTTCATGTCATGCACGTCTACCCGACTTTTTGACTGCACCCACAAACCTAGGGACTACTGCCCAACGTGCCCATGAGCCAAGGAACATTGCATCCACTATCCAAGCCTCCGTGCAACTCCTTATAAAAAGTCTCTTATGACAACACAACTTATTTCCATACCTATCCAAATTTCTTTTGTCGAGCTCTTTAGCACTTAAGTGTGTCTCTTGCCATGTGCAAGACTGCCCAGGGCATTCTCATCCAACCTTGCAAATTGTCTAACTTGTAGCCATTTGTGCCTGCCAATGATCGTCTTGACGGATGGGTAGGGATGCCCATTGCCATCTCATAGGCAAGGGCCTTGTTACCTTTCAACATGTAGGGGTGGCTTAATGATCTTTGCCTATGTGATATTCTATCACATACATCAGTTCCACAGATGAGATCTATGGTTTGACCACGGATATCTTCCAGAGAAACCTTCAACTTGCTTAGTTCACCATGAAATGTGCTAGAGATCGATGGGGACATTCAGTTTACATCAGTGTTATGACATATTCTCTCTAGTTGACTCATGGTAAATGCTTTCTTCTGTATGGACATGACCATAGGGGGTCGATGGTGTTACTCTGTAATGGCTCATGTATCCTAGATTGTTGTTTCATAGCTAATGATGCATCATGGTGTGGTTATAATTTTTCATTAGATTAGTGTACGACCTTGTGGTTTAGGTGTATCCTTAGGAATTTAAGTTAGAGTGACTCTCATTTCATGTCATTCACAACATTTTACCTAGCCATTTTTTATCCCATGTCATTTCAATAGCCATTTCACCCATTCCCATCGTGTCCCCCTTTTGCAGTTAACTTGTTATATGTCATGTTCTAAGGTCTTTATATTATTCCTATGTATGATGCCTAAGTCAAAAGAGTCAAGTACTCTAAGGGAAATGGAACTAAATGATAAATGTGAGCAATGCCCCCTTGTAAAAGCCAAGACCCCTATGTCCCAAGTTATCAAAGCCAAAGCAAAAGAAAGGGAGTACTAAAAAAAGGGTGCAAGGAAAGGGTAACTCAAGAAGAATATTATTTCCTTCCAAGTCACACATATGGAAGAAAAATCATTAACCCCTAGCTCCTGAAAGCTTAAGGGGAAGACCTAACACTCAGTCACATTTCTATGATGATTAATTTGCGAACACCCTTCCCTAACATCACATTCATTTTATCACTCTCACCTTACTTAGAAACTTAGGAAATGCACTTAGACTTAGGGGTGTATGATTTGTAAACTGTGGTGGATATTCCATTTGGAACGGTTCATCACAACATATCTTACAACTTTTTGCAAACTAGTAGTTATGCAATATTTATTGAAGATTTAAGATTCATTGTGTTAGCTTAATTCCATCGAAGGCAAAAATAAACTGAAACTGAAAGGAAAAATAGCTAGAGCAAATTAACACATCCACACAAATAACACAAGATATACCTTGGGACAACCCACTGGAGAAAAACCTAGCCAAAAGTAAGGATTATGCCTTGCGCTTTAATTCTCCAATATGCATTGCAAATACAAAAAAAGCGGTACTCTCTGCGAGTTACCTATGACATTGTGGCGTGTATGGCTACTACAGGATCTCCTACTTTCTCTGCTATGCTCTAATATCCACTCCTTTGCTCTTGCTTAGCTATGGAACAATGCAATAACACCATATGAATGGAGCCTCTTCTTCTCGTAGTGGCCTAGTAGTTAAGAATGTCCTAATAGCCATCTAGGGTTAGTTTTAGGGTTTTTGCATGCCTCAACTCCCAATAAGTCAATTAGGGTTTTGGACCCTATAGAATGTTCTTGAAAGTCCACACATGACTAGCTCCACATGTGTGGGTAGTAAAAGATGATGTGGAATCCACTTGGTACCATGGTGGTCAACATGATAGGTCAACTTGCGGGAGGCATAACTTCCTCATACGAACTCTGATTGAGGTGATCTTTGCACCGTTGGAAAGTTCCTCATGGAGTGTAGAACAACGTGGAGAAAGTAAGAACTTTTGACCCCAAAAAATATCTTTAAGCCCTCAAATAGACCTTAGAAGGTTCTAGACCCCAAATTTGCAAAGTAAGACTTGCCCCTAAAATGGGCTTTACAAGCCAAGTCATTCATTCTTTCCACCCAAAAAGCACCAAAATAGATGACAAATCATATATTGATCCATTTCAGATCAGTGTAACCTGAAAATCTGGATTAATTATAGTTACACCATGGTAATTCTAAGGTTATTGAGATAGTTAATCAAAAGTGAGAGAGTTAATTAGAAAACTGCACTTGAAAGCGTTTTATGTTAATGTTTTGAATATTAGATAGTATTTTTCCTAAGTCATATCTTATATTGTTTAACACTTGGTTGATCTATAGTTGACTTGATGTCCCCTCCTAGATGATGCGCCCCCTTCTTCATGCACATGTGGGAGCCTTAAGACACCTATTCATCATGTTAGCACATGCAAGAGAAGGCCAATCGTTTTTCACGGTGTTTGGATGAGTTGGCATGAGCTTTGACCACTTGAGGAGTTCATTGCACACTTGGAGTCTTGGACCATGCTTCTTCGCTCTTGGGCAAGGTTGCCAGAGCGTGGGAGTGGGAGCTCGGAAGCTCCATTTTCCAAAAAAGTTAGGGAGCAGAGCATCTTGGGAGCGTTTATGTATATATATTAAAAATACATTTATATTAAAAAAATGTAGAATGCCAAATTAGTTGCAGAATATGTGAAACATGTATATTTATGCTACTTCTAGATGAATATTCATGGTACATACTACATATTACCATAGTACATTAATGATTAATCATTCAAGCATCAACCATCTAGCTGCTAACAATTATAAAGTTATAAATACAAACCATCTAGCAATTACGAACATACAAATTTTAAAACCATATAATAAGAAGTAGG
The DNA here is from genome assembly GCA_027924585.1 of Larix kaempferi. Classification (NCBI taxonomy): domain Eukaryota; kingdom Viridiplantae; phylum Streptophyta; class Pinopsida; order Pinales; family Pinaceae; genus Larix; species Larix kaempferi. Next base: position 3,013,714 of record BSBM01001483.1, on the reverse strand, counting down.
TTGTTAACTTATGGAATGAAATAGATTATCCACCAATTGTTAACATGACCAAATAGTTATGTTTACGAAATAGGCCATTTGCATAAGTTCTAAAATGACAATTTAATTGAAATATGAAAACCGAAAGGTATGCACATTGAAGACCAAAACACTAAAGTTTTTCCTTTCTCTTTGCACCACCACGGTTGCCTCGTGAGTCTCCGCGTGGTGGTAGTGAGCTTGAAGCAGGATGTAGTTGTGTAGAATCTGTAGATGGAAACATAATTGAACGTGAAGGCCCTACTGATGCAGCTGCTACTTGAGTCTCGGTCTGAAGGGAGACCGTGGCAGTGGATGGGGGTGGCATCTCAACATTATCATCATCATAAAAAAGAGCATTCTCCAATTTCTCCAAAACCAATGCTCCATCCTCCAAATTGCCCTCCTCTGGATTGTAGTCCCAAGTCTTAAATGATTTATCCATCTTTGATTCCTCATAGTAATGGGACAACAATTACAAGTTGTAATGCACATAAACCAAGCTCTCTGCCCGACTTACATTCAACCTGTTTCTTCTAACACCGTGAATGAAATTGTAGGTGCTCCAACACCTCTCTACAGAAGAAGTGTTCACCACCTGCGAAAGTACCCGCCTTGCCAAACGTTGTAGCTATTGAGCAGCACCGCCATGCATGTCCTACCACTCAAGAGAAGACAGATTCCCTCGATTTGTAATTACATGGTTGAACCCAAAGGCACCATTGCTACTAATGTAGTGGCTCAATTGTCTCCGTATGGTATCACACTCCTCCTCATCAGAATATATTTTTTCTAATGCTTGCATATAACCAATTTGAACCTTTGGATCTTGGTGTGGTTTTCTCTTCACTCCACCACTAGCTGCTGATGTTGAAAGCCATGATATATGATAGTATTTAGGGTAAGCACATATGCTAAGGCATGTAGTGGAATATTTAGCTTTTCCCATTGTTTTTCCACCTCTACACGGATATGTTCATACAAGTTCACATCTCTAGGTTGAACAATGTCCTTAATCTGCCCGAGCATAGTGTCCATTTGCTCATACACCTCCCCAGTGATCGATCGATCTGAATCTGCAAACCAAAGCATGCTATAAATTGGCTTGGTGATCTGCAAAACATACTTGACCTATGCCCAAAAATAACTATCAAGAATAGTGTCCTTTGCTGCATCCATGCCCTCTCTATTAGTGCTCAAGTCATCCCACTCATCACTCATCGCCATAGCACTCAATGCCTATCCTACCCTCAATAGGCGCCTGAAGGTGAGGAAATAACCACCAAATCTAGTCTTTGCAAGCTTAAGTAGTTGCAACTTAGAGTAAGTGCCATAAAATACATTGACCCTTGTATGAGTTTCACAAATTTGATGAATTTATTTCCTCGCTTGTACAAGGCATTAATCCATGCACATTCTTTATGCTTGACAGTATCATGCATCAAAAGGTTCAAAGTGTGGACCAAACAACCATACGAAAAGATGTGAGGATACTTCTGCTCAATGTTTTTTTTTGTTGCCTTACAATTGGCTGCATTATCAATGATTACTTGAATCACATTTTCCGGACCAACCTCATCAATGGTTTTTAGTAGGATATCTGCTATGTTTTGAGCAGATGAAGTGATTGATGAGGAGTCATGCACTGCAAGAAACACTGCACCACTAGCTGAAACACCAAGGACATTTATCAAATGTTGGTTTCTAACATTAGTCCAATCGTCAGATATAATGGATACCCTAGTATCTGCCCACCCATTTGTAAACCGTGTAAGACCTCTTTTGATTTTTGCTCTTTCCTTATCTAGTAACATAGTTCTAGCTTTTTCATACCGGGGCCTTTGTACCTAGCGAGGGCTTTGTTGATGACTTTAACCATATCATGCCAATAAGGGGATCGAAGAACATTGAATGGCACACCACATGCATAGAGAAACTGTGCCACTTTTGCATTTGTATCATCCCTACTGCCAATATCAAGGAGATTTGATATTGTTCTCCTACCACCATCGGAGGTTGCACTAGTAGATGTGTTGCTACCAAATCTAGATAAAGTGGATTTAGAGTGAACGTTTTGTTTTTTGCCATGGATTCTTTGTGCAACTTCCTCTATCTTGATGTATCTTCTTTTCTCTTCTTTTGATACATTAGGGCAAATTGCGATCCCAATAGCACCTTTACTATCATCACTATCCATTACCCCACAAAGATGCCTTCTCACATGGGTATATGAACCGGTATAAGGATTTCATTGATGACAATCATGCATGCATAAAAATTTAGTGGTTCCACCACCTTCCCCCCCCTCAAGTTTTGTCACAAATTGCCACAAGGGTGTTGATGAAGTTTTGCTACCACCTTCAAGATCCTTATCCCTTTCAAAAACTTTCTCATCTTCATAAATTGGGTCCTCATCTTCCCTCTCATAGTCATTCCTATTCCCCACCCACAAATGGAAGTAGAAACCAAAAGAACAACATTTTTCTCAAGTCTTAATGAACTACCTGCAATTGAATGAAGAAGAAGAAAGAGTGGGAATGGGATAGGAGAAGAGGAAAAATCCATCGACAATCAACACAAATATATACAAAAACTACAAAAAATGGACATTGGGCTTACCTCTTTAGCTCTCCAAGTATGTGTAGAAGTAGATGGAGGCTTTTGTTGTCTCCTCCAAGCTCCCACAAATCTTCTCCAAGCTCAAGCCTCAAGCACACAGGCTCTCCACTCCAAGCTCAAGCACACGAAGATGAATGGAATGAGAGAAATGTTGAGAAAGAGAGTTTTTATTTCTCCCTCGCCTTCTCTAAACCCTAAAAATCCTAAGGGGCCCACCCAACACCAAGTTAGAAAAACAAAAAAAAGGGTCATTTACGCGGGAGCTTCCGGGCGTCCATGGGAGCGCGCGGGGAGTGTGGCTGGAGCGCGGTCCACTTCCTCGGGAGTGTCTTTTGGAGTGCCATGCTCCCACAGTGGTAGGGAGCGTGCTCCAAGGGGTGATTCAACATGCTCTAGTCCGGAGTGCGGTTCAGGAGCAGGAGCGGGCCCTCCTAGGAAGCTCTTGGTAACGTTGCTCTTGGGCATAATTCTTGAGGAGTTTGGTTCATCTTTCTAGGGTTTTTGACTTCTATTGGACCCTTGAGACACTTGGCATCATAATCTACTAGAGCACTCCATCATTTGATGTGGCATTATTCACGGTTTGACTTGTCTATGTGGTACGTTGCACCTTGGAGGGTCTATTCTTGCCACACGTGCCACCTTTCCTTGGAGTATTCATCACTTTTGACTTGGTATTGATGAGGGCACTATCTTCCCTAGTGGTTGATTGGTCAAAACCTAGGGTTTTGGCCTAGCATTTACTGATTTTGACCATATCCCTTCTCATGTATTATCTCCACCTATTCTAGGGATGTTATCTCACCTTGGGATGAGAATTAGTTGAATATTTTGTATAGGTGGCATATCAAACCACTTATTATATGTATTTTTGACCATGTCATGAGGAGGAAGTTAGGGTTTTGGTATTTTGACCTTGTCACGAGGAGATTTTATTATTTTCTATTAAACAGTTAGTTGGTCTCTCTTCCTATATAAGAGACCCTCCTCTCATTGTAATTTTTGCTAGAACTTGGAGAGTAAATCCCTCTTTCTACTTTTGTCTATTTTCTTTTGTTAAGTATATTTGGGCAATGTTATGGACCAATATCCTTAAAATATCGTAAGAGACAAGAGTACACATCATGGACAACAATGTAAACGTGGAGCACAATTCCAATATAGATAAGAGAGATGAGTTACACAATAACTCCTTAAAGATTAGGAGATCCTTCTCCAATTACCCCAAGACATTTACATAATCATTTCACATGTTCCTCAACAATGACTACATTACCTTTATATATACATATCCACTCATTGCACATGAGGCCCCTTCATTAGGCCGACCCTATTACATATACATTTAGCTCCATATATGCCTCCCTTGGGGTCATATTATAAGAAATAGGTTGAAGATCTAAGTGTTTAATGCCTGGAATCTAGATGTTGCTTCCTTCTTCAAATGACGATTATGCATGACATGGTTGAGGTAATCTAATTTCAAAGGTTAGTTTAATTTACTTTCTGAGTTGCTCTAAATTCAACTCTTGATATATTGTTTCTACTTTCTAGTAGTAAAATTTCGAGGCTTTGCTAGTAGAATTTCTATATTTTGCATGCAGGTTTATGTGGAGATTTTCAATTCTTGAATACTCCATCTGGCATCAGACCATCTATTTGAAGAGAAATTACATTTGGCTGTCAAAGACTGGGACAATGGATTGAGCATTATTCCCTCTTGTACTTTTTGATCACCAAAATCTTCTCTTGTTTCCCTTATGATCCCATGCCCTTTCCTTAAGCAATTAGGCATTAGTCAAGAGGTCTCATTCTTTCTTGTGGCCATTTAAATTTGTTTAAATCACTTTTTATTATTTTGTTTAAATATGAAAATTAACCTTTACTTTAAGTTCATAATATTCAAGCAAAGTTTCAAGAAATAACCCATTAAAACCCTCTTCTAGAGGGCAGCACTTCACTTTTATTTTGCTGTATGTCTGTATAATTTATGCTGTTTTTTTATGTATCTTAAAATCAGATCATTGGGTCAGCATTTGGTATATTTTAATTTGACATAAGTTCTTAAAGCGAAAATATTTCTGGATCTATTGTTCTTTAACACTTTTGAGCATATTTCTTACGTTTAAATTGGGTTGGATAGCTAATTGTTTTCTGAGTTTTTTATGCTTAAAGTTACATCAATTTACAACACTTTCTCAACAAATATTTTATGAAATTTCAAATCTGATTTGTCTTTAATATTTCATGGCATGGATTCACAACTTACACACTAAATTGGATGCCTGAGTAAATTTGGAATTTCTCTTAACTATCAACTAATTTAAGCAATTTTTTTCCCTTATGTTGAATCTTGATGGCTTATACAAACAACTCAAATCTTTTGCATATGGTTACTTGTTATTTCTTTTATTTCTAGCTTCCTTGCACTAAACTTTATCAATGTAAGTTGCTAGAATTTCTCATTGTTACCAACCAAATTCTTGTAGCTCCATCACTAAGGTTAATTAGAAAATCCCTTTATAAGTTATTTTTGAATATGGTGTAGCTCTATTCTATTGGCAATCCCATCAATAGAATTAGAGTTGTGGTTCATTGGGTTATTTTTTTTATACTATTTTTCAGATTTACTTGCAAACTGCCTTGATACTTTAATCCTTGCAGTCACTACTTATACAATTTCATAATTGGTTTAAAGTTCTTACTTCAATTGCTGATTATTCATCACTAGTTGTAACAACAATCTTAACTAGATCACTAATGTTTAATGGGATATGTTTTCAATGGTTATGTTGATCTAGTATTTGGCAACAAGTTCATCATTTATTCATTTAGATTTTGGGATTGCTCATTTTACTTGCTTTATTTCGATTGCAAGCAATCTAATCATAATGGATTCATGGGTGTTGTTATGAGTTATTTCTTATAGAATTTCAAACTTCAACTCATTTATCTTCCATAATCTATCCTTAATCCTAAGTCACATGTCATACCTCTTGACACTTAGTTGCTATAGGAATTCCCCCTTCGTGACTTGCTAAGGTGACAGTGGTAGTACTTCTATAGCTGCACATAGCTACAACCTAGTGAGGACCTTACACTTTAAGGGTTCTAGTTTTTGTGGCAACATGCCTTACATCCTTCCTACTTAAAATTGTTGCCTTCCTTGGCAATGTCTCCAAGGACTCTGCTGTTCTCCAAAGTATGCTACTCAGACTAGCACATCCATCCGTGGTTGACTCTTTCAACCACTTTGCAATTTTATTGCCAAAATCACCATGCAATTGATCACTGCTCAAATTTTCTATTAAACTAAAATAGCTTTGCCCAAATTTTGCCACACATTGTTTCCTAGATTCCAACATTGTTGTTGCTACCACTGCTGTTGCAACTCAACCTTCAACAAGAATGTCACTCAACTGTCCAATGTTGCATTTCTCCAAACTTACTTCTGCTTCAGTACTTCGATCAATCTGCCATGCTTTTGTACATTGAATCCCCTCAAGTCTTGAACTAGTTGGGTGATTAGTCCAACTATCGCATCCAAACCATCTGAATGCACTTCTTCATGCCCAAAACAGTCAGTGCCATCCACACTTCAATTTGCTGTACAACTCTATAGAACAAAGGAAAGATCTCCACCCCTTCCTCAGAAGTGTCAAGTCACCAATTTGCAACTGAACAAACTCTTTCTAAGTCACCAATACACTGCCACTTCCTGTCCACTGTCCCACTTTTGGGCAGCAAGTCGCCTAAAACGACCTCAATGAGAAGAATAGGACGACCAACATGGACTTCTGCTGCCAAAAGTTTCATCAACATGATAAAACAAATTTCCTTCTCTATTTAACTCTTAAGCAAGCTTCTCACACTTGTGTCTTCTGCTCAAATACCTGGCGATGGTCTCAAAATCCTCCTCCTCATGCCAGATTGGATTATCTTTTTGAGAGTCATGGCTTGCAAGTTCTCCCAATAGATTTGGTCCCAACTGGTAGCCTTTACCCCAGATTGCCTTACATCACTATGTGAACTGCCAAGCCACATCTGTCAACCCTTTGCCTTCACGGAAGTCTGCTGATGTATGCATGGCTTCCACAGTCACCAAAGGTTCTTTAACCACCTTTGTGTTTTTTTGTCTCTTCTTGGCTCGACTCTTAGTAGACTTACTCGAACCTTTCTTCTTAGTGGGCAGTTGAACCCCTTCTCAACAAACTCCAAGATCGTCCCTTCTAAGCTCTGCAATCCAGCTGAAGCAGTGTCAACAGTTCCCTCAATTTGCTGGTCTTCATAATGTTAAAGGACGCTCATCAAGGGCTCAAATTCACCCTCGCTTTCGTCAATTGATCCACCGTCTTGCAACTGAGAGTTCTGTTGAATGAGTGTCTCCTAACACTGCTTAGACCCAATACTTGGGTTGTTTTCCATTGAAAACTTGGCATCCTTCTTAACTGCCTTCTCTAGTGTACCATCCTTAGTGCTACAGGCTGCACTTTGGTGAGTGCCTTTGTCATTGTTACCACTTAAATTCTCACCTAAGGTGCAAAGCCTTCATCAAGTGAAACTTTAAGTGGAACTTGGAAGAATTACCACTGTCACCTTTGCACGCTCTTCCCTCACTTTAGGGTGACTAGTTTCCAACATAAGGGGGGCTAACCTATCTTCACTGAGTCTAGAAAGGCGTTAATGGACTTGTTATAAATCTATCCAAATGAATTTATTCTGTAAATGTTGCAGATTTATAGGACAGAATTTTGATCTGGGGTGTAGTGCAGAAAATTGTAAACTAAGCAGATTTACAAGGTAGATCTAGGTTGAGGATACAAGCTGTTATTACCAGATCTCTTTGCAGAAATAAAATTTATATTTGAGCATATATAAATCTGCTCTTTAGATTTGATTTGAAACTAGAAAATGCAGATTTACACAGCAAAAATTTCCAGTGTAGTTTGAGATGTGAGAGATGAGATTCTACTAAATTTTATGGGCAGAATTTTAAGTCTGATATTAAGCAGTGAATATTCCAGACCTCTAGGTAGATTTGATTAGAGAATAAAAACTCTAAATTTCAGATCTGCTTTGCGGAGATAAGAAGATGATCTATGGGTTAATATAAATCTGCCTAGGAGTTTTCTAATGGCTTGAAAATGCAGATTCATTAACCTTAAATTTTAGTCCTGTGAAGAGCAACAAATGTAATTTTATTGGACTACTTTTGGACAAATCTGGAGTATGATAGTAGGCTGTAATTTACAGATCTGTTTTATACACAATAAAGGAGTCATTGCAGAATTTTAAGGTGGTTTAAATGTGATACTAGCACCGATGCTTTTGTATTGGGCATATGGGGTCTGATGAGGCTGTCCCATTGAGGAAATGGCTAGAAGTAAAGCTGCAGAGTGCAAGCATTATTTATTGTCTTCTTGCTGTTCTATACTTCAGAAATATGCAAATGCGGTTTTACTGAAGTAGATAAATCCTATGTTTGTGGGTTTTGTATTTATCAAAAATGAATCATTGATGCATAAAACCATATGTAGAGAAAAGCACATATGTGCAATTCATTCGCATTACAAACATAAGCCAAAAAGGAAGGATGTTACCAGTTTTGATGTCTCACAGACACAAACACATTTCCAAATGAGATATTGGCAACACTAAACAACATCTATTATGTAGAAAACCTCTTCATCACTAGGGCTCACTATCAAAATCATTCAATAGTCTCACTAAGTATACAATAATACTAGCACCAAGAATTCAAATGCTCATTCCTTCAACGACACCATTACAATAGGAGGAGCCTTGCTTTTATAGAGTCTTGGCTTAACAACCTCCATGATAAAATAATATTTTTTCTACCAAAAGCTCCGATCTACTATTGGAAAACATAGAATAACATTATCCCTCAACTAACTTGAGAGGAAAAGTCAAACAAATGATAAAATATTAGTTGCTATGCCACATGTACAAATCTCCATATGATATCTCTACAAGGCTAGGGTGCATCCCCAAGAGGCTCTCATCCAAGAAATATTAAAGTATTCATGCACAAGAAGGGTGCCCTAGGGGAAGTGGTTGAAGTAGTTAAAACTTAAGACCAACCTTACACAAATAATAAAATAAATTCAATGAAGAGTGTGCCGTCCAAGAATCCTCCAAGATTAGCAAATATGGTCCAACATGTGGTCTCCAAGGCTCAATTACCACTTCAAAATAACAATGTATAGGAAGATGTCTACATTGACCAAGTGAGTTGACAATAAAATATTCCCCAAAAGGGATGTGCACCCTAGGAGAATGTGCAACCATCTCAAAAAGTATGGTGAGTTAGTTCTTAGCCACTTTAACTTTCAACCATGTAGAAACACAATGTGGACAATAACAGTGAAAGCTGCAAGATGACCATCCTATTGCACCACTTAAGAAGAATGTGTTAATGGGATGAATGGGAATGGATCAAGGGTGCATGCATAACTAACATTTAAACCACATGCAAGCTCAACTAACTCCATAGACCAAGAGATAAGGCTAAAGCATAGTCAAATGAGGTGGCACATGTAAACAAGAAAAAGGCTAAGCTATCCCAATGAATTGGTGAGATGGTAACCCCTAGCAAAATATAAATTTTTATTTTAAGTTGCCTCCACATGTGTGCCCAAAGGGATTGCTACCCTCAAGTGTTGTACCACATAGTGATAAGTTGCATTCCCTAGTGTTTTTCCTTTTCTTTACCCGTTTATTTTATTTTAATTGAAACTTAGGGAATGAGGCCTCAATTAAGATTTATAACCCATGATTAAAATAGGACAATAAGGTAGCACTCAACCTAAGATTTTGGGCTTAATTAATCAACTGAAAGGTTAATTACGAAGGGGAAACTATATGGATATGGGTGAAATCAATGTTACCAGACTCAGAATTGGCAATAAATTGGCGAGGCAAAAGAGCGAAGAGTTTGAATCGGATCGGGGAAAAATCTGGAAATACAAAAAATTACATATATGCACATATTTTGAATTGTTTCCTCCTAAATGTTATCTTTCCCAAATCTATCGCTAAAGAAAAAGCCCCTTTTCACGTCCCAAATAGAGGGCAGTGGGTATCACAATAGCGAGTCCTTCCTCTTTTTGCAAGTACTTCATACCATCAAAGCGAAGTCAATTAGTAAGATTTACGCCCCTAGGTTGACCTAGGAGGTTGTAACATATCCTATCTTGTTGCTCAGGTTCATTACCTGAGCGTAGTGAACTTGCATTTAGAGGAAATTAGAAGGGGTAAACTGTAAACCTTCCAGCTTTAAGAGGTTCAATCTGCCTCTTTCAATTTCAAAAGCGAGAAGCGATAGGGATATGTCTTGTTTTCTTCCTCTTGTAGCTGAGTTATACTGCCCTTAATTGCTGCTCATACTCTACCCAAAACAACAACCAAACTCGAATGAAGAACGAGGAAAAAAAACAAAAAATTCATTTTATGGAAATCTGGGCATTGACTCGTGAGTCAAACTTGTCGAGCCGAGTTAAACTCGTCGATTTTCCCTGATTAGACGACTTGAAATCGGTCAACCCGAATTAAACTTGCCTTGAGCTAGATTGGATCATTTTGCTTCCGAGTTGAGTCAAACTTGCGAGTTTTATAGTTTGACTCACGAGTCCTGTAACACTGGGTGAATTGACTCATGTGCACTCTAGGAATCAAAATGTAGTAAAATATGGGTGTAATGTGTGTTTCGTCTAGGGACAAAGTGAAATGTGGTGAAATAATGGATGATACCTATGCATTAGGCAAGATGATAGAAAAGTGATGAAAGTAAGTATAGGAAAAAGACACTTCTAGGATAATACCATGAAGAGAAGCAACTAAGAGGTAGACATGAACCCACTATGCAACAACCTAGTGAAAGTAGTGACTAGAACATCATGAGCAAGGGGAATAATAATATAGTCTTTGTTGAAGATTATGTAACTTCGGAAGATATTCTTATTATATTCTTATTGTTTCCTTATTGTACTTCCTTCGGGAGATTCATATTGTAATTGATCATGTAAAAACCCTAAAAGAATAAATGTAAACCCTACTTGTAAAGTCGGCCCAGAAGAATCCAGAAGAAATATTAAATAAGCATTATTATATTGTACCCCAGTGAAGTCTGCCCAATCAAGTAGAGAAGTCAGCCCCAACAGAGAAAAAGGTCACCCCAGATCTATATAAATAGAAGTGACGCCTAACTCATTTGAAGACACATCAAGCACTCGAGCAAGTTCGCTAGAGGGAGAAGAACAAGTTCGCTAGAGGAAGAAAAGAAGCTGCTTAGTGAAGACATCTTATCTTTGGGTTTTTCTTATCTTATATATTCTCAGGATCTTTGTGTGAAAGAGCTTTAGCTCTTCATTGTAGTGGTTTGACATTGTACTTGTTGACAAAATATATATTGAAGAAGTTCTGCTGGGTTTTCTTCCCCAAGAGGGTTTCCTAGGATAAACTCTTGTGTATGTTGTGCTTGTCTATCTTTCAGTGATCTGATTGCTTATGGTTATTGTGATGTAGTAGAAATTGATTAAAGATCTATCATAATTATTATTGAAGTACAAATTCTAACATGGTATTAGAGCCATACTGAAGAAGTCATTGTACAACTGAAATTAACGAAAGTTGAAAACTAGGGCTTCTTGTTCCGAGCAACTCAATTCGCCCTAGGAGAGCGCATCTTCCTGTGGAGGTAGATTTCAGATTTGAGAATTTTCAGTTTTGACCTAATCACTACTGTTCGAAAAAACTAGGGCATCAAGTTTTTGCCTGTTCTATCCACAGATCTGAGTGAAAAGAAGGTTTGCTCAACTCGCCTTTGGAGGGCACATCTTTCCAGTGGATGAGATTCTCCATTGAAGAACTTTCAATTTTGACCCTCCTCCTGCTAGGGTTTCCAGAACCAAATTTGGCAAGATGACTTCCGACACTAAGCTTGATGAGAAGCTTGAGGGTGCTGGCAACTTCCGATCATGGAAGTATAGAGTGATGCTCATTCTTGAAGAGAATGACCTAGAAGGCTTCGTAGAGGCAAAGATTCTAGAGCTAGAGGGAGATGAGGCTAAGGCAAGTCACAAGAAGAACATGATCAAAGCAAAGAGAATCATTGCAGATTCTATTAAGGATCACTTGATCCCTCATGTCTCATCAAAGAAGACTCCAAAGCAGATGTTTGATCATGATGCCTTGTCCAGTCTGTTTGAAGGCAAGAATATCAACCAGAAGATGACATTAAGAACACAGCTCAAGAATGTGAAGATGCAGAACTCAGAAGCAATCCAGTCCTACTTCACAAGAGTATCTCAAATCAAATAACAACTTGAAGCCATTAGAGATACAATTGAAGAAGCCGAGGTAGTAATGAACACATTAAATGGTCTCCTAAGGTCTTGGGAATCATTTATTCAAGGAATCTATTCCAGAAGAAAGCTAACAAAGTTTAGCAGGTTATGGGAAGAATGCACTCAAGAAGCTAGATTGGTAGCAAGAGAAGAAAAGTTGGGTGAGGATGATGACTAAGCATTGGTAACACATACAAAGAAATAAAAGAACAAGAAAGAAGGTCACTCCCACAAGAAGCCTAAGAAGTTTCAGAAGACTCATAGGTCCCAGAAAAATTACTCAACATTTAGATGCTACACTTGTAAGAAGATGGGACACATTGCAAGGGACTGTCCCCATGCAAAATATCAAGTCAAGAAAAGAAAGAATAAGAGGTATCATGCTTATGCCGCAGAAGACGATGAACATGTTCAGAAGAAGGAAAGAGAAGATTGTTCAAGTGAAGAAGAATATGTTTTGATATCTGCTCTTATAGGTAGTGTCACTCATGGAAGTGGTACTTGGCTTGTTGATAGTGGTGCTTCAAAGCACATGACAGGCTTCAAAGACTCTTTCACCAGTTTGACCTAGAAAGACTCACCTCTTAAAGTGAAACTTGGAGATGATTATCAATATCCCATAAAAGGGGTAGGAGAAGCTTATTATAAGTTAGACTCTGGAAAGCCTATAAAGATGAAAGATGTTTTGTATGTACTAGGTTTGAAGAAGAATCTCCTCTCTATCTCAGCATTAGAAGAAAAAGGATACAGAGTTGCTTTTGTTGATGGTCAAATTCTTATGTGGTCAAGAGGAAAGACTATTGATGATGCAGTTGTGATTGGAGAACAAGATGGAGGTTTGTATAAATTGAAGGGTCAAGCAGAACAAGCCTTGATACATAACACATTGAACCTGTGTGAGCTTTGGCATAGAAGATTTGCTCACATTCACTACAAAGCATTGCCAATCATAAGCAAGATGGTGTCAGGTCTACCAGAAATTCAGGTGAACCACAATGGTGTATGCAAAGGATGTGCTCAAGGCAAGAATGTGAAGAGTTTGTTTCCAAGCAGTGACAACAAAGCGAAAGGAATCTTAGATATAGTTCACTTAGACGTATGTGGACTAATGTCATCAAACTCACTAAGCAGGTATGCATATTATGTTTCCTTTATTGATGATTATTCACAAAAAACTTGGATTTATTTTTTGAAAGCTAAAATTGAAGTATTTAGCAAGTTCAAAGAATTCAAAGCTCTTGTAGAAAACCACACTGAAAAGAAAATAAAGACATTGAGATCAGATAATGGTGGAGAATTTACATAAGAAGACTTCAAAATGTTATTCAAAGAATCTGGGATTAAGAGGGAGATGAGCACCCCCTATAATCCTCAATAGAATGGTGTAGCAAAAAGAAAGAATCGAACGATAATGGAAGCAGTGAAAGGCTATGATCCATGACCAGGATCTACCAATGCACTTATGGACCGAAGCAGCGAGACCCGCAATTTATGTGCAAAATAGAACACCTCACTGTGTACTTGAGAACAAGACACCAGAAGAAATGTTTACAGGAGAGAAACCAGAGGTCAGCCACCTGAGGATATTTGGCTGTCCAGTATATGTACATGTTCTGAGGGACAAAAGAACCAAGTTAGATCCTTCAGGCAAGAAGGGCATATTTGTTGGATACAGTGAGACATTGAAGGCATACAGAGTCTACATTCCAGGTTACAAGCAGATTGAGCCAAGCAGAGATGTCACCTTCGATGAGGATGCAACTTTCAGTAGATCGAGACAGATTCATTCAGAAGAAGTTCATGATGAGGAGCTTGAAGCTCCTAGAGTTACAAATACAGGTGCATAAGAAGATGTGGAACAGGCTCCAGAAGATCATGATATGGTAGAACCACAGAGACCTGTAGATCCACCCCAAGAGGTGAATACACAAAAAAGAAGACCAGCTTGGGCACGAGAGATTATTCAAGATGCAAGGAAGTATGGTGCTCCAGATGGGACTTTTAGAGAAATCAAGAAACCTCGACCATATTCCAGCTATGTGGCATTACTATGCGATATCATTGATGCAGAGCCTTCCAGTTATGAAGAAGCAACTGAGAAGAAAGTATGGAAGGATGTCATGATCGAGGAATACCAGTCGATTATGAAGAATATGTTTGGGATGTGGTTCCGAGACCAGAAGGGAGGTCAGTAGTGTCTTCCAAATGGATCTATAAAATAAAGCATGTAGCAGACGACAATGTTGAGAAATACAAGGCAAGATTTGTGGCTTGTGGCTTCTCCCAGAAATAAGGAATTCATTACGAAGAGACGTTTAATCCTGTAGCAAGATACACTTCGATTAGAGCTATACTTGCAATAGCTGCAATGATTAAGTGGAAGGTACACTAGATGGACGTGAAGACACTTTTCTGAATGGCGTAGTAGAAGAAGAAGTGTATGTAGAGCAGACACTGGGATTTGAGACACATGACAGGCAGACACATCTGTGCAAGTTGAAGAAGGCCTTATACCGATTAAAATAGGCACCCAAGACATGGTATGGCAAGATTGATAGTTTTCTGACGAGCTTAGGCTTTACCAAGGCCCAAGAGTAAAGCAGATTCCAACCTTTACTATAAGGTTGAGGATGGGAAAATAGTGATATTGCTATTGTATGTAGATGACCTGTTTCTAACAGGAGACGAGAAGCTCATTGCAGAAACTAAGAAGAATCTTGCCGTAGAGTTTGAGATGAAAGACTTGGGTATGATGCACTATTTCTTAGGTCTAGAGGTGTGGCAGAATCCATATGAGATCTTCCTTAGCCAAGGAAAATATGCTATAGAGATCCTGAAGACATTCAGAATGATGGATTGTAAGGCCATGACTACCTCGATGGCGACAAACCTGAAGTTGTTTAGTGATACTTCTTGAGAGACAGTGGATGCCACATTATACAGACATATGATTGATTCGTTAATGTTCATGACAAACACTAGACCGGATATATACTTTGTGGTGAACACTCTGAGTCAGTACGTGGTTGAGCCGAGACGTGTTCACTTGATTGTGGAAAAGCATGTGATGAGGTACCTGAAGGGTACACTTGACTATGGACTCTGATATGCTTCGGATCATAAGATTAGACTGCATGGCTATACAGATTCAGATTGGGTCGGTAGTGTCACAGATACGAAGAGTACTTCAAGATGTTGTTTCAGTCTGGGATCAGGCATGATTTCTTGGTTTAGTAGAAAGCAGACTAGTGTGGCACTCAGCACAACCGAGGCAGAATATATGGCAGCATGTTTAGCTAGCAGTGAAGCAGTGTGGCTTCAAACGTTATTTGCAGGGTTGTTTGATCTTGAGTAGGAGGCCACTTGTATTTTTTGTGACAACTAGAGTTGTGTGAAGTTGTTTGAGAACCCAGTATTTCATGACAAGTCCAAGCATATTGAGATCTGGTACCATTATATCAGAGATATGGTACAGAAGGGAGCAGTGAAGCTCCAGTATGTTGCGGTGGACAAGCAGATAGCCGATGTGTTGACCAAGCCTCTGTCAAGAGCGAAGTTTGAGTACTTCAGGAACAAGCTTGGCGTGATGCAGAGAGATGTCCCTCGTAAGAGGGAGGGATGAGTCACATATGCGATTCAGGGGGTAGTAGCTGTACAATGCGGTAGCATCTGGTGGTCATTTACAGACACATGTTACTAGGCTCTGTGAGGAATGGAGAGAGTGACTAGCTCATGATGAATGGAGAGCGTGACCATACTCATGAGGACTGGAGAGCATGACCATACTCAGTTTGAGATGTTTATCTAGTCGAGATGGTATCCAGTCGAGCTGTGTATCTAGTTAGAGCTAGCATGTGTGTGTATCTAGATTGGAGAGAGTGACTAGACTCACGAGGGCTGGAGAGCATGACCATACTCATAAGGGATGGAGAATGTGACCATACTCATGAGGGTTGGAGAGCGTGACCATACTCAGTTAGAGATGGTATCTAGTTGAGCTGTGTATCTAGTCGGATGTGTGTATCTAGATTCTGTGTGAGCTAGATGAAGTCCCGTATTGACATAATGTGTGCTCTTGGATTGCTCCCACTGATGAGATGCTACTGTGATGCCCCCGGATGCATGATTGAGACAGATACATGATTGAGATGATGGCTTGCTCATACAAAACTTCTAGTGACGTATAGATTCGAGAGATGTCACAAGTCAATGGTCAGAGTACAGAGTTTGCAGCAACAATGATGATGTTCGCGTCAGAAGAATACCTTCCTTGTTAAGAGGGAGTGTTGAAGATTATATAACTTCGAAAGATATTCTTATTATATTCTTATTGTATTCTTGTTGTACTTCCTTCGGGAGATATTCATATTGTAATTGATCATGTAAAAACCCTAAAAGAATAAATGTAAACCCTACTTGTAAAGTGGGTCCAGAAGAAATATTAAATAAGCATTATTATATTGTACCCCAGTGAAGTCGGCCCAGTCAAGTAGAGAAGTCGGCCCCAACAGAGAAAAAGGTCACCCCAGATCAGTATAAATAGAAGTGACACCTAGCTCATTTGAAGACATACATCAAGCACTCAAGCAAGTTTGCTAGAGGGAGAAGAACAAGTTTGCTAGAGGAAGAAAAGAAGTTGCTCAATGAAGACATCTTATCTTTGGTTTTTTCTTATCTTATATATTCTGGGGATCTTTGTGTGAAAGAGCTTTAGCTCTTCATTGTATTGGTTTGACATTGTACTTGTTGACATAATCTATATTGAAGAAGTTCTGTTGGGTTTTCTTCCCCAAGAGGGTTTCCTAGAATAAAATCTTGTGTATGCTATGCTTGTCTATCTTTCAGTGATCCTATTGCTTATGGTTATTGTGATATAGTAGAAATTGATTAAAGATCTATCATAACTATTATTGAAGTACAAATTTTAACAGTCTTCTCTTCAATAATCAATCAAGGACAAATGCCTCCCACTAGATGGTCATCTGACAACTCTGAATCATGCTAGATTGATACATAAATGATAAATGGTACTTGGTACTCTATCCATATGTGGAAGAAACTGTATGACTGTGCCAACCTCATGGCAAGTAATACAAACATGTTGAAGGAATAGTTTGCTATGTAATATGTGCATCCCCAGCACATAGGCCAAGTGCCATCTCTAACATGTCATCACAATACTAAGTGATATCAAAGTAACTTTGGTGCTTGGAATCCATTAGACAACAAAGTCATGCTAAGCTCTAGGGGCATGAACATGTAACTTTGCTCTAACCTCTATAGACATCACCCACTCAACAAGTAGTTTGGATAAGCCATAAGAGTAATGCTGGGAATAGAGAATGCCTCCATAAAATTATGCCCATTTGCAATTGTATTTTGAATCATCTATGCCATCAAAAGCTTACATCCAAGTGTGATTGGATCATGATGAAAAAGGTTCCTCATATAATATGAGGGGTAACATTCATGAACCCTTGGAATTGTTGTTGGTGCAAGCTTCGCCTTGACTCTAACTTAAATCGATGAACCTTTTCTAAGACTGTCTTTGCCAAAGTCTCCAAAATTGCCAACTTGCTCTTTGTGTGGACAACACAGCCTTGAACACCCAAGGTTCTTGTTATCACACATCTTGTAGTTGCCCCTAAAAGATGATCCCGTACAGGATGGTAGAGGAGTTAGGCAACTAAAGAGGGTGACCTGAGAGGGCCTCGATCCCCAGATAGATTGGTTGTCACGCCAATTGAGGCACTCCGTCGCTTTATGCTATCCAAGCCCCAGATAGCAAAGGGGGATACCTTGATCTACTCCCGACAGGAGAGATCCAATCCAATCACTAGATTAGACTATAAACAAGAATACGTAAGGTGAAGGATGTAAACCCCAGATCTAAGGGATGAAGTCACTGTAGAGGCTTATGGGAGATGAGATATTGACTTGGATTACTTCAATCACAATGACTCTTAGATTATAAGTGGATCTAGGGATATATGTGCTAGGACAAATGATCAAATCGTACAGCCTTGGGAAACGTGAATTAATATTATTGGAAAATGGTCCAAGGAAGTAGATCTGAAAGGTTTAGGGCTTTCTAGCATTGCTTGACAATAGATCTGACAATATATAGGCTCACAAGGAAAGACGGGGCATCAAACAATTGAGAAAAAGGGCAAACTCAGAGAGGGTGCAAGGGTAAGAGATCAGTGCCCAGGGAATTGGGCAAGGAGTCCCTTAGGGGTGACGCCCTAGGAGACCCACTTAGGGCTAGGCCTTAAGGTCGAAACCCATAAATCGTTCGCCACGATTTTAAGTTGTTTGAGCTAGAGAATTTTTATAAGTTACGACAGTTAGGGTTTAAGTGCAGCAGTAGCTTAGACCAATGGATAAATTATTAAAACTAAAGCAATTCAATTGCGATCACTTACCTGATGTCCATAGATGAATGCCGTATGGTGAAGACTAGCCCCAACAAGATCAAATGAAGAGCATGTGTACCCACGTCCACAAAACGTCCAGGGAACCAAATGCGTCACACTTAACCTGCACAGTCGAGGAAAGATAAATCAGTAATGCAAATAAATGGGTGATAAAACGAGAGATAAATAGAATGATGAGTAAATGGTCAAAGACAAATCTACTCCCTGTATTAACCCTCGATTTGATTTGAGAGAATCAAGGCGCGCTCCCTCTGCAATTGCGCCCCTCTCCAAATCGGCCTCCCTGCTGCAAATCAAATATGGATCTACGAAAAATACGAAAGGTACAACAAGCATCTAATAGTGCAAGAGAAAGCTAGCATTCAGTCACCCACATCTCACATTCAACCATAGACACAAGAATTTGATGCAAAATATTTCTTTATTTCCAGTATTTCAGAGCCAAAAGTCCCTTTACAATGAGAGGGTTCTCTCCTTTAAATAGAATCGGGAGAGACCAAAACCCTAACCACTTTTTAAATGAGTGGTTGAGATCAAAAGATACAACAATAATAATCAACGAGCCAGACAATACAATACATGGATCACTCAAATAGGGGGGATGCACTCACTCAATGACGCCCTAGGGGGGACGCAAGACATAACATGTCACTAGGACATGACATAACATCATGGTGGGGGCTAGGAGATATGAACATATTCACTTGCTAACCCACAAATACATCATAACAATATAGCATGACATAAAGTGTCTAAAGACACTAGGACGTGTGACCCAATGATACAAAAAGACGCCCCCAAATGATGACTAGGACATGTGGACCCCATTGAAGCTGAAGATTGTGCCGGAAGGTGTGGAATGCATCACAATAAGTCTCCAATCAAACCTCATGCCATTTCCTTGCCTCACTGAGCCAAATCGATTTCCTTGCTAGCCAATTCTTCCATTTTTAGCTGCCGGAATATCACCTGTAAAAGTTAAAAATGCCTGTAACTCTCTGCCAATTGCTCTGGGCACCAAACTGACTGTACCAAAATGTTTGGGAAAAGGGTAATATGGTAATAACAAGTGGTTGGACCCCATATCCCCACTGTAGTGCGCTAGGAGAACTCAAATGATCTCTGAAAGTGCTGTACAAGCCATTTTTAAATGGCAATATGCTGTAAAGTGATAAATTGACCATATCATCATCTGTAAGTTCCTGAAACTGATAACTGAGTATCCCAGTGAACTCAGAAAGTCCAAATCAAGTAGAGATGAGTACTCATACATCATGTGACTATTAGGATAATCATCTATAAGCTCATCCATGCTCGGATAATAAAAATAATGGTCTATAAATGCTAATAATAATAAAAATCAAACAAACCATCATATGAAACCTCTATCTGATGCATGGAACCATCTCATGGGCACCATAGGACCATGAATAATCAATCTCGAACATCATCGACCCAAACTCATCCCGGAACCTGTTGTTGACTTGGTCAAATTGGGTTGACCAGGTCAAAACTGATCAAAATGATGACCTAGGCTGGAAATAATTCATGCTGCAAGTGCAAATGGATGAGATATGCTCCTTTAAATAAATTGATAACGAGACCAAAATACAAAGTGACATTTTAAATGGCGATTACACATAAAACCATCAAATATAAGTCTAGATCAAAGCCACCAGTTCAACAGAAGAACCTCAAATGTATACTAATTTATGGACGTGGTCATTTTGCTAGAAATGGGTGAAGGTGAAAGAAACAAGGCTAGGCTAAGGGGAATGACTTAACAACCTCAACACTGTGACCTCTTGGATAAGGGAAGACCACCTAGAGATATGCTGGATAGAGAAACACAGAGGGGATGGCAGTGTCTCACAAATGGGTAGAGTGATGAGAATGCTTCCAGTAGACTCTAAACAAGCAACCTTTATAACAATTTGACTCATTGCTAGCTTTATACACTTTGAGATTAGCATTTAATTCAATTTAATGATTTTCACTAGCCAGCCTCCAAGGGAAAGTGCCCTGAATAGCCTTGCGAGCCTCAGATAATGACTCGGTATGACCTCCATTGCCAGCCACCGTACATAGGTGTGATGGAGTGACCACCCTGTTGCCCTGTAGAGGCAAACAACCTTACATCATACAAAGGATGAGTGCTCTTCCCTTGGCCATTGACTAGCTAATATAGATATATGTAGTAGTGTTTAGAAACACTGTTTTTGTTGGCTTAGCATCCTTTTAGATATAACATTTAAGTTTGGATGCTTTAGTGTTTAGCAACACTGTTGGTAGGCATACTTGGTTTCGAGGACTAAAGGATAACAATCACTGTGACCAGAATCACACACTCCAGAGCCGAGACACAAGATAAACGGGGAGTCTATCCAACATAGAGGGTTAGGTGGGGGAAGTCCTCGATATCACTAGCTAAGGTGTAAGTCAGGATATAACTAAACACAGATGATAACAGATGGATGGGGAAAGTGACAGATGATGCCATGACTAGCAAACCATAATGGGGGAATGAACAAGTCCATACTACTAAGAGGGCATGACCAATGGGTATACACAAGAATTTCTAATTTAGAGTAATTGAATTACTTCTACTCCAAACAATCAGCAAGAACCACATAAAGATATCGCCAAATCATGACCACTCTATACCAGTCAAGCTACCAAGATACGTAAAAGAGCACAGTATAAATATCCAATGCACAAACCATATCCCTGCGGGGTCATATACCTGTATCCACCATCTAAACCACTGAATTAACAACTGGAACACTGCTGTTGTAAAAACCATGGGCATTGTCATCATATCTGCTCTGTATGGAAGAAAATGGCTAACTCGGTCATCAATTCTGGGGTCATGAGGCTCAGTCCCGACATAAGGCTGAATAAATGTATACTCTGGGTCCGCTGAAGATAGGAGTGATCATCAAAGAACTGCTCATCAACTACTGATCTCATGCATATCATAGCAAAAGGATTGGCTCAGAAAAGTGCTCAAAATTGGTCTGAAGACATGGTAGCCCTGACTACTATGGATGTGATAACAGTTCCTCTGCTCGAAACCAACTTCTCTTGTTGCTATGTGATGACACAAGGCTTGTTCATGGGTTGAATGTCTGCCTCAATCAACTTGATGATTGACATTCTTGGCACTCTCCCCAACCTACTCCTAGTCACATAGGCACACCGTAAGTCTTTTTCTCATCCAAGAACATGAAACAATTCTCATGGGGCATGAGAACTGCTTTGGCAAGTTTTTGAAAGTATTGTCCCAAGATGACTCTATGTTCATACAATGGAACCATTTTCAAGTCTAAAACACTAAAACATTCCCCATCCTTCAAAGGTGTAGAACGAACTACTTATCGTCACTGCTAAGTTCACCACCTTGAACGAGGCCATGTTGCTCTTAGCCTTACAATGAAGTCCTTTAGCAATCCATTCACTTAGAAAGCTATGGGTTGCACTAGTGTCCAACAAGGCTTCAACCTTCAACCTGCTCACTATTGCATTCATAAAGCAAAGGTCATGCCTACCTTCACCTGCAAATCATGTTTGCGACCTCTTGTTGTGAACTTGCCCAGACCTATTGTGAAGGCACCTAGAAACTTCAACTTTGCCTTTGAAGTCTTCTATGCTTGGACTTCTTCTAAGGCTTCCAACTTTTCCTTCAAAGGACAATTTATAGCAATGGTAACAAAGGAAACAAGCATCATGCATATATCTACACTTAGGCATTTTCCATTGCTTCCTTGCTTATGTTGCCATTGTTCTAGGAATCCTTCACTTCATTGAACGGTCTTAGGTTAGGTTGCAATTTAGCATTTACTTGGTTTGTCACAACTCACAACCTGTGAATCAAGGCCTCAGCTCATGCATTGGACTGTAGGGGTGCCTCCTTGACCTTTTGGATCAATTGATCCAATCTCACTGTTGTGGCTTTCATCCTTGTTTTCCAAGACTCTTCTTCTACACCATCAATGTTGCAACATAGGCACGTCTGAAGAATCTGCCCAAGTCTTCAAGACTCAATCTTACTCTTTGCGTTTATAAGTCCACAACACAAAGCACATGTTCCAAGAATTTTTTCTTCACCCAAAATTCTTGCTGCAACTCTACCACAGTTTCACTTAGTCACGACTATCTTTCTAGATAAACCCAAAGAAAAGTATTCAACAAAATCCACTTGGTTTATGCATCCTTGAAACACAAAGGACTTATCGAAGATTTATGCGAATAGATCCATCCTGGTTGCTTGTTGCACCAAGGCATTGAATCCACTATTGTTCAATTTATTCAAGTCACCCTTGTAACCACTTGCCAGACTTGTCATTGGGACATTACATTCCTTCCAAGTCGTGGTCAAGGGCGTCCAAAAACAACTCTAAAATCAACATCCTCCAAAAGTTGTGCTTTGATACCACTTGTCATGGACCTTCAGGTCCTACCCAAATTTTTTCACTTTTGACACCCTTGCTCATCTACATTACTTTGCCTCGACCGTAGGGGCTTGACCAACTTATGCCAACTACAACCAGAGTACGCCTATTCACATAGGGTTTGCCCATAACTACACCCTAAGATACAACTATTAGATTTCCAACTAAGTTTCACAACCAAATTCTCTAACAACTAGGCACACATCCGACCGTGGCTTTAAAGAATCCTAGCAATACTTTTAACACTTAGTAAGTATTCATGAATACTTCGATAACTAGAACATTGCAAGGAACAATACTATTCAACAAGTAAAAGGACCACAACACAAAAGTATGGGTGACATCCAAGGTGGATGTTATTATTACAAAAAATGTTACAAGAATACAACAATGGAGTCCAACCATTGCTTGGAACTTGTTTTACAGAAGCACAAATGTTCTTAGGCACATTTGCCTATTGGCACACAACTTGCACCATTCAACCTTGAAGGATCCGTGGGTTTTTCTCTTGTAGATCCTATTCCTCAATTGTAATAGTCTCATTCTAGCTCTGCCATGCCTTAGATACTTGTTAGGTTGACTAAATGCTTTGTGCAATTTGCCTAAGACTCAACCAACATCCAAGTTGTTCACTATGCCAAAATCCAAAGTTAGCACCTCAAAACTCCTTGGTCACTTCTTGCTTGATCCTCCTCGATCCCCTACCTTTGCACCTACCAAAGCCCTTCTTTTATACTTGGAGGATGCCTTACTCGTTCTACCCAAAACTCGGGGTTTACCTCAAAATGAGGTGCCTTGCATCCCACTCTAAGCCAAGTAAACCGAAATGTGCAATGCACTCCAATCTATGTGCAATCAACTCCTTAAAGTCTTACAAGTCTTGGAATGTTGAGCCCCTTGGGTCCACGTTCAAATTGAATCATACATTACTGCCCAAGGCATCCCAAGTTTTGTTCTCTCGACGTATACAACTGCTCCACTTGAACAATGTCCAAGGTACTTCTGGCATTCTTTGTGCTTCATGTCATGCCAACATTCCTCTGACTTTGTGATGCCTGCCTAGCCAAACTCGACATTGTTTCCCATGGATGAAGGTACTGTTGCCACAAACAAAGGCACTATTGTCCAGTCATCCATGAACCAATGAACATTGGGTTTAGTATCAAAGCCTTTGTGCAACTTCTATAAGAAGCCTCTTATGACAACATTTAGCTTATTTCCATAGTTCGCCAAATTGCTTTTGCAAATCTCTTAGCACTTAGGTGTGCCTTGCCATCGTGCAAGATTGCCCAAGGCATGCTTGTCTAGCCCCACAACTTGTTGTCGTAACAATCTGTGCTTGCTAATGACCATCTCAATGGATGGGTAGGAGCACTTGTTGCTAGCTCCTAGGCAAGGGTGTTATATATATGTTCTATCAGTTTTTCATTGCCTCACAATAATAGAATAATAACCTCAAGTTGTAGTGCACATAGACCAAGCTTTCTGTGTGGTCTACATTTAGGCTATTTTTGTGGATGATCCTATAGGTGCTTCAACACCACTCTGTAGAAGAAGTGTTAACAACCTATAAGAGCACCCTCACTACCAATTTATGCAAATATTTGGTAGAGGCACCATACATGTTCCGCCATTTGATAGGATTCAACCTATCTCGATCTTTAGTTGCATGCAAATTAGTAAAGACTCCATGTTCACTGATGTACTTACTCAGTTTGATTTGTACTTGAGCACACTCCTCTATATTCGGGACCAACTTGTCTAATAAGCATATACCCACTCCATACCTTTGGATTTGTGTATGGTTTTCTCTTAACCCCACCCTTGATTGCTTGTTGGGCCAACCAAGATGGAGAATAATAGTTGGGTGTAAGGACATATGCTAAGGCATGGAGTAGAACATTCCAATTATCCCACCTTTTGACCCCATGTTTATGAATATGAGAATACAAGATCACATCTCTTGCCTCAACAATGTCTTTGATTTTGGCCTAGCATGTTGTCCATTTGCTAATACATGTCCTCGATCACTGTTTAATCTGTACATGCAATCTGAATCATGTTATACATGGGCTTGGTGAATTGCAAAATATACTTAACTTGTGCCCAAAACTAACTATCAAGAACGGTGTCCTCCACCTCTTAAAATTCATGTCTATTAGATGCATATGCAACCTTGTCTTTCAGACCCTACCATGAATTACTTGAGACCATACTAGTCGATGCCTCTCTTACCTTCAAAAGTGTTGGGTGTGTTATATTCTTTGCATGGAAATCGACGGCCGATGTCGATAATTGACTGGTTAACAACTTGACTGGAGTTGGAAGTTGACAGACGGTTGAAGTTTGGTCGATTGGTCAACTAGAACATGTCGACTGCTCGATGCATAGTCAATTGGTTGACGAACATCAGAACAACAAGAAGTTCAATGGACAATTGACTAAGGTTGACTCGTTAAGTCAATTGTAACAGAAAAATTGTATTAAGTTAGGAAGTTATGGATCAACATTAATGAGTGGCAAGCTATAACTAACTCAGGTACCACGAGCTAGTGTATGTGTTGCATCTATAAATATGATGCAATGGCTAAATAGTAATTGTGGTGTATGAATTGTGATTGCGACCTTATAAATCGCTATTGTAAGTTGGTTAAGAGTGTTGCTAATAGATGAGTGGTAAAGCTCACTGGTTTGCTGGTTTTTCCCTGTAAAGGGTTTTCCAGAGTAAATTTTTGTGTATTGTGTGACTGTGTTTTTGCTATTGTTAAATTCTGTTATGTCTAACTGTTAGAATCATTATGCATAACTACTGGTAAAGGGTTTTGAAATCCTTGACATGGTATTAGAGCTATATTTGGCTTCAAAGGGACGCTTTTGTTGTTGAGGGTTTTTTAGTTTGATCCTGGATCTGGAGAATACCTTGTTTTAGTGGGAGTTTTAGAACATTGATTCTTAGTTAGAATGGCCAACAGTTCAAGGATAGAAAATGAAAAGTTTAATGGATAGAATTTTGAGCTTTGGAAGCTTAAAATGGAGGATCTCCTTGTAGATCGAGAGTAATGGGTTGTTGTCAGCCCCTAACAACTCCGACAAGTATGTCTTCAAAAGATTGGCAGAAACTCTACAGGAAAGCAAGGAATACAATTTGACTTTGTTTAGCAGATTTTGTATTGTTGAATGTTTCAGGAGAAGACACTCCAAAGAAACTGTGTGAAAAGTTGGGGAGCTTGTACCAGTCGAAATCTTTGGTCAACAAGTTCTTTATCTTCTGAGGATAAATGAGGGTGACTTGGTTACAGAGCACCTGAATGGGTTCAACACTGTGGTTAGCTAGTTGCTGGCTATGGATATCAAAATCACAGAGGAGATGAAATGTTTTAGTCTATTGTGTTCTTTGCCAGACTGCTGGGATAGCATGGTTGTGGCTATTGGAAGCAATAATACCACATTAAAGATCGACGATGTGGTTGCATCTCTGTTGTCGGAAAAGATGAGGCGGAAGAACATGGAGGGATCGACCCATGATGCCTCGATGGTGAGAAGTCGACCGGTAGATAGAGGGAAAGGTAAATTCTTCGATAGAAAATCAAAGTCGAGGGGTAGATCTAAGACCAAATCTAAATCCCTTGGTTCGACGATGAGAAGATGTTGGCAATGCAATAAAGTCGGGCATTATAAGCGAGATTATAAGTTGACGGAAGTTGAGAGGAGCAAAGGGCTTGAGGAAGGACAATCGATTAACGGTAAGCCTTTGCAAGAAGAAAAAGGAGATGTGTATTTGGCCTCCACAAGTACACAGTCAGATCATGACTTGTGGTTGATTGACTTCGGTGCATCATATCATATGACACCACACAGAGAGTGGTTTTGTGAATATGAGAAATACAACGGTGGTGATGTTCTTCTAGGGGATGATTCATCGACTAGGATTGTCGGATGAGGTAAAGTTCCATTGCTTTTAAAAGATGGAAGGATAGGAACTCTTCCAGGAATGCTGCATATCGCAGGTTTGGCTCAAAACTTGATTTCTGTCAGTAAGATGGGGAATTTAGGGGTGCAGTCTGTATTCGAGAAAGATACATGCAAGATTGCGATGGTACTGATGAGAGGAGTTCGAACTAGGACTCTGCACAAGCTATTGGGAAGAACAAACACAAATGGATGTGCTGATATAGTCTTTCCTAAATCCGACAACATATCTTCTTGTCTAGTCGACTCGACCATGTTGTGGCATCGACAGATGGGACATTTTGGTGAAAAGGGTCTTCGTGCTATGCATAGTAAAGGTATGGTCGAAGGTCTCTCTAACTGTTCTGAAGAAGTAGACTTCTGTGAACATTGCATTTATGATAAATAGAGTCGTGTATGTTTTGCATTTGTGTCCACTAGGGCTAAGGAAATACTGGAGTTAATACATAGTGATGTGTTTGGACCAGTGTTGACCACACCACTGGGAGGATCACAATATTATGTCTCTTTCATACATGATTTCTCTAGAGTGACATGGTTATACTTTTTGAGGAAGAAATCTGAAGTCTTTGAGAAGTTCCAAGAGTTCAAAGCTCTTGTAGAAAATTAGGTGGGCAAAAAGATCAAGGTACCGAGAAATGATAATGGAGGAGAATTCTGTGGTAAGGCGTTCAACTAGTTCTGTAGATAGCATGATATAGCTTGACAAAACACAACTCCATACATGCCTCAACAGAATGGAGTTGTTGAAAGAATGAATAGAACACTGATGGAGAAAGCAAGGAGCATGCTCAGCGGTGCAAGCATCGCATAAGAATTCTGAGCAGAGGCATTCGACACGTCATGTTACCTAGTGAATAGGTCGTCGTCAACGACTATGGTCGACAAGACTCCATACGAGGCATGGGTTGGTAAAAGGCTCTCTCTTGCACATCTCAGAGTCTTTAGGTGTGATGGATTTGTGCATGTCCCAAAGGAGAAAATAGGCAAACTTGACAACAAGTCTGAGAAATGCATCTTTATTAGGTACAAGGATGGAGTGAAAGGGTATAAGTTGTGGAATCCGGTCACAAGGAATGTAGTTTATAGTATGGATGTGATCTTTAGAGAAGTTGGAGGTACTTCCAGGATTGAAGAGGGTAGAAGAGAAAAGGAACCAAAAAAGTTAGAGTTTGAAATGAACGATGGAAATCGTTATTTAGATGAGTCGACTAAATTGGATGAAGAGGTGGAACTTTAGACCTCGGTTGTCAGGAGGTTTGGTCCAACAAGGTAACAACTTGAAAGGTACAATCCACCAGAGTTTTGCTCTCCTTTTGCATTATTTGCCATAGAGGATGATCCCAGGTCGGTAAAGGAAGCGATCGACTCGACGGAGGGTAAATTCTGGATAAGGGCCATGGAAGAAGAAATGGAGTCCTTGCGGAAGAATGAAACATGGGATATGGTCTCGTTACCAAATGGAAGGAAACTCGTTGGTAGTAAGTGGGTGTTCAAGAAAAGGTTGAATGTAGCAGGTCATGTCGAGAAGTACAAAGCTCGATTGGTAGTGAAAGGATATTACCATGTCGAGGGAATCGAGTTTGGTGAGATTTTCTCTCCTATTGCTAAGTTAACTTCCATTAAGGTACTAATGTCTTTAGCTGCAACATTTGATCTTGAAATAGAACAGATGGACGTGAAAACAACATTTCTTCATGGTGATCTTGAAGAGGAAATATATATGAAGCAACCTTTAGGTTTTTTAGTGAAAGGGGAAAAGGAACTAGTCTGTAAGCTCAAAATTTCGTCTACGGTCCAAAGCAATCACCCAGGATGTGGTACCAGAAGTTTGACATGTATATCCAACAATTGGGTTTTGTGAGAAGTCAAGCTGATCACTGTGTGTACGGCAGGAAAGATGGTAATCATTTTATATATGTAGTTTTGTATGTCGACGACATGTTGGTAGGAAACAACATGGATCTGATTAAGGGGGTGAAACTACAACTGTCCTCCAAGTTCGACATGAAGGATCTCGATGCAACTCATTTCATTCTTTGAATGTAAATCAAAAGAGATTGATCAAGTAAGATTCTTTGTTTAAATAAGAGTAAATATGTTGAAATAGTTTTGAAATGCTTCAACATGTAGGATTGGAAACTGGTTAAGGTTCCTATTCCTGTAGGCATTAAGTTGTCTACTGAACAGTGTCCAAAGACACAGGAAAAGATAGAGTACATGGCACATGTGCCCTATGCTAGTGTTGTAGGTAGTTTGATCTATGCAATGGTCTGTACTCGACCTGATATTGCCCATGCAGTGGGAGTATTGAGCAGGTACATGTCGACACCTGGAAAAGAGCACTGGACAATGGTCGAGAGAGTTTTTCAGGTATTTGTGTGGCACAATAGATTATGCAATTTGCTACCAAGGAAACCTGAAATGGACAAGGCAATCAATGCACATGGTTTTGTCGACTTCGACTGGGTTGGAGATCTCGACCACAGACGATCGACGAGTGGATATGTTTTCAAGTTATTCAGTAGAGCAGTCACTTGGATGAGTAGTCAGTTGGTTTTTGCACTGTCGACTACTGAGGTTGAATACATGGCATCTACTCATGCAAGCAAGGAGGCGGTTTGGTTGCAGAGGTGTTTAGAGGTTGGCTTTAAAGAGCAAGCTGTTAGGCTAGATTGTGATAGTCAAAGTGCAATCTTCTTGGCAAAGAATCCAGCATACCATTGAGAGACAAAGCATATTGATGTGCAATACCATTTTGTGAGGGAAATGGTGAACTAGAAAGGGTTGCTGGAAAAAGGTTGACACTTTGAAGAACGTTGCGGACTCATTGACTGAGTCGGTGAGTATCGAGAAGTTTACTTGGTGTAGTGAATCAATGGGCTTGTTATCCCTGCTTAAGTGAACTAAAGTTTTGAATCTCCTGTTTATGCAAAAGAAAACAAGAAGTGGGAAAATGTTGGGTGTGTTATATTCATTGCATGGAAATCGACGGTCAAAGTTGATAATCAACTGGTTAACAAGTTGACTGGAGTTGGATGTCGATAGATGGTTGAAGTCTGGTCGATTGGTCTACTAGAACAGGTTGACTGCTCGATGCATAGTCAACTGGTCGACGGACATTGAAACGACAAGAAGCTCAACAAGTGGTCGACTAAGGTTGACTTGTCAATTGTAATAAAAAAAGCTGTATTCAATTAGGAAGTTATGGATCGCCATTAATGAGCGGTTAGCTGTAACTAACTCGTGTACCACGAGCTAGTGTATGTGTTGCATCTATAAATATGATGCAATGGCTAAGTAGTAATTGTGGTGTACGAATTGTGATTGCGATCTTGTAAATCACTATTGTAAACGTTGCTTAAGAGCGTTGCTAATAGATGAGCGGTAAAGTTCACTAGTTTTTCTCAGTAAAGGGTTTTCTAGGGTAAATTTCTGTGTATTGTGTGACTGTGTTTTGTGCCATTGTTAAATTCTGTTATATCTAATTGTTAGAATTGTTATGCATAACTATTGGTTAAAGTTATTGAAATCCTTGACAAAAAGGTGCCTAAAGATGAGGTAATAGCTAGAAAATTTAGTCTTTGCAATCTTAAGTAGCTCCAAGCCTCCAACTTAGAGTGATTGTGGAAAATGTAGTGGGCATGACTGTGATTGATGATAAATTTTATCTTTCTCTTCCCTTTCTTGTACATTGCACCAATCCCTTTATAATCATTCCCCTTCAGTTTAATAATATCATGCATAAAAAGGGTCCAATGTGTGAACCAAACACCTAGACTAAAATATGTTAGGGTACATATTCTCAATGATTTCTCTCGCTGCCTTACAATTAACAGCTTTATTAGTAATGACTTGAATGACATTGTATGACCTAATCTCTTGAATGGTTTTAATTAAGGGTTCTACAATATTGATATTGATCTGAGTAGTCATGGGCTGAAAGGAAGACCGCACTACTAGCAAACAGACCAAGAATATCTATCAATGGCCTACCTTGAACATTTTTCAAACCATCAGTTACAATGGATACCCCATATTTGGTCCAATCATTTGTAAATTGTCCAAGAGCATTATGGATTTTGGCTCTTTCCTTGGGGACTCTCATGGTTTTGGCTTTGTCATACCTTGGGCTCTTGTATCCTTTAGGGGCATTGATGATGGCTTGTACCATTTCATGTCAATAGGGTGAGCGAAGAGCATTGAATGGTATGCCACATGAATAGAGAACTCTGAACACTTTTGCAGCCATGTCATCCCTACAACCTTGGTCAAGGAAATTTAATATTGTTCTACACCTTGAATGCATGGGTGAGAATCCATTAGCATAGGGGGATGGGGAATGACCACCAAATATATTTTATGAGCTCAAGGTCTTAGATTCAACCTTTGGTTTTTCGAATTTGTTTTGTGTTTCCTCCTCTTCCCTCCTGTAATTTTTTTATCTTTCTCTGGCACTTTATCACAGGTTTTGACTCCTATACCCTTCTTTTCATCACATGGCATAATTCCATAGAGATTCTTTCTCAATCAGGTATATGAACCTGTGTAAGTGTATTACAACTTACAATTGGAGCATGTAAATTTAGTGGTTCTGCCCCCTTTCCCTCCCTTATGCCTTGTCACACACTTCCACAAGGGTGTTGAATTCTCTCTGGGTTTATTTCCATTATGAATGTCAGTTTTATCATGCCCTTCCATTTCTTCCTCCTCTCCATGGCATGTGCCACTGCCTACTTCTCATTGTTGGTATTTCGGTTTCCCAACAACACCATCATAATATAAAATTGAACCAAAAAGATAAATAACATACCCATCATGCTTCTTGAGAATAACCTGCTGCCTGCAATAGAATGAGGGAGAAGGGGAATGGGAAAGAGTAGGAGAAGAGAACATTCAAGTATGGTATTCAACATTGAAAATATACAAGTTTATAACATATGGGAAAAACAATCTACCTTTTCATCTCTCCAATGACTGTTGAATGTAATAATGGCAGCCTTCAATCTCCCTTCCAAGCTTTCACAAATCTGCTTGTCAAAAACTAGCAAGGAGCCCACTCAAAACCCTAGCAAAGATGAGTAAAATGATTGAAATAAGTGATGAAATGAGAGCAAATGGAGTGAAAGAGTGTTTTAATCCATCAAAGAACCCTACCCATGACTTGTTAAGTTATTTTCCCTTTTGAAACTTTGCCTTGGTTCCCACAAGTAAAAAAAAAGTCCTCAAGTGCATGGGAGTTTAGTGTGTGCTTGGGGAGCATATTTTAGGGGTTTGGGAGGGCTTTGGAAGTGTCTCAGAAGTGCCCTAGGAGTGGTGCTCCCAAAGCGTTTCCGACAGGGCCAGGGAGTGCCTTAAATCCCTGAGGAGCATTCCTGAAAAATGCTACCGGGAGGGACCAACTGGAAGCGTGCTTCGGAGTTGCTCCCTCTCGTAGAGCGCTTCAAGAGTGAAGTGGGGGGGCTCTCCTCTGCAGCATATATCTAATATATTATACAAGTATCCTCACTAGAACTCTGAATATCTGGACTCTGGAGTCAAATATGATTTTCCAGCTGACTCCCAGAAATCTGTTTTGAGTCTCCTGAAAACAGTCCTGTTGAGATAGGGGCTCATGTTGGTCCAATGCATTTTCCTGAAAGGGCCATAATGGCAATCCTTAACCTCTCAAAAGCTATCACCCTGTACAGTGTATAGTCTGTATTCTGGTTCTGACTCCGTTCCATATGAATGACTGCTGATTATTCAGTTCCTGATGGGGTACATTCGTCTAATCTACTCTCCGAGCAGACTTTGATCTCCATATTTCTGCCCAAAGAAAATCCTGCTCTTTACTATCGCCAAATCAGTTTGACACTAAGGGCTATATTCATGGTTTTCAGACTGGAGATGCCTAGCCCTCTTGCTTTCGGTTGGAAAATCGATTTCTAAGACCATTTTCTTTCCAATACTGTTTCTCCCCACAAGAAATCATTGTGCAATTTCTTGATTTTTTTAATCACCTTCTCAGGGGCAGCCAAGGCTGAAAAAAGATGCCACTGGGATGGCTTATAGGACTGCCTTAAAGAGAAGAATCCTACCTGCTAGAGAAGGAGTCTAGAATGTCCAGTTCTTTCATGAATTCTGGTTATGACCTCTTCCCAAGACAAGTTGCTTCTCAAGTTTTCAGTTAATGGTATTCTGAAGTACTTGGTAGAAAGGGAGCTTCTTTGGAAATGTAGGATTTGGCAAATACACTGTTGCACATCCATCCTGATATCAAGGAAGAAACTTTTGGATCTCCCCTCATTAATGACTTATCTGGAGGCTAGGAGAAAGAGGTCTAAGATCTTCTAAGTCATTTTGCCTGTTAAATTGAAGCCACCCCGGCAAGCATTTTTGTGTCCACAAATTGAAGCTACCCCGGCAAGCATTTTTGTGTCCACAAATTGAAGATGGGAAATAAGTTCCACCTTGAAAAGATTGATAAACCTGTTCAATAGAAGCAATACTAAAATAATCTTAAAACATAAGAAAACACAGAATACACAAGATTTACCTTGGAATCCTTTAATTGGGAAAACCACCCTAACTCAGAGCTGCACCTCTGTATGTCATTGTATTGACTTAACTGTTCACAATACAATATAAATATTTAGGTATTGCAGCATACTCCAATCCCTTAACCAGGGTTGTATTACTATGAGCCAAAACCATTGGCTGAAAAATAAATCCAAAAATCACAAAAATGGACCAAAAAGCCCAAAAAACCTTTTCAAAGGCCAGCCCCTGAACCATCAATAGGTTATTGCCCCCTAAACCCCCACCCATGGAAGGAGGGTACCCTGACGGAAGCCCCTCTTTCCCCTCCCACTAGTGGTTATAGGGATGCCTGCTTGCACAGTCTACCTGCAAAGAATACAACACATATCCAACACACCTCAGGGGTTATTTTGATTTCTTTCAAGTTTCCTGAAGCTTTTGCAGCATTTAAAGTTCTTCTCAGACCTTCTGCCGGCAAAATAATGAGTACGGGGAAAGCCGGTCACCTTGGCAAATACCCCAGCCAGGAGTGAAGGGGCAAGCTGGAAATCCATTAACAAGAATGGAGAAAAAATTAGAGGTTATACAACTCTTAACCCATTTAAAACCCAGCTGCTGTCAAAATCAAAAGCCTCCAAAAGTTAAAACAGTTTGAGTGGGCACAATTTAGTTGGTCGCAGGCCTTAGATATGTCCAGCTTGATCGTCATTCCCGATGCTTCCTGAAGGAATGAATCATTCCCGAGAAATGATTATCCCGTCCAAAATTTGTCTACCTCCCACAAAATCTTTGTTCCTTGGAGATGACCTTATTTGGCATTGGTTATAATCTGTCACATTAATCTTGAAATTACCTGGCAGACCATATTGCATAGTGCATTGGGCCTGAACCTGTTTGGAGATCTAGTGTTCTCTTCCTTCAAATTAGGGAATTGAATATGGATTTTACACCCCATAACACGGCTTCTTTTCTCTGAGATTTCTCCACTGCTTAACATAAGTACTTGCCCACTATATCCTGACATTCTTGCATAAAATCAGAGGGGAAACCATGTGGACCTGGGGCTTTCCCTTTAGCTATATAAAAGACAACCTGTAGGACCTCCTTCTTGGTCAGTTCTTTTGTCCATGCCCAATTCTGGTCTTGTATAATTAGCCCTGGAATGTTTTTACAAATTAGCCTAGTAGCTTCTTGTTGGTCCTCTTCCGGTTCTGATAGCAAGTTCTTAAAGTAGCTAGTTAATTCCTCAATTTCTTGAGCAGATTCCAGCTCTTGTCCTGTCAAGTGATTTGATTTATGTTGTGGTTCCTCATGGCGACTTGATGAAACAAATCAGTGTTTTTATCCCTTTCCTGCTGCCACCTAACTTGAGTTTTTTGCTTCCAAAAGGTCTTTTCCTGCTGATCGTTCTCATCCAGATGATGCAGGAGTTGGTGATTCTATATTTTCAAATCTGATGTTACTTCTTTGATGATCTTCTCTTACAATAATTTCATGCTACCCTCCAGTTTCTGCTTACACTGGAATATGTTCTTCTTGAAGGTGGTTGGATTCCAAGCCTTAAGATTATTTTTCAGCATCTTTAGTTTCAGCTAAAGTTTAAATATTCTAGATTGATCCTGGGGATTTGGTGCTGTCCACCACTGCTTGATATTGTCCCTAAATTCTGGATTTGTAAATCACATCCTGTAAAAGAGTCAAAATGGAAAGGAACATGTTGAGGTCTGCTACGTTGGACTAAGTGGAAGAGAATTGGCCAGTGATCTCAGTCGGCATTTGGAAGAGTATGAACCTCCACTGCTGTGTCATCATTGAGTAGATGTTCACAGCAGAAGAATCAATCAATTCGTTCTCCTATAAACTCCTTGTTTCCTCTCTTGTTATTCCAACTGAAGCGTCCAGTTTGGAAAGATATCCACTGGGTGCTGGTTTTGGATCATTTCCCTCAAAAGGGTCCCTGCCTCTTCCACCCTTTGTTGTCTGCCTTCTTTTCCTGGCAGGGAGATGATTGTATTGAATCTCCCCCCATTAACCTGTGAGATCCCTCTCTTCGTTGGTAAAGAGATTTAAGACTCCCAACAAAGGAGCTTCTCTCTGTTATCTGTTGGTGCATGCATCTTGATTTTTTTTCCCCATTGCTGCCCATATGCTAAAATAAAAACAGCCTGCTCTCCACCATCTGCTGCTCTCCAAGTTGTCAATCTCCACCTCCTGAAAAACCTCTTGCACTGTTTGTTGAGCAATGTGCTCCCCTCCAGAAAGAAGGGAGCACTCTTTCTAAGTTTCTTGAAACTCCAGGTTACATTTAGTTTCCTGTCTAAAATAATGTCGGGTTTTGGCATTGCTAATTTTGTTTTAAGGTTCTCTGTTTTCCCAGGGAGTCGAGTCCCTTAATGTTTAACAATAAAACTTTCATTAATGAGATGATTGAGAAGATTGAAGGAATTAGTCCCTCACTGTGACTGCCATACCCAAGTTTACAAGATTCTCTCCTTCCTCTCAGAGTTTTGTTGCAGTGGTTTTCCTGCCTTTGTTTTGGGGGTCTCTTTTAGAGTGCTTGGGTGTAGTCAACTTAATCTCCAGTGCTTCTGGGCCAGGGAAACTGTTCCTTTCTGGTGGTGTTTACTTTTCTGGTGATTAAACTTTTTCTAAGGGTACATGAGCTCATCCTCTGTTAAACTCCTTAAACTGCGTTCCCAGCAGGGAGAGCTCCTCTTTAGCCATTTTTGTGTCATATTCCATATCCTCACTTCCTCAATCTCTGATTTCCTAGGAGATTTAAGAATCAACATCTCCTTTCCACTGTTCCTCTAATTGCACCTATCCATCATAGGCTCTTGTTCCCATGCCTTGCTCTTGCTCTACATGATTTGGTCTGCTAATCTCACTTGATTCTCCCATTGTTTTCTAACTTTTGGCTTCCCGTACTAAGCCACTTTCCTTCTGAAGAGTAACTTATTGAGATGCTTGGTTTGAGTGTGGCCCTACTGCTTCTATCCCCGGTGTATATATCTTCAGAAAACTGATGATTCTCAGTTTGAAATTTTTTAGGGAACACTATCCTCACTGATTTCCTTATTAACATTTGAAATCTCTTCCTAGGTGGAATTCGCCTCCTTGTTCTTGATGTTTCCCCCATTAGTTTCTAGATCGGACAGAACTACAGGTCGGTTAGCAGGGTGGGATTGGGTTTGATTATTTTTTACCTTGTTCCTCCTTACCTCCTTTGCTGGTGTTTTGGCCTTCTGGAAGCTGTCATTAGACTCTATTTGGGCTTGCTACACTGTTTGATTCAAAGGACAATCCTGCATGAGGTGTCCACTGCCCTAGTGCATCACAGTAATTGCATCAGAACAGAATGGGTTCATAATCCAAATTTCAAAGGCTGTGTACATTCCACATCTTGGAAGTCTAAAACTATTGATTTAGGCAGTGCTTGAAAGAAATTCAAGAAATTCATAATACATGCATGTGCGGGCATTAGATGTATATCTTCCAGATCATGTGACCTCCAATGCCTTAACATAGATCCCCAAACTGTTACCAATGCCTTCAAGGACATCCTCTTGCCAGTATTCCAGAGGTAAGGAACATAATCGAACCCACACAAGGGCCTTTGAAAAATCTTCGTTTGCCTGATTGAATCTTTTACGTGAAAACCTCATATTAAGACCAGCAGAAGTTAAAAAAATGTGGGCCTCTTTCCAAAATGCAATCTCTATCTATTCTTTGTATTGGAAAAGGCTGCCATAAAAGTCCCTTTTGCACATAATTTCAGATCTGTTGATTCTTTAACTTCCCATTTGGCCTTGATCCACCCTCTCAGCACCTGTTCCATTGGTTAAAAACCAATGAATCAGCACATGACTGTGTGATCTTACATATATTGGATGTAGCCACCAATCTCTGGCAATATTATTTGTAATCTTGGATTTTCCTCTGCCTTCTCCAAACATTTCCCCAGAGCTCACCGATACGGGCCAGAGCCTTGATTAATGATTACTCCCTGCTGCAGCCACGTGTCTCTCCCCTTCCCTTCTGCCATCATGTCCTTGTAGGAAGGAGAGGCTGATGGCTGATGGCATGCAAGTAGAAAAAATGACAATCAAGTATTCTGCTTCATTCTTCCACATTCATTGCATTTTGTCGAAGTGCCCACAGTTAACGCACATGTTATGCAATATGGGCACATGCAGTTGAGTGGTGTTTCTTAACTATGTTGAGTTTTAATGTCAATTTGTTTGCACTGTTGCATTTCTTATTACTCTGTATTCTGTAGAACAATAGAAGGCGTTTGGTAGTTTCAGTCCATTCCTTTTGCTTTGTCTCTAACTAACTAGAATTGTAATTTCATATTTGCTGTAATGAATGAACAGATTTTCGGCTTTTGAATGAATACCGGCAAGTGCAATCATTTTCTGTTTTCAACAGCGTGTACAATGATAGTGGCTTTTTTGCCATTCATGCAACTGCGGTAAGACAGTTTTATGTCCTTCAATCTAATTCTGTTTTTTGATATGCAAGTACATTTATTTGATGTTGTAACTGCGGTTACTTGGGCTATTTTTAAATTTAATGATATAGTGTTCAGTAATCAAGAAAGCCTGTAAAATGGTACTGCTCCTGGGAATCCAATTGGAATCATGTAACATCCTCTCCTCTGCTGTATTAGCAGCCATATTAGCTAGAATTGAAGCCTGTTGAGACAATGGAACACTCAGATTAAAATACCTAGCAGCTAATGTGCACCTTGCTAACGTTTTGTGAAAATTGTGTATCTTATTCTCACATACAGGCCTCCACAATATGGGATCTGCTATTATTGAAAATCAACTTTTGGTGCCTGACTGTTAGTGTATTGATTTGGGACCATTTGTTTTCTTGTTGTATGGCATTGCATAAAATTGTTGTGCCTCTGCTTGAGAATAAGTAAATTAAAAATTTAAAGGAGGTATACTTTAAATTTATTATTAGTAAGTGAGGGATCAATTGTCATTGTTGTGATATTTTGTAGAATGAAGGCTTCCCCTGTAAAAAAATAGAACAAGCTTTAATAATAGAGAGAGTGTGTGTTGTCCGTGCTCAATGCTGAGCTGAACAATTTCATTCTTGATGTTTCAAACTTGGTATGCTTATCAATTAAAATTCTTATTTTCAATGGAAAGATTAGCGCAGCCAAAGTGATAACATTAAGCAAGGAAAAAGAAAGGCCGTGCATAAGTTAGATGATAATAAGGTTGGCAATCAGAAAGATGATCAAGAACATGGCAATGTTGACTATTGTATTGTTCTCCTTCCTCAATGTCCAGATTCTATCACAAGACCAACTTGTGACTCTTTGAAGCTAAAAGTTTTCCCATGCTCATATAAAGTTCATTTGCTATGATACTTGAGAATGGTTTTGTATTCCAATATAGAAAGGGAACTATTTGAACTACAAGAGCATCCCTAAATAGAAATTTATCATTTTTTTTTGTTCACAGTATAACAAGTAGCCTAAGTTTTAGATCCCTGTTGAATGTTGGAATGCATCAAATATCCTTGACAATATTAACCAGCATAGATCTGTCTTGACCTCAGATCTATTAAGCACCACGAGGGATCAAAAAGAAATCGAGATGCTAATCTCTCGATGCTCAAAAGATCCTGAGTTAAAATGATCTACGCTGGTATGTGGGTGTGTGCGTGTGTAAATGCATGCTTTGTATTATTTTGTTAGAACTTCTTTTTTACATTATAGGAACGAATTATACACACACACACATATACATATGTGTTTATATAGATTTATATATTAATATATATGTGTATATATCTATCCATCCATCTATCTATCTATCTATATATGTACATCAACATGTATATACTATATATATATGTATGTATGTATCTATATATATATATTGATGCATATGTATATGTATATATCAACTCAATGCTGAGCTCATACATGGTATTTAAAAGAATAATAATAACAAAAATATTTTAATGTTACCTCCAAGTAAAATACTAAGAGACACACACACACATATTGAAGAAGCCCAGTGGGTTAGTTCAATCAGTTCAAACGAACTGTTTCAAGGTGGAGTTTGCTGTGAGGTCTTTTGTTCTAATTCCATTGATGTTCGAGTCTGGTTGAGTCCTGTTGGGTTACCAGCCGCTATTGTGGCCGGCGGTTGAACCACCCTCCATCTGGATATTCTATGGCAGAGGGGGGATCTTGCGAGGTTTTCTTGGAAGGTAAATAATGGCAAGTTGCATTCTGTCCAGTATGAGGGAGAGGTGTAATGTCGGTGCCTAAAACTCACGTGACATGTAGTATAAGTTGGCCCAATATAATATTTTAATAAAATTGAAAAAATGACATCCCAATATGG
Source organism: Larix kaempferi (assembly GCA_027924585.1). Taxonomy (NCBI): domain Eukaryota; kingdom Viridiplantae; phylum Streptophyta; class Pinopsida; order Pinales; family Pinaceae; genus Larix; species Larix kaempferi. Next base: position 2,973,956 of record BSBM01001483.1, on the reverse strand, counting down.
ATGAGATGTGCAACATATATATATAATATATAAATTTTTCCTGTAATGTAAAAAAGAAATTCTAAGAAAATAATATGAAGCATTCATCTACACACCTACACACAGCCACATACCAGCGTAGATCCATCTTAATTCAGGATCTTTTAAGCATTGAGAGATTTGCATATCGATTTCTTTTTGATCTGGCTGAACGGGAAGATGTAGAAGGTATTCAGATCCAAATTGCAGGACGTCTCGAAAGGAAATTGCCCGGGTTGAATGGGACAGGGGAGGTAGGGTTCCCCTACAGAAAATTTGGGCTACGATTGATTATTGTTATTATCCGGTTCAAACCATCTATGGAGTGTTAGGGCTCAGGGTTCTTAATAGATCCGAGGTTAAGATGGATCTATGCTGGTTAATATTGTCAAGACTATCTGATGCATGCCGACATTCAATAGGAATCTCAAACTTGGGCTACTGGTTATACTGTGAACAAAAAAAATGTTAAATTTCTATTTACGGGGTGCTCTTGTAGTTCAAATAGTTCCCTTTTTATATTGGAACAAAAAACCATTCTCAAGTGGTCATAGCAAATGAACTTTATATGAGCATGGGAAAACTTTTAGCTTCAAAACAAGTTGGTCTTGTGATAGAATCTGGACATTGAGGAAGGAGAACAATACAATACTCAACATTGCCATGTTCTTTATCATCTTTCTGATTGCCAACCTTGTGATTATTATCTAACTTATGCACGGCCTTTCTTTTTCCTTGCTTAATGTTATCACTTTTGACTGCTTTACTCTTTCCATTGAAAATGAGAATTTTGTTTGGTAAGCATACCGAGTTTGAAACATCGGGATTGAAGTAGTTCAGCTCAGCTCATATTGTCTGTCCTCAGCGTTGAGCATGTGGATCCATGATGCGGTTTTTTCTTCACCACACTACCATGTGTGGTTTTATATCATCATGGTCATACATAAAAATACCAACAGTTAACACGACAACCAGCCCATTGTCTAACCATCTAATACCTTCCTAGCATTTACATTTGAATTTATACAATAGGGCCTGAAGGCACAAGGAATTAGTCAAAAACCCTAGGCCAACTAACTGACTCGGCTGCCATTAATGTTGATCACTCTGTTCATAATCCTCCTGCAGTCTACATCAGTGTTATCAGAACCAGACCGGAACTGGCAAAACCATCCGGTTTGACTGGTTTGGGGGCCATTCCGGTCTGGTTCGATGTTCCAAACCGGTAGAGGGTAATTCCGTACGGAACCAGCCGGTTTTGTACAAGTGAGTATGGCATGGCTTTTAGCATACAATTTTTGAAAATAAATGAAGGTAGATTGTAGTAATCATCAATGACATTAAATTGTAATATTAAATTCTTAAAGTAAAATGATAGAAAAATGATTTTTTCTTAACATTACCATTAATTGTTTCAGGATGTTTGAGAGTGTTTCCAACCTCATCGGACTTCATATGCAAAAAGTAGAATTTTAGATCCCATTTAGAATTCAACAGACTTAATAGTGTTCAGGGTTTCAGGATTGCAATGTTTCCATTGGATTCTATCATGTATGAGGGTATGGGATTGGCATTTAATCAAGTGCATCAATACTTCTATGTACCTTGATGTTGGTGGTGCTGATTGTTTAACTCCTTTGTCATGACTGTTATCCACTAAAATTGCACTTCGTGGATTTCGAGTGAGCCGTCGAAGACTTGAACAATCCAATTGTTTACCATCAGTGTTCCGAGATCCATTAGGGCAAATTTTGGCCCCTTTTCAAAAATTTGCATATCCATGCCCCCATGGGAAATTGTAATAAGTTGGTCTAAGCATGGTCTTTTTGTAACAGGCTTGGCTTACCTTAGTTTTATCTGTCAAGGGGATACTCTAGGGTGTTTTTTCCTTAGGAATTGTGCGTTGCACTTCAGTGACGTATAATTCCTGAGTTTTTCACTCACACCTCCAAAGCTGGAGTATTTACTATTTACCTTGGTGGTCAAACCTTGGGAGGTTATTAAAGCCTAAGTGTCTATGTATTTTTACATGCTAGCCATCAGGAATAAGTCATATGAACATGCACTAGGTCCCCTAGGAGTTTGAGTCAGTTCCAACAAAAATAATTTTTCCCGTAAACTTAGGCTATTTTTTAATAGTTTAAATGGGAAATTTCAAATTGTAACAAAAGTATGGTCTAGAGGCAGAATTTGGCGTGGGGATGCTCGTTTTCATACTTAGAGCGTCCTCTTTACCCTAGGACCCGCTTTTCCTATGTATCGGGTGATTAAATTATCACTTAAAGCATTTTTGCTCAAAAATGCGATAAAATGTCAAAAAAATGCTAAAAAAGACACAAAATGACACAAAAGGACAAAATGAGGAAATCAAGGGAACATGTTTAAACATGTTGGGTGACATGGCAATCTTGTCTCCCATGGAGGGCGAGTTAAGCTAAGTCAAAAGCGTTGATTTAGGAGTCATTTTGGAAGGTAGAGATTCACTTCAAATTAAAGAGATGCGCCACTCCTCATATAAACTCACGTGTGGGTGACTTGCTTATTTGTTGGTCTGTTATTCATTGGAGGAGATAACCATGTGAAGAGGGGCACCCCTCTCGTGAGATGGCTGCCACCTCTTCATATTACACCAACCAATTGGTGGTTCTATCCTTCATTCACTCATAGTTTGAGATATGCGCCCCCCAAGCCCTGGAGGCTCCAGGAATGCGCCCTCTCTTTCATTTCTTCTATAAAAGCAAGGTCCATTCCGTGTTTGACAATGGATTGTGGAACCTTTGCCCTGGTAGTCTGTATTGTAATATTTTGGAATAAAATTTGAAGACTTTGGAGGTCCATGTGGTGCAAATTATCTGCTATTGTGCATGTTGTGCTTTTACTGAGGTGATATTGTTCTTGCTACTCTTCTTTTGTCATAGGCTTGTTAATCTATCTAGCTTAGAATGCTTCTACCAGCCCATGGAGCAAGCATTTGTAGTCTTCAATTTGCTTGTTTATGCTTTATCATTAGAGATTTAGGAGTAGCAGACAGTAGTTAGTTATACTTATGCTCTCATAATTTCTTTTATAAATCATACTAGATTTGATCTCGCTTGTGCAAGGTTTTGTGGTTGTGTAGGTCATCTATTTGAAGGAAGAAGTTGAGCTTAGTTGCATCCTCTTTTGCCTTCGGAACCTTTTTGGATCTAATGTTTTGTTTCCCACATGAATCTCTTTGTCTTCATATGGTTCAAGCTTGGGCTTGAGTTTTCTCTTCCATCTCTCACACTCAAACTTCACCCTCTTTTCAGTTACTTTGTTTCTTTACAAGTAAATTGAATTTGGAAAAGTTTTATTATTCATCATTTACTTGCTTAGTATTAGATCTAAAGAAGCTTAAAATTTCCATTTTTAGTTTAGATTTGAAATTTCCATTAATACAATTTGTGGTTTGCTGTTTTTTAGCTTTTCATTGTAGGAAAGCGAAGGAGCTTGGGTGAATCTGGGAGATTTGAGCCTCTAAAGAGGATCATTTTAACTCCTTCTACTTATTTTAAACTTTTTCAGGCTTTTTAAAAGTTTCTTGAATCTCATTTTTATGGATCAAGAGCACGCTCTGTCGGAGAGTTAAACTTGTAATAATTTAATTAAAGGCAAGTGGGATTACGGCTCCCACACCCCCTTCCCCCATTTTGGGGAAGCCTGTACTTGCCCCCTTTACTTTCTGCTTTAGATTAGTTATGCTTGTTAGATTAGTTCTTTCAATTTTTTGCAACTAGATCTAGATTTTCTTTCAAGCTTTACTTTACTTTACTTTGGAAATAAACTAAATACCAAGCCCCTTGCTCTCCCGAGTACGGTCTTCCGACCTGAAAGAGATTCTTGGGTAGATAATTAGAAAACTTCTAATTCTTTTGCATCATTAGTTTTTTGGTTAGTTTTTACATCTTTTATTTTTATTTTTCCATAATCAAATAAAACGACTCGTTGCCACGAAGTATGCTCTCACCACCACTTAAAGGCTTTGCCGATTATTGGCGGATGATCAGAAAGTTGACACATAGTCGTTAGTAATTAGTATAACATTTTATTTTTGTACAGACAACTTGAATAAACCTTTTTGCTCTCTTCCGTCCATAGGTGGAACTGTAGCGCTTAATAAATTCTCACATTTTAACTAAGGACTTATATTAATAAAATTAACGACCCTTAACATAATGAAAATCCGACACTTGAACATCAAACATTGTGTGGGGAAATTTCTCAGAAGAAGTGGGAACCATTGGAAAGTGACATCAGGGCACCTTTAGACTACATCTTTGTTGGTGTAGTGTTGAACACGCCCTCGAGACTCCGTTCCAACCCACACGTCTTCGTGAGGAGCCACACTTGCTTGATTTCCGGACATTACTCCTTGTACCTCACGGTATATCCGGAGCTCCCCCTTCTCCCTTAAGTAAATCCATCATTAATAATTCTCAAACTGACAAAGAGCATTGCACAACGGTTTTCTTTACAACGACAAGCACTATTTTATTTTGACTCCACGACACTAGTCTTTTCATTGTATTTGCCATATTTTAAGTTCTCTATCTTATGTCGTGAATGTATTCATATTTATGTTGTTGATTTAATTTAAGTTGCAATAACTTGTGTCGGTTTTTAGTCCGCATTACAAAAACTCCTAAAAACAACTTACTTCCATCCGTAACAATAAACTCATTTTAAAGAACCTTAGAAACTCTTTTTAGGGTCTATCCCCCTTGGCTTCGTTAGGAGTTTGCCTAAACGGAGGAATCGGGATCAGGTTACAACACTTGACTCTAGACTTGCCCCCAAGGTCGCACCTAGCAGCTTTGAAAGATTTTTGCTGCATTTCCCCCCAGGTGTGCTTTTCGGTGGCAACAATGACCATAGTAAAAATGTACCCTTCACTCAAGCAAAATTACTTATTAGGCATGGGAAGTTTTGCCTACCTTTTTTTAATGCTCAGATTAGGAGGTTTCATCAAAATTGTAGGGTGTCGACTAATGTCCTTGGAGGATCATCTTTGAGATTCGAGATAGAGGCAAGGGCTAGAACCTAAAGGTGGTGGGCACATGGTGCTATTGACGAATAGGATCCCAATATAGGCAATGATTTTGATGATATGTAGTTATTTGTTGTAGCATGAAGTTTTTTGGACTCTAGAGGCCATTTAGAGCCATTTTGTTTATGTATTTTTGGGTCAGATATGGATTGCACTTGATGCGATTTTAGTTATATTCACCCTTACTTTCTATATACATGATAAACTTTGGATATTTGTGTATAATGGTTTGGATTATTATGGATGCACATGAATATATGTGTTTTTTTTCAAAGTTTGAATATTGTATGTATTTTTTGGTCAACCGGTTTTTTTCTGGTTCCGATCCGGTTCAGGTTTTTGGGCTTGACCGGTTCGATGACTTTTACAGTTCTGATAACATTGGTTTACATGCAACCATCCAACTGCATTCTTCCTGGAAAAGTGGGAATCATGTTCTTTGAAATCTGCTGTTCAGGCCTGCCCCAACTGCCTTTCCCACTCTGTCAACTGTTCTTACCAAAATGGGTAGTGTGACGCTGCTTCTCCGTTGCTCGAGCTGGTGCCAACATTTTCTGACATTTAAAAATTAAGGGGCCAACATGTATCCTGGCCTGAATTCTCTATCACCCTGGCTCTATTGATTTTCTTATCCCTTGCTTACTGAATTGCTTTGTTTGAGGAGTATTACATAAGTTGCATTTGACATACCTTCACATTTCAAGGTTCCAGTGAAATTTCCCCTTCACTTGAAGTAGATGACAAAAGTAGGACTGCATAATGCTTTTATACATACTTAAGCCTATTATAAATTTATATACTTTACTATTTTAAGTGAAAGTTCCCCTTTATTTGAAATAAATGCAGGAATAAGCCTACTTTATTCCTTTATACATACTTAAGCCTAGTGTACACTACGCTAATTGTGTGTAGTGGGAGTTACAAACAAAAACATTAATATCACTGAATAGTGTGTAATAGCTGTCTCTTCTTATCAACTTAATTCATAATGCATATAATGTTAAAATTAGGGTTATGTTAGGGTTTTAAGCAAAAAATTAAAAATTTGTACTTTAATAAAAAATAAAAAATTACAAAACCAGTACTGAAAACAAAATAGTACAGCAGTAACAGTATTAAATCTAATTGACAAGACAAGTTTAGATCTGATAATATTAAGACATAATTTTCATCTCTTTCAACTTTAACACTCCCCGAAGATCACTGTGTTAAAGTTAGGGTTTAAAACAAGAATTTAACAACTGCAAAAAATCATGAACAGTAAGATATCAGCAGTAACAAATTTAGGCTAATAAGTCTGATCTAATTAAGTTAGGGTAGAGAACTTTCCTTATGCTCAGAGCTACTTTCAGATCAGACTTTGCCTCTCAGAGGCAAGTCAACAACTGGAACAATAACTGACCCTTACCTGAGGGTTTGTGCATACCTGAGAGAGAGAGAGATAAAGTGTTGTAGGATAGGGTTAGACAAGTACAGTAATAGGTACAACAACCAAGATCAGACCCAAAACTTTAACCAAGACAGTCAATAGGAGATGGACACCTCACAACAGTCCCCAGTAAACAAAGACAGCCTCAAAACAATGACCAATTGCCATGGCAGCCCTAAACATAGTCCAAACAGTAGTGGGCAGCCCTAAACACAATCCAAACAACAGTGGAAGCCCTAACAGCCCCTAAACAGGCCTCAAACCAGCAATGGCAGCCCTAGCAGCCCCTCAACAAGGGTGGCAGTAGCCCTGGCCCCTAACAGCTCCTCACAAGGGTGGCAGCAACCCTAACAGGATGTAAGTGGACAGAGGCAGCCTCAACAAGTGGGACGACTGCCCTAAGAGGCAGCAACTAGGCAACGACACCCTCCAAAATGGTCTTATCAGACCTCGACACCCTTTAAATCAGTCAAACAATAAACAAAAGCCCTAAACAAGGTGCAGAAGCCTCAAAACAGGATATGGCAGCCTCAAAACAGGGTATGGCATCCTTAACAAGCTTCAAGCAAACAACAGCAACCCTCTAGCATACTGAGGAACCCTCAAAACAGTGACGACATACTTCCTATCAGCAGAGAAACCCTCTACCTGGAAGTGGTAGCTAAGGAGAACCTTCAAACAAGTCTTGACATCAAGCAACAACCATCAAACAAGCCCTAACAGGCAGCGACAACTGCAGGAAGGGTAAACCAAACCTCATCAAGGTGGCAGCGGCCCTAAGATAGTCACCAACAGAAAAACCCTTGACGTCACCCTTAAACAAAGGATCAAAACCCTAGGACAGTCACAAGTAATCAGATCTGAATTTTGTCTTGAAGATACACTCACAATGAAGAATTAGACTTGTATTTATAACCTCTTAATGACTTCTAGAAGGATCTTCCTTCTAATTCTTCATTGACTTAGGGTTTCTTAAACAAAGTCAAGACATCCTATCTTTTAGGAGGGTTTCCAAACATAAAAAATATAATTTAATGTTATGATGTCTTTAAGAGTGGGTAACAAATACATAACAAGGGGTAGGACAACATGCAAGGGGGGCGCTAGCACCTAGGACCAACAAGGAAGGGTCAACACAAGATAGGGCTAACACAAGGCTAACCACCATAAATCAAGGATGGGTAAACACCCCTTCAAACCACAAGGTGGGAAGACAACCCTTTTACCCACAAGACCAAAATCAACAAGGTGGGAAGACAACCTTTCTAACCACAAGACCAAGGGTGTAATAACAAGGTGGAAATACAACCCATTTATCTCTCTCTCAAATGTACAAGTGTTCCATACAATAACTGAAAGTTCTATCATCACCATATAAGGAAGGACCCCACTGGATGATGTGATCCTGTGGTCCTCTTGACTGCTCCTGAGGTCAAGTGCTAGTGACTTCATCAAGGGGTGGCTAGTCCCTTGATAAGACAACCTAGCTCAACCATCTCGAAGACCTAGGAGAGGAGGGCATCACACATCATCATCTTGGTTAACTGACCAAGTATGTACCTGCAGGCATTGCTTGGTCCCAGACCAAGAATCTTCCTGGTCCCAGACCAGGATGTCTCTGTCTCTCCTTGCAGGTTCTGCTTGGTCCTCGTGACCAAGAAACTGTCTAGTCCAAACTAGAATGCCCTAGCCACATGCTAGGGACTTTGCCATGGCTCCAACCTACTTGGTCCCAGACCAAGAACCTCAGTAGACTGCTGGGGGCCCTAGGGTACCTGCTAGGGACTTACACTGCCTGGTTAACTGACCAGGAAACCTAGTTAACTGACTAGGGTGCCATCCTCCCAGAGAATGGTTCTCGCAGCTGCATTATCTTTAACATATAAGTGGCCAGTGACTGGTTTATAGCCAGCCACTAACAAGAAATTGTCTTTGGAATTTTATTTATATCTTCAAAAGTTGCTTGTCCTTGATTAACTTCTAGGAAATTAAAACATCTATGCAAATGCACACCATTCTTACAACTCCTCAAGATGACAACACTTAGAGTAATTAAATATAAAATATTCATTCATGTTCCATGTGATTAAAATAATTTCCATGAATCTATTCATCAAAGGATATGACAACAGTGTTTTCACATTTATCAAACCACATTCAAGCTGGTGTGGATCTATGCTTTCATATGTTGTATCATGACCAGATAGAGTGCATTGTGGTGTCAGGATAATGCACTAAGATACTAAACTTTCACTTCCATTTATGTTATACAGGGGATTTCAACTTCAAGGGAACGGCATGCAGAAGCGTCATCTGAGACGAACATACAACCAATGCCTTCACCCTTGTCACAAGTTCCAGCTCTTTCAAGTGGCAAATCAGAAGAAGAGAGCTCTGTTCAGCGCAAGAGAAATGTTCAAGCAGTTCTAACGAAAATTAAACAGGTACACTCATTGCATTGCATTTGGCTGAGAAAATATATACATATTCTTAAGTATGCTTATTCCTTTGGTGATATTGCTGACTTGTGAATTTCGCTATTCTTGGATTTGGATTTGCTTTTCTGTTCAAAGTGTTTGTGCATTCTTTGAAGAATGCATGACAAAGGATATGATTATAGAGTTAAAAGCAATGTTTCTCCATTGTTTATGAAACAATGCATCCTAAGCCTTTGCCCCAAAGGTACTGGAAGATGAGCATTACTATCTCATCAAGTGTCATAACTACCAGCCTATTTGGGAAGTTGTTGTACTTAGTTGTAACAAATGCACCGTGAAGGTCCTTGATTTTCCAGAGATTGAATCTAATTTATTCACACCTAGAATTATTTAAATCATTTTAGGCACACATTACACGTTCTTCTAGCACATTACCAATACATTTGAGGCAAAACTTGCCAAAATTTCCATTGGAACATGCTTAAATGCCTTTATTTTATTTTATTTCGGCAGTGCTCTTCCCACATCAAAACAAGAATTCTACTTTCTCTGGCATGCCTCTTGAAACATTTAGTAGTTAATGAGACATCTAATCTTTTATTACCTGTATATTTATATATGTACAATAAAATATTTGCGGGATACCAAATCCCTAGATTCAGTGTATCATATAAATTAAATACCTTCTATTTCCTCTTTTATTAATTTTTGTCCTCTTTTCTTAATTGTGAAAAGCTACACATGCATTTCAAATTAGGACCTAATGTCCTAAGGTGAAAGACCATTTATTTCCTTAATCTCTAGTCCCTAAAGTTTAAGGTCCCACTTGGTTAATTATGTCATTAAGTTCTAATCAATGCTTAATTAACTGAATCACACAATTCAATTAAAGGATATTGTGCAGCTGTAGTGAATGGGGAATGTCCTAGGCAAATATGCTCAAGCATCAATGCATGTATTGTGACATGATGTGAGCATTTAAGGCATGATAAAGTGGAACCTATGTGGCTTCTAGTTCGCAACCACTTAGCTCCTACATGATGCATACATTGCAATGGATTGGAACCTGCTGACTGATACTTAAAAGAATAACTGCCTAAGACTCTAAGAGTATCACTTGGGAATAGTCCATGGCCATGGGGGCATCCTGTGCAATCGTAAGTAGAAATTGCACAATTCGCAATGAGGAAGATGGGCATCTCCTATCACACAAGATTTCTAAGTACTCATATTCAGATGCTCAACACCAACTTCTACTGAGGTTGACATGGACAATCTTTCTCAAGTTTTTAATTGACATTTACAAGTAAATTTCTACTCTGACATCCATAGACAGACACCGACTTTAAGCCTTGCTGACATTTAACTGATTTTGACAACTGATAGCCAGTTTGATTCAAGTGACCTTGACATGAAAGATGAAAAATCACTTCATCAGTTATGCCAATGAACAACCAATTGCCCTAGCTGTTGGATATGGTATGTCCATATATAAAGAGTGTTTTCATGTATTGTATGAATTATTGAACTTGTCAATGCTAGAATTTGTTTCAACAATGTTCTCATGGTTTGATATGTTGAGCATATGTGCTCTTACATTCTCAAAATTTTTGTTGTCATACTCATGCACATTTGTACATTATCCAGTGTTGTAATATAAACCAAGCAACTTTGGTAATATTTATTCTTTTACTTTGAATGTATTACACCATGCTTAGTCTTAAATTGGTTCCAAATATTCTATTATAACCTAAGTTGCCTGGAAACGTGGGTACGGGGATGGGTATTGGTAATTTGGTATGGGGACGGGGACGCCACTTTTTGAAATAGGGTACTTGGGTACATTGGGGGTATTTTATATATATATATATATAAATAAAACACGTCACAGTCACTTCATACATGCATATTTCTAAATTCAATGATTTATATGAACATTCACATTGAAAATTTGAAACATAAAATAATAAATTTGATAAATCATAGACTCGTAGTAGATATCAAGTGGAAGACTGAAAGTTATATAATTAATAATATTATATGTCCATGACTCCGTGAGTTCAAGCTTCATTGTCATACTACATTCAAAATTTGCCTAATGGCATTTCCAGACATGAAAAAGAAAGTTCAAAACAGTAAACAATGAACACGATAGCTGATTTGGCTTCCTCAAGCCATGCCATCAGCATCCTCAGGATCAATGTCATCAGCATCACTAAGGTCCTCTGTCAGCAGGCTCATATATTATTAAAGTTTTAATTTTTTAAACATTGCAAATCGACCCCCTAACACCAGCAGATTCCAAACTTGACCGAAACTGATCCGACCGTTCCCCCGGTGTACCGAAACATGGGGTACGACGTACCGAAATGTGTGCAACTACCTGAATTTCATGAATGACGTCCTGGGTATGTGAGGTCTGATCTGGGTACGGCCAGGTACGACAGGGTATGTACCTTCCAAGTACCCAAGTACCTGGTATGGGTTCGTGTACCCGACCCCCCGGTACGGGTACCCATGCAACACAGATTATAACCCTGGAATTCTCAGAGTACGTGGTTGTTCCTGAGCCTTCCTGGGTGCCAAGATCAACCCATTTTCTTTATTAGCTAATTGCGCCCTATCCTATAAGGTTGCATATTCCTAGTTTCTGTCAGCAGTTGGAGTCTATAGGAACCTGTTTGGGTCTACAAGCCCAAATAGTCATCAATGCTAAGCCTTTTGAAGGTTAGCAAGCTCTAGTGAGACTATTCATTGATTCATAACTGCTTGGAATATCTTGAATTTAACTGGGGCAAAACATGTGACTATTATGATATTTATCTTCTTATTTGAAGAGAAAAAAAGTTGTATTTATTACCTCTGTAGTCAACCAGTCAAGGGAGATGAAATCTATGAGAACCTCCTAGGTTTCCAATTGATGGGAGACAAATGAAAAGGCACTAGCTTATTACATTCTTGGACAGTTTTCTAAGCAGACAGGGACTTGCCATTATCCGTCGATAATGATTTTTGTGTTTAGTGCAAGTAAAAGTCCTGCGGATGATCTAAAGTTCTGAGCCCAATAAAAACATGTTGAGTAGGAACCACTCGGGTGAAAGTGGCCTTTTCAAAACAGGAAAATTAAACTATACAAGGAATAAACTAAAACAGAATGAGAATGAAACCTAATATGAGCATGTAGATATTTTCCTTTGATTGCTTTATCATAAGATGATAAAACAAATGCTGTACTTATTAATTATGTTGTAGACTGCTGTGCAAGGTTACAAGAAGCAATGTTTTTTGGGTGGAACAAATAGTTACATACAGAGAAACTAAAGAGCATACAAAATGTCGCCTTAAATTTCTTATGCAAAAGGGAGGGCATTATCTATAATGTATTATTTTCTAGTTTTTGCTGTTTCAGCCCCCATCACAAATGTGGTCAGATTGCATGAAAATAAACTTGGATGCTTGTGATGCTGAACTAGTTTATCCTCTCTTCACATTGGAGAAAACAGGACAAATCTTGCATTGTTTCCAACAGACATGTCAAGAATATGCAGGATGTAACTAAACAGGCAGACACCTCCTGTTGAAAGGCCATCTTTACTGGCAAGCAATGGGATATTTTTCAAAGGTGAATTAAGAAAGGAAGTACTGGGAAGAATTTTAGTAGAAGCAAGAAAAGTTAACATAAGAGAATCCTAATGACAAAGGTTCAAGCGGGGAGGTATTTAGAACAACGTAACACACACCTGCATTGTTGTGACAGAGTAGGATGCAGTGCTACAAGGTAATCTTCAATGCAAGCCTGTTGTAGAGAGTGCTAGAAAATTGATTTAGCCAACTATGGTGCATCAAGTTTTGGGGCTAGGGTTCTGGGGGATGGTGGGACGGTTGTAACTTGGAAGGTACCCCTAAAATTACTGGAGGACCTGCAAACATGGATGACACAAAATATAAAAAATAATAAACAAAAATTCTAGAACATAGGAAAATAGTACTAAATAAAATTTTCAATTCTTACTAAATAAATTTAGCAATTCTTAAAAAATAGATCCCAAAGACCTCGTCTTTATGGATTTTAAACCCCCACCCCCTTCTTTCCATCAGAAAAGGAAGACATGATATAGTGTACAAAATCTATGAAGGTGGGAGTCGAAATTGTTGTTGAGATTATCCTTCATTACAAAACATACTAGATATTACTTTTGCATACACAGCAGATATAATAATTGTCATGGTCTGAAAATTGAACAAGCGAGTGAATTTTTTTGGAGAACCAGTTATACATTGGCGTTGGTTTGGATAGGGGGTGTTTAAAATTTAAATGTCAACAAAACCATCTAGGGATGTCTCCAAGACCTCCCCATTTTCTGTGATAAATGTCTGGTTTATGTGGGGGAACCCCCCTACATCCCTAGGGATGTCCCCTTCCAAACAAGGACTTTTGAGTGCTGTCCCCAAGTTCCTCTTCCATGTTGACATATTCCCTTTAATTGTGTGAATGTAAGCAGATAAAGGAAATGCTCTACTTATTAATCACGTTTGTTGTTGTGCAAGGTTACAAGGTGTTGCCCCCTTAACCTGCACGCGAACGTGAGAAAAATCTCAACTCACTGAGAGTGTCCTTGTGGGCAAGTCAACGAGTTGGGTGCAATTATCATCACAACACTTGACTCCTTTGTTTAGGCCAACTCCTAAACAAACCCAAGGGAGGTAAACCATAAGAAATCTAAGGATGGTCGCCTTGGAGAAAGTGAGTTAGGAGTTAATTAAAACTAAGCAATTAATCTAGCAGTATATCTGACAAGTAAATCAAATACGCAAATTACAAGATCCCGTAAATCAAAGCTTATAGCATGTATAAATGAAGATCAGTGCTTCATCCATTGGGCAAAAAGAGGTGTGATAGCAAAACATGAAGTAACTTTTGAGCTAGAAAGGGAAAGTTATCTAATTACTAGAAAGTAGAAGCAGAGTCAAATTGTGAATTTGTTGGAGCGAGGATTGACTTGCTTGTTAAATGGAGGAACACAAAAGGAAAATGAGTTGTCGAATTGTGAACCTGCTTGATGCAAGGATCGACTGCTTGTTATTAGTGGATTATTGAAGGGAAATGGGAGTTTCCGATATACACAAGGTACGGGAAATGAGTCCAGGTCCATTGATGTCTAATGTGGTACTACACGAAGAGGGTTACTAGATCGAAGTCGTTGGGATGTCCATCGCAGTACACCAAGCAAGGGTGTAGCTTGACGAGTCTTGATCAACAGTCACTACCTAGTATGCTCCCTCAACTGTAGGATTTGCCTACGTAATTACAAGCTCCCGTGGATCTTTATATAGAATGTGTCTCTAGGGAAGATTAATTTTAGTTAATTTAAGGTGAAATGCTTAGAATGTTACTTTGGTATAATTAATCACAATATTACAACATGCATGAATAAAATAAGTAGATTATACTAGCATGCAGTGGGGTTCTTTATCCAACTGAAAATAGATGTGATGTAATTACTACTTAAAGCAAAATAAAGCAAATGTAAGCTATGCTAAGCTAAGGAAGAAAAGAAAAACATGTGAAAAGGAAACACATATGAAAATGACACAGGGGGGGTAGGGGGGATATGACACCACCACACTATTGGATTAGTTACAAGAGGCTATGTAGCCTTTAGAATGCCTATTGTTAATTTTTTAGTGCAACTGGGAGACCCATTCTCAGAGAGAATGGTACCCTAGTCAGTTAACTAGGGTTCTTGGTCAAGTTAACCAGGCAGAGTAATGAGTAAGACCCTAAAAGGTACCCTAGGGCCCCCAGCTCTCTCCTAGGGTTCTTGGTCGAGGACCAAGCAGGTTGATGCCATGGCAAAGTCCCTAGCATGCGGCTAGGGCCCCTATTTGTCTCTAGGGTATTCTGGTCTGGGAGCAGATAGTTTCTTGGTCACGAGGACTAAGCAGATCCTGCAGGTTGAGACAGAGACATCCCGAGTCCTGTAGATGGTTGATCAACATTCAGTCTAGGACTGAATGCTCAGCTTGAGGCTGAGGACCATTCTCTGGGAGAATGGAGAACCTGGTCATGGACCAGATGGTTGATCAACATCTCCCAGTCTAGGACTGAGGCTCAGCCTTGGGCGGAGAAGCCATTCCTTGAGAATGGAGGCACTTGGTCAGTTACCAAGATTATGATGTGTGATGTCCTCTTCTCCTAGGTCTTCGAGATGGATGAGTTAGTTGGTCTTCTCAAGGGACTGGCCACCCCTTGTGGAAGCTACCTAAGGAGCAATTGAGAGGACCACATGATCACATCATCTGTGTGAACCCTTCCTTATACAGTGATGATGAACTTTCAGGTTATATGGAACATTTGTGCATTTGAGAGAGAGATGATTGGTTGCACCTTCTCCACCCTGGTTGATTTACTTTTGGTCCTTACACCTTTATGTTCTTGGTCTTGTGGTACTTTGTGTTGTTTACCCACTTTGAGTTGTTTTGATGTTTTTGGGTATTAGGGTTGTGTGCCCACCTTTGTGGTACACCCCTTGGTACTAGGGTTTTGGGTCATGTACCCATCCTTGTTGTATGGTTTGACTTGTACCATCTCATTGGTCTTTGTACCCTAGTACCCACCTAAGTTACCCACTTTTATATTTTATGGGTTGACAACCATATAAGTCACTTTAATTATATTTTACGTTTTTTTTATTTTATATATATTTTATTTTTATCTTTTATTTTATTTTTATTTTTTTATATTTTTATGTTTTATTTATTTAATTTTTTTTTTGACATCTTTCCTAAATCTATGGAATCCTAATTTAAAGGATTAATTTAATGATCTCTTTAGAAGATCAAAATCCTTTTTATAGAGATCTATTTGTTTCTCATTTGATTCATTGATGATGCAACATCTCAGTTCTGTTTGATCCTTCTACTTGACGTCAAGGATTTTTTTGCTGTTGTTCATTTTTGGAGGCCACCCAACTGTTGATCATTTCAAATCCGATCTGCCTGATTATTGCTAGGGTTCACTGCTGCTACTTGGTTAAACCATGACCTAGTTGAGGTCTCTTCCAGCGTGCCTACTATTTGATTTGCATCCAGACACCTAGCTAAACTTAGCCATGACTTTGGAGAGACTTGATCTGTTGTTCTGTGACTAATCTGAGACCCGATCTGCTTTGAAGGGTTTAATTGAAGTCTGGTCCATCTGCTGGTGTTCTGATTGAGGTCCTATCTATTGCTAATGTCTTGTTTGACTGAGCCGTGATCTGATCTTTCTTGTTGAGGACTGCCTGGGGTTCGGTCCACCTGATGAGTACTTTCTTGTGAAGGTCGTAAGATCTATGGGTCTGACCTAGTATGCTTTGTGGTGGCCGTAAGACCTGTTAGGTCTGTTCTACTGAGTATGAAGGCTATGAGACTTGATGGTTAGGTCTCTTGCAGAACTGATTTATTACACTCAGAATTTGCTGAGTCTGATCTATGTGTTCAGATTGTGTTTACTGTACTAAGCCCTGCCTTTGATCAAACCTTGTGCTGATACTTAGCCTGTGGTCAATCTTATTTGCTAAGGTTTAGTTGTGCTTGGATTTATGATGCTGAGACTTATTGAGGGCTGATATTTTGTACTGGTTTTTATTGTTGAGTCCATATCTATTGCAAGCTTGATTGTGCTGAGTCTTTTACTGTGACTTCACTGTTATTGACTATCTACTACAGCCCTTCATCACTCTCTCTCTCTCAGGATTGTACAAACCCTATAAGGGTCAGTTTGTTCCTATTAATTGACTTGCTTCTAAGAGGCAAAGTCTGTTATGAAAGTCAATTTTCTGAGTATATAATAGGAAGGGTCCCACACTCCAGGTAAGTGTTCTAACATGTTCCTCTGAATTAGACATGTTATTCTACTACTGTTTATTACATGTTACTGAAGATTTTTTTTAACATGGGGACCTATTTGATAGTGTTAAAGTTGAAAGAGATGAAAATTATGTTTTAAATTATATTGGTTGTTTACTGTTGTATTATTCTGCTCAAGTTGAATTTAATCCTGCATTAAAGTATATGAATTTTGATTTCTTTGTATCTAACCCTAACCCTAACCAAAATTTTAACAGCATGCAGTGGGGTTCTTTATCCAACTGAAAATAGATGTGATGTAATTACTACTTAAAGCAAAATAAAGCAAATGTAAGCTATGCTAAGTCAAGGAAGAAAAGAAAAAACATGTGAAAAGGAAACACATATGAAAATGACACAGGGGGGGGGGTAGGGGGGATATGACACCACCACACTATTGGATTAGTTACAAGAGGCTATGTAGCCTTTAGAATGCCTATTGTTGGTCCTTATGACCAATAGTCAAGCTTACAATGAAGAGAAAATGAAAGCAAGAGAGATAGAATAAATGCGTTGTTTGATGGGCACTTGGGGGGTTGACTGGTGGTCGATTCGGACTGCCTTTGGACTGCGTGTTCACTGTCCTAAAACTTGCAAGTAAGAATTACGCAACAACAACAAAAATGCTCTGGAATGGAGCCCTTTAATCGCTCCCAGATGGGGTCTTAACCTGCCAAACAATTGTTAGATTAAAAATAATGTAGAAGGGGGGTTAGAAGTACAAATCTATAGGGATGTAAGTGTCTGTATCGTGAGATTTTCTTGCTGTTTGGACAGCGGACAACGAGCTAACGTATGATAAAAACACCAATTAGAAGCTTTACACTAATTTACAACAACATGCAACAACATACACTGACATGCAAGATATAAAATTGTACTTTGGTTGACGATCTATGCATGCATGTGTTTTTTTAATTACATGCAAGGACATGCAAGTAATGAAATATAAATTTCTTTGTATTTGGATGGTTAAGAATCTTAGAGAGAAAGATAGTTGTGCCTTATCACAAATTTGGGCAGAGGAGTCATTGAGGAACGACCCTAAGGGCCTTGCTTTTTTGAGAAGACGATTGAGAGGAAGAGGTTGCTTGGGATAACCTCAGGCTGCTCAGCAGATGGGACAACCTGCAGAAGTCATTTCTAAACATATACAAGGAGAGAGAGAGCCTCCTTAGCTTCTTCTATGGGCGCGACCTACAAGGAAAGGTTTAATATAGCACAATCTAAACGAGGTAAAGATGCTAAGATTAACTTCCTTCACTATAACTCAACAGTAGATCTATGCTAGCAAAATTACGAAGCAAGATACTACTCAACGAGGTAATAATACCCTTTCAATGACCACAATAGAATTAGAAGCATATCCATGAAACAATCAAGATACAAATTACCTCCACAACATGTAAAGCAAGCTACATCGCACAACAATGAGCCACAACACAACTAGCCTCCAAAGCCTTACTCTTATTATTCAAATTCTTGGTCTCCAATAGAGATAATACAACACCAATCTCAAAGCCAAATAATAACCAACACAAATGAGAGAGGAAGCGCCTCCTTAAGTAGCCAAATGCCACTATGGGATCTTCTCCATGCATGGAAGGAGAAGGTTCCATCTCAAAGGAGATCCCCATGTTAATCAAGGAGAGTGCACCACATCTTGGAGGAGATCTCAAGGACTAGTGGAGGTGCCACCTCTAGAGCTAATCCCAAAGTTGAACAAGGAGAATGCGCCACATCTTGGAGTTGATTCCAATGCTAGAGAAGGCACCACCTCTTAGAGTTGATCCCAATGTTACCAAGGAGAAAGGTGTTGATGTAATTGTAACTTCGGAATGTATTTCAGCTATGTATATTGTATTCCTATAGAGATGTTATTATTCCTCTATACGGAAGTGTTTGTATTCCTATAGAGATGTTATTATTCCTCTATACGGAATTGTCGTCATTTATATTGTAAGTGTCGTAACTTATACTTGATGGGTTATTAGACCACCTTGTTGGGGTCGGCCTTGTATGAGTCATGTGGGTTAAAGGGTTATTAGACCACCCTATTGGGGGTCGGCCCTGTCAGCATTATGTTATGTGGTTAAGTTAAGGCCGACCTAGTAAAGGTTATTAGGCAAGTCAAGTCAAGTATAAATAGAGTGTAGGAGGTACTTTATTTGATCATTCACTTTCTCACTCATACTCGTTGGAGAGTGGCGCACTTGTGGAGGAGGAGAAGCTACTGCTAGGAGAAGACTATCTCTTATGCTTGGGTTGTATCATTGCTCTATCTATCTCCGAGGAAGTTGTGGGGTTTTTCACCTTCTTGGTTTTCCCCGGTGAAACTCTGTGTCTCTTGTGTGCTTGTATTATTGTGTCCATGATTGATATGCTGTACATGTTATTCTCTCAGTTAAGATCCTAGATCAAATTGAAATTTCTGAAAAACTAACATGGTATCAGAGCTAGCCTGAAAGAAGGCATGGTATGGCATTTATGACACTTGTTGCATTTGCGAAGCTAGGGCTTGATATAGCAAAAACCAGTCATCATAGCACTTTCGCTATAAATACATTTCGACGAGGTTTCAGGATCTGAAAATCTTACAGGTCGAAGATAAGATCCCCATGTACCTTGTGTCCAAAGGACAACCTCAAATTCGTTGTACTTTGTGATTTATGATCTGTACATGGTATGGCATTTATGACACTTGTTGCATTTGCGAAGCTCGGGCTTGATATAGCAAAAACCAGTCATCATAGCACTTTCGCTATAAATACATTTCGACGAGGTTTCAGGATCTGAAAATCTTACAGGTTGAAGATAAGATCCCCATGTACCTTGTGTCCAAAGGACAACCTCAAATTCGTTGTACTTTGTGATTTATGATCTGTACAATATAGGGTTTCTGCCTCTTCCAGATTTGAGCATAAACAAGTGACCTAGACAAAAAGGTCATAACTTGGGCTAGGAAGCTCCAAATGAAATTTCGTAAAAAGTGACAGGTAGGGCACGAACTGTACTTTCTCAGGTAAGTTTTTCAGAGCCCGAAACTGAACCAGTGACACGTGGCACGCCGTACAAGTTCGCTCTCCTGTTTTATCCCATAAAAAGGTCACATTGCGACACTTGGCATAACTCTCTCTTAGAGAATCCAATTAAGGTCAGACCTATGGGGTTGAAAAGATAACAGGTCAGGCTACCACAGGAAGAATTTTCAGACCCTGTAGATCTGAAATTTCGGAGTTACACCAGAAACAATCAGGTGCATATTTCTGTCAAAACAAAATTGGATTTTGAGCACCTTCATTCATGGTTCCGGGAATTTAGGGTTTCGGAGAATGTTGGAATCTTTTGTATCAGAGACCACGGCTGGATGTTCCTCATCAAAATCGAAATTTAGAGACCAAGATCGAATTTTTTGGTTGGGCAGAAGGCCGGGCTTGATCAAACCCTAGTTCGGGATTTTGATCGAAAAGGTGGAAAATTAGGGCTTCTGCAAAAGTTGGAATTTCTGAAGTCTGTGACCACGGTTGGAAGCTCCTTAGAAAAATCAAAGTTTAGAGCTTTGGATCGAACCTTTTGGTTGGGCAGAAGGGTGGGCTTTATCAAACCCTAGTTCGGGATCCTGTCCAGAAGATCCGGATGTTTCAAAGGCAATTTTGAGGGGTGAAACTTTGCAGTTTTCAAACTCTGAGTATACCAGCTTGATCAGCTCATCAAGGCGCATATTTCTATCCTTTCAGAAGTTTGAAATTCAAAGTTTGAATTTTTAGGGTTTCTCTGACAAACCCTAATCTAGCTCTAGATCCAGTTTCTGCAAATCAAGTGGATTGGGTTAATCCTAGAAGAGAATGGATTGGTCACCTGCATAAGTGAAGAAGTTCCTGTTTCAGAGGGAGATGAGGCTAAGGCCTTACATAAGAAGATTACAAGCAATCTTGACAGGTATGACTTATCCAGGTATGTTTTGAGATCTGTTCATGATCAAATTTATGGTATGTTTGTCTTCATTAAGTTTAGTACAATCTTGATTAACTTTAGACTTGTCGTATCACCTTAATAAAATTATGAATGCAGATATTCATTGATTAGGGTTTTGACGCTTATGATTGTACTAATGCATTGTGATGTTGTATGAGGTTGATGTTGTCCGCTAACATGCAAGGTACATCAAGAAAGACAAATCATGTTCTAGTTCAAGAACATATGACCATGGTGACATGAACACAAAGATTCATCCATTGTCATGGATCACATAGAAGTTCTACTTACGAGGTATGTATAATTTGGTTCCACAATGGTTAACTTATGAAATATGCAGGTCACTAGCACAAGTCATTGAAGAGAACAAGAAGACATCATGTGGGTATGTTAGACATAACTAGCTAACATATGAATCCAGGTATGTTTTTCCTATATCAAGTTAGAATCCTACCTTGTGTTAGGATCTTATACTGTTGTATGGTTGATAATGATTATTCATGAAGTTAGAAATATAAGTAATCAAGGGTTTATGCATATTATGTCTCTTACCTTGATTGATGATATGATTAACCAGAAAAGTCCTTTGGTCAAATAAGAATATGCATGAGTAAAAGAAGTATTCCCTGAAACCTTGAATACTAATGTTTATTATCTGTGTTTGAAATGATCATGACTATACATGTTTAAGATTATTGTGTTTTGATAGTATTGAGATTATACTAATGAATGTATGTATGAGACCTCGAGGATAACACAATGATGATACTAGTAAGTATGCATAAGTGATCGAGGATGGATATAAGTTCAAGGACAGGTAATCCAGGAAACAAAGATCAAGAGGGAGCACACTCCAGTAGTTTCTGCAAGGATGCAGACATTCAGAGGGATTTGACCACTTCTCACAATCCACATCAGAATGGAGTTGCAGAAATGAAGCAAAGACTGAGAAGGAGTCAACCCAACAAACAAACAAAGATAAGTATTTGAATTGTCATTTCTTTTATATTTGATTGTTTAAATAATACTGTTCAATGATATATATACTTATGTTCCTAGACTTGGGTTGTGTATTATGCATATTAGAATAATTGCATTAATGAATAGTATACTACTAATATGCATGTGATGGGTAAGTGGCCCATGGCACTGTACAACATTCCATTGCTAATTATCTAGAATGAAACCTCTTTGCTGACATGTTGGGAGTTGTGCACACTCTTAACAATGTTCTGGTAGAGATTGGAAGGCATCTAGAAAGTTACGAGATATGGATAAATGTTGTATTGAAGCATTGGCTAAGATAATTGCATGACTGTATGACATATTTATTTATGTGTAAGAATTTGTTCTGAAAACTATGAGATGTTTTCTAATCATGCAATTTAACTTGTTTTGTAGGAAAGATCGTATATCATCACCTACAAAAGAAGGACTACAACATTTGTTCAGCAACAAAGTTATCTATTGAAGATATTGAAGTTCCCAGGATTCGGGAAGAATGCCATGATCGAGCAGTACCAGTCGATCATGAAGAATGATGTTTGGGATGCAGTCCCAAGACCTGAAGGGAAGTCTGTTGTAACTTCCAAGTGGATCTACAAGATCAAGCATGTTGCAGATGGCAGCATAAAGAAATACAAAGCGAGATTTGTAGCTCGTGGCTTCTCTCAGAAAGAGGGAATAGACTATGAAGAGACTTTTGCACCTGTAGCCAGATACACTTCCATCAGATCAGTTCTTGCTCTGGCTGCAGTGATGAAATGAAAGACACACCGGATGGATGTCAAGACAACTTTCTTGAATGGTGTAGTCGAAGAGGAAGTGTATGTAGAGCAGCCACTCGGTTTTGAGACATATGACAGGGAGTCATATGTGTGCAGGTTGAAGAAAGCCTTGTATGGCTTGAAGCAAGCTCCTAGGACTTGGTATGGTAGGATGGACAGCTTTCTATCCATTTTGGGCTTTACTAAGAGTAAAGCAGATTCCAACCTTTACTACAAGGTTGAGGAAGGCAATCCAGTGATACTACTTCTGTATGTGGATGACCTGTTTGTAACAGGTGAGGATGGGTTGATTGCCGATACCAAGAGGAAGCTTGCTGCCGAGTTCGAGATGAAGGACTTGGGGATGATGCACTATTTTCTAGGCATGGAGGTGTGGCAGAGTGCAGATGGGATCTTCCTTGGACAAGGGAAGTATTCAGTAGAGATCCTGAAGAGGTTCGAGATGATGGACTACAAGGCCATGGCCACACCTATGGCATCGAACTTGAAGCTTCTGTGTGATGCTTCATCTGATCCGGTTGATGTCACGATGTATCATCAGATGATTGGGTCCTTGATGTACCTGACGAATACGAGACCAGATATTTGCTTTGCAGTGAACACATTGAGCCAGTTCCTGACGGATCCTAGAGGTGTTCACCTGGTTGCTGTAAAGCATATTTTGAGGTACCTGAAGGGTACAATTGATTATGGGCTCAAGTATGATGCGAATCAAAAATTTGACCTGTAGGGTTATGTTGATTCAGATTGGGCAGGCAGTGCTGCAGATAGGAAGAGCACATCTGGGTGCTGCTTCAGTATGGGATCAGGTGTGATCTCTTGGTTTAACAGGAAGCAGTCCTGCATAGCACTGAGTATAGCCGAGGCAGAGTATGTTGCAGCTTGTTCAGCTAGTTGTGAGGCAGTATGGCTAAGGAAGCTACTGTCTGAGTTATTTGATCTCCCGTTGGATGCTACTAGTATCTTTTGTGACAACCAGAGTTGTGTGAAGCTGTTTGAGAACCCAGTGTTCCACGACAGGTCGAAACACATTGAGATCAAATATCACTATATCAGGGATATGGTGCAGAGAGGAGCCGTGAAGCTCCTATATGTTGCGACGGATGAGCAGGTTGCAGATGTGCTGACGAAACCACTAGCCAGAGTGAAGTTTGAGTACTTCAGAGAGAGGCTTGGTGTTCTTCAGATTGATGACACTTCAAGGAAGAAGTGATGGACATATTTGCTGGAAGCCATTCCAAGCATGGTGAGAGGAGGATCCTTCCCATGGCTGTGGATGCAAGCGCTGGATGATGAGCATCAGGACAATGCTCCAGTTACTGCTATGTATATGCATCATGTTGGATGCTTGGTATGATCGGTTGGATCATGTATATGTATATGCATCATGCTGGATGCTTGTTATGATCAGGTGGATCATGTATTTGTGTATGTATTAGGTGGATAGATTGTATGATCAGGTGGATCATGTATGATGATATGTATCAGGTAGATACTTGGTATGCATCAGGTGGATGCATTGTATGATCAGGATGATGATGGATGACGAGCTTCAGGATGTTGCTCCAGATGACATGCATCAGGACGATGCAGTGATGATGATCAGGATGATCATGTACATCAGGACGATGTATGGTGAGTATCAGGTTGATAATCTGTGGCCATGGACAGGTTGTGCAAGGGTAGCATGTAATAAGTCCTGGAGATCTGGACAGGTTGTGCTAGTCACGTAAAAGGCCTCAGATGCTCTCTCTTTAGAGATCTTGCTTGGCAAGACACTCTTTTAAGGTTTTGCTAGACCACATGTAATAAGCCCTAGAGATCTGGATAGGATGAAAAAGGCCTCAGATGCTCTTTAGAGATCTTGCTTGGCAAGACACTCTTTTAAGGTTTTGTGGGGACCACATGTAATAAGTCCTGGAAATCTGGACAGGATGAAAAAGGCCTCAGATGCTCTTTAGAGATCTTGCTTGGCAAGACACTCTTTTAAGGTTTTGTGGTAGGGGTCACATGTAATAAGTCCTGGAGATCTGGACAGGATGAAAAAGGCCTCCAATGCTCTTTAGAGATCTTGCTTGGCAAGACACTCTTTTAAGGTTTTATGACAGTCAAATGTAAAAGATCCTGGGAGATCTGATAGGTTGAGCTATGTGCTCGTAAAATGCCTGGGATGCTCTTTCGAGGTTTTGTTGACGCACGTAATCAGTCCCGAGGATTCCATAGTATGGCCAGTGATGATGAAGACCTGTAGGTGGTGGGCCTACATCCAATATGAAAAAGGACTGGCTCTATAGAACTTCCTATGACGAGTAGTTCAGAGATTGATTGAGATAGCAGCAGCAGTGACGATGACGATGATTCGATGTCGATGATCCAGTGATGATGATCCAGAGAAGAAGACTTGTGCTAGAAGACCTGTGTCGAGAAATACCTTCCTAGTTAAGAGAGAGTGTTGATGTAATTGTAACTTCGGAATGTATTTCACCTATGTATATTGTATTCCTATAGAGATGTTATTATTCCTCTATACGGAAGTGTTTGTATTCCTATAGAGATGTTATTATTCCTCTATACGGAAGTGTTATCATTTATATTGTAAGTGTCGTAACTTATACTAGATGGGTTATTAGACCACCTTGTTGGGGTCGGCCTTGTATAAGTCATGTGGGTTAAAGGGTTATTAGACCACCCTATTGGGGGTCGGCCCTGTCAGCATTATGTTATGTGGTTAAGTTAAGGCCGACCTAGTAAAGGTTATTAGGCAAGTCAAGTCAAGTATAAATAGAGTACGGGAGGCACTCTATTTGATCATTCACTTTCTCACTCATACACTCATTGGAGAGTGGTGCACTTGTGGAGGAGGAGAATCTGCTGCTAGGAGAAGACTATCTCTTATGCTTGGGTTGTATCATTGCTCTATCTATCTCTGAGGAAGTTGCGGTGTTTTTCACCTTCTTGGTTTTCCCCAGTGAAACTCTGTGTCTCTTGTGTGCTTGTATTATTGTGTCCATAATTGATATGCTGTACATGTTATTCTCTCAGTTAAGATCCTAGATCAGATTGAAATTTCTGAAAAGCCAACAAAAGGCACTACATGAGGGAGTTAATCCCAATGTTGGACAAGGCACCTGTTGATGATTGTAGCTCGGACATGTATTTCTGCATAGTGTTGGATTTTGTACAACTTCGGAAGATATTATTCATTATATTTTATTGTACTTTCATTGTACTTGTTTATACCTCCTAAGGGAGAAGAACCTTATGTAATCACATGAAAGAATCAATGTAAGCCTTGGGGTGCAAAATAAACATATAAAAAGATTAAATATAAATTATTTATTGCCCCCAGGTGAAGTCGGCCCCATAAGGGAATTTCCAGTTTCGTGCTTGTATAAATACGAGGCTTGTGCACCTCATTAGGATCATTCTCACACTTGTGAAGTGCGCATCACTTGGAGGAAGAGATTTTCGCATCACTTGAAGAAGAAGGGTTTATTGGGGCATCTACTTGTGAAAGACACTTTCACATTCTTTCTCTTTTCTTCATTTGTACTCTGATCTCAGAATTATCATCTCTCTTCGAAGGTTGTTGGGTTTTCTCCCATTTGGGTTTCCCAGGGTAAACTCTGTGTTGTTGTTTTGTGCTTTGTCTTACTTCTAGTGATCTTGGTAATGCATTTATGTTTTATGCTTATGAATGTATGAAATTCAACATGGTATCAGAGCCATTCTAGAAGAAGCCATTGCCGAAGCATTGTCTGAACCCTGCCGGAATTAGGGTTTCATCTTGTGAAGTCTTCATCCATTATTTTGAAGAAAAAGAGCCATAGGAATTTCGCTTTTGGCTATTCTAATTCATTGGTGAAGACGGAATTCAATTTCGAGAACTTTTATTTTTAACCTAGCTCTTGCTAGGGTTTCTGATCCAGATCCGCAAATCAAGATGATTGGGATGAAGGTTGAAGATCGGTTGGAAGGAGCCACAAACTTTATCTCCTGGAAGTCTAGGGTTCTTCTACTCCTAGAAGAAAATGATCTCTTACTATATGTCAATGAGAAGGTCCTCGAACTAGAAGCCGAAGAGGATAAATCTCGATGGAGGAAGAATGATGCTAAAGTAAGAAGGATTCTTGTGGATTCCGTAAGTGACCATTTAGTTCCTCAGATCTCAGGTAAGAAGAATGCTAGGAAAATGTTCAAGACCATTATGAAGTTGTTTGAACACACTAGCCTAAATGTTTCCATGACTTTGAGAAACCAACTCTCAAATATGAAGATAGCGAAGTCGGAATCCATTGCCTCATACTTTATGAGGATCGCAGAACTCAGAGACAAGCTCAGCACTAGTGGAGATCCTATTGGCGATAAGGAGCTTGTCCTCCACACCTAATGGTCTTCCACCATCATGGGAGTCCTTTATCCAAAGCATAAGTGGTAGATCTAAACTACCGAAGTTTGACAAGCTTTGGGCAGATTGCTCTTAGGAGGAGACAAGGATCACAGCACGTCAAAGACTCCATGGTCATGACACTCAACCTGAGGAGAACCAAGCTTTTGTCTCTCATGCCACGAAGGGTAAGGGAAAAGGTAGGAAGTTCCATAAACACAAGCACCAAGATAGGAGACCAAGTCCTCGCCTAGATCAAAAGGAGAAGAAGGACATATCTCAAGTTCAATGCTATAGGTGCAGAAAATATGGACACTACGCAAATAGCTGTCGAAGTTCAAGTAAAGGAAGCAAGAAGCCTCAATTGCTGATGTAGAAGAGGATCATCATCGCAACAAGCAAAGGGATGATGATCGTTCGGAGTTCCTCTTCTAGAAGATCCAGAATGCAAGAACATAGATCTCTAATGGTTCCCACAAGAAGGCAGTGGGGACCCACACACCAAAACAATAAGAGATAAGTATTTTGTTTTCTTGCTTACATAGATATGTTTTTGTCTTATATACTTTTTATATGCAGATCTAATGTATTGAGCAGTTGATATAGTTTACCCTGTTATATTATGCATATGAGCTACACAACATTTCATGAAGTTAGTCTAGATGATATCTCCCTCCTACATGCTTAGGGTAGTGCAAACTCTTGATGGCATGGTCTAGTGGAGATAACAGACATCTAGATACTTCCCAGAAGTGTTTGTTAGACATGTTCATGATTGTTGTGATAAAGTATTAGCTAAGATGCCTGTGTAAACTATTTGTTTTTCCATTTGATTATAAAATGTCACTGACCATCAGTCGAGATTTGACTTGTAGGGAAAAGACCATGTGATTTGGCCTACAAGAGAAGACTCGTTCTAATGGACACATGAATCTTGTTGATGTTCAGCAAGAAGCTTCCTGGAATATGATTCTCAACCTAGAAGGGTGACCTCGGAGGAAGCTTTCACAGAAGTGAAACCCGAAGTAAGCCACCTTCAGATATTTGGCTGTCCAGTCTTTATACATGTGCCCAAGTTGGAACCTTCAAGCAAGAAGGGAACCTTTGTGGAATACAGTGAGTCTTCAAAGATTTCAGAATCTACATCCCAGGGTCCAGACAGATTGAAGTCAGTAGGGATGTGACCTTTGAAGAAGAACTAGCTGTCGAGAAAGGCAGAGGATCAGACATGGACATCAATGATGAAATGATAGAACCAAAGGAGATGAGATCATCTACGCCTCTAGTTCAAGAGGGAGTTAGCAGAAAAGGAGGAACCTATCGATTCCATTGATCCAGTTGATATCCCCAGAAATGTTGCAGTAGGTCGGAAAAGACCTAGATGGGCACAACAGACTTAGCATGGTGCATATGGGAAATACAAGGCCAGATTTGTTGCCAGAAGATTCTCTCAGAAAGAGGGAGTCGATTGTGATGATACATTTGCTCCTGAGGCGCGAGATACTTCCATCAGATCGATCATTTCTATTGCTTTAGCTATGAGATGGAAGGTGCATCAAAATGATGCAGACCTCAACCTTTGCTTCAAGGTTGCAGATGATGAGCCACTGATTTTGGTACTATATATTGATGACCTGTTTCTCACAGGAAATGAGAAAATTATTGTATGGTGTAAAAAGAATCTCGCCTCTGAGTTTGAAATAAAGAATCTTGGACTGATGTACTACTTCTTGTGATTAGAAGTATGGTAGAGGCAGAAAGAGATTTTCCTAGGACAAGGAAAATACACCATTGATATATTGAAGAGATTCGGGATGTTGGACTGCAAGTCCATGGCTACTCCGATGGAAGCAAATTGGAAGAAGTTGAGAGATTCTACTTCAGATTTTGATTTAATTGATCCCACCATTTATCGCCAGTTGATTGGGTCATTGATGTATTTGACCAACGCCAAACCAGATATATGTTTTACTGTGAATGCCCTCAGTCAGTTCATGTACGAACCGAGGCAGATTCACTGGATTGCTGCAAAACATGTGCTCAAATACTGACGTGGCACTGTGGGATATGGATTGAAGTATGCTTCAGATGGTGACCTGATATTGCAGGGGTTTACAGACTCAGATTGGGCTGGATGTGTTTGCAGATCGGAAGAGTACTTCTGGATGTTGCTTCAGTTTGGGTTCTGCAGTTATTTCCTGGTGCAGCAGGAAGCAAAACTCGGTAGCACTCAGTACTGCAGAGGTCGAGTACATGGCTGCTAGCACAGCAACTCGAGAAGCAGTTTGGCTTCGTAAAATCCTGGCAGGATTGTTTGGCCAGATTCCAAAGCCGACCGTGATTCACTGTGATAACCAGAGCCGTGTGCAGATGTCAGTGAATCCTGTATTTCACGACAGGTCGAAGCATATTGAGATTCGATATCACTTCATTCGTGATATGGTGCAGAAAGGTGCGGTCGAGTTACAGTACGTGCCGATAGACGACCAGACTGCAGCTATTCTCACCAAGGCTCTTCCTAGGGTAAAGTTCGAATACTTTCGCGGAAGACTTGGAGTCGAAGAGAACGTATCCCTCCTTGAGAGGGAAAGATGACATTGAGATGCTTGCCCTGCTTTGCCCAGGTGCCTCTGCAGTCCAGTTACTCAGCCAGATATGGGAGAAATCCCATAGGCAGAAGAGTCAGACAGTCAGTAGATGGCCATGCCCTTTTACTCGTCTGAGATCTCAGCCAGGTATGGGAGGACCCCATTGGCAGATGAGACAGATAGGTAGCAAATTTTATAGCAGAGATGGTACAACTGATTATCTCAGATATCTAGGATTGAGTGATTCTCCTGGATCCAGGATCGAGTGATTCTCTTGGACTCACCGAAGGACTGGTGAGGATGTCACAGATATTCAGGATTGAGAGATTCTCTTGAAGTCCAGGATCGAGTGATTCTCCTGGACTCACCGAAGGACTGGTGAAGATGATACACTGAGACTGTGTGGACAACCTTCAGTATGCATAGAGATGATGGAGACAGAGTAGAGTACAAGATGAAACCCAGATGATCATGATGCTGATGAAGACCGAAGAATACCTTCCTCGTTGAGAGGGAGCGTTGGATTTTGTACAACTTCGGAAGATATTATTCATTATATTTTATTGTACTTGTTTATACCTCCTAAAGGAGAAGAACCTTATGTAACCAATTATGTAATCACATGAAAGAATCAATGTAAGCCTTGGGGTGCAAAAGAAACATATAAAAAGATTAAATATAAATTATTTATTGTCCCCAGTGAAGTCGGCCCCATACGGGAATTTCCAGTTTCGCACTTGTATAAATACGAGGCTTGTGCACCTCATTAGGATCATTCTCACACTTATGAAGTGCGCATCACTTGGAGGAGGAGATTTTCGCATCACTTGAAGAAGAAGGGTTTATTGGGGCATCTACTTGTGAAAGGCACTTTCACATTCTTTCTCTTTTCTTCATTTGTACTATGATCTCAGAATTATCATCTCTCTGCGAAGGTTGCTGGGTTTTCTCCCATTTGGGTTTCCCAGGGTAAACTTTGTGTTGTTGTTTTGTGCTTTGTCTTACTTCTAGTGATCTTGGTAATGCATTTATGTTTTATGCTATGAATGTGTGAATATCAACATGGTATCAGAGCCATTCTACAAGAAGCCATTGCCGAAGCATTGTCTGAACCCTGCAGTGGACAAGGTAGAGGTGTGAATTGGGTAGCCGCTGGCGGGAGTTGCAGGCAGAAGGTATAGTAGAGCTGTGACATCCAGGAGAAGAGATGCCACTGTGGACGTGGACGACAGAGCAACTGGATGAGGAGACATGGTCGAAGTCAACAGTCGGGGGTGTGGAGCAATGTGCTAGAGTTGCAGGAGTGGAGCAGGGCCATTGGTAGGAGCCGAGGGTGATGGCAGGCAACCACCACAACAGTCGCCAAGTCGCTAGGAAAACCATTAAGAGATCCATTGGGTAGTTGTGCAGGCCGTGGGCAGACCCATGAGACCATTGGGCAGTTGCCAGGACACCTGGGCAAGGTCAGGGCAGGCCACATGCAAGCCAAAATTTTTGGGCAGTCTTGAAAGGAGCTATGTAGCACCCAGAAAGGTTTGAGCAGCGAGTAGGAAGCTTGGGCAACCCCAAAACAACCTTGGGCAGATCGCAGAAGGTTCGGGCAGTAGATTTGACAACATATTGAGTTTGGGCAGGGGTCCTGGCAACATAAGTTCAGGCATCAAGCATTTTAGACAGTAGTTAAAGATGGCAGTTGCAGGGATGAGATACAAAGACAGGTTGGAGAGTGCCTCCAACTACAGCCCTTGGAAGACGAGGGTCACACTGGTTTTGATGGAGAACGGTATGTGGGAGTTTGCAAGCACAGCAGTGACCGCACCAATAGATCCTAAGGACCTAACAATTCACAATTTGAAGGATGTGAAGGCCAAGAGGATTATCTTGGACGCAGTGAAGGATCATTTAATCCCTCACATAACTGACAAAATGTCAGCCAAGGCGATGTGGGATGCTTTGACAGGCTTATGCTACGAATATTAATGGCATATTAAGTAAAATAATAGTTGTTAATTATTAAGGTGGTTAGCTATTAATGTGAAGGGACGTAACCCTTCATTATGTATGCTCAAGCCATATAAAAGGCGAGCTATATTGTAATATTTAATCATCTCTTATATTATCATCATCCTATTATATTCCTTTATGGATTATTTACATTATTTACAGTGGGTATTTCCCCAGATGACAGAATTATCTGCTTCATTTGGTATCAGAGCCACTTCTTGGGCAGATTCCAGCTCTTGGCTATTAGTGGGAGTTTCTCCTGTTAATTGGTATTTTACCATAGAGTGGCCCTTGGCCAAAATCAATTCTCCATCTCCACGTTTTCTCCACCACTCCCACTCCATTCCTTTCGTCCATTCCTCACTGCCCTGCAAACATTCATTCATTCATTACCTACGGAATCCCCTCCTTCACTGCACTTTTCATTAATACACTCACCTTTCTGTCATCCCACTCTCGCACTTTCCATCGTATGCTCCCACAATCTCCCCACATTTCATCTCGCATCCCTATACCTGCTACGCTCCTCCTTTATTGTCCATTCAATCCACCCTAAGCATCCTTCCACACTCCATTTCCTCTACACCCTCGCAAATCGCTCCCTTGGCTATGCACTGCCCCTTATCACCTCCACACAGACACCTCGCAACCCTAAAGCTCATGCCCTGAACCCTGCTACTCATATCCCTAACTACGCTCCATCACACTACTCATTGCGCCTTCCCTCCATCTCCATCCCACATTCCTCCTGCACATTAACACGCCACTCGCCACTCCCACTCCCACTCCCACTTCCGCCTGCACAACCCTCCCGCTCCACGTAGCCACCCCGCCACTGCCTGCAACCTCCCCTGCCACGCCCTCCTTACCGACCACGCCCTTCTCTCCACTGCGCCCTCCATCGCTGCACCCTTCCAACACCTACGCCACCCTCACCCGCGTCCCGCCTTGCGCTCCTCCGTCCACCTCTCGTCCAGCCCCCGCCACCTCCGCACTCCAGCACTCCATCTCACCCCTCCAGCTCCTGCGTCCACCACCCCCATCCTGCTAGCTTCTGCCAGCTCCTACGTCCACTACCCCCTTCGTGCAGCCCTCCTTCCCGACAGCTACTCCCTTTGCCTTGCGCTCAGTAGCTCCTGCTCCCTCCCAGCACACTCCCGCTCCCACTCCCTCCATTCCACGCACAACCTCTTCCTCCCTACACCCTCCCGCTCCCACTCCCTCCATTCCACGCACAACCTCTTCCTCCCTACACCCTCCCATCTGCGTCACATTCCACTTATCTCCTCACACCATCCCTCTCCTCTTGTGCGCCTTCCACCACCACCACCCTACAACCTGCGCCCTCCACTCTACTCCCGACGTGTTCCGCAGCCCTTCTCATCCACGCAAAACCCTAAAACAAAACGATTTTTTATAAAACATAAAAAATTATTATAATAATATTACTACTATTATTATATAATATTGTTTTATTAAAATTTTGTATCCAAATTTATAATAATAATAACCCATAATATTATTATTATATTTTAAAAGTGTAAATTGACTCCCTTCCAAAATAAATTTGATAATAGTATTTTATTATTATCATATTTTAAACTCTTAAACCCTTCCCAAAATAATAATAATATTTATTATTATTTTGATAATAATAATAATTATTCAGTAGTTGTAAATTATTACAATTATAGAAAGGCTCAAAAGAAAAAAGAAAAAAAAAATTTATTATTATTATTTTATTAAAATAATAATTATTTTTGAAAAAAAAGAGAGATAAGAAGTATTGAAGAAGACAAAATCGAGAAAAAGACAAAGAAGACAAATAAAAAAAAAAAGACAAGAAGTGAAGATCTAGTAGAGACTATCCATCGTTGGATAAGTCAAGTCAAAGAAAGACGACCAAGTTTAAGAAAGACTCATCAAAGAAATCAAAAGAAGATCATTCCACCGTCGAAGAAGTCAAAAACCATGGAAGTCGGTTTGCGACTACACATAGAGAAATTAGAAGCCAAGTTAAAGTGCTACCGAAAAGACAATGAAGAATTACGAGACATTAATACACAATCAGAAGTAAGGATTGAACTACATAAGATACAAGACCGGTTCAATGAACAAAAAATGTCCAACCAGGAAAATCACATAGAAAAATTATGTGCGCAAATCAAGGAATTAAAAGATGAGAGTGATTTCAATCATAGATTAAAAAATCAAGATATAAAAAAAGAAATAGACAATTACAAAGCAGAAGTAATACGCTTGAACAAAGTCATTAATGACAAAGACGAAGAACTGAAGCAGATACGAAAGAAATTTGAGGATCAAGAATCAAAGGTCGACCAATGTCGACAACAGATAAAAGTTCTTCAACAACAAAATGATGACTCTAAAAAGACACACAAGCTGGAGATTGCAAAGAGTAATAAAACACTATCCAACAATTCCGAAGAAATTTTCAGATTAAGAAATCATAACAAAACACTAGTCACAAAAATTAAGACATTAGAGAGATTTTGAGGTCAAAAAAGGGCCTCCTAAGAGATGTACTACAAAAATATGAGATATATTAAAATATTATGAATTGGGGGTTTTATGGGGTAGGTATATATGACAAGTCACCTTCCACACTATTTTCTATGCACAATATAAATAACCATGGTTGAGTTACTTTTCAAAATTCACTAGAAATAAAATTAATAAAATAAGTCTACATTGATGTGACTAAGATTCATTGTAAATTCCCAAAAATGTATTGTCCTTTAACATTTATTTGTCTTGAACTTGCAAATGAAATTAAATAATAAAAAACATTTTTAAGAGCTTTTTTTTAAATTTTATGTTGACTTTTTTATATTTAGTACTTTTCTCATGAATTTAATAATGTAATTTAATTGAGAATTTATTTACATGTAAAATGTCAATAATATTATTATAATCCACATTGCATTATTATTATTATTATTATTATTTATTAAATCTATTATTATTCTTTATTAGTTTGACATTATGTTATTAAATAGAATGGAGTGAATATATAATTTAAAATTAAAAACATAAAAATAATAATATATTATTTTATAAAAAAATGTGAAAGGACTTTCTTTATGAATTAAGAGTACTTCAATTGAAAATGACAATAATATTATTTTATGTGAAAGTGTGAAAAGACATTCATTATGAGTACTTTACTTGAAAATGACAATAATATTATTTTATGAAAAGACTATCATTATGAGTACTTTACTTTATGACTTAAAAGTACTTACACCACTACCTTGGTTAACAATGTGTTTTCATCCACCATAGAAAATTTGACAAATAAGCATTCTTAACTCATGCAATGCCACCTCACCAAGGGGGATGATGTCATCTACTAGAATGTGATTGGTTGTATTTTATAGTACATTTTCTTTGTTTTGAGGCCCTTTTTTGACCTCAAAATTTCTCTAATGAAGTTGAAAAATAGTCGAAAGATAGAACAATCTATAGAAGACAATGAAGGAAAACTTCTAGACAAGCAGGAAGAAAATAGCTGCATCAGAAGTCATAATGAAGATCTTAAGGAACAACTTAAGAAGTCTGAAGATGACAGAAAATCGCAAGTAGAATTGATTAAGAAGTTCCAAAATGATAACATGCAGTTTGAAAACAAGTTGGAAAAGATACAGAACGAAACCTTAAAACCTTACGAGACGAAAATACAACTTCCAACTCAGATCAACGCTCAAAAAACAATTGTAAAAGAAAATGAAATTGTGAATATTCTCTATCGACACCCCAACCATAAAAATCGATATTCAAAAAAATGGGAAATGTTAAAAGATAGTGGTACTAATGTGATCAAAGCTCCCGACGACAGATCAATAGGGAATCCTAGCAGTCAACAACAAATCAATTTGGGATGGATTGACCCATCCACATATCGGAAGTTATGCTCTACACTTAGTAGTTCGTATCGACTTGTGTCGTCAGCCATGACATCGCAAAGAACGATGCGACAACATTATAAGGCTTTGAGGACAAAGCCTCTCTAAGAGAGTGGCAATGCTACGAATATTAATGGCATATTAAGTAAAATAATAGTTGTTAATTATTAAGGTGGTTAGCTATTAATGTGAAGGGATGTAACCCTTCATTATGTATTCTCAAGCCATATAAAAGGCGAGCTATATTGTAATATTTAATCATCTCTTATATTATCATTATCCTATTATATTCCTTTATGGATTATTTACATTATTTACACTGGGTATTTCCCTAGAAGACAGAATTATCTGCTTCAGCTTATATCAGAGTAATAATCAAAACAGGAAGATGGTGTTGAAGGAGGAGCTCAGAAGCACTAAGATGTTGAAGATTGATACTATAGCTTCTTATCTCACTAGGATCACACAGGTTCGTGATAAGTTGGCAACAGTTGGGGAGACAGTGGAAGATTTAGAGTTGGTGAGGATTCCCCTGAATAAGCCAAGGGCACCCTTCGTCAAAGGGATCGTTGCACGGGAGAAGCTTCCTAACTGTGAGAGGTTGTGAGATGACTTCATCCAAGAGGAGATTCAGGAGGAGTCTCTATCTGGAGGCCAACAAAAGGATGAAAATGAGGAGAATGTTGCTCTTGTTAGTCAAGTAAGGAGCAAGAACAATACATGTGGAGAGTTGACTTCACAGGCGGTGAAGAAGAAGGACATGAGCTAAGTCAAGTGCTTTGCGTGCCATAAGTGTGGCCACTATCCTTCATAGTGTCCAGAATGGAAGAAAGGGAAGGGTAAGACTCAATATGTAGCAACATCTGCAGAAGCTCAAGTCAAGGAGTTTGCTGAGAGGTTCGAGAAGGATTTCTCATTAGTCTCTTGTCTTTCGGGCATAGTTTCTAGTAGTGCCTGGCTCGTGGATAGTGGGGCTTCTTGTCACATGATGAGGACACGTGAGTTGCTCACCAGTTTGTTAGGGACAAACCCATATTTGCATGTGGAGCTTGGCACTCATGCTAAGTGTGCTGTGAAAGGAGTTGGGACAGTATAGTTTGAGCTAGAGTCAAGAGGATCTCTAGAGGTGACAGATGTGTTGTATGTACCGAAGCTCAAGATGAATTTGGCCTCAGTTTTGGCATTGGAGGATGTTAGTTTTTCACAATTTAATTCAATATGATTTAGGATCTTATCTGAGAGAACAACATGCACAACAAATCAAACACAAGAGACAAGAGACACAAAGCATTTCATCGGGGAAACCATAAAGGAGAAAACCCCGCAACTTCCTTAGAGATAGAATGAGCAATAATACAAAACCCCAAAACAAAGAGATGGTCTCCAGCAGCTTCCTCCTCCTCCACTTGTACGAACTTCTCTCTCTCTCACTTATGCGAATGAGTGAGTGAGTGAATGATGAAATAGAGAGGATGCTCCTCTCTATTTATACTTTACTTTCACTTGTCTTTTACCCTAACTAGGCCGACTTCTCCTAGGAGAGTCTAATAATCCATTACAACTTAACTCTGGGCCGACCCCACTAGGGGAGTCTAATAACCCACTCAAATACAATAATAGCCTTCCTGATCGGAGGAATGAAACCTCTTCGTTGGAAGTACAATGACATATGAATACAATATAAAATATACAAGTGAAATATCTTCCGAAGTTACAAATACATCAACATTTTCGTCAATACTCCAATGGTTTAACCAAGCCATGGCATCTGTATACCAGCCTCTTTTGAGCCGTAGACGGTATTGACTGGATTTTAAAGCAATTTTAGGGAGTCTCTGGTCCCCCATGGTATTTATGCTGTACTTGTACATAAGGTACCTAGTCATAGTGATGCTTTTGATTGGGGGAAGACCCACTTCTATAAGGAGAATAGGATAGGGTGTATTGCTTTTAATTTTGAGATTATACGTGATAAAACGCTTCTGAATTTGCACAATCTTTCTCTAGGATTCTCTAGAGATGCTGCAACCCCAAACTTCACAACCGTATAAGATAACGGGAGTGATGAGAGTTTCAATAATCTTTTCACCCTCCGTTAATCCTTTTCTCAATGCTATAGTTCCAATTGAGCTTGTGATGGATATCAATTCTGAGATATTTGTAAGAGGACACTACCTCCAGGTTGCTATTGTCATAAACAATGTTAGCATAAGTGCATTATGGCTTTGATGAATTTTGTCCGTTAATGTATCCTGGATTTTAGTTATATTCTGATTTAATGTATTATGACTGTGATTTCCTTCTTTAATGCATCACGGTTCTGCTTAAATTCCTTGAATTCTTCCTGCCATTTTATGACCTGCTTGTATCGATCCTCCACTTTTTCAATCTAGCATTAACATTTCTGCATTGCCCACCATTTTCTTGGTCTTTGGAGGAGAAATTTTGAATTTTGATGTTTAATTGCTGGTGGCCAAGTGAGGTGACAGTACGGCTGTATGTTTCGATGTGTACACCGCACTGGTGGTATGGAATGCTGGAAAAAAACTGTGGCGGTATGGACTGTAATTCGTGGGTGTATGGAAATAGAAATTGGTGGTGGAAGTACTGTAGTTATTATTTGCCGGTGTATGGAGCAGAAGGTGGTGTCTGTTGTACAGCATGTATGGTATCTGAAAGAAGACAGCACTTGCATATGGACTGTGTGGCAGTGTTGGTGCAGTGTACCACGGTGGTGCTGGTGTATGGTGCTTTGACCCAAGGCCCAAATTGAGGCTCTGATACCAATCTAATAAGTGATTTAGCAAATTATATATATATATATATATATATATATATATATATATAACGGCTATAAATGCGAAGGTCATTCATCAGTGTATTCATCATTCATATATATATATATATGAAAATTGAATAATTGAATGGCATTTATAGGTGTTATGGTGACCTTTCATGTAAAGTTGTTTTTATGTGATTCATCTTTTAGTAATTAGAATAATATCCTAGGTTCTTTAGTCTATTCTATTATTAATGATGTTATTTTATATACATAACACTCTTGCACATGTTTGCTCGAGCATGTACAACTGTTTTGCCATATATGCTGCAAACTGTAACTATTAAATTTTTGGTGGATTATTTCTAAATGAATAATTTCTTGGGCAAGGCATTCCAATTTTCCTTCGTTCTAATTTGATGGTTTAAATATGTCATGCAAACAAAAGAAACTTCAATGGATCGTGTCGTGTGCTATTTTTGAGGGTGTGCCATGGGAAGAGGAAATCTGAAAATGATGAAATAAACTTTAAAGTGTTGAGAATGACGGCAGAAGGATTAGTTTAAAAGATCTGTAAAAAATAGGGGGCCACACATGAACAAGAACGAGCTGTAGATAACCCCAAGAGTTAGCTCAGTCATTGATGCAGGGCATTGTCAGGAATCTGGCATGCTGTGCAGGCCCTCAGTTCAATTCCCTCTTGGTCAGGTGCAGTAAGTTTATGCTGCTGCCTGCTTCACACTGGATACCATCCTCTGAATGAGTGGAAGTGCCCGGGGTTTCACAGGGAGTGACTGTAGGATACTAGAAGACCATCTCATTACACAATACAGGTAATTCATTTTATAAATCAATGGAATATAGTCATGTGCATGAGCATCCACAGACAATATGAGATTGACAAGCCCAAAATGTGTGAATTCTATTGTTAAGATAAAACTCTTGCTGGTTTCTTGCACTTGACAATTGGAGTGTTGTAACTTGTAAGTGTGTCTGTATTCTCTAGGGTCTCAATATGCAGTCCTAGTTTTTCTGGGTCAGGCTAGACAAACTGGGAATAATCAGTTTTAAAAATGAAACAAATCCCATAGTTGCAATGTTACAAATATTGGCGTGGTGAAAAAATCGGCAGGGTCCAGGAAACATCGTTTCGGGATATCTCGGCAGCACATCGGCAAACTTAAAAAACACAAAATATTCATTTTTTTTCAATTTTTTAAACATCTAAAGCAACAATAACATCAAATAAACACATTGCCACATGAGTATGGAAAGAAAACCAATATATAAGATGTCTAGAGATACATCACACATCAAAATGGATCGTGTCCTACTCCTGAACAGTGAATACTGAATCATAAAAAATATAACAAATGTATCTCATGATCATCATCACGACTCATGAATCATCTACAGTGAAATAAAGTGAATAAACTAAAAGCTCTCCTAGTCTCCTTGGCTCTCCTCTCCTTGGCTGTAGCGTCCAAATGAACCACAAAAAAGTGAGCCCGTGGCCTTTAAAACTTTTCTGCCCACTGTCAAAAAATCGCTTGACTCAGGAGAAGTCGGCGAAAAACCGGGCAAATATCGGCGAAAAATCGGGCCGATTTTTGGAGCGTTTTTTTGGTAAAAAATCGGGGCTGTGAAAAAATCACGATTTATCGCCGACTCGCGATAAATCGGCCGCGGTTGGTAACACCATAAATAATTTTGAACGCAATTTTAAACTAACTTAACTAATGCTGAAGCTAACTCCCATACAACACTAGCACAATGCTTGAAAACCTGAAACTGAACAGCTTGAAAATAAAGAGGAAATACAGTATCTTTACATGTGTATATGCTGTATCTTGTACTGGTGTGTAATTGGATTTTGAGGATCGATAAAATCTTGTATCTAATATATAATTTTTTATTTTCTCGACGCTGTCATGTATGAAATTGTACATTTCATATCTTGTCACATATTTTCTTCATCTACACATGTTTAGACTTTAAATTTCAGAGTTCATAAATTTTGCAGCACCAATGAACCTTTGGAGCACGTGTTTCAAAAATGCTGATCCCCAAGCTTTGCTTCTAAACCTGATACTATACCTTCATTCCGAAACCATTTTTGGCAATTGCTGCCATGCATTTTTCATTGTCAGATTTACAGAAACGACAATAAGTTGATGTCAGTCTACCCATCCCACCTTTCATAAATCATTATATTTTGACCAATGTTCTTTGGTTGAATTCGCTGTGGATTCTGGGACAGATGGTCTGGCATTCTTGATATTTGTCAGTGTTTTGTTAATTTCTTTTCTTTATAACTTATGCAAACAATTTCAACTCATACTTCTCTGTGTTGTCTGTTGGAAATAAACTGAATTCACTGCTTGACAGATTCTAAGATAAAATTTGTGCGCTTTCAAGAAACTAAGTTTCTTGCTTCAGCTTGTACAGTCTTTCCAGATGTCATCATGTTGAAATTGTTAGGAACATATTGGAGTTTCCTTTCATGTAGCCATTTAGTGATATGTTTTGAAAGATATCGCATGTTTCATATGCGATCCTTATTTTAATATGAAGGATGCAGCCTCAGTTGCGACTGGATTATTCTGCAGAATTGCTAACAATTATTAGAAGTTGTGTATACTGTATACTATTGCCAAATTTGAATACGAAGGATGTTTCAAAATTGCTGCACAGAAACTAAAATATCATATTATTGGTCTTCATATAGAGCCCCAAGAAGGTGAATTTGGTGGCGGCTCTTGTTCGAGGAATGCGTGTAGAAGATGCTCTGTTGCAAATGCAAGTAACTGTGAAACGGGCTGCCAAGACTGTATATAAGGTAGGGTAATTATAGGGAAATTACCTTTGAATTGGTTAAAAGGTATGCAGTAGTTCATTATTCAATGGTTTTGTTCTGGTCATTTCTATGGTGTATTCTGTTTAGATGGTTGAAACAGCGGATTCCCATGATCTTGAATCTTGATGCAGGTTATACACTCAGCTCGTGCAAATGCTGTGCACAATCATGGTTTAGATGGTGAACGTCTCATTATTGGTAGGTTCGCTATAGCAAAACTGTTTTATACATAATAAACTTGTTAAGGCATTGCAATTTAAATTAGTGTGTAGTTAGATCAAGCAAAACTTATTCTGTGGCGACAGAGCATGTCTGACCATTGTTTTGCATTTTAACAGCTCAAGCCTTTGTTGGTAAAGGCCTCTTTCGCAGGACAATATCCTATCATGCTAAAGGCAGATCTGGCATCAGAGTACGTCCCCAGTGTAGGCTTACTGTGATTGTTAGGGAACTGACACCGGAAGAAGAAGCTGAAATAGCAAAGCTTCGAGTGCGGAAATTTAGAAAGTTGTCAAGACGTGAACACCGTCTTGTTCCTCATAAGCTTGTTGAGACACAATGGCGGTGGCATCGTAAACCAAAGGATCAAGCTGCTTCAGGATCAACAAGGGCTTAGATTCCAGAGATATTACTCAACTCTACATGTTCACAAGGCATCCACACACAGGGTCATACTTTTTTTAAAATTTTGATTTTGAGCTGATATCAAAGATAACTCAATGTATAGACCCACACCCATGTTTTCTCTGTGGTTTTCAGGAGTCCGCAATGGCAATAATTTAATATCAACTTTCAACTAAATTGAAAAGAGATTG
Source organism: Larix kaempferi (assembly GCA_027924585.1). Classification (NCBI taxonomy): domain Eukaryota; kingdom Viridiplantae; phylum Streptophyta; class Pinopsida; order Pinales; family Pinaceae; genus Larix; species Larix kaempferi. Next base: position 2,931,995 of record BSBM01001483.1, on the reverse strand, counting down.
ATTACTAGTTGTAGAATGTTTTTAGGTTGAGCAGATCATGATATTTCCTTATTTGTTGTTGTTTTAATATTGAACCCATTGAAAAGGCACGTCTAATTGAGGATAAAGTAATGAAAAGACTGCAAGCTTACAACCTTGAAACGTAATGGACATAAAGAGGTATAAGCGATATTACTCTAAATTGTTGAAGGGCAAATTGTTTCAGAGCATGTATGTTTCAAGTTCCATTCTTGTAAACTCTGGACTTGTTCAGCGGCATTAGTGAATAACTAGGTTGCCTGTTATTAAGATCTTAAGATCTTATGCTCGGGTGTAGAACTTTGGACACTCTTTCTATCTAGACCAAAAGGTGATATTACCTTCAACAAAAAAATACTTGTGTAATTTAAGTTGATTATACCATCAAAGTTGTCTTGTGAGGAATGCTCAGAGTTGTAAGACTACTTCAGAATTGTCTGGAGTATTTTTTTTGTACGATATAACCTCTATATACATTAACCTCTACTAGTATGATATCCCAAATAAGAGCTCTTCGTAAGTTTGGTCAATTTATTTTAGTACCGTGGAGAAAATGTTAGATAACAATGTTGGATGGATCAATACAAGGATGGACCCTAAAATGATTTGGTTATTACAAGGGGAAGACTTTTCACACTTGGGACACTAAAGGAACTTAAAACATACAAAAATTGAAAAGGGTATAGAAAAAACGAAAACAGAATACAAATATTTTATTATATTAGATAATATTCCCAATTATTCATGATGCATTGTGACATCATTTATGAATCATACATTACGTCAAGATATCCAATATAGTTAATACTAAATAGACAAGATTTAAGGTCTATGCATTGTAACCTTGTTATCCAAAGAGTTTAGACCTTCAATCATTCCCAGTTCTTAACTATATAGACAAGATTTAAGGTCTATGCATTGTAACCTTGTTATCCAAAGAGTTTAGACCTTCAATCATTCTCAGAAAGAACTGATAGCTCTTAAGGTTTGCAATGTCTAATGTTGGTAGAGAGGCAATTTCTTTTTAGATTCTTCAAATAGATACCTTTAGGATTCATAACCCAAGCCTTGGAAGGTCTGTCTTTAGAAATATTTGTGTGTGACCCAAGCCTTGGAAGGTCCGTCTTTAGATAGAAGGTCCGTCTTGTCCTTGTTTTTAATTTTCTTCTTTGTTAAATTTGATTCCTTTCTCTATATATAATTTAGATGTTTAATGCTCTCCTTATATTATGGCTTTAGAAAATATATTCAAGGCAATAAACAATGGTGTGCAACAAGAGTCTATCACACCCATTCATAGCAACAATGATCATTTGACCACTCACTTCAAATTGATGTGTGGGTCTTATCAGCTTGTAGATTACCCTTCAGGAAATGTGGATCTTCTCATATTTTAGGGTCTTGTAACATCTAATCCCCTAAATTATATCTTAGACCACGTCAATAAAGTATCGAGAGGGTGTTTACATATTTTGGATGCATAAAAAAATTAATTAAAAGGTTTATTTGTTTATTTTCATTGTGAAGCAATGAAGTTGCAGAGAGAAATTTGTCTTCTTCAAGGAATTATGGGACAATTCTCAAGACAACACACTTTTTTTTTTCCTTGGATAGACAACACACCTATATGAGTGGTAGATGTAATATTTCCATTGCCACAATTGAAAATGCGTTGTTCTATTGGTAGATGACTCACCTATAGGAGTGGTAGAGGTGATATCTCCATTGCCACAATTGAAAATGGGTTGTTTTATAGATCATTATTTGTCTACTAATGCTCTTATCCATATATATATTTGTTTCTAGCCATAGCACAAGGAGCCATGTTATAAATAGTGAGCCCCTAAAAATGTGCATAAACTCTTGAATAACTTCCTCGTGAAAACAAATGATATAAATTACATCATTTGCCTTTATGCCTTTCTTGCAACAATTGTTATGTACTTCACATGATATTTTTTGGAACATATAGGATTCAATATAACGAGCACTATGCTCATGATTATATATTGATGTTATAGGACTAGGCCTTCATATGATCATATTTCAATATTTGTAAAATTCACTTTCATGTTAGAACTTTTTTTTTCTTAACTTGAACCAGTAGAATATTGTATTTAAAAAAGTTATGATCAAACCAAACAACATAAAGATACAAAATTAGGCTATCTTTTTGGGACTTTTATGACTTTCCTCCTATCAAGGAGATGGGAGGAAATATGTCGACACTTCCTCCTAAATTTCTTCATTCCTTCAATTCTTTGAGTACAAGTGTTAAAGAAATGTAATTGCGGAAGATATTCTAAATGTATTTGTCTATTGTATTATTGTATTCCTCCTCCGGGAGATGTCATTGATGTAATTGATAATGTAAGAGTCATTGAAAGAGTCAATGTAAACCCTAACTGATTAGGTCGGCCTGGAATAACTCGAAAAAAATATTTTAATGTAAAGAGTATAGGCTGGCCCAGTTAGGTGAGTTAGACCCGACCTTGTTAGTAAAAGGTCAAGTCAAATGTAAAGTACAAATAGGAGATTGAGTTACTCATTTGTAACACTCATCTCACTCACACAAGTTCGCACAAGTGGAAGAGAAGCTGATTTTGTCTTGGGATTTATCTTTGTACTTTCTGAATTCTATATTGAGGAAGCTTTGCCGGGGTTTTCTCCCTTGTGGTTTCCTCGAGAGAAATTTTGTGTTCATTGTTCTTGTTGTGCTTGTATTTCTTTTAGTGATAGGTTGTTTAATATTATTATGCTAAACAGAAAAACTAACAAGAATAAATTCTTACAAATTGATTACAAAGCAGAGTGCATAAAATGTACATGATTATTGATTGGGATAAATTGGTTTACTCCCCTTAAACAAAGGTGAATCCAGGGTGAGATGATGACCCGCTAACATATTTGATTATGAGTCTTTTTCTCCATGATCTCGATTTGATTTCCTTTCCCTAGTGAGAGGAGGAGAGGGATGCGGAAATTTCTTCAATACTCCTGCATAAGAAGGGGGATTTGAAGATGTCAAAGGTGCCTCTTCCATTGTGGGAAATGTCGGAAGTGTATTTTGCTCTGAAAACTCATATGAAACACTAACAACTTTTGGATCTACAAAATTTTTAGATGGATTAATAGCACCTTCAAGATCTTCCTATATCCCAACTTCAACATCTTTAGTTGATTTCTCAATCTCCTCATTTTGGTCTTTGAATCTTCTTAAGATTCAAGCGCTTCAAATCTATTGTTCCTTGATTTAGTAATATCTTCTTGGATTTTATGAGGGTACCTTGGGGTGGGTTTTCCTGCACCTATTCTTTATTGTCTTGAATGAATTATGCTCCAATTCCTTGTAGGGATTAAGAGCTTGAGAAGGTCGAATCTCTTGAATATTTGGGTAGCTTTTAGCAAATTTCCCATACTCATGGCAAGAGATGCATTTGAAAGGGATTTGTCCATAATCCAGAGCTTGATGGTATCACCATCCATCCATAGTGATTTGCAAAGCCTCATGGAGGCCTTTCTCCAAATTCACTTCCACACAAATCAAGCACAAGTAAGCAGGTTTCCCTTTGATTTTTCTTGATCTATGTATTACCAAGCTTGTCCCCAATAGCTTTGAAAGAGATTTCATTCCAGAATATTAATGGGAGACAAGGCAACCTTATCCACACAAGGGTAAATGTTATCTCCTCTTTCAGATTAAATTCAAGAGAGAAAGGAGCTAAGAACATCCATTTGGAGCCCATGAAATAGGGTCCATAGCGAAAAATAAGGTCTTGGTCTTCCTTACAAGAAAAGATGGAAGTAAAGAAACCCTTCTCACAAGCAAAGGAATTAACTTGACCTTCAATATTGGGGATCCAATGCTTTTCTACTCATGACACCACAACTTGTTGGCTTGGCCACAACCCAATAAGCATTTCGATCAAAGCACACTCATATAGAAAAATGGCCTTTTTCCTAGGCTTTGGAGAAGATACCTCCAATTGCGGAATGACCTCCAATCACTTAATAAATTTTCTTTGAGTTGGACTAGGTCTCTTAGCAAGATTCAAGAGCTTACTAACTTCTTAAATTTACTTGCATTGTAGTCTATAAATGCCATTATGAGACCAACTCTAAATCAAATGAACAAAAAAAAGCTATCAATGAAACCTATAGGGGCAAAATTGTGCCCCTTGAAATTGAGATACACTGGCAGCAAGACCTTGTTTTAGATGCATAGTTACATTTGGTTTAGGTCCGAGCACCCTCAAATTCAATGTCCTGCTGAGCCTACAGGCCCAAATCGCGTCCTCCACAATTTTATTTTAACTTGAGCTTTAAGTTGGGATTTTTATCCTTTTTTTAGTAGAAATAGGGATTCCCTCTATCGTATTTGTACATGTTAAAATTTTTATTAATACAATCAACTTGTTTATTTGGAGATGTTTTCCTCCATTATTTGAATTTGCAAGGGAAATCCATTCTTTTGTGTGCTTTGGTGCTCTTACCGTTTTCCTTGCTTGTGACTATTTTTGTTTTTATTAGTTTTTTTTGGTTACTTAAATACTCACAATAGTGGTTCCACTTTGGGTATACTTGAAAGGCTGTAAGTTGATATTAGAGCATCAACTGATTTTTACTCTTGTTGTGAAAAAGATTTGGATGAAAGCTTTGTGAAACTTGCAAAAGAAATGAGGAAACTATTACTTTTATGAACTCTAGGAAAAAGGACCATGGACCCATACTCAAAAATCTCAATTCAAAACCCAAAATCTTACGAGCAAGAGTCGGGGATGTAAGCCATTGGGGAGTGATAAGTGACACCTATATGAATTTGTTGACTAGAAAGAACCCTCTCATACCCACTTACTGTTACAATATGAGACTATGTGAATAACATATAACAATACATAACATGAAAAACATATATAGCCTAACCTCCAATCCATACAACAACAAATAATCAAATAGCAAGAACAAGGAGAAAAGAGAAAGAGAGAACATCAAAAATACGTGGTAAAACCCCAAATGGAGAAACATCCACGGGAAGGTTGTCTTCTTATTATTCATCAATAATCTCCAACCTTACAATAGAGGGTTCCCACACATCACACTCCATCTTCACAATAACACACACTGTGTGTCTACAAGATGATCATTAGATGTCCTTCATTGTTTCTCATGTTGTCTTGATAAGATTCTCTTGAATCTATTATATACCAAGAGGTAAAGAGGAATTACATCCCAATATTACATGTGGGATGAATGTAAGTTCACCTCTATATAATAAATGGTAACAAGAGTAAATTATTACGTTACATGTGGGATAACTCTTTTACATAAGAGTGGACATTATTACCTTCCAAATCAATACATTCAGTCATCATTACATATTCCAACACTCCCCCTTAATGATGACTGGGAGAGAAAATAAAAATGGAGGAAGATGGCATTACACACCCCCCTTGATGAATTCCAGAATGTCCATAAGCTGCAAATAAAAACACACTTTGCCTCATGGAGTAGATGAAGATAACCACTGCTTCTCACTGAACCATGAAATTGCATCGGGACAAAGATGTATGATGAACTCTTGCAAAATACCACAACAATGTATGACCAATACAACAGAACATGTGGCGATAAGCTCCAACTGTAGAATGCCTAGAACATGTGGCGAGAATAACAAAGACATATTATACAACTTGACGAGAACCCGCCATTGTTCTCATTTTTTTGGGGGTTAATTTTAGTAGCAGTTTTTACCTCCGTTTCAGAAAGTGTGTATATTGGTAGCACCATTTTTCATTTTGAGCCATTGTTTTGCAATTTTGAATTTTCTTGGTCATAAAAAATTATATTTTTTATTTACAAATGCATTTTTTCAAATTTTACAAATCGTTTTTATGAGAAAATTTGAAAAAAAGGAGAAAAAAAAACATTTCAAATTTTTTTAAAGGTTTTTAAAACAAAATTGAAAAATAATAATAATAATAATAATAATAATAATAATAATAACAAATTAAAAAAAAAAAACTAAATTAAAAAAAACATTAAAAACAAAATTTAAAAATTAATAACAAAAATTTAAAAATTTAAAACAAACCTTAAAAAAAAACCAAACCCACCCCTTCCCCTTCCCCTTCCCCTCCCTCATCCCCCTCCACTCCCCCTCTTCCCCTCCGCCCTCCGCTCCCCCCTCCCCCGTCCCTCTCCCCGCCCCCTGCACGTAGCCCAATCGCAGCCCCTTGTGGCTTGGTGCGATTCTGAGAATCATGTCGCTACAAAGGGACAACGCTTGGGTGGAAGGAGCGATGCCGCTCCTTCCGCCCAAGTGCCACTCCTTTACGATGGCACGATTCTGAGAATCGCATCAGGTCGCAAGGGGGCCCGATTGGGCTGTGCGCGGGAGCAAAGGAGGGGGAGGGGGGAGGGGGACGGGGGAGGGGAAGAGGGGGAAGGGGAAGGGGAAAGGGAGGAGGAGAGGGGGGAGCAGATGGGGGAGGGGGAGGGGAAGGGGGAAGGGAGTGGTGGGCGGGTGGGTTTGTTTTTTTGTTTTAAAAAATTTGGTTTTTATTTAGTTTTTTAATTTTTAATTTTGATTTTTTTAATAAAGTTTCATTTAAATTTGTTTAAAAAATTGGTTTTTTTTAATTGTTATTTTTATTTTTAAATGAATTTTTTTAAAGTTTCTAAGAAATTGAATTTTTATTAATTTTGTTTTGCTAAAATATGTTGAAAGGTTTTTTTTTTTTAAATTTGTGTTTGATTTTGAATTTTTTTTTTTACAATTATTTTAATTTTTTTTGTTTATAAATTTTCTTTTACGGTTGTAAATAATTTTTGATTTTTTTTTTCAATTTGGTTTTTGATTTTTCTTTAATAAATTTTGTGTTTTTGAATTTTTATATTTTTAAAATTTTTCTTTTTAATTATGGTTTTTTTAAGTTATTGTTTTTTAAATTTTAACCTCGAATTAAAATGACAGTGATTCTAGGAGATCCAATTTTCAATCCAGGGATCGATTTAAGATTTCGATTGTAATGATACTGCCCTTGGTTTCCAGAAAGTTGTAAATGTAGCCCCCCGCAAAATGGGATGATACTGGTATCGCCACTTTTTGTTTTGGGGTTGTTTTTTGGTGTTTTGGTGCAAAAATATGAAAGAGATTTATTAAATACAATTTTAAACTATGATACAATGATATAATAATGCCATTTTTTGAAAAAGTGTGCTACCAATAGCATTAGTTTTCAATTCAGGGCTTGATTTTATGGTTTTTGTAAACAACAATAAGGATTGTTTTGGTCCATGTCAATATTTTATAAAAAATGTGGTGTTACCGGTAGCACCACTTTTTGATTCAAGGCTGTTTTTTGTGTGTTTTTATGCAAAAATACGAGTTTTTATGGCTAGAGTTCTTGTTTTGAGTATAAAGTTCTCATCAATTTGTATAACTTGTTCAAAGTGCTTAGATCTAAAAGAAAAGCCATAGTGACTACTAGATCCAATTGCAAAATGCCTAGAACACTACAACAGTCATCACAACCAGAAATCAACTGATAGTTGAAAGAAATTTGTAAAAAACCTCATCACGAATACAAGACCGCAACAGTCTATACATCATAAATGATATCGCACAAACAATTTTCACAACCAAGCTAAAAGATGCAATAAAACTCTGCAATAGACTTCATCACGAATACAAGACCCCAATGGTCTACAAAAAAAATGATATCGTGCAGATAACCATCATGACATTAATACTAGAAGATGGCGCTTCATTACATTATATTTGGAACATGGTTATTGAGATTACATTACATCCCCCCTTAAATGACAACTTCAAACTTCCGAGATAAAGGGGCAAATAGGATCACACTTTGCTGCCAAGGATAAGCTTATCAATGATGAACAATGTTGAAAGAACAAAGATAATCACAACATATGCTTAAGATAGGAAGAAATGCCAGAACCAAGCTGCCCCAAAACTCTTCACAAATAAACACGAAGTGAAGTAAACAAAGAGCTAATTTGCATAAAGAAACTCCAAGAGTAAAGCATATAATAAACATGATAAGCCCATATGATCAATACATGACATGATATATGAAGATAGATCAAAATGTTTAACATGATCAACATATAGCAAATTAGGATCAAAACATGATATCACTCAAAAAAATATGAAATAACTAGTCATTAAGCAACCAGGGAATAAACATGGGTTAATTTCTTGTTGTTATCATGTTAACACGCTAGAGATGAATGCCTTGAAAATGTCAATGCTTCCATATAGGAATGTTAGAGACAAGTAACACAGAACTAGATACAATCTCCACAATACATGATAAAAAAACTAAACCCTAATAAACAAGACAAGAATCTTATGACAAGCCTTTACGATATAAAACATGATATCACGTGGATGGAAAACTATAGCCATTAAGCACTTGTTAGAACAGGAAGCATTAAATGGTTTCTTGCTATCATCATGAAAAAGCTAGAGAGGCATGCTCCTAAAATGTAAAAAAAGGCATCTACCACAAAGATAGGATAGTGACAAGTAAATAGGAACAAGTGATAACCTCTAGAAACATCGTGAAATAGACTAAGAAACCATTCTCTAATGCAACCAAACAAGAAGCTAATGACGATAACATATATGAGACCCATGAATATTTAAGTGCATATAAAAACTTTAATAAAAAACCCTTATTATTAAAAAAAAATATTTAAAAAATATTTTTTTTAATATTAAAACCAAATATGAAACGTTTTTAATATTAAAAAACCAATATTTAAATATTAAAGTTTTGAATATTAAAAAAGTTTAATTTTAAAATTAGAACACATAATATTAAACATTTTTTAATATTTGAAATGTTTCAAAATGAACTAAACTCAAACCTCATGGCAACCATATAAAACTCACAACAACCATAATGTTAAAGTCATGGCTTAGAAACACATGCAGAGAGTTAAATTACACGCAGAGAAGGGTTACATAGAGAAGTCACACCCAATAGAAACAACCGTCCGTACGACCTGCGTGGAAGCCTAGCAGAGAGGAAAAACAACCCATCAGAGAAATTAAACCCTCAAATAGGAAAATTGGACCTCCAATTGGACAGATGAAGCTACCAGATAGTAAAAATGCCCTAATTGCATAACAACATGGTAAAAAATGCATGCCAACATAAAAAATGCCCTTCAAATAGAGAATCCACCCTCAAATAAGCAAATCCACCCCTCAAACAATTAGATTTTCCTTCACAACAGATAATTTTGACCTCACGCAGAAGAAATTTCACCCAAACAATAGAAAATATGACTATACATCATAAAAATGCAATATGTGCTGCCTTGGATTTGCGAGTGGGTAGGCTCATTAGAAATTCCTCGAAAAACCATACCCAACAAAAAAGAATTCACTGCAAACAGACTCCTGGATGACAAGAAATCAACTTTGAAATAAAAACTAGATTCGGTAAAAAAAACAGGCACCTAAAAGTGCCAAAATTACTTTAGGATTTAGAAAAATTAAAATCCCTAAACCAGGCTTAGAAAAATTAACTCAAATATGGGAAAACAAAGGCTGAATTTAATGAACCAATAGTCGATCTCAGCTGATTTCCGCATTCCAGAGACAATGGCAAGGTCAAAAAAAAAAAAAAACTGAACATAAATGAGGGAAATCTGCAAAACAAGGGTTATGGTTTGTGGAAAAAATATCAAACTTGCATAAAAAATGCCCATATCTAAAGAGAAGCCTTGATGGCTACTGGATCTGACAACAAAATTACTAGATAAGGAGAGCCTCAATGAAAATTGAAGAAAATGTTGCTGTAATTTTTTTTATTGAAGGAGGTAGGGTCTAGCAACCTACTGCGATACCATGTTAGAAATGAGAATATGTGAATAACATATAAAAATACATAACATGAAAAACATAACTAGCCTAGCCTCCTATCCATATAATAATAAATACTCAAATAATAGAATAAGGAGAAAATAGAAAAAATATAAAAAGAGAACACAAAAAATACGCGGTAAAACCCCAAATGGGGAAACATCCATGGGAAGGTTGTCTTCTTATTATTCATCAATAATCTCCAATCTTGCAATAGAGGGCTCCCACACATCACACTCTATCTTCACAATAACACACTGTGTCTCAAGACACTCTTGACATTAATATATACCAAGAGGTAAGGAAGAATTACATCCCAATATTACACGTGAGATATTTGCGATTTCACCTCTTTATATAATAAATGGTAACAAGAGTAAATTATTGCATAATACATGTGAGCCAACTCTTTTACATAAGAGTGGACATTATTACTTTCCAAATTAATAGATTTAGTCATCATTACATATTTCGACATTTTCAACCTTCAAACGAAGATCCCACAATGACTTTGGAGATAAAGTGGAAGTGGACACATGGTTGAGTAAAACCGTTTGCATGGGGTAGTCCATATCTAGGGCAAGAAATGGATCACTAAAATCCCTAGAGGGGACTTTGGCAAGTTTGCAAATGGATCAACCCAAATACTAGCATGTAATTGCATTGAGGCCTACGATGTTCAACTCATGAACTAATTCTAGGATACAACTGAAGAAAATACTAAGAAGTTCCAAAGTCTTGGTGCCAAATGCCAAACTCTTTGTAAATTTGATATGAAGGATCTACATCTCAAATATAAGGTCATAAATGTGGAAAAAAGTAAGAATATTTAAACCTAATTCTTTGGACAAAGCCATCGCTATAATTAGAAGAGTGAAGAGTCGAGTAAAGAGTCATGTTGAAGCTATCTTAAGAACAATACTTGGATTTAATAAAAAAGATTACGCATAAGACAAGAGGGCCAAGAAAGAGGGAAAATATGAAACGTCACAACTTAAAAATTGTAGCCGCTATCCTATCAAAAACCTATCCATTAATCTTAAATATATGTCATAAGTGTTCTTAGCTCTAGTTCAAGGGACATGTCTACAACCCTTAAAACTCTTTATGGATAAAGATCTTTTCCACTCTGAATCTAAACTTGAATAGGATAATGACTAAATTGTTGACTAAAATGAGGTAGTTATCAAATAAAGTAGCCAAAAACACTATGCTAAATATGTTAGAACTTGTACAAGTATAGGAAGGACAAAAGCTTCTACATATGATAGCGAATAATTTTAAAATTAATCTTAAATATATGTCATAAATGTTCTTAGCTCTAGTTCAAGGGACATGTCTACAACCCTTAAAACTCTTTATGGATAAAGATCTTTTCCACTATGAATAGGATAACGATTAAAGTGTTGACTAAAATGAGGTAGTTATCAAATAAAGTAGCCAAAAACACTATGTTAAATATGTTAGAACTTCTACAAGTGTAGGAAGGACAAAAGCTTCCACATATGATAGTGAATAATTTAAAAATATATGATGATGAAGAGGAAGGAGTTTAAAATTTTATTCCAAACAAATGAAGTAAATATTCTTTTTATGATCCTCAAAATGAGGCTGGTTGTGTTTATTTTACAAATTAAAAAATATAAAATAAATATAAAAGAACTAAATTTCAAAAGGAAGTGAATAAATTAAAAAACTTGGGGAAATATTTTTTTTCATTAGTAGAAAAAAATTGTACTTTTGTTATTCATATTGAATCAAAAAGTATATAAACAATCCCTTCATTATGTTAAGACTAAATACCTTCACATCCAAAACTTCGATCCAACAAACAAATATTTCTCCCAAGGCATCCATACTGCAGACAAAAGCTTCAGATAAAGCTATAAATAGTAACCAATAATCTAATAGTAATATCATTAAGCATTTACATCCCAAAATATCTTAAAGAGCCAGAATGTTCCAGGGAATTATCCACAAATTCTTCTCAAAGAAGGATACCTTCCTCCCCAATAAGAGCCTCTTTCGATAAACTATCACCTTCTATATTCAATTTTTGGAAGATGTGCACAATATCTATGTCAAAGAAAGTAGACATAATAGCCTTTGTTCTCCAACATAAGTTCAATCACATGTAAAATTTTGAATACTTTTGGCTCAATTAATAACCACCAAAGAATCCCCAAATATCTTCAAAGAATCTATCCCAAATGATGAAGCAATTTTTGTCAAACACCACAAGGCAATACACTCAACCTTCTTATGAAAAAGACAAAACATAAGTGAGAGGAATACTATTAAAATAACATAAAAAAATGGAAAATAGGTTTCACAATGAATTGAATTTATATGAAAAAAAACAATTTAGTAAAAATACATGGAAATTTGGAAATTAAATATATTCATAAGTTGCATGTTGACAATCTCAAACAATTGATTGGATTGAATTTATTGGCAACGGTTTCTCCAATTCTAATCATGGTTGATTCTTCATAACTCTTTAGGAAATCCAAGTTTAAAAGTTTGTTTAAATCGTATTTGAATTTTTATTATGTATTAAAATGATATCAATCTTTAGAAATAAGGAAATTAGTTGTAAAGTTTTAGCAAATGATGCATTTTCAAGAATTAGAGTTATACTATTTTTTGGGCTAAGACCTTTTAAAACCAAACTATTACTATTAGCATGAGATTGTAATCACGTCAATACAAAAAATATAACTATATCAAAAGTTCTTTATATTGTTTTTTTATTGATAACGGGTTTATAAATGAATATAAAGATAACAAGAGAGATAAAAGCTGAGGTTCAAATCCCTACTAAGTCATAAAAATCATATCAGAACATCCTTCCATGATGCATTTTCAAGAATTAGAGTTATAATATTTTTTGGGCTAAGACCTTTTAAAACCAAACTATTACTATTAGCATGAGATTGTAATCACGTAATACAAAAAATGATAACTATATCAAAAGTTCTTTATATTCTTTTTTATTGATAAAAGGTTTATAAATGAATATAAAGATAACAAGAGAGATAAAAGCTGAGGTTCAAGTCCCTACCAAGTCATAAAAATCATATCAGAACATCCTTCCATTATTATAAAATAAAATAAACACAAACAAAAAATACTAAAATTTAATTAATAAATAAGGTGTCCACATAATATGAAATCAATATGCATGGCATGCAAATGGACAAGCTACAATTAATAATAGACAGAGTCCAAGGAAAAAATTAATAATAGACAGAGCACACACATTAATTGTGACCAAGCACATTGCATTAAATTTCTTTCCCTGCAAAGTATTGTGACCCACATGGCATTAACATAGATGTTTGCTAGTAAAAAATGGACAAGCTACAATTAATAATAGACAGAGCACACACATTAATTGTGACCCAGCACAATGTTGCATTAAATTTCTTTCACTGCAAAGTATTGTGACCCACATGGCATTAACATAGATGTTTGCTAGTAAAAAATGGAGCTACTCCAGTAGTCTTACCTGCATGCACTATTAGTTACACATTCTATTACCCGCACCGGAACACATATGGATGCTTGCTATACCCACCGGGACACAAAAGTTAACAGGTTGACACAGACCAGAACGTACGAACCTGTTGTTTTTTGTATCAACAGGAGAAGAGCTCAGACCCATATGATATTTTCCGAGAGCAGAGGGAATTTAAACCTTATTGGAAAATGGATATCATTTTATTCTTGCTTATACATATAGCTTATCGGGTGATTAGCAAGTTTGGACATTCAGCGCTCTCATTCGTCGCCGATAGGCACTACAATGGGAAAATGCACATAGGGGAGGATCGCAGCTTTTTAATCCTTAATGGGCGGCTGTGAATAAATGGATTAGAATATTCTTCGTTCAGCATATCCATCTAACGGCACGGATTAAGGGTGGCTCACAGGTAACCCAAAATTCTATTGCTAATTAAACTTAGGTTACGGTTTTTTTGTTAATCAAACTTTGTTGCCACCGGGTGGGCAAGAGAAACCGATGGCGGGCACGTGTTACCTTGCCAACCTCAAGTAAATATGTATTCTTGTCAACCTCTCCACACTCTTACCTTGTTTGCAAAAAGACAATAATACACACACAATATATCTAAAGAAAGCATAAATAACACTTATTGAGAAGGTGAAGTCAAATAGTTATAGATTTTGGACGAAATCAGAATGTTCACAGAGGGAGTGAGAAGGTGAAATCAAATGGTTATAGATTTTGTATTTAGTGCATTGGCATATAAAAACAAATGATACAAGTTGGCAATATGGCTGCACTTTGGTTGGAATGTTTTAAGATTTTGAAATTTTTTATTTATAATATAGGTAGACTTGCTTTGAGATTTGTTGACGAATTTAATTTTTAAGTAATCTAGAGCATATGTTTATATGTTTGCATTTTTAGCTGTGTAATTTTATCAAAAGTGAGACGCTTCAATGTTTTGTTTATTCAATATTTATACTTTATGTAATCATTATACAGTGGTATTTTTTTTTTTTTTTAAATATGCATTTTTATGATTAATATACATTTTTATTGTATGTGTATAAATATATTTGGAATGATAAAAATATTGATATGAATCATAGTAGTGATTTTATTTAATGAAATTTAATATATAAATATTGATATCAATTTTATTAATAAATGAAAATTAATATATGAAAAAAAACAGTTTTATGGCATGTATATAAACACATTTGGAATAATAAAAATATTGATATGAATGATAATAATGATTTTATTTAATAAAATTAAATATATAAAAAATAACATAAATTTATGGGTTATATATATTTTGATAATAATAATACTATATTAATATTGGAAATATTAATATTAATATTAAAATCACATTGATAATAATAATCATTATAATAACATTAACATGTTAATGTTTGAAACATTAATATTAAAATAAAATGATAATGTTAATAGTAATAATAATAATAATTATAGCATTAATAATAATTTAATAATAAAATTTACATTAGTATAAATATTATTGACATTATTATTAAAATTAATAATATTAATAATATTAAATTTTACATTACTATTAACAATAATAGTAATACTAAATAGTATTGTTAATATTAAATTTTACATTAGTATTAACAATAATACTAATATTATTAATACTTTTTAGACATCATGATTACATCAATTAATACTAAGCTTGAAATGTTAAGTTCAAGTCAATCTTGGATTCAAGCTAACTATGGATTGATGTCAATCATAGATTGAAATAAACCTTACATTGAAGCCATCCTTGGATTGAAGTCAACCATAGTTTATAAAATAATTCAACCATGGTTTGTAAAATAAAATAAAATGCTTCAATAAAAATAAACATTTTAAATAATTTTTAATTTGACATCATTTAAATGGGCTAATCAAACTTAGTCATCCATACATAACTATGGTCATTAAATGTGACCATGAACTAAAATAAGTTCAACCATAGTAATCAATTATAAAACACATCTAAGGATTATTAAAGTTAACCAAGTTTCATTAAAAGATTATTAAAGTTAACCAGGATTCATCCATAATGAAACATAGATTTTTATTTTATTATTTGTTAAGAAATATTAATATAAAATTAACATTATTAATGTAATAAGATTAACAATATTAATAGATTGTAAATATTAATATTGCATTTAATAACATTAACAATAATAATACAATTAATAAATGGATAACATTAATATTAATATCAATATTAAGAAACATTAATATCAATATTAACAAGCCAGTTCCCTGCCTTCAGGCACGAAAGACTAAGAAGGGAGCGAGGGTAACTTTGTTGCTTTTTGTTTGGAACGAATTTGGGAAGCAAGCAGCAGCGACCCGCTTTAGGGAAGCTTGGCTTTACTCGAAGTAGCAGTTTCTTAGCTAACGAGTTTTCACATCCCTCCTTCAAGCACAGGCAGTCAATTGAACAGTTAGTGTGTAGAAAGCAGGATGTCAGAGCATAGGACGGAAGCTGATCCGAGAGATTGGATTATAGAAAGAAGAGGAGTGGTGACTTGGTGTCGGGAATATTTTCTCGTATTTTCTTTAAGGCAGTAGTCGAGTTCCCACTTCCAGTTTGCGAGTTCAGGCGGTCAAATTCATAGGTCGCGTAGTTCAAGTTCAGTTCATGGCCGGAGGCGAAGATTAGTCCCTTTGGTAATGGAAGAGAGGCACTATAATCCGCTAGGTTCCAACTGAGTTCTAACTTCTTGCTTTCGAGGGCATCATGGATGTTGGTTAAAATTAATGTTATTTAATTTACCTTGATTTAATTATCAACCGGAGGACGTAAACTTCGAGCTGCTACACTATATGTGCGGGCAAGGTAGTTTTAATGCTCATGCTGATAGAAATTTCAAACGTAAATGAAATAGATGAATCTATTACTGTATGGAAAGATCAAATGCTAAGGATTACTAGATCTGTTCTTAGAGAAAAGAAAATCAATTTACTGACCACTATCTTACTATCAAACTCAATTGAACCTACAGCAACCTACAACAGTCTTCCAAGACAATATTGAACTATAGCAATTTTCAAAGCAATATTAAATTACAACACTATGATTTATTTCTAGAATAGAACAACCTGCTAAGAAAGTAAATAAATCCTTAAACTACAACAATCTTTTAAAGCAATCAACAGTCTACACTCAGCTACAACAATGATGATCTATAAAAGAACTTAATAAGTAAAAGCCTAGTTTTAGAATGAATATATTCAATTAATTTGAAAACTCCACCATTAACCCTACAATTTTGTGAGCTCAAAAGTCAAAAGAATGGAGCTATTCACTAGTTACTCTAACGCTAACAACAAAAGGAAATGTGAAATCCAATCTATTCTCTTCATGAAATCGATTCTACAGCAATCCAAGTCAAGTTCATCACACAACTTACCAATACCATAACCATCAATAAACAATCCACGCTGAAAACTAAAGAGGGTTTTAAATACAGACTGTTTCTAAATCTACTCAATAGGCTAGATCAATTGCAAATGATATTAACTAATAGTCTGCAGACATGCATTCTATTTCAATTCACAGATGAGCAAAACCATTAACATTCCATAAAACAGTGTCAAAGGATAAAAAAATGTTACTCTACTACTGCAAAATACACAATACTGAAGTGCAAAGGTTTGGTGTTGAAGGTGGGTCCTGCCCTCAACGCCTAACAATCTTAAATCACAGATTTAATGAAGATAAGCACTGAATCTATTGATGAAATGAAGTTTTACAGTCTTCTCTGAGTATCCTCTTTTACTTAGTGTTTCAAGAGTCATTTTATACTGAAAATACAAAGTAAAATCGACCTTGAAACAAGGATCGATCCAGCTAACAACCCTACAGCTATCTCGACATATCTGAACCAAAGACGGGAGTTCAAATCCCCTGAAATCCACATACTACTAAAGAGGGAAAACAACAGCTCCTCAAACGAAGGACATCCACGAAACAACAACTGAGCAATCTTCATAAGCATCTTAAAGGTGAGGTGAATCCAAGAGAAACGCCTCCATTGTGGATCGAATCCCCCAAATCGCTGGTTCAGCTAGCATAAATCTTCCTTGGAGCACCGAGACCACTGCACGAAAGAAACAAAGACCCATTAGTTGACCAAGTATTTAAATGGAGGCTTAAAGGCCCAATTATATGCATAAAACAAGGCAAAGTAATAAACAAGTAATTAAAAATCACTTACCAAAGCCTAGCAATGTGCATCTCCCAAAAAGACATAATCATGTACAAACAAAACTGATTATTATTTGATTCCATAAGACTTTAAGCTAGAAAATATTATACTGAATAGTCAAAATAAGAGACCAACATCTCCCCCAGACTGAAGGTCTTGCATGTCCCTATGCAAGAAAATTTCAGATGGACAAAATTTGAAACTCAAAGTAGATGATCAATCCTTGGATCCAACTCCAGAAACTGAGGCTGAGGTATTAAATAGAACTTGAACCTGAGGAGGAGACAGGGCAGTTTGTTGCTGTACACTAACCAATTGTTCAAACTGTTTATCTTTCTTCTTTAACTGTTTTTGAAGATTACGATTTGTCCCTGTAACCTCATCAACCAAAGTTTGTAAAGAAGCTACCTTAGCCTTCAAAATGGTATTTTCCTACTTGATGAACCGATCCAATCTCACATACTCTTGCAACTTCTTTGTCAGTTTAAAATTCTTCTGCCTAAAATAATCAATTCCCTGTGCTGAAGCCTCCGACTTATGAGATTTAGCAGATTTTGAACCTGATTTGGAAAGTGATGCTTTAGCAGATTTTAAACTAGATTTTGAAGGTGATGCTGGCAGCAAAGGTTCATTGACAGGACTTGACATTGTAGAATGATGAGGAGAACCAGGAGAATCAGAGTTATCATGGGCAGAGGAAACATTGGATGATGACAATTCAACATGGACAGGCTCTTTACCCTTGGATTCCCTTCTTCCCTCTTTAGCAGCCATGCTGCGAGTAAATCTCCTATTGGGAAAAACAAACAAGTTTTCATGACCCTTATCTCTACCAGACCGAGAGCTAACACACTGTCCCTTAGAGATTGGAGACCGCTTAGTATGTAATGGGGCAGGTTTCTTACAACTGTTAACAGCTGGTTCATGAGGGTAATCATTTTGGTGAACATAATTGTTTGCAGAGGAAGCTTTCTCCATTAAATCAGGGATACGAGGCTCACCTGATTCATTCCCCAAGGATGATTGAAGATGAGGATTAGATAGCTCATATACGAACTATTCCCATACCCGGCCTTGCTTCTTTAATTCAGCTAAAACGAGCATTTTAATAAGTCCATGATGGTAAAGACTGTGAGTTGGATGTTCTAGGTTCTTCCTAACTTGTGAAGCCATTTTACTCAAACTCTTCCAAAAATAAAATGGAAAATTCAGAATCTTACCGAACTCGAAGTGAGCTAATAGGCGAAAATGACAGGCTTTATAAGTGGAGAATCGGCTTTCACAGGTAATCAACTTGGTGATAATCATCAAGATATTGTGGAATTCATCTCTAACCCAAAGCTTGGAAAATCCCTTCTCACCCTTCACGGCCAAAAACTCAGGTTTGAAAACACAGTCATATTCCTTCCGTGGCAACCGAAAATTCTTAAACCACCTATCCCCTGTGCGTGGGAGCCATGTAGATAATGAAATGGACTCCTCTGTCACTGAAAACTCCAAGGACCCGACTTTGGTTGTATGCCCATCAAAACCCAAAGCAAACTGTAAAGAAACAACATCATCGTGGCCCTGTGAATTGGTTAAAAACGAATGCCACCCAGCCCGAATGAACATCTCCTTGCATGCTATAAACTCGGGTATGGATAACAACTGCTCATATGCTGAGGGTTCATGCCGGTCAAGCATGGTGAAGACAGGAAAAGAGAAGAACATCGAATTAGCAGAGATATCAGACAGTCAATTTCGTAGGCAATGGATAACTTCATCAACGGTTCTCTTCACTGGCGAGGTTAAAACTAGAAACAACCCGATAAAATTATGGTAAAGGGTGGTAATAATCAGCAGACGTGGCGAGGACATCATGGTGAGCCGAGGTTCGTGCCATCCATGTCGCAGGGAATGATGATCATAATATAACACGTTTTAATACAGGCCTGTTCAGCACCCTGATGGGTTTGCCTGTTTATACCATAGGTTGGTACCCGCTGCCAGCGGACCTGTTCAGTATCCTGGTGGGTTAACCTCTTGCACCCGTTTTCTATCAGAGGCCCTTGTCCCAATTTCATCTTAAAGATAAAGTTTATGATTTGCTCAAGCATAGATGAGTGGGGGAGCTGCTCTGAAAACCATCTAGGAGTGGGATGGTACCAGAATTGGAAGAGTATTCTTTGTACATGCCTGTAAAGATTTGCCCAAATGAACAACTAACCTTTGCAACTGTATAAAGTGAAAGTCATAAAGTGGCTGCACAAAAATGTATATATATGTATTTGATATTATAGAAGCCAATAGATAATAACCAACAGACTGCTCAGTCCTGGAGACCTTTTTTCCAAAATTGTGCATGACAGAAGAATAACTTAATGCCCATAGTTGTTACTAAAAACAATTCCCTCGCTCCATCTAGTGTGAAACCAAGTCAAATGGTCCTAGCAACCCATAAGTTCATAAGCAAAAACCACTTTGGAAGCTTAAATCACTGATGGAGACAATGCCAGGTGGATAAGTACTCATATGAATAACGAGGACAGGTCTGAAAAACCTAGCAGCACACATCTTATTTACTTGATATAGGCATTCCAATCAGCCAGTGAAACTCAGAAATTTAATCCAAATTAACACAGTCCTTAAAAATGCTTTGCAAAAATAATCAAAGGCTGAAATAGGGGTAGTGACGAAAATACTTCCCTTATGCTTTCAAAACATTCTGAGCCTTACCGAAAAGAATATCCGCATCCTTCAAAAAGAGACCTAATAAAACAAATTCCTGTACATATATACAAAAAACAATTCCATTGAATATTACTGTGAGAGAGTAGGGGATGAAGAATTTTTTTCTTCACCTACCAGCTCTAGTTCAGATTGCTGACTCATGTTATCTATGAACTCTTGCTTAGAAAGAGGTTTGTGATATACCTTTAACCGATGTCCATTCACCACAAAGGCAGTTTGTTCTTCATCTATTGTCTTTATTTTGACAGAACCATTATCAAAAACAGTCACAATTTCATATGGCCCCATCCATCTAGTGGTAAGATTACCTTTGAAATGTTTGAACCGTGAGTCAAACAACATAGCCCAATCACCTTCTTCAAAAGTCTTCTTCTTCAAAAATTTATCATGCCACTTGGTCCGCTGATTCTGTATTAAAACAGTTCGTTGGACAACATCTTGTCTGATTTCATCAAGCTCATTTAATTGCATCAGCCTCTGCTCCTGAGCTTCATCTAAATTCAGGCTCAATTGTGCAGCAGTATGAAAAGTCTTCACCTGAAATTCTATAGGAAGCAGAACCTGTTTCCCATAAACAAGCTGATATGGGGTATACCCTGTGGTATTTCTCCACGTAGTTCTGTAATCCCACAGTGCCTCTGGTAACCCGTCTGCCCAGTCTTTGTGATGCAGCTGTACAGTCTTAGTTAAAATGGATTCTAACACCTTATTTATTGACTCCACCTGCCCATTTGCTTGGGGGTGGTAAGGAGAAGATTTATAGTGCTTAATCCCATATTGTTCTGTAAGTGCTTTCATTGATTTAGAGACAAACTGTGCTCCATTGTTAGTCACAATTTCACGAGGAATGCCAAAGCGAGTAAAAATTTCTTCGTAAATAAACTCTATGACCGATTTCTCAGTGGCCCTCAATAGAGCTTTTGCCTCAACCCACTTAGTCACATAGTCAGTGCAGACTAAAATATATCTCTTTTTCCTTGACGTTGGTGAGATTGGCCCAACAAAGTCCAATCGCCATTTTTCAAAAGGTTCAATTTGTACCTGGGCTTGTAAAGGAATTTGATCAGCAGCAGTGGGTCTCCCCATTCTTTGACAGCTGTCACAGCCCTGTACTTATTTTTCAGCATCTTTAAAAAGTGTAGGCCAATAATACCCTTGATGTAACACCTTATATGATGTCCGCTTGTCTGAGAAATGGCCTCCACAAGGTCCATCATGACAGGCTTGAAGGATGTCATACATCTCATCCTCCCTCACACACCTCCTGATAATCAAGTATGGACCTGTTCGGAAGAGGTCATTTCCCGCCCATGAATAATTGGCACTTTGCTGTATGATTCTTCGTTTTTCATAAGATGACAGATGAGCAGGTATTTTCCCTGTAACCAAATAATTGGCTATATCTGCAAACCATGGTGTTTTAATAGAAACAACAAATAAATGTTCATCAGGAAATGTATCATCTACAGGAACATTATCATCAGCATGAGTCAATCTGGAGAGGAAATCTGCAACCAGATTTTCCTTCCCTGGTTTGTCAACTATGGTAATGTTAAATTCCTGTAGCAAAAGCAACCATCTAGTAATTCTGCCACTAGTGATAGGTTTATTCATTAAAAATTTAATAGCAGAATGATCATAACCAGTAATATAATGCCGGAATTTATTGATGGCATGAACCACTGCTAGAAACTCTTTTTCAGTTACTGTATAGTTTAGTTCTGCAGGTGTCAAATTTTTACTGATGAAATAAATGGCATAGTAAGACTGGTTTTCTTTCTGTCCAAGCACTCCCCCTAAGGCAGTGTCTGAAGCATCAGTTTGTATGTGGAAAGGCAAAGACCAATTTGGTCCCTGCAGAACTGGTGTTGAAGACAATTCTGATTTTAAGGTGTCAAAGGTTGTATGACAGTGTTGATCCCAACAAAAACCACTGTCTTTGGCCAATAATTTGAACAGTGGGGATGCTATCTTTGTAAAATTATCAATAAACCTACGATAGTACCCTGCATGTCCCAGAAAACTTCTGACTTCTTTTTGTGTAGCTGGTGGAGATAAACTAGTAATGATTTCAATTTTTGTTGGGTCTACCTTAATACCTTCTGATGAAATGTGGTGCCCTAAAACAATACCCTCAGTTAACATCATCTTACACTTTTCATGACTTAAAGCAAGATTTGTTTCTTGGCACCTAATTAAAACTTTCTCCAGGTTATCTAAGGCTTCCTTGAAATCATTACCATAGACTGTAAAGTCATCCATATATATTTCCACACAATCATGGACTAAATCAGCCAAAATACCTAACACTGCCCTCTGGAAAGTGGCAGGAGCGTTACACAGTCCAAATGGTAATACCTTGTAAGCATAAGTTCCCCATGGGAAAGTGAAAGTAGTTTTTTCTTGATCCTCTGGGGCTATTCTTATCTGGTTATACCCACTGTATCCATCCAGAAAAGAAAAATATTGTTTTCCTGACAAGGTATCCAAAACCTGATCTGTGAAAGGAAGAGGGAAGTAGTCTCTGAGAGTTGCTTTGTTTAATTCACGAAAATCAACACATATTCTCCACTTACCTCCCTTCTTCGGGACAATCACCAACGGAAATACCCATTTGCTATCAGAAATGTGATAGATGAAATCTGCATCCAACAATTTTTGTAATTCATCCTTCACAATGTCTTTAAGTGCAAGATTCATTCTTCTCTGTGGCTGCCTTACTGGCCTAATATTTTCCTGCGTATAGATGTGATGAATGCATGTATCAGGGTGAATGCCTTTCATGTCTGTATAAATCCAAGCAAATGCCCCAGATTGTGCTTTGAGTAAATTGACTAACTGATTTTGCTGGTCTTGAGGCAGATTTGCATTGATAAAAAAAGACCTTCCTGGACCAATCTCTATTGGTATAGTTGAGGCTCCAACCTTCTCATCTATGAATAAAACTACTGATGATGAGGTGGCTGAAGGGTAGTACTGTTCTTGAAAATCTTCTGTGAAAATATTGTCTAAGTTAGAGAAGGACTGGGGGAACTCAATACTAGTAGTGGTTGAGACAAATTGTTCTAGGATATCATCCTCAGTCTGGTCTTCCAGCCCTCTAGTTTGACTAATGGACAATAAGGGTTGTTCCACGTCCTCATCCCCGTAAGGACTCTCTAGCCATAGCATGTTTTCTGATACAGGCTGTGCTGGGGGATAAATAATAAGATTCTGTAGAGAGGTGCCATTAGATATAGTTAAAATTCCTTCTCTACAACCTATAAAGGCATTGGCCGTGGCTAACCAGGGCCTGCCTAATATAACAGGATGTTCCCCCATTGGATGTTTGGTTTGGAGTACCAGAAAATCCACTGGATACTCCCATGAAGATACTGTGACAATAATGTCATCTAAGGCCCCCACAGGTTTGACTGTGCTCCTATCAGCCAACTCCAAAATAGTAGGAGTAGGTCTGAGGACATTATGTAACTGAAGTCTCTACAAGGTGGTCATAGACATGACTTTAATGGTAGCCCCCAGGTCAACTAGAGTGTTTCCTATTGGAATCTCATTAATGCAAATGGTCACCACTGGGTTCCCGGGATTTGCAAATTTTGGAGGTAAGGAACAGTCTGAAATATAGTTGGACAACTGGCCTAAAACATGTATCGTGGGTGGGTCTTTCTGTTTTCGACCAGGTTTCTTTAAGCACAGTTCCCTTACCAGTTTTGAATAGATAGGGACATCTCTAATAGCCTGAAGTAATGGAATCTTGATACAAACATTTTTCAACTCATTTTCCAAATCAAACCGTGGACGAACCACACGCTTCTCTATTAATAACCTCTCTGGGTAAGGGGGGTTGTTATTCACTTGTGGATGAGCAGATGATTGGGAATGAGTTCCGAGTGCTTGAGTGTTTTCTGAGGCAATCTGCACTT
This sequence comes from Larix kaempferi, assembly GCA_027924585.1. Lineage (NCBI taxonomy): Eukaryota > Viridiplantae > Streptophyta > Pinopsida > Pinales > Pinaceae > Larix > Larix kaempferi. The sequence goes on along the minus strand of BSBM01001483.1, from coordinate 2,907,674 downwards.
CTTCTTCCTCTGTAATCTCTTTTTCAGCATTTTCTTCTCCAGTCTCTTCGTGAATAATCACTACTGGAGGGGTTTTATTTAATGTTTTCCCAGACCTTAATTGTATTTCCTATAAAGGAGCTGAATGGATTACGTAAGTTGGAGCCATTTGAATTTCAGCATTATGAAGAGGCTGGGAAGGTCTGTTATTAGGGTTTGGGATAGGTTGGGCTGGAAACAACGTGGGTCGAGGTGGGTTTGGATTTTGATATTGTTGTGGAACTGGGGGTATAGGAGGAATTGCAGGTGGTGTAAAGCCTGATAATAGCTGCTGCATATTTGGGGGCATTGGACAGTAACTAGGAGGGGCTGTTGATTGTGTTCCCCCATAGGGCTATCCTTGTGGTCCCCCATATGATTGTCCTCGCCAGCCTTGCTGCCATGGTTGGGTCTGAGTAGGTTGAGAAGGCCAATTCTGCCACATTTGTGGGCTCCATGGTTGCTGAGATTGCTGCATGGGATAGTAATATGCAGGGTTTGGAAAAACAGGTTCTGGGTGCATGTTTTGGGGTCTAGGCTACCAAGGCCTTCTTGATGCATATGATGGATCCATAGGTTCAGCATTAAGCTTGTAAAAAGCTTGCAGTTCTAGTAAAGAAGGGCAATTGTCAGTAGGATGTTTATCAGAGCAAAGAGCACAGACTGCAATGGTATTAAGAGGGCACTCTTTCAAAGGGTGTCTTTTTCTGCATTTGGGGTAGAATATGTGTAATGCTGCTATGTCCTCTTCCTCTTGCCGTTTATTTGTTTTTAATGCATAAAATTGGGAACTCAAGGTGCCTAAAATGTCAGTTTTGAAATTTTCTAACAGGTTCCCCAATTCAACTCTTGTGATCCCACTAGTTCCTGCTGTTCTAGAAATGCGGGAAGGACCTTCCCTTGTGCTTTTTCCTGCCTTGGCTCTACTCCTAGAATATTTTTTGCATAGTTCAGTAATCTCCTCAAAGGATTTATGAGATACATCACCTAAGGCGATCAAGTTGAGGATTTCCACATATTCATCCAGAATCCCTTTCAGAAAAAGAGTTCTGACTGCATCCTCCTGTAAAGTATTATACTTAGACTTCTGCAATACAAAGCAGAAGCGTTCTAGGAAGTCCTCAAGACTCTCTTCTTCATGCTGTTGCATTTTAAAGATATCATTTTGGGAGTCTCTAGGTCCACAGTAGTCTCGGTATTTTATGAGGAAAGCACTCTTCATCTCTTCCCAAGTTTGGATGGTGGATTCCCCCAGGCTCATAAACCATCTAATTAAGGGTGGCTGGAAATAGTTTTAACTTTTGTGCATCCTGTAGATAATTATAACTCCTGCATAAGATGTCAAACTCAAATAGAAAAGTATCCGGATCTTCAGTACTTTTCCCATAGAAGGTAGGTAATGAAGATGTTGGGATATTTTTCATACTGACATCCCGTGCAAGATCCAGAATGGGGAAGCCAAAAGTTGTTTCAGTTCGTCCCTCATGTTCTCCCTCTCCTTCCATCTGGTGTCTGGTTTCCTGATCACTCATAACAAGAGGGTTCCTAAACCAATTGACACCTAACCTGTCTCTTCTTGGGGATGGAATGAAGTCCCAATGGTATGGCCTAGGCCAAGATTGAAGATTGAAAGGTAAATCTGTGGTAGATTCTACTTGAGAAACCACCGGATTCTGAGTATGTCCAAGAAGGGAGTTCACTCTTTCTATGTTCACTGTGTCAACCAAGTTGGGATCTTCCTTTGGAGGTGAAGCTTTTTGGGTCTGTGGGATCTCTACTGAATGTAACTGTTCACTGAGTATAACCTCAGTTCCTGCTGGTCTGGTCCCTAATTCCACTGAATTTTGAGTGTTGTTGTTTTCAGTTTCTTTGCCGATATTCCTATCCCTAGGGTTAGTGAAGGGGGGGTTTTGTTGTTTCCAATAAGATTGGAATGAATTTTAATGAATCTTCCCTTACTATCTCTGGGTCTCATCAAAACAATTACTGAAAATAAGAAGACTTTTTAATCAAATGAATCGAAATACCTATTCGACAAATGGGTTTGAAGGAACCTGTTATAACAGATGCGCAGGTTCTTACCTCTCGTCTTACCGTCCCCTCTCCTCCAATATGCCAAAAGAAAAACAGTCAAGAAATCGAATAGAGAACAAACTGATAAAAAAAAATGTCTAAATATATCTACTGCTGCTATCGCTAGATTTTGTAAAGCAATCACACATCTATGCTACAAATGATGTGAAAAATGAGCAAGATACCAGTTTACCTTGGAGCAACTCCCCGTCAACGGCGCCAAAATGTTGGTTAAAATTAATGTTATTTAATTTACCTTGATTTAATTATCGACCGGAGGACGTAAACTTCGAGCTGCTACACTATATGTGCGGGCAAGGTAGTTTTAATGCTCATGCTGATAGAAATTTCAAACGGAAATGAAATAGATGAAGCTATTACTGTATGGAAAGATCAAATGCTAAGGATTACTAGATCTGTTCTTAGAGAAAAGAAAATCAATTTACTGACCACTATCTTACTATCAAACTCAATTGAACCTACAGCAACCTGCAGCAGTCTTCCAAGACAATATTGAACTATAGCAATTTTCAAAGCAATATTAAATTACAGCACTATGATTTATTTCTAGAATAGAACAACCTGCTAAGAAAGTAAATAAATCCTTAAACTACAACAATCTTTTAAAGCAATCAATAGTCTACACTCAGCTACAACAATGATGATCTATAAAAGAACTTAATAAGTAAAAGCCTAGTTTTAGAATGAATATATTCAATTAATTTGAAAACTCCACCATTAACCCTACAATTTTGTGAGCTCAAAAGTCAAAAGAATGGAGCTATTCACTAGTTACTCTAACGCTAACATCAAAAGGAAATGTGAAATCCAATCTATTCTCTTCATGAAATCGATTCTACAGCAATCCAAGTCAAGTTCATCACACAACTTACCAATACCATAACCATCAATAAACAATCCACGCTGAAAACTAAAGAGGGTTTTAAATACAGACTGTTTCTAAATCTACTCAACAGGCTAGATCAATTGCAAATGATATTAACTAATAGTTTGCAGACATGCATTCTATTTCAATTCACAGATGAGCAAAACCATTAACATTCCATAAAACAGTGTCAAAGGATAAAAAAACGTTACTCTACTACTGCAAAATACACAATACTGAAGTGCAAAGGTTTGGTGTTGAAGGTGGGCCCTGCCCTCAACGCCTAACAATCTTAAATCACAGTTTTAATGAAGATAAGCACTGAATCTATTGATGAAATGAAGTTTTACAGTCTTCTCTGAGTATCCTCTTTTACTTAGTGTTTCAAGAGTCATTTTATACTGAAAATACAAAGTAAAATCGACCTTGAAACAAGGATCGATCCAGCTAACAACCCTACAGCTATCTCGGCATATCTGAACCAAAGATGGGAGTTCAAATCCCCTGAAATCCACATACTACTAAAGAGGGAAAACAACAGCTCCTCAAACGAAGGACATCCATGAAACAACAGCTGAGCAATCTTCATAAGCATTTGAAAGGTGAGGTGAATCCAAGAGAAACGCTTCCATTGTGGATCGAATCCCCCAAATTGCTGGTTCAGCTAGCATAAATCTTCCTTGGAGCACCGATACCACTGCACAAAAGAAACAAAGACCCATTAGTTGATCAAGTATTTAAATGGAGGCTTAAAGGCCCATTTATATGCATAAAACAAGGCAAAGTAATAAACAAGTAATTAAAAATCACTTACCAAAGCCTAGCAATGTTGATCTCCCAAAAAGACATAATCATGTACAAACAAAACTGATTATTATTTGATTCCATAAGACTTTAAGCTAGAAAATATTATATTGAATAGTCAAAATAAGAGACCAACAATGGAATATTTTCTTTTTTTAGACAGAATACTTATATTTTACTCGCGTTCTTCTCGATGGATTTCTTTCTTTCTCCTTTAGCGGTCAAGTGCTTAGTATGAGGAAACTTTAATATCAACCTAAACCATAACATAATTTTATAAATATATTATTCTTCATTTTCACAATTGTCATAATATTGAAACTTGATTTTTACACCTTCATTAAAATTACATCTTAATGAAAATAGAAAATGAGGAATATTATTATTATAATGCATCGTCACGTATTCTAAGCATCTTAATGAAACTTTAATATTGACATTGTTAAACTTAATACCATACTATTAGTAACCCTATTAATAAAATTAATAGTATCAACATTAAAAACACTATTTACTAATATTACCAACATTGATAATATTAATCTTAATACATTTATTATCAACATCATTAAAAATAACAACCATCAAAACACAACCATCAAAGGTCAACCATATTGAGTCATGGTAAACAACAATAACCATATTCGACAACATCAAAATTCTTCCATCTTCAAATATATAAGTCAACCATATTCAACAACATCAAAATTCTTCCATCTTCAAATATATAAGTCAACCATATTCAACCATGGTCAAACATGAGAAAGTTAAATATTATACACTTTAGTCAAGCATCTTCATCCATGGCGAAACATAGTCACCCAAATTCAACCATAGAGTACCATTGACAAACATGCTCAACGATAAACAAACATGGACATCCATGGACATGGTTGACTTTTAAGCAAGGTTTCCTTCAATCCAAGGTTCGCTTTAATCCAATGTTGGTTTTAATCCATGGTTCATTTCATTCCATAGTTGAAATAATTTCATAGTTGACTTTTAGGCAAGGTTGAATTCAACGAAATACTTCCTTCAAACCATTATTGACTTCAATCCATGGTTCACTTCAATCCATAGTTTCCTTCATTCCATGGTTTAATTCAATCCATGATTGACTTCAACCCATAGTTCACTTTTTAACAAGGATTTCTTTAATAAAATATTTCCTTCAATCCATCATTGACTTCAATTGAGAGATGAATTTTAAGCAAGTTTGACTTCAATCCAAGGGTGAAAACCATAGAAAACCATGATCAACAATAGTCAACCAAAAGTCGACCAAAGTAAAAAAGTAAACCGTGGTTAACCAAAGTCAACCATGTTTAACCAAAATTCAACCATAAACAACCATGCCCAACCATGGTAAACCAATGTCAACCAAATTTAACTGTGGTCAACCATACATAGTCAAACGTGGTCAATCATATTCAAGCCTGGTCAACCATGGTCAACCACAAGTTGACCAAACTGAATTAGTCAACCGCAATCAAACAAAGTCAGCTATAGTTAACCATGGTCAACCTAAGTCAACCATATTCAACCAAAATCATCCATATTCAACCAAAATCATCAATCACATTCGACCAAACTAGGTCAACAATAGTTAACAATGGTTAACCAAAGTGAACCAAATTCGACCATGGTCAACCATGGCCAACCATAATCGATCATAGTGAATTAGTTAACCATAGTTAATTGTCATTAAACATAGTCAACCAAAGTCAACCATAGTCAACCATTGTTAAACCATAGTCAACCATGGCTAACTAAAGCTAACTATAGTCAACCATGGTCATCCATTGCCAACCAAAGTTAACTGTAGTTAACCATCATCAACCACAGACAATAATGGTCAACCATAGTCAACTAAAGACAACCATGGTCAACCAACTCAACCATGGTCCACCAAAGTCAACCATGGAAAATCAAAAGTCAACCAAAATCACCATCACCAACCATGGTAAACCATAGTCAAGCATGATCAATCATAGTTAACCATGGTTAACCATAAACAACCATGTCAACCAAATTCAACAATGCTCAACCATAGTCAACCATTGTCAACCACGGTCAACCATAGTCAACCAAATTCAAGAAAAATTTAACCATGGTCAACCAAAGTGAACCATGGTAAACCTAAGTTACGCATAGTGACTAATGTCAGCCAAATTTCAATTGAAGTAAAAAGTCAACCTTGGTCAACCAAAGTCAACCATGGTAAACCATGCTCAACCATAGTCCACCATGGTAACCATATTCAACCAAATTCTACATAATCAATCGAATCCAACCAAAAGTCAACCATGGTAAACCAAGTCATTTCCATAGTAAACCACAATCAACCAAAGTTAACCATGGTCAACCAAAAGTCAAACAAAGTCAACCAAAAGTTTACAAAGATAACCATGGTAAAACAAAGTCAAGCAAAAGATAACCATGGTCAACCATGGTAAACCTACGTCCACCATAGTAAACCATGGTCAACTATAGTTAACCAAAAGTCGAACAAAGTAATAAATTCAACCATGGTTAACAGAATTCAACCATGGTTAGCCCAAATTCAAACAAAGTCAACCATTCTCAACCATAATCAACCATAGTCAACCAAATCTAACCATGGTCAACCATACCCATTCAACTATGGTCAATAATAGTCAACCATAGTTGACCAAAGTGAATTAGTCAACCACACTCAAACAAAGTCAACCATATTTAAATATGGTCAACCAAAGTCATCCATATTAGACCATAGTGAATTAGTCAACCATAGTTGACCACCGTAAACCAAAGTCAACCATATTTAACCAAATACAACCATAGTCAACCATGGTGAACCATAGTCTCCATGGCCAACTAAAGCTAACCATAGCCAACCATGGCCAATCAAAGCTAACCATAACAAACCATGGTGAACCATAGTCAACCGTAGTCAACCATGGCCAATCAAAGATAACCATAACCAACCATGGTGAACCATAGTCAACCATGGCCAATCAAAGCTAACCATAACCAACCATGGTGAACCATAGTCAACCGTAGTCAACCATGGTTTCGCATGGTCAACCAAAGTCAACCATGGTAGACTATAATCAGCCACAGTCACCTATAGTCAACCATCATTAACAAAAGTCAACCATATAGTTGACCATGGTTCATTATGGTTTACAATGGTTGACTATAATTGGTTAATAATAATAATAATAATACTAATAATAATAACCAACCACGGTCATCCAAAATCAACCATGGTTAACCAAGATAACCCAAATTTATCAATGGTCAACGATACTCAAGCATGGTCAACTAAAATCAATCATAATCAACCTTGGTCAACCCAACTCAACCATAGTTAACCATCCTTAACCAAAGTCAACCATATGGTTGAGCATGGTTGGTTAATAATAATAATAACGATAATTGACTATTAACTATTGTTGACCATAGTTAATAGAAAACCATGGTTTATAATAATATTAATATTATTTTTAACAATAATAGTTAATAGCCAACCATGGTCAACCATGGTCAAACATATTCAACAATGGTCAACCAAAGTTAACCATTGTTGACCATAGTCAACCATGGTTGACCATAGTTAAACAAAGTCAACCATGGTCAACCCTCGTCAAACAAAGTCAACCATATGGTTTAACATCGTTGACTTTGGTTTCCCATGGTTAATGATGGTTTCTTAATAATAGTAGTAATAATAATAATAATATTATTATTATTATGAGTGGTCGAAAGTGATTGACCATGGTCAACTAGTTAATTATGTCAAAACAACGTCACCCTTATCCAACCATGGGAAATTATTGTTAACCATAGTCAATTATTCAGTCCAAGTCAACCATATTTAAACAAAGTCCACAATAGTCAACTATGGTCAACCAAAGTCAACCATAGTCAATTATGACCAACCAAAGTCAACCATAATCAATTATGGCCAACCAAAGTCAACCATAGTTAAACAAAGTCCATAATAGTCAACCATCCCAACCAAAGTCAACCATAGTCGAACATGGTCAATCATGGTCAACCATAGTCAACCATGGCCAACTAAATCTAACCATAGTCATCCATGGTCAACCATGGCCACCAAATGTGACCATAATCAACCATGGTCATTTAAACTCAACCACAGGCAAGCATGGTTGACCATGGTCAAACAAAGTCTACCATGGTAGACCATAGGAAACCATGGTAGACTAAAGTCAACCATGGTCAACGATATTCAACCTCATGAACCAAATTCAACCATATGGTTGACCATGGTTGGCCTTGTTTGACCATGGTTAGTTAACAATAACAACAACAACAACAACCAACTATGGTCAACCATTGTGAGCCATGTTCACCCAATGTCGACCATAGTCAACCATGGTCAACCAAATTCAACCATGGTGAACCCAAATCAACCACGTTCAACCATAGTTAACCATCCCCAACCAAAGTCACCCATATTGTTAACCATGGTTGATATGGTTGAATCGTTGATATGGCTTGATAATAATAATAATAACAAACTACGATTGTTAAAATTAATAATATTATCATTATTAACCATGGTCAACCACGGTCAACCATATGGTTCACTTTGGTTGACGATGGTTGACTACCATTGACAATAGTTGACTTTGTTTGACTGTGGTTAAACATGCTTGACTATGGTAAATCATAGTAAACCATGTCAAACATTTTCAAACATGTTGACTATGGTTTCCCATGCTTGGTTATGGTTGAGCATAGTCAACCATGGGCAACCATAGTCAACCATAGGAAACCATGGTTAGCCATAGTAAACCATGTCAAACATTTCCAAACATGGTCAACCATGGTGAGTAATGGCCAATAAATGTTTTTATATAATTTATTAACATATATCTTAACAACCACATGGTCACCATGTGGTTGACAGTAATGGCCAACCATGGTCAACCACATGGTTGACCATGGTTGGCTATGGCTATGGTCACTATGGTCACCCATGGTTAACTCCATGGTCAATGATGGGAAACCATAGTCAACCATGGTCAACCATAGTAAACCATGCCAAACATTTCCAAACATGGTCAACCATGGTCAATAATGGCCGATAAATAATTTTATATGGATCCAACAGCATATGTCTAAGGTGGCAAGAGGTTACATGGAATGAATGATGTAGCATTTTCATCAAGCAAGACTCCATCATACTGCTTGCTTGAGTTATACCGCTACTTAATCATTCCCCTTGCGATTTCAATGCTTCAACTTGACAAAAGCTTGTTTTCTAGAACCGGGATCCATGTCAAGTATCGTAGCAACCATCCAGTCTGAGTATCCAAGTTGAGTATCCCAGTCCAACCAAGTAACCAAGCTGAGTGTCTTTTATTATAGATTGGCCTAAGAAATATTTTCCGGTAGACAATTCAGCATAAAGAAGCTCGAAGCCGAGTAGGGCGAGACTAGGAAGGAAGGCGAGACGGTTTAGAAGACACAAGGTAGTGAAGCAAGTAAGACCTACAGATAAAATGCATCTCCTAACTAAGCAAATATTAACATATATTTTAACAACCACATGGTCGACATGTGGTTGACAGTAATGGCCAACCATGGTTTCCCATGGTTGACTGTGGTTTACTATGGTTTCCCATGGTCAACCATAATCAACTATTATCAACCATTGTTAATTTTTGAGCATTAATTCAATATACTATAGGATCTTTACTGAGAGAATAATATGTACAGCATATCAAGTATAACAATGCATATCAATCACACCAAGCAACCACATGAGACAATAGACACACAGAGTTTCACTAGGGAAAACCATAAAGCTGAAAAACCCAACAACTTCCTCAGAGATAAAAAGAGCAATGATACAACCAAAGTACAAGAGATAGTCTTCTCTTAGCAGCTGATCCTCCTCCTCACATGTGCGCCACTTTCCGAGTGATAGAAGAGTGAGTAATGAGATGACCAAATAGAGATCTCCCGATCTCTATTTATACTTGTCATGTCCTGCCCAATAAACCAGTGGGGCCGACTTGTCTAACTTAGCCTAATAACCCATGGTTACATTAATCCGGGTTGACCCCTTACTAGGTGGTCTAATAACCCATCAGAGAGTTACAACACTTGCGACACTTGTCAATACAAATGACGACACTTCCGTATAGAGGAATAATACATCTCTATAGGAGTACAATAAAATACATAGATGAAATACATTCCGAAGTTACATATACATCAACACTCCCTCTTAACTAGGAAGGTATTTCTCGACACAGATCTGCTAGCACAAGTCTTCTTCTCTGGATCATCATCAGCGAATCATCGTCATTGTCACTGCTGTTGCTATATCAATTAATCTCCGATCTACTCGTCATAGGAAGTTCTACAGAGCCAGTCCTTTTTCATACTGGATGTAGGCCCACTACCTGTAGGTCTTCATCATCACTGGCCATACTGTGGAATCCTCAGACTTATTACGTGCGTCACAAAACCTGTATGTAGCATCCCAGGCTGTTACGAGCACACAACTCTACCTTTCGGATCTCCCAGGAGCATATTACATGTGACCCCACCACAAAACCTGGCTGTAGCATCCCAGGCTGTTACGAGCACACAACTCTACCTGTCGGATCTCCCAGGAGCATATTACATGTGGTCTCACCACAAAACCTTGCAAGAGCATCCCAGGCTGTTATGAGCACACAGCTCTACCTGTCGGATCTCCCAAGGACACATTATATGTAGTCATAGAAAAACCTTGCAAGAGCATCAAGGCTGTTACGAGCACACAGCTCTACCTGTCGGATATCCCAAGGACACATTACATGCCATAGGACAAAATCTTGAAATAGCATCCCAGGCTGTTACGAGCACACAACTACCTGTCAGATCTCCCAGGGCGTTATTATATGTCCTCCCAGAGCAATTCCTTGAAAGAGCATCCCAGGCTGTTACGAGCACACATCCCTACCTGTCTGATCTCCCAGGTCAACTGACATGCTCATCTGCACAACCTGTCCATGGCCACAGAGTATCAACCTGATACTCACCATGCATCATCCTTATGTACACATGATCATCCTTATCATCATCACTGCATCGTCCTGATGCATGTCATCTGGAGCAACATCCTGAAGCTCTTCATCCATGATCATCCTGATCATATAATGCATCTACCTGATGCATACCAAGTTTCTACCTAATACATATCATCATACATGATCCACCTGATCATACAATGTATCCACCTGATACATACACAGATACATGATCCACCTGATCATACAATGTATCCACCTAATACAGATACATGGTCCAAGCATCCAACATGATGCATATACATATACATGATCCAACTGATCATAACAAGCATCCAACATGATGCATATACAAATATATCAAGCATCCAACATGATGCATATATAGAGCAGTAACTGGAGCATCATCCTTATGCTCATCATCCAGCGTTTACATCCACAGCCATGGGAAGGATCCTCCTCTCACCATGCTTGGAATGGATCCTGCAAATGTGACCATCACTTCTTCCTTGAATTGTCGTCAATCTGAAGAACACCAAGCCTCTCTTTGAAGTACTCAAACTTTACTTTGGCTAGTGGTTTCGTCAACACATCTGCAATCTTCTCATCCGTCGCAACATACAGGAGCTTCATTGCTCCTCCTTGCACCATATCCCTAATATTGTGATATTTGATCTCAATGTGCTTCGACTTGTTGTGGAACACCGGGTTCTCAGACAGCTTCACACAACTTTGGTTGTCACAAAAGATACCAGTGGCCTCCAGTGGGAGATCAAATAACTCAGACAGTAGATTCTGGATCCATACTGCCTCACAACTAGCCGAACATGCTGCAACATACTCTGCCTCGGCTGTACTCAGTGCTACGTAGGATTGCTTCCTACTAAACCAAGAGATCACACCTGATCCCATACTGAAGCAGCACCCAGATGTGCTCTTCCTATCTGCAGCACTACCTGCCCAATCCGAATCAACATAACCCTACAGGTTAAACTTTTGATTCACATCATACTTGAGTCCATAGTCAATTGTACCCTTTAGGTACCTTAGAATATGCTTTATAGCAATCAGGTGAACACCTATGGGATTCATCAGGAACTAGCTCAATGTGTTCACTGCAAAGCAAATATCTGGTCTCGTATTCGTCAGGTACATCAAGGATCCAATCATCTGACGATACATCGTGACATCAACCGGATCAGGTGAAGCATCACACAGAAGCTTCAGGTTCGATGCCATAGGTGTGTCCATGGCCTTGTAGTCCATCATCCCGAACCTCTTCAGGATCTCTACTGCATACTTCCCTTGTCCAAGGAAGATCCCATCTGCACTCTGCTACACCTCCATGCCTAGAAAATAGTGCATCATCTCCAAGTCCTTCATCTCAAACTCGACAGCAAGCTTCCTCTTGGTATCAACAATCAAACTATCTTCTCCTGTAACAAACAGGTCATCCACATACAGAAGTAGTATCACTGGATTGCCTTCCTCAACCTTGTAGTAAAGGTTGGAATCTGCTTTACTCTTAGTAAATCCCAAACTGGATAGAAAGCTGTCCATCCTACCATACCAAGTCCTAGGAGCTTGCTTCAAGCCATACAAGGCTTTCTTCAACCTGCACACATATGACTCCTTGTCATATGTCTCAAAACTAAGTGGTTGCTCCACATACACTTCCTCTTCGACTACACCATTCAAGAAAGTTGTCTTGACATCCATCTGGTGTATTTTCCATTTCATCACTGTAGCCAGAGCAGGTACTGATTTGATGGAAGTGTATCTGGATACAGGTGCAAAAGTATCTTCATAGTCTATCCCCTCTTTCTGGGAGAAGCCACGAGCTACAAATATCGCTTTGTATTTCTCTATGTTTCCATCTGTATCATGCTTGATCTTGTAGATCCACTTGGAAGTCACAACAGACTTCCCTTCAGGTCTTGGGACTACATCCCAAACATCATTCTTCATGATCGACTGGTATTCCTCTACCATGGCATCCTTCCATTCTTTCTTTTCCGCTGCTTCTTCATAACTGGAAGGTTCTTTGTTCATAATGTCACAGAGTAAGGCAACATAACTGGTGTGAGATCTAGTTCTCTTCCTTGCTCTGTGTTCTTCTTCTGGAATGCCATACCTTTCTACATCTTGAATGAGTTCTCTAGCCCATGCAGGTTTCATATTGTGAGAGTCCTTCTCAAGGGGTGGATCTATAGGTTCTTGTGGATCTTCAATTTCACGATCTGCTTCTGGAATTGCTTCAGTCATGGTGGTATCTTGAAATCTGGTTTCCTTTGGTTCTTCATGATCTTCAACAGGTGCCTTCCTTGATTTGATGAAGGATGAGTTTTCATCAAATGTTACATCCCTGTTGACATCAATTTTCTTGAACCCTGGAAAGTATATTATGTAAGCCTTCGAGCTTTCACTGTACCCCACAAAGATGCCCTTCTTTCCTAAATGATCTATTTTTTTCCTCTTTTTCTTTGGGACATGAGTATATATTGGACAACCAAATATTCTGAGATGGCTGACCTCAGGTTTCTTACCAGAGAAGACCTCTTCTGGTGTCTTGTTGTCCAATATCTTGTGAGGTGTTCTGTTCTATACATACAAAGTTGTCCTAGCTACTTCTTCCCATAGATGCATAGGCAGATCCTGGTCATGCAATATTGCCCGTGCTGCCTCCATGATTGTTCTATTCTTTCTTTCTGCAACTCCATTCTGTTGTGGATTGTAGGGAGCAATCAACTCCCTCTTAATCCTTGAATCACTGCATAGTTTCTTGAAATCACCTGAAGTGAATTCTCCGCCATTGTCGGATCTAAAGGTCTTGATCTTCTTATCAGTTTGATTTTCCATCAAGGTTTTGAATTCTTTGAACTTATCAAATACTTCATCTTTGTTCTTTAAGAAGTAGACCCAAGTCTTCCTAGAGAAATCATTAATGAAAGAGACATAGTATACATACCCACTCAGAGAACTGGATGACATCGGACCACATACATCGGAGTAGATAATTTCCAAGATTCCTTTTGCTTTGCTTTCACTGCTTGGAAATGTCTTCTTATTGTTCTTTCCTTTTGCACATCCTTTGCAAACACCTTCATGCTTTGACTTGATTTCAGGAAGACCCTCTACAGCTTTGCTTGCAATTTGTAGTGCTCTATAGTGCACATGTGCAAACCTTCTATTCCAAAGTTCACTTAGCTCCATGGATTCATGTACCATGGCATGTTTAGGTTGTCCCTTCAATTTGTACAATCCTCCCTCTTGCTCTCCAATCACCACTGCATCATCTATAGATTTACCCTTTGGCCGCATTAGGACTTGGCCATCTACAAATGCAACCCTCATGCCTTTTGCATCCAATGCAGATATGGAAAGTAGGTTCTTCTTGAGCCCAGGTACATATAGAACATCTTTTATCTTCAAATACTTCTCAGAGTCTAGGTTGTAGGAGGCTTCACCACTTCCTTTGATAGGGTATTGATAGTCATCCCCAAGTTTCACCTTATGAGGTGACTCATGTTCAGATAGATTTACAAAAGATTCTTTAAACCTAGTCATGTGTTTGGAAGCCCCACTATCAATAAGCCAATCATTACATCCATGAGAGATAGTACCTGTGAGAGCGGATATTAGAACATATTCATCTTCACTTGATGAATCATCACTTTCTGCCCTAGCCTTCTTCTTTGGAGGTTCATCATCCTCAGCAGCATGAGCATGGTACCTTCTTTTGCTGCCCTTCTTCTTCTTGTTGAAGTTGTTGTTGTCCTTTTTGTTCTTAAGACAATTTACAACAATATGTCCCTTCTCATTACAGGTAAAACATATTCTCCTTTCTCTATTGTGATGGTGGTGTGAAGATTTCTTGAAGTGAGATGGCTCTCTCTTGGGCTTCCCTTTCTTGGTGTGTGCTGTGAGAGCTTGATCTTCATTCCCCATATTTTCTTCTTGTGCCACAAGTCTTGCTTCTTCTTGAGAGAATTCCTCCCATAGTCTACTGAAGGAGATTAGTTTCCTTCTTGCACAGATTCCTTGGATAAAGGAATCCCATGACCTAGGTAGGCCATTCAATGTGGTCATAACAACTTCACCATTATCCACTACCTCATCCACAGCTTCAAGTTGTTCCTTGATCTGAGAGACCTTAGAGAAATAAGATTGAATGGTCTCTCCATTCTGAAGCTTTACCCCTTTCAATTGGTTCTGCAGAGTCATCTTCCAATTTATGTTCTTCCCTTCAAATAGCTTGGTTAGGGAATCAAACATCTCCTTGGGTGTCTTTAGAGATGACACATGTGGTATGAGATGGTCTTTGATAAAATCAACAATGATCGTCTTTTCCTTGACCAAGTTCTTCTTATGTAAGGCCTTAGCCTCTTCTCCCTCTGGGACACAGACCCCTTCACTTATGTAAAAGTCCAATTCATTTTCTTCCAGGATTAACCCAATCTTATACTTCCATGAACGGAAGTTATCAGCCCCTTCAAGCTTATCCTAAAGCTTGGTGTGGTGAGACATTATAATGAGAAACTCAAATGGAAATATAAGATTTAGGTCTTACCACTTGATTTGCTGAAAACTGGATCTGGTCCCGGATTAGGGTTTGTTAGAGAAACCCTAAAAATTCAAAATGTGAATTTCAACTTTCTGAAAGGATAGAAAGATGCGCCTTGATGAGCTAATCAACCTGGTATATTTAGAATTTGAGATATGCAAAGTTTCACCCTTCAGAAATGCCTCTTAGTCTTCCTGGATTCACTAGGGAGGACCCTGAATTAGGGTTTGAGTTTCCCGGAGCTTTATCCAACCAAAAATCTCGATCCAAAGCTCTAAACTTTGATTTTTCCAAGGAGCTTCCAGCTATATCCTCAGAATTCATAAATTCCTGTTTTTGTGGAAACTCTAAATTTTAGGGCAAAAGATTAAAGTGCCCATAATTGAATTCGGATTGGACAGAAAGATTCTCCTTGAGGAGTAGAGGTAATCTACCTTACTGCTTTTCCAACATCTGTGGAGAGAAACCCAATAAACAAGAAACCCTAGTTTCCACCATTGCACAATGTCTTCTTCTCAGGTTAGCTCTGATACCATGTTAATTTTTTAGCATTAATTCAATATACTTTAGGATATTTAATGAGAGAATAACATGTACAGCATATCAAGTATAACAATGCATATCAATCACACCAAGCAACCACATGAGATAATAGACACATAGAGTTTCACTAGGAAAACCATAAAGGTGAAAAACCCCACAACTTCCTCAGATATAGAAAGAGCAATGATACAACCAAAGTATAACCAAAGTACAAGAGGCAGTCTTCTCCTAGCAGCTGATCATCCTCTTGGCATGTGCGCCACTTTCCGAGTGATAAAAGAGTGAGTAATGAGATGATCAAATAGAGATCTCCCGATCTCTATTTATACTTGTCCTGTCCTTCCCAATAAACCAGTGGGGCCGACTTGTCTAACTTAGCGTAATAACCCATGGTTACATTAATCCGAGCCGACTCCTTACTAGGTGGTCTAATAACCCATCATCAAGTTATAACACTTGCGACACTTGTCAATACAAATGACGACACTTCCGTATAGAGGAATAATACATCTCTATAGAAGTACAAAAAATTACATAGATGAAATACATTCCGAAGTTACATATACATCAACAACCATGACCCTGGTTGACCATGGGAAACCATAGTCAACCATGGTCAACCATAGTAAACCATGTCAAACATTTCCAACCATGGTGAGTAATGGCCAATATATATTTATATATAATTTTAATATATATCTTAATTACTAATTTATTACTTATTTAATTTAATTAATTAATTTAATATTTAATATTTAAATAGGTATTAGCTATTTATTACAAATATTTAAATTTATTTATTAACTATAAAAAAATTGTTGTCATTTAAATAAATACATTATTATTAATAAATATTATTCTTTAATACTATTAATTATTATAAAAATAATAATTAATATTAATTCGTTCACCATGGTTGGCCATGGTTAACCATGGTTGACCATGGTTCAACCATGGTCAACCAAAGTAAACCATGGGAAAACAAAAGTCAACCATAGCCATATATGTGACTTGGTTGGGTTGACTTTACTTGGGTTACCTTACCATTATTTATCTTTACTTACATTTATTTATTTAATTTTAATATCAATTATTTTCTTTTTTATTATTTTTTAATATTAATTATTTCAATTATTTTTAATATCAATTATTTTATTTTTAATTTACATTTAATATCTATTATCTTACTTTTCTTTTTTTAAATAACAATTATTTTACTTTTCTTTAATATCAATTAATTATTTTATTCTTAATTTACTTTTAATATCAATTATTTTACTTATCTTTATTTTTTTTACATTTATTTAATTTATTTTTAATATTTTTACCTTATATTAATTTATTATTTTTTACTTTAATTTTATTTCTTTATTTTTCTTTATTTATTTAATTAATTTACTTTACTTTACTTTACTTTTATTTAATTTAATTTAGTTTATTTGTATTTCTTTATTTTAATTTTTATTCTATTTTTTTTTTTTTTTTTTACTTTATTTATTTATTTAATTTAATTATTTTACTTTACTTTTATTTAATTTGTTTACTTTGCTTTACTTTTATTCAATTTAATTTAATTTAATTTTATTCTATTTTTTATTTATTTTTATTCACTTTAATTTATTTACTTTACTTTTAATTTAGTTCAATTTATTTATACTTACTTTACTTTTATTCTATTTCTTTTCTTTATTTTATTTTATTTATTTTATTTAACTTAATTTCTTTTAATATTACTTTATTTATTTTTTTATTTAATTTAATTTAGTTTATTTTAATATGTTTTAATTTTTTTATTTATTTTTTTAAACTTAATATGTATTTCCTTTTATTTTTATTTCGAAATAACATTATTATTAAAATTTTAATTCAGTTACTTTTTAGCCGGGCCGGTTGTCTACTAGTAGCAACCAAATTTTTAAATGTGGTTGATATTCGTCGATCGACGAATATCAACCACTTTTAAATGTGTAGTCATGGTTATATACGTCGATTGACGAATATCAACCACATTTAAAAATGTGGTTGTTGCTAGTTCGCCGATAGGTACTACAATGGGAAAATACACATAGGGAGAGGATCGCAACTTTTTAATCCTTCATTAAGGATGGGCAGCTATGATTAAATGGATTAACATATTCTTCGTCGAGCATATCCATCTAACGGCACATATTTAGGGTGGGTTCACAAGTAACCCAAAAGTCTATTGCTAATTAAACTTAGATTACGGTTTTTTTGTTAATCAAACTTTGTTGCCACCGGGTGGGCAAGAGAAACCGATCCGTCATAAGATGCGGGCACGTAACATATTAATGAAACGGTGTGGGGTGTGTTGTGCTCTGCGATGAATGGCCACGAGACAAATGTGATTCGACCGGATAATCATAAAGCCAAAGCCAAGCTTGCGACAATGAGGAACAATCGCATGATTTTTCCTGCCTTGATTGTGGCTATGGCCATTGTTTCTGCAACACACCAATTCGTTCCAATTCCTAGCACAAAGTGGTTCTGATGGATGCTGCAGGATTGAATTTTCTTACATTTCAGAGATGAAAGGTATGCAAATACATATCTGTGATCCCTCTAGTATCAACGTTTCGTTTACGCTTTCTGTAACGAACAATAATGAATTAATCAGGGTTTTAAATCTTTGCAATTTGACATGTTAAAATCGATCATTCATCATTCTCTACAAGATAGCCTAATTGTATTACATTGAAATACACTGTAATCAGGAACCCTGCATATCGTGAACGAGCTGAAACACTTATTGAAGAGATCAAATTTTTACTTTTGAGCGACATGGATGATACCTGCAGTGATAGTGATGATTTAATCAAACGTCTCCAGATCGTTGATACCATCGAATGTTTGGGAATTGATGGACATTTTCAACCTGAAATAAAAGTAGCTATGGATTACGTTGACAGGTTAAGCATTTAATTACAGTCATACATGAATTTCATCATTTTAATCTACTATTTCTAGGATTCATTGATGGATGATACCTACTCATTCCTTATTGATTAAATCCTTCTGGCTGATAGCTACTCATTCCTTAATCATTAAATCGTCAATCTTGGATTTAAGGTAATTATGGATTGATGTTAATCATAGATTGAAATAAACTTTACATTGAAGCCATCCTTGGATTGAAGTCAACCATGGTTTATAAAATAATTCAACCATGGTTTGTAAAATAAAATAAAATGTTTCAATAAAAATAAACATTTTAAATAATTTTAATTTGACATCATTTAAATGGGCTAATCAAACTTAGTCATCCATACATAACTATGGTCAATAAATGTGACCATGAACTAAAATAAGTTCAACCATAGTAATCAATTATAAAACACATCTAAGGATTATTAAAGTTAGCCAAGTTTCATTAAAAGATTATTAAAGTTAACCAGGATTCATCCATAATGAAATATAGATTTTTATTTTATTATTTGTTAAGAAATATTAATATAAAATTAACATTATTAATGTAATAAGATTTACAATACTAATAGATTGTAAATAGTAATATTGCATTTAATAACATTAACAATAACAATACAATTAATAAATGGATAACATTAATATTAATATCAATATTAAGAAACATTAATATCAATATTAACATTAGTATTATGAAACATTAATATCAACCTAAACCATAACATAATTTTATAAATATATTATTCTTCATTTTCACAATTGTCATAATATTGAAACTTGATTTTTACACCTTCATTAAAATTACATCTTAATGAAAATAGAAAATGAGGAATATTATTATTATAATGCATCGTCACGTATTCTAAGCATCTTAATGAAACTTTAATATTGACATTGTTAAACTTAATACAATACTATTAGTAACCCTATTAATAAAATTAATAATATCAACATTAAAAACACTATTTACTAATATTACCAACATTGATAATATTAATCTTAATAAATTTATTATCAACATCATTAAAAATAACAACCATCAAAGGTCAACCATCTCGAGTTATGGTAAAAACAATAACCATATTCAACAACATCAAAATTCTTCCATCTTCAAATATATAAGTCAACCATATTCAACCATGGTCAAACATGAGAAAGTTAAACATTATACACTTTAGTCAAGCATCTTCATCCATGGTGAAACATAGTCACCCAAATTCAACCATAGAGTACCATTGACAAACATGCTCAACGATAAACAAACATGGACATCCATGGACATGGTTGACTTTTAAGCAAGGTTTCCTTCAATCCAAGGTTCGCTTTAATCCAATGTTGGTTTTAATCCATGGTTCATTTCATTCCATAGTTGAAATAATTTCATAGTTGACTTTTAGGCAAGGTTGAATTCAATGAAATTCTTCCTTCAAACCATTATTGACTTCAATCCATGGTTCACTTCAATCCATAGTTTCCTTCATTCCATGGTTTACTTCAATCCATGATTGACTTCAATCCATAGTTCACTTTTTAACAAGGTTTCCTTTAACAAAATATTTCCTTCAATCCATCATTGAATTCAATTGAGAGATGAATTTTAAGCAAGTTTGACTTCAATCCAAGGGTGAAAACCATAGAAAACCATGGTCAACAATAGTCAACCAAAAGTCGACCAAAGTAAAAAAGTAAACCATGGTTAACCAAAGTCAACCATGTTTAACCAAAATTCAACCATAGATAACCATGCCCAACCATGGTAAACCAATGTCAACCAAATTTAACTGTGGTCAACCATACATAGTCAAACATGGTCAATCATAGTCAAGCCTAGTTAACCATGGTCAACCACAAGTTGACCAAACTGAATTAGTCAACCGCAATCAAACAAATTCAGCTATAGTTAACCATGGTCAACCTAAGTCAACCATATTCAACCAAAATCATCCATATTCATCCATATTCAACCAAAATCATCAATCATATTCGACCAAACTAGGTCAGCAATAGTTAACAATGGTTAACCAAAGTCAACCAAATTCGACCATGGTCAACCATGGCCAACCATAATCGATCATAGTGAATTAGTTAACCATCGTTAATTGTCATTAAACATAGTCAACCAAAGTCAACCAAAGTCAACCATTGTTAACCATAGTCAACCATGGGAAACCATGGCCAACTAAAGCTAACTATAGTCAACCATGGTCATCCATTACCAACCAAACTTAACTGTAGTTAACCATCATCAACCATAGACAATAATGGTCAACCATAGTCAACTAAAGACAACCATAGTCAACCTTTGTTAATCATGGTCAACCAAAGTCAACCATGGCAAATCAAAAGTCAACCAAAATCACCATCACCAACCATGGTCAACCATATTCAACCATGGTCAATCATAGCTAACCATGGTCAACCATAAACAACCATGTCAACCAAAGTCAACAATGCTCAACCATAGTCAACCATTGTCAGCCACGGTCAACCATAGTCAGCCACGGTAAACCATAGTCAACCAAATTCAAGAAAAACTTAACCATGGTCAACCAAAGTGAACCATGGTAAACCTAGGTTACGCATAGTGACCAATGTCAGCCAAATTTCAATCGAAGTAAAAAAGTCAACCCTGGTCAACCAAAGTCAACCATGGTAAACCATGCTCAACCATAATCCACCATGGTAACCATATTCAACCAAATTCTACATAACCAACCAAATCCAACCAAAAGTCAACCATGGTAAACCAAAGTCATTTCCATAGTAAACCAAAGTAAACCACAATCAACCAAAGTTAACCATGTTCAACCATGGTCAACCAAAATTCAAACAAAGTCAACCAAAAGTTTACAAATACAACCATGGTAAAACAAAGTCAATCAAAAGATAACCATGGTCGACCATGTTAAGCCTAAGTCAACCATAGTAAACCATGGTCAACCATAGTCAACCAAAAGTCGAACAAAATAAGAAATTCAACCATGGTTAGCCCAAAATCAAACATATTCAACCATTCTCAACCATAATCAACCATAGTCAACCAAATCTAACCATGGTCAACCATACCCATTCAACTATGGTCAATAATAGTCAACCATAGTTGACCAAAGTGAATTAGTCAACCACACTCAAACAAAGTCAACCATATTTAAATATGGTCAACCAAAGTCATCCATATTCAACCATAGTGAATTAGTCAACCACAGTTGACCACTATAAACCAAAGTCAACCAGATTTAACCAAATACAACCATAGTCTCCATGGCCAACTAAAGCTAACCATAGCCAACCATGGTTAACCATGGCCAATCAAAGCTAACCATAACCAACCATGGTCAACCATGGTAGACTATAATCAGCCATGGTCACCTATAGTCAACCATTGTTAACGAAAGTCAACCATATAGTTGACAATGGTTCACTATGGTTTACAGTGGTTGACTATAATTGATTAATAATAATAATAATTATAATAATAATAACCAACCATGGTCATCCAAAATCAACTATGGTCAACCAATGCCAACCATGGTTAACCAAGATAACCCAAATTTATCAATGGTCAACGATACTCAAGCATGGTCAACTAAAATAAATCATAATCAACCTTGGTCAACCCAACTCAACCATAGTTAACCATCCTTAACCAAAGTCAACCATATGGTTGAGCATGGTTGGTTAATAATAATAGTAACGATAATTGACTGCGATTGTTAAAAATAATATTAATATTATTATAAACCATGGTTTTCTATTAACTATGGTTGACCATGGTCAACAATAGCCAACCATGGTCAAACATATTCTACAATGGTCAGCCAAAGTTAACCTTGGTCGACCATATTCAACCAAAGTCAACCATGGTTAAACAAAGTCAACCATGGTCAACCCTTGTTAAACAAAGTCAACCATATGGTTTACCATCGCTGACTATGGTTTCCCATGGTTAATGATGGTTTCTTAGTAATACTACTACTAATATTATTATTATTATTATTATTATTAGTGGTCGACAATGATTGACCATGGTTAACTAGTTAATTATGGAAAAACAACATCACCCTTAGCCAACCATGGGCAATTATAGTCAACCATAGTCAATTATTCAGTCCAAGTCAACCATATTTAAACAAAGTTCACAATAGTCAAACATGGTCAACCATAGTCAATTATGGCCAACCAAAGTCAACCATAATCAATTATGGCCAACCAAAGTCAACCATAGTCAAACAAAGTCCATAATAATCAACCATAGTCAACCATCCCAACCAAAGTCAACCATAGTCGAACATGGTCAATCATGGTCAGCCATAGTCAACCATGGCCAACTAAATCTAACCATAGTCATCCATGGTCAACCATGGCCATTTAAAGTCAACCACAGGCAAGCATGGTTGACCATGGTCAAACAAAGTCTACTATGGTAGACCATAGGAAACCATGGTAGACTAAAGTCAACCATGGTCAACGATAGTCAACCTCGTGAACCAAATTCAACCATATGGTTGACCATGGTTGACCTTGTTTGACCATGGCTAGTTAACAATAATAACAATAACAACAACCAACTATGGTCAACCATTGTGAGCCATGGTCACCCAATGTCGACCATAGTCAACCATGGTGAACCCAAATCAACCACGTTCAACCATAGTTAACCATCCCCAACCAAAGTCACCCATATTGTTGACCATGGTTGATATGGTTGAATCGCTGATATGGCTTGATAATAATAATAATAACAAACTACGATTGTTAAAATTAATAATATTATCATTATTAACCTTGTTCAACCACGATCAACCATATGGTTGACGA
Organism: Larix kaempferi; assembly: GCA_027924585.1. NCBI lineage: Eukaryota > Viridiplantae > Streptophyta > Pinopsida > Pinales > Pinaceae > Larix > Larix kaempferi. The sequence goes on along the minus strand of BSBM01001483.1, from coordinate 2,883,988 downwards.
TGGTTGACTATCGTTGACAATGGTTGACTTTGTTTGACTGTGGTTAAACATGCTTGACTATGGTAAATCATAGTAAACCATGTCAAACATTTTCAAACATGCTGACTATGGTTTCCCATGCTTGGCTATGGTTGAGCATGGTCAACCATGGGAAACCATAGTCAACCATAGGAAACCATGGTCAGCCATAGTAAACCATGTCAAATATTTCCAAACATGGTCAACCATGGTGAGTAATGGCCAATAAATATTTTTATATAATTTATTAACATATATTTTAACAACCACATGGTCACCATGTGGTTGACAGTAATGGCCAACCATGGTCAATCCATGTTTGGCCATGGTTAGCTATGGTTGGATATGGTTGACTATGGCTATGGTCACTCTGATCACCCATGGTTAATTCCATGGTCAATGATGGGAAACCATATTCAACCATGGTCAACCATAGTAAACCATGCCAAACATTTCCAAACATGGTCAACCATGGTCGATAAATAATTTTATATGGATCCAACAACATATGTCTGAGGTGGCAATAGGTTACATGGAATGAATGATGTAGCAATTTTATCAAGCAAGACTCCATCATACTGTTTGCTTGAGTTTTACCGCTACTTAATCATTCCCCTTGCGATTTCAATGCTTCAACTTGACAGAAGCTTGTTTTCTAGAACCGGGAGCCAAGTCAAGTATCGTAGCAACCATCCAGTCTGAGTATCCAAGTTGAGTATCCCAGTCCGACCAAGTAACCAAGCTGAGTGTCTTTTTTTATAGATTGGCCTAAGAAACATTTTCCGGTAGACAATTCAGCATGAAGAAGCTCGAAGCCGAGTCGGGTGAGACTAGGAAGGAAGGCGAGACGGTTTAGAAGACACAAGGTAGTGAAGCAAGTAAGACCTACAGATAAAATGCATCTCCTAACTAAGCAAATATTAACATATATTTTAACAACCACATGGTCGACATGTGGTTGACAGTAATGGCCAACCATGATTTCCCATGGTTGACTGTGGTTGACTATGGTTTCTCATGGTCAACCATAATCAACTATTATCAACCAGGACCCTGGTTGACCATGGGAAACCATAGTCAACCATGGTTAGCCATAGTAAACCATGTCAAACATTTCCAACCATGGTCAACCATGGTGAGTAATGGCCAATATATATTTTTATATAATTTTAATATATATCTTAATTACTAATTTATTTCTTATTTAATTTAATTAATTAATTTAATATTTAATATTTAAATAGGTATATGCTATTTATTACAAATATTTAAATTGATTTATTATCTATAAATAAATTGTTGTCATTTAAATAACTATATTATTATTAATAAATATTATTCTTTAATACTATTAATTATTATAAAAATAATAATTAATATTAATTCGTTCGTCATAGTTGGCCATGGTTGAACCATGGCCATGGTTAATCATGGTTCAACCAAAGTAAACCATGGAAAAACAAAATTCAACCATAGCCATAAATTTGACTTTGGTTGGGTTGACTTTAGTTGAGTTACTTTACCGTTATTTTTCTTTACTTACATTTATTTATTTAATTTTAATATCAATTATTTTCTTCTTTATTTTTTTTAATATTATTTATTTCAATTATTTTTAATTTATATTTAATATCTATTATCTTATTTTTTTTCTTTTAATAACAATTATTTTACTTTTCTTTAATATCAATTAATTATTTTATTCTTAACTTACCTTTAATATCAATTATTTTACTTATCTTTAATTTTTTTACATTTATTTAATTTATTTTTACTTAATATATTTTACTAATTTTTTTACCTTATATTAATTTATTATTTTTTACTTTAATTTTATTTCTTTATTTATTTAATTAATTTAATTTAATTTACCTTATTTTTATTTAATTTAATTTAATTGTATTTCTTTATTTTATTTTTTATTCTATTTTATTTTAATTTAATTTAATTTATTTAATTTACTTTACTTTTATTTAATTTTTTAACTTTATTTACTTTGCTTTACTTTTATTTAATTTTTTTTTTTTTTTTAACGTTTAATTTATTTTTTTTACTTTTATTCACTTCAATTTATTTACTACTTTATTTTTAATATAGTTTAATTTATTTTTACTTACTTTACTTTTATTCTATTTCTTTATTTTATTTTATTTATTTTTTTAATTTAATTTCTTTTAATATTACTTTATTTCTTTTTTTATTATTTAATTTACTTTAGTTTATTTTAATATGTTTTAATTTTTTTAATTTAATATGTATTTCTTTTATTTTTATTTCGAAATAACATTTTTATTAAAATTTTAATTTGGTTATTTCTTTGTCGGGCCGGCTGACCACATTTTTAAATGTGGATGATATTCGTCGATCGACGAATATCAACCACTTTTAAATGTGTGGTCATGGTTGATATACGTCTATCGGCGAATATCAACCACATTTAAAAATGTGGTTGTTGCTAGTTATAATCTGCAGCTGCAATAACTTATGGAGAAAGTCGGTCCTTTGGGAAAATAAGCATAGGCTATATGTGATCAATTGCAGACAACTACTAGCGAGAGCCAGCTTCTTGTTTATATAGGGCCAAGGACAAAGAGAAAAAATCCTAAGTTATGGATGACACACCAATGTGAAGGGAGCCGCTGCGATTTGTATTGAAGGAAAATATGTCAGACATTTTAGGCACAACTACCAAGGACACTGTTTAAGTTTCAACTAACAAAATGATAAAATTCTACATAGAAAATCGAATCAATTCAAAATGATAGAAATACTGCAAGGTTCAACCTCTTACAGACTGTGATTTTTGACCTAACATTTAAATAGGGGCAACTAGACCATAGATCTGGAAACATAAACTACTTTGAATAACATAGAAACCTGTGCTATAAATGTTGACGAAGTATCAATAAATCAATAGCAGGAACATGCCTATCAATGGAGATTGCAATATATTTCTTTGATTTCGCACTAAGATGATTTTGGATCATACATTTTTCTTAACAATGTGTTTTTCTATGGTTTCTCTGCTCACTAAAATCTTTGAAGTCTTTGCATAATATGAAATGATACAACAATTAAAGCTAACTGGTAGGTTGTTTTCTCCCTGCAAAATAATTCAATTTTTGACATGATGCAAAAAAAAACCCAAACGAAGCCAGAACCCAATTTGGATTTTTCATGGTTGAAAAGGTAAAATTCATTTTTGAGACTTGATAGTAACTATCGCTAAGTTTTGTTTTCTTCTATGATTCCTTCCATAAAGCAAATCCAATAAAAAATCCAACAACTAGTTTAAGGGAGAAAAATATAATTAAGCAAATCCAATAAAAAATCCAACAACTAGTTTAAGGGAGAAAAATTAAGGAACAAAATCCATAATACTCATATTTGATTTAGTAATTTCAATTTGTAGGTGAACATTATCATTGATAACGTGAAGGGCATGCAACATCTCCCATAGCCAAAAATACAACAATATGTGAAAAGAGACAAAAATTCATCCTTCAATAAGCTAAAATCAACTAGCACGTGCAGGAATGAAATTATGTCCCAAATCAAATCAAGGCCAATAATCTCATGGCTAAGTTTGAATGGAGAGAAATTATATGAAAACTGATGATTACCATTGAGGCTAAGAAGACAATGAACTTGACAAGGAGCAGGTTCATATCCGTTTCTTTTATTGTAGCCTAGATAAAGAAAACGAAGAAAATAAGCACTCCTACTAAATCCATAAATGCAATTTCCATAGTGCAAGAATTGATGTTCATAAATGAAATAATGCAGAGACTTGGAGCAAATATTGCATAGAAATTAATGAGTGAGGCTTATAAACTGAAAACATTGGTTCACATGATTCAATTGAACGTTTAAGGTGAACAAGGAATTAGAATAAATACCATATAGGGAGGCAATCATGAACTGAAGGGTCGATAGGGATAAGGTGCTTGAGAAATGGAAGCATCGTTTTCTCGATTCCAAGGAAACCTTTCCCGATCTGCCTTTGTTGTTGTCGACGCTAAACTTGCATAATGATAATTCTCGCGGACTGGTAATATAAAACCTCTCAAATAGACAAATCATGTAACAAGTCTCTTAAAGGACAAACCCTTATTATTATTTCCAGAAATGAATGAGGAATAATAGGGTGTAGAAACCCTCTTTGTTTATCAATTATAAAGAATGAACAAATAGACAAATCCTGTAACAAGTCGCAGATTATAAACAACCAGAACCGATAGTTTAATAAAGTAAATATATGTATTCAAATGCCAATGGACATACAGTTCTGCTCATCTTAAGGTTGAATTCAACTCTACTATTAAATCCAATTTAATGGATACCCATCTATATATATGTACCGGAGGTCGATAGGAGGAGGTAAATCCTTGACACCAAATAATTTACCATTCTATAGAAACACAAAAAAATAGTAGAATTGCATTCATAACCAATAATACAATGAAGACGATAATTGATGATATTACTTACAGGTCGCGTCGACCATATGTGTACAAATAATAATTAACACTAATATAATATTGTAAAGGTTATATGAGTATAATGCAAAGATACATGTAGTATCAACTAGTTACAAACAACACATAAGTATAAACCAGAATCTCGGTAGTATCAACTAGTTATAGTAAATATATGATTAAATAGTCATGATAAATCGTTTACCAAAAGTATTCGTACTTCTCACCATAATACTTTAATAATTAAATTGTCCACAGAGTATACAAACTCAATAAAGGGTTCATCCTATAAATGAGGAAAGTCTCTAGACAAGACTAACCACGAGATTGTTCATATCAAAATATACAAAAATTATTGCAGAGGACCAAATGCATAGCACCTTTGAGACTCAATAAAGAGAGTCGTTGAGTTGTTGATGATATAAACCCTAACATATTTTGAAAGCACAATATTTAAAAACCTCGTTCTCGACCATGCAAGTATATAAACATAAAAACCCTACTGTAATTTCCACAGAGGAAATTTATTAACCGAGAGGCAAACAAAGTCTGTGAATCCCATGCGAAATGGGGTGGTTATCCTTCGTAAAACCATATGAAATATCATTAAGAGGCTGCATATCTAGAATGAACAAAGTTCACAGTACTCATGCAGTGACCAAATGGATGGGCGATTGAGTTTCATAGGGGCCATAGTTGTAGAATAAGACAACCACCATTTTTAATTTGCGATATCAAATCAGAGAGGGGGCCTGGACATGCATGTGCTCTAGCTGTCTTTGAAGGTATTTTTATTATGGGTAACATGAAATTTGAAAAAGCATAAGATAATAACAGGGCACCGACATTGAAATCTGCAAACAAGCACAAGCTCCCCTTTGCTCGCCACGCCACAACCATGCTCTGACATGAGAACAACCCTCTTCCACTCCACGTCTCCTCCCTCCCTGTTTTCCACGCCCTAGACAGCTTGTCGCCGACTGCCTTGGCCTCAATATGAGGCCAAATAAGGCTTCGAAACCGTTCATTGGTTATAAGAGAAAAACACTCGACAAAAACTGAGACTAAAATGCCTAGAAAACCATGCAAGACTAATATAAAATCACCGAATTGATTTCTATATTCCCTGCTGCCTGCAGGTAGGGCTAATAAGAAGAATGCAACATTTGAGTCTTGGTTTTGGTTTGGTAAGGAGATAATTGTTCTTATTACATAATTGAACTAATAAAAAATATAAATTTAGATAGTGAAATCAAAACCAATAAAAAAGAAAACCAATAAAAAATATGGATAGAGATTGTGAAATCATATTTTTAGTTGATCTTTATTACAAAATCTATTGTAACCTTTAAATCTTAACAAAGTTTTGGTATTAAAAGTCAAAATATTTTTTTCAAAGGGGAAAGTTGGGTCACTTATCACTCACTCAGTGAGATAACATAGGAGTTTAAAGAGTATTTTTTTCTCTTTAAAACCAAGGAGTTTGAAGTGTATTTTTTTTCTTACTTAAATTTAGTTCTGTAAGAATCGTTTTTTATTTTACATATATATTTTGTGAAATTTTTTTTAAATATGTTCTTGCATTCAAAAATATATATTGCAAATTTGTCAATGCTAATTATTAAATCAAATTTAGTAGGGACATTAAATCTCATTTAGTAGGGATATCAAACAATATAGGCAATAAAAACAACCAACTAAATAATTAAGTTTGAAATCTTTTCCATGAAGCTTAAAGCAATTAATCACTTTAAATAGTTCACAAAACTTTTCTCAAATATAATTTAATGAATGTATTAATAAAAAAATAATTTTGATTACAATTGCACTTCTTTTTTCTTGTTAAAAAAATATAAAATAAAACTGTACACAACTACATTAAAAAAATTAAATTACTCTTATTAAATTTAAATAATTAAACAATTTCCTTAAAATTTTAAAAAATATTTTTTATTAATTTTTCATATATATATATATCATTGTAATTATTAAATTTAAATAATTAAACATTTTTTTTCAAAAATGTAAAAAAAACCTCTAGTACTTTTTCATTGTTTAATATATATATTTATTCCTTTATTTCTCAAATACATACCTGCTAAAGGCTATTAAGAATTCTATACCATTATTTACTCTTATCTTCGTATATATGCCGGCTATAAAAAGCTATTGAGAATTCTATACCATTATTTACTCTTAGCATCGTATATATACGATTGGTTTCACAGATGTAGAGTGAATACATATATATATCTAGATTTTTTCTAACGGTAATTTAACATATTATTATATTATATTTTATTTATTTTAAAATGTATATCTTTATTTACATTTATTAATATGTTTATAATTTTAAAGAATAGTTCGAAATTGAATGTTTTTAATAAAATTTTAAAGAATTATTGAAATCAATTTTTACTGAATTTTTAGAATTATTCACGAAAGGTATATGGGTAGGTCGCTTAAAGTGGATTAGTTTTTCCTTGATTTGATTAATCATAATGATATATTCAAAACAAAATAATTATGGATTAAGAGTAATTATTTTAGTTCATAATCAATGAATAAATGTAATTTTTGTCGATTTATAGGATTCAAAATTGGAATAGTTGACAAGTAGATGATTGTGATAGAAAATATATATGATTATATATTGTTAAGTTAATAATAGAACAATAAGTTAGATATTAGTTTTGTGATAATTGCAAATTAATGAATAATTGGGTAAATTGCAAGTATTTTACTCCACAACTAATTAATTAATGGACTTTTAGCCTATTTTCCTATTTTGTCTTTCAATGCATTCTCTCACACGTATTATATTTGAAAAATGAATATTACTTTATTACAATTCACCATTTTGATGGTGTAAATATATATTTTTAATTTTTTGGATGAGATGATTTCAATGTGGTAATTTTTGTTCTTAACTCTAAGTACACAAAAGGATCAAATCCCTTAAGTTGAAAACATTTCCTCAAGTTGAGGAATCTAAAAGGGCTTTGCACCTCAACAGATTTGATCATTCTCGGTGCATGAGAGAGAGAGAGAGAGAAAGAGAGAGAGAGAGAGAGAGAGGATCTATGCTAGTGCATACTAAATCTCATGGATATCTAGAAAGTCTTTAACATGAACTATCCATGATCTCACGCATGTTTAGAATAATCTTGCATATTTATTAAAATGCCATCTAAAAATATAAATAAACAATAATTATATTTTCCCAAAAAATTAAAAAAAATTAAAACAAATTTCTTAAAATTCCAATTATAATATAGTTTTATAATAATCATTAAAAATTTATATTGATTTTTTCTATCTTTATTATTCAATTTTTAATTTTGTACTATGTATTTTTGGTAATTTTAGTTATAATGTTTATTACAAATATTTTAATAATTTGTAAACATCATTGAAATCAATGGAATAAACACAAAATAATTTAGAAAAGATAATCAGAATAATAGATTTATTGTAAAATTAAATATTAACTATTATTTTATTTATTATTTTTTAAATTGATGATAGCTATCGGTTAATTATTTTTAATAACTGTGTTAATATTAAAATTTAGGATATACAAATAATGTTTGTTTTTTTCAATTTTATTATTTAAAAAATTTATGTTATAAAAGGCTACAATCTCACTGATTATCATTATAATATAAATATAGATAAAGGCCTTAGATTGCGACCAAAACACATTTGGATTCTAAAAAGCATCTAAATTAACTAACCAAGTGCTAAAAATAAATAAAACTTGCAATATATTTTAAATTGACAAACAATTTAAAAGGTTGCCTGATAGAGAACCCATTTTAACATCCATTACTTTCACCTGAATTGTTCTTGGTACTCCATTCCTAGATGGAATGCACGATGCATTTTCTACTGGTGCTACTTGCAAGTTCCTCTCCTCCTTGAAAATTTTAGACCCAAAGGAAATCACTTTGTTGATTGGACTGGAGAAGTGTGCATAATGCACTCCTCAAGAAAATTTAGAAAACTAGCTATATCATCTACCCTAGCAACCATCGAGTCCAACTTTCCCCCCATAATTAATTGTCTTTCTTCTTGAGATTGCATGAAGTCCCACATGCCTTTTTCCATTTCTTGTAGTTTCAATCACATGTCTTGATCTCTCTTGTGCCTCCATCAGAAGATTTTCCTCCCACATCTGACATTAGTTGCTCCACTGTATTGTTCTTTTGGTCACATCATGCTGTGACTCAACCAACCCCTTTCAATAGACTCTCATTTTCCACTTGAGGTACACCAAATTGCACATGACATATCTCTAGTTGTGTTATTGGACCATACCAACTACTTGACAACAATATACCCAACACAATGAACCTCTCCCCTTGGACGTCAAACCTACTTATGACACCGAGGAATGCTCTTCCTCAATCTTGCACTGGAGTAGAGGAGGATGGAGCAATGAAAGAATAAACAAGTTCCAATCAATCCTACATAATTTTGAAATACTAAGTGTTTGCTTCCATATATTCCTCTTTGTTGTTGCTATGGAATATGGGATTGGGAGTGAGGAGGGTTGCCAATGCTTCCTGTCTAGGAAACCATGCAAATATATCCACATTACGGTTGTGTCTCACTAAATGCCAATTAATTCAAGGGGGGCATGAGAATTGATGCCCTCCATTTTACACTAATCATAATGCTTTTTCTAAATAAGTTTCAATATTGAAAATATGTCTTGCTCTCCATTGAGATCCCACAAGACCTGAGATAGATAGGACATGGATTCAAACTACTCGGCCAAACCTAAAATTATTTGGATTATTCTCTTTAAACCATATGAATGAGGAGTACAAATGTTGAGGAGCAATCACATGATGATGAAAGAATCTCCAACAACTATGATATGCTTGACCCCACTTGCCTTTAATATTTGGGGGTCGTTGAAATGCAACCAAGGCTTTTGCCTCATTATTTGTGGTGATCTCTAAACCATAAGCATAATCACTTTTTCCCTATCCTCCATACTAAGAGAATCTTCCTTGCACTTGTTATTCTTGAATTTTATTACATTTTTTAAAACATAAAAAATAAGGTTTTTACAAATTTTAGTTTTCTTTATTTTATTTGATCATATTTAAGAAAATATAAAAATAATGTTTTTTTTATAAAATTTATTTTATTACTATCTTGAAAAATTAAAAAAATAAGAATTTTATAACTTAATATGTAAATACGTTTATGAAATTTGTAAAAGTTATAAAAAATGATAAATATTGAAAATTATGATTCCATTTGTTATTTATATCTTAATATTCATTTAAGTTTGTGAAAATTTCAAGAAGTGATTGAAAGTCAATTATTTCGCTGATTAAAAATTCATAATTAGAAGTATTTTGAAAATGATTTTTTTTTAACTTATACAAAGACAAATCTATTATTTTGATGTTAATTTCACAACACGGTTTAATGGTTTATCGCGGGACATCAAAAAATTGGTCATAAACTTTTAATGCATTTTTTAAAGTTATAAACAATATTTTTTTTGCCCCGTTTCAAATGACACAATCAAAGGTTCTATTAGCAAAAAATATTTTTATTTGCATTGAGGTCTTTGTAATCAATTATTATGCATAAAAAAGGGCTCCTATGTGGACTTACATCCCTATGCTAATGAGTAATATATTTTTCCCTCTTAACTCTTAAGTTTAAAGATCCATGTTACAGCACACCGATAAAACAATCAAGCATAGGGTTTATTATTGAGTTAGGGTTTCTATAATATGTGTCATGGATCCTCCTCTAGTTTAGGATCTGAAGGAGAGGTCGAGGCGGATGGAGGAAGAATATAGGAGGGAAGTGCAATCAGCTCCGCTCAAGCTGCTTAGGTAGAGCAAGACTCAAGATTTGTGAAACACTCAACTATTCTTGACATAAAGCTAAGTTTGACCACCTCAAAATGCAAGGTTGTAGCACTATCAAATAGGGGACTGATAGGGCATTTCACAAAGTTGTGGCCTCCCCCTTTAGCGATAGAAATTTGGCTGAATAAGAATTGGAGATCCTTTTTAGAAGGAAATGTGTAGCACAATTTATGTGGAAGGGGTTTTTTTTTCTTTTTGTTTGAAAAGAAAGAGGATCGAGATATCATATTCCTAAATGGGATGTATTTTATGGGACCAAGAGGTATGCATATGAACTGGTGGGGTGTTTTATTTGATCCAGATAAGGACATCCCCTCTGCAGTTCTGGTGTGGGCAAGCTCCTGCATCTCCCCCTCCATTGCTGGAGTGATGAGGACTTGGTGACAATAGGGAATTATTTAGGGAGATACATAGACAAGTCAGATCCAAATCCACCTTTGTTTTTTGGCACCGAGATTTGTGTAGAAGTGTATTTAGAGAAAGGGTTTCAAAAGGTAATAAAGCTCTCAATGGAAGGATGGGAGCATTTGCAGAAGGTAAACTATGAGTGGTTTCCTTTTAAATGCAATTTTTTTCATGAATATGGGAATTTCGCAAGACAATGCCCAAATTCAACGCCACAAGAACTAGAAGTAACGCAAGATGAATAATGGCATCAAGTCTTGAAAAGGGAAAGAATATGGGCTTGATTCCTTAGCCAAATTCTCAGAAAGAGGTCTCCTCCTTATATATATTTCATTCCCTAGTATAAGTAGGGGAAGAGCCAGAAGAAGAAATTCCAAGACACAAAGAGAAACCCTCTTCTCCCATTCATGTCGAAACCAAAAAGCAACATGTCATAATGGAGATAGGGTGGGAGGATAGTTATATTCCAATCCTACCACCTTGTCCAATCTAGGAAATTAGATTGGAGTCTATGCCTAATATAGGGGGATGCATAACTCATTCTAAACTTAAAGTAGAATAGGAAGAATCTTACGAAATCATGGAGGAGGAGCAAGACCCCCCATCAAAAAGGGGACAAAATTGAACAAGCACCACAGAGAAATAGAAACTACAAAGCATACGACGGTGGGAAGGAAATCCAGTTTATACTAACATATCAAGGTTATTGCTTTAGGGAAAGCATCCAAAGGAATGGGGGAAGAAATAAGGAAGTGGAAAGGCACTAAAGGAACCGAAAAATAATGAGAGTCCTCTCCTGGAATTGTAGGGGGTTGGGAGGAAAAAAAAATATTGAAGTATCAAGGAACTTAATTAGGAGTGAAAACCCTTCCATAATCCTAATCCAGGAGACAAAATCTGATGTCGATACTATGCCAATTCAAATGAAACAAATATGGAAAAATGGAAACGGTATTGTGGTATGTGCACAAGGAAATTCTAGGGGATTATTAACTTGGTGGGAGAACAAAAGGTACAAACTCATCTCATCCTGCGAAAATTTGAATTGGCTTCTAGTAGAATTTGAAGATTTGGAATGTAATGAGATAGTGAGGGTATGCAATGTCTATGGGATGACTCAGTATAGGAAAATGGTGGAGATTTGGATCTCTCTCTCTAACCTTCAAGAGAAAGGACTTTCCAACAACTGCATTATGGTAGGGGATTTCAATGCAACTGTATTAGCCAATGAGAAAAGAGGCAGTTCCAAGGTTTGGGATCCCTTTGGGGAAAACCTAGAGGATTTGCGAGCGAATTGGGACTTGGTGGATATCAAACCAAAAAATTGTATCTTCACTTGGTATAACAGAAGGATAGGACCAAGGAATATTGCAGTATGTTTGGAATTATTTTTGGTAAGTTGTATTCTCTTGCAAAAATATTTGGTTCCACACTCCAAGATTCTACCTTCAGTGGTTTTAGATCATAAGCCAATTTTGCTCTTTTTCTCACTACCGAAAAAACAAGGCCCAATTCCTTTTAGATTCAATGCTCTATTGTTTCAATCAAAGGAATTAATGTGGATTATTCAAAGAGCATGGGAGCACCATTGTATAGGTTCCCCCTCCTATGTATGGGAATCTAAACTCATAAAGGTTAAAACTTCCCTCAAAGAATGGGCCAAGGTAAACTATATAGATATAAGGAATGAAAGGAAGATGGCTCAAGAATCCCTAGACAGAGTCCAGAGGAATATGGAGTAAATTCCAACCACTGAAGAAATTCTAAATGAGGTGCATGAATTGGATATAAAGATATAAAATCTAGCCAAGAAAGAAGAAGAAGAGTGGAGATTCAAGTCTAGAAGCTTGTGGCTAAAGGATGGGGACAAAACACTAAGTATTTTCATAATCAGTGGAAGGAGTGACTAAGACACAATGTTATTCTAGAGTTGAGGGGAGAAAATGGGAACCTGATAACACAACAAGAGGACATAAACGAATAGGTTTTTTCTTTCTTTCAATAATTTTACACTAAAAGAGGGATTACAGATCCTAATGTTGTTTGCAAAATGTGTGAGAATGTACCAAAGATCATATCCTATGAAGAGAATGATACTCTTGAAATCTCAATCACTGAGGATGAAGTCTTAGAGGCAATTTGTTGCCTTCATACGTACAAAGCACCTGGTTTGCATGGTTTTCCTATAAGCTTCTATAGGGCCCGTTGGGGCATAATAAGGAAATATATTAACTTAATGATTAATTGGAAAAAGGGAAGGGATAAAATCAGGGGATCCAGCAATTCCTCTTTCATCGCTCTAATTCCTAAAGAGTCTCGACTGACTTCCATCCCCAGGTTCAGATCCATTACCATGTGTAATTATTCATACAAGATTTTAACAAAAATTTTAGATGGTAGAATTGAGAAGGTGCTCCCAAAATTAATTTTTATTAATTAGGTAGGTTTCATGTCAGGAAGTAAAATATTTGACAATATAATAGTTGTATAAGAATCTATACATTTCAGCTCTATGGGGAAGTAAAAAGGAATGGTCATTAAATTGGATCTAGCCAATGACTTTGTCAAGGTACGAAATTGTTTCCTTTTCTCAGTCATGGGGAAATTCGGGTTCTACCCCCTATTAATCAAAAGGATTTAGGCCTATATTGGGAAACCTTGGATCACTCCCTTAGTCAATGGAAGGCATACCCCTTTCTTTCAAGCCTCTAGGGGTTTGAGACAAGGTTTCCCATTAAATCCCTTCCTATACATCATCTTGGATGAATCTTTGAGAAAAACTCTAAATAGTCAAAGAGATGAAGGAGGATTGTTGGGGATCATTATAGCTCGTGGTGTCAAGCTTGCTAGTCATGCACAAATCACTAATCACACCATATTCCTAGGAATTTCCTATGAACCTAATTCCCATAAACTCGAGGAAGCCTTGTATGTCTTTTTGAGTTCCTCTGAAGATCTTGTTAATGTGGGGAAACACATCATTTACAACTAGAAGTTCCCTCCCAAGATCCTTTATGCACTCTCTAGGATCCTATTGTCAATAGCCAGAAATATGGACCTCCTTCAAGTATCTAGGATTTACTATCTCTCTAAAGAGGAGTAGGGAAGCATATTGGTTGGGCATTATACAAAAGATAAAGGTTTAAATTCTATCTTGGGGGATTTGATGGCTTAATATGGAAGGTAAAATCACCCTTCTTAAATCCGTGCTTTATTTTATTCCTCTTTATATGTGTTTTACACTGTTAGCTCCTATAGGAATTATGGGTAGCATCAACAAAGATATTCACATATTTCTTTGGCAAGGGAGGAAATGAAGTCACAAAAAGTTTCATCTTATTAAATGGGAGATATTTATATTCCCTAAGGGACATGGGGTAGAAGGAATCGTGGATCCTAGAATAATGAATGTAGAATTGGGCGCTAAAATCCCCTAGAGACTAGTTTCAGGAGGGAAGGAGTGGTGGAAGGAAATTTTGCACATAAAGTATCTTAGGAAGCCAATATTAAGATGTATGGATGGTGACTTGCAAGGGAAAGGATCAAGTATATGGAACTTGTGTAAATTTGTGGGATCTTTGGTTAAAGAGCACTTATACTGGGTTTTGGGTAATGGGAAGCATATTCACATGCGGGATGATAAGATCATGGGGAAAGATCCCCTCTCATCAAAACAGGTCTTCCAAGAAATTCGAGACTGGATAACCTCTGAAGGATGCAACTCCTTGTTTGATATCTCATACTGGATGGAGTACGGATTTTGGAAGGGTTGGAAGCAAATAGAGGTGCCAAAACATCTAAGTTACGGTTTTGAGTTGCTTCTAACTTGAATTCAAGGTATGACTCTCTCTCATAAAAGAGAGAAGGATTCTAGGGGATGGGGAGCACTCAGGAAATACTCAGTTAGATAAGGGTATGAGAAGATCATAAGTAAACTCCTCACTCCTCCATTCACTCACGTGTGGAAGAAAATATGGAAGAACGATAGCCTTCCAAAAATCAACTCCTTCAGTTGGGTCCTGGCTCATAATAAAATTCTCATTGTGGATAATCTCAAGATCATAAGAGGAATTTAAGGGCCATATAGGGGTGTTCTATGCAAAGGAATGGAGGAAAATGCTAAGGATTTGTTCCTTGATTTCCAATTTACCTACAAAGTTTGGACATACCTATTAAAATACCTAAAGGAACACCTCATACTTCCTTCTCACACGTGTGATTTACTCAGTAAATAGAAAGATTATTATACTAGATCATGGTCGAAGAAGTCCGCCTTTACCAAGGTCTGGAATGATCTGCCCAAAAATGTTTGTTGGCAATTTGGTTAGCACGCAACAAACCCAATTTTTAAAATTGGAAAGTGGATCCTTGTAGAACAACCCTCTAAGAAAATACCTTCTTGAGGGAATCATTGGAATCCTTGAGCTTGAAATCCTTGGAAAAAAATCACTCATAGGTCAAGAAACACAATGGTTCACCTCCGCACGTTTAAATGAAGTTTAGCTCATCGAAACATTTAATTGACATTTACATTATACATCGCTTAAGAGACATACCACTGTCTTTTTTTTCCGTTTTCCGCGCATGAGATTGGTATGAAAAAAAACATTGTTTATGGAAAAATGGGAGAAGGAGAGATGATCAATAGAGACCATAAATAAAATATGGTATTTTACCTTTTATCCCCTAACCTGACCCAGACCAGCTGCACTGGACCTACATCTTATATCACTAGCGAGGAGAGAACCTATAGGCGTGAACGATATTACTTAAGTCCATAGTTTCATATAGAGATTACATGAAAAATGAGTTGGAAGGAATCAACTACTAGGTCCACTTATGTACATGCATTTGTTTCTTATTCTTATTAACCAATGACTACCCATGTTGTTGTAGACTATGACTCTGTACCAACCTTTTTCCCTTGCAAATCCCTCCACTTATGGATACATTTCTAGTAAATGAGGTTCCCTAGTCCATAAATCTAGCCACGACCCTTCCAATTGTACTTGGATGGCCTCTACTGCCTTTTTTTCAAGTTGAAGGAGATATTGAGAGAAGGAGAGATTGGTGGGGAAAAGAGAGAATCATTGATAAAAGGAGGTGAATTGCATCATCAAGATTTTTCTACATTTCAATTTTTTTATAAGCATAATTTTATTCATTTTGTGAAAGGGAGGTGGAATTATATATATGCAAATTTTTTTAATTCCAAATCAAGTGAGAATTCATGAAAGCATGCTCATGAATGTGATAGATGGAAAACAAAACTAGCAACTCCATTGGGTGAGAATTCTTAGAATTATTCTTCTTTTGGGTTGGTTTCTTACCATTTTCAATAGCTTATCCTTTTGATTTGTTTCTAGGACATGCTAGTTTGCTTCCTTTCAATCTTTGGAATAATTTTTTTTTCTTGGGTTTTAGTGCTAGAGTTTAATTTTCTTACCTCCTCTTCCTTCTACTCGTAAGGCACTTCAGTGGTTGTCACTGCAAGCAACACACATCTTTCCATTGGCATCCCACAAACACATTCTTGTGTGTGAAGGATTCTCTTCTACAACTCGTGAGAAACAAGATAGTTGTTTTTTTAAGGGAATTGGTGTCCCGTGTATTGTTGCCTTGATGTTCATAGTGTTATTGAGTTTCAGGGGTTTGATTGTTCTTGTTGTTGTTAAAAGTTGTTCCTGTTTATTATTATGAATGTTTCCATTGATGGACATTAATATTTTTCTTTCTATCTTCCTCCCTTCTTATGGTATCATTTTCTTTTTGTAGAATTCTCACAAAGTGGTCGCAATGTGTTGTTTTCTTGCATGGAAAGTAAACTAGAACTTTCACATAGATTCTTCATAGAGGAATTTCCTCATTTTTCTTGATATTCTCATGGTCACTTTATTCTCTGTAACAAATTATTAGCACAAACACTGACTTCACATCCATATGCATTATTTTATTTTATTTTATTTTATGCATGTGGTAAAAAATCATACACTGCCATCTTTGTTGATTGATGTTTGTTGTTTTGATTGGCATTATTGTAGTGCTTTCATTGAGTGAATTTAGTTTAAAGCTTTCATGACATGTAGTACAAAAGAATATTCCTAAGCAATGCTATGAAATTTAATCCATCTAGGGGAATGATAGAGCTTGTAGTAAAGTATGAATGGGTTGTGAGGATTGTATCAATGAATTTATGGCATCGGTTATGTTTTCAATCGGTAGCACAATGCAAAAGTTGTAACACTATATAACAATTTCCTAATAATATTATTAACATGTAACATAAAATTGATAATGTCAAGGTGTTCTATTTGTGAAATTCTTTGAATTTATTCTTATTGTGTTAATGAATGGTTTTTGTATTTTGTTGAGATGGACTCCAATGTCAGGTAACCTTAACTGGGTCACTACTAGAGCCGTACAAAATGCTCGTATACAATCTTTTATTAATTTTGTATTCGGTGCCAATGTGGATTTTTCTCGTAATGAAGGCAATTATTTTTGGCGCACATAATATAAATCACGATAAACATGCATCTATTCAGAATCATCCCAATCTAATTGATCATTATATTGGTGATGGGAAATGTTATTACCCTTGCAAAAAATGCAAAGGGATAAAGAGAACAATAGTTATTAGGTAAACATCTATTAAACAATGCTTATAGTATGGGAATTTCGAAGGTAGAAGAGAATATCACCCCTTGGTAAGATATCAAAAACATGGTTTTTGACAATTTTCAATAGTTTTAATATTTTCCTATTTCGATACTAATTGTATTTGTTTGTTGTAATTATTACATAGACACCACCACCAATGCTTGGAACTCCACATGATACAATTCATAGTAAAGGTCATGGTGAGGGTGATAAAATTGAAGTTGATACTATGGAATAAATTGACCCTAATATCCTTGAGAATGAAGGGATACATAGGTTGCTACATGACACATTTGTTTCCATGGATGAGAATGCACATGCAAATGATATCTATGAACATATTCATGGTGTACCTCTCATTGATAAGGCACAAAAATCCTTATACAAATACTCAAATACAAGTATTCTCTTTGTTCTTTTGTTGCTAGTGAACTTGAAGGTAATGAATGGTATTTCAAACACAAGAATACTCAGATGTTAATATATGTAATATTTTTTTGTATATAATTAAAATCATTTGTGATTTAGTTGTGATTGTAATATAAAGGACATAAATTTTTATTTTCCAATATATTAATTTATTTTTTCTTGTAGATTGTTAGGTGATATTCTTCTACCACTGTCAAATATTTTACCTCACACATATAGAGAAGTGTGCGCCATTTTGAAAGATATAGGAATGGAGCATAACATGATTGATGCATGTCCTAATGATCATATTATAACATGCATAAAAAAATGAGTTCCTTGAATGTGGAATTAGTCGATATGTACCGATCAGGTAACAAATAAAGTGCCTTGCAAAGTTCTTCTTCGTATCCTGATAATTCCATGTTTCTAGCGATTGTTTAGGTGCAAAAACATATCACAATTGATGGACTACCATACACAATATAGAAGTGAATATGGTGTCATGATAATTCTTGTACATGGTTATGCATTTAGAGACATCTAGGATAGATGTCCCATTTTTAAATAGAACCTCGTAATGTTATACTTTCAATGGAAGTCAATGGTGTCAATACATTTGGAGAGCTCAAAACCAATTACTTTGTTTGGCTAGTTTTTGTTATAAACAATAACCTTCCTGCTTTGATGACAATAAAGAGAGAGCATGTCATGTTGGCATTAATTATTCCAGGTACTTATCTTTAAGCTTGTTAACAACATATAAGCAATTCACTTTTATTGTTTTACAAATTTACATGTACAATAACTTAATTATGTATATTAATTTTCAAATAATTAGGTAAGCACCAAGTTAAAGATATGGATGTATATCTTGAGCCTCTCATAGATGAACTTTTGAAATTATGGGTTGGAATCAATATCTACAACATCTCCAAACCAATAGAGAAAAAAACAATTTCAATTTCATGGCATACTTACATGGACAATTCATCATGCGTGAAGGATTACACAGTTGTGTGGTATGTAAACTTGTAATGTAAATCTATATATCATTTATTATTGAATTTTATTTGAATATTTTTGGCAGTATATTAACATTACTATATAACTTCTAGGAATTCAAACAAAGGGTAAATATGCATGTCAAGTATGTGGTCTAGGAACAATATCTAGATGTTCAAGAAACTTGGGAAAGGAGGTGTACAACGAGTTTAGGAATTTCCTCCCTAAGGAACATAAGTATCAAATTTTTGAAAAAAAAAAATTTAATGGGAAGGAAGAGAGTATGAAAAACCACAAAGAATGACGCCTCATTTATGGGAAAGGGAATTTGAGAAGATTCATGGTAAGCAATTGGTTTTAGTTACGGTCATGGTTTTTGTCACTTGTATTATTTTTTATATTTTGTTTTTAATTTTGTTAAAAAGTATTATTCCATATTTGATGTTTCTCAAAGGTCGTCATGGTGAGCTTCCATGAGGTTTGAAAGGATACTTTGTGCAATTCAATTGGTTTCCATACTATGAGCACTTACAAGTAGCCAATTTGTTTGACATAATGCATATTGGAAAGAATGTCACGAAATGCTTATGGAAACTTATAGATGGGAGGAATAGAAAGAAAAAAATTGCTAAATTTATTAGTGACATTCAAAAACCCAAATCAATGCAACATTGCTAAAATGATGGAAATCAATCTTCCATGGTTATTAACAGAGCAAGAGAGCAATGTTGTAAAATAGGTTGTAAGAAAGATCAAATTTCCCACGAGTTTTTCTTCGAACATAAAAAATATATTAACAAAGAAAGGTGATTTTGGTGGGCCTTAAACTCATGATTTTCATACCTTTATTAAGGTTTGACATTTTATAATATTTATTATCTTACGATTTATACAATATTTGTTAGTAATACATGTAATTTGATTCTAATCAAAATTAAAGGAAAATGCTTCAATCCTTGTTGCAGTATGTTCTACCTATAACTCTCCCAAATAGATTTGATGATAAGATAAAGCAAGTTATATATGATCTTAGCAAGTACATGAGGTATGTAAAAAATTATACTTGAAATATTAATTGTATAACTTGTTAGCATTTGTGTTTCTTTCCTTATGTATTTTAATGTTGACACAATCAAATTTATTTCCACTTGTAGGTGGTTGTCATCTAAATAAATCCATAAAGATGATATCAGTTATTGGAATAGAAAAATACCCCATCTAATGTGTGAAATGCAAAAGTATTTTCCTGCAATATTTTTCAATGCATAAGAACACTACCTCCTACACCTAGTGGAGGAGATTGAAATGTGTGGACCCGTACACATAAGGTCAATGTGGTTGGTAGAGAGGCACTTGAAAGCATTGAAGGATTTTGTTAGACAAGTATCACATCCATAGGGCTCAATGGTTGAAGGATATATGGTATATCGATCCACTATATATTTGAATGAGTATTTGCCCCAAGTAGTGGGTGATATAAATGTGCCTCTCCTTTGGGATGTCCATTCCACGAACAAATTTGAAGGGGAGGTGTTGTTGGGGAAAGGTAGATGGAGAAAAGTGAAAGGTAATAGATTTTCTTTTATTTACTATCTTCATACATACTTTTTGAAGCCTTGGATGGTTTAGTAAATCTACTTTTTTTCTTTCATCCAAGTAGTGTAGAGTGGGATGCAATTCACTTATACATTACAAATAATCTTGATTGGATGCATATATGTATAAAATGATGTAAATAAGTATATCATACCTTATCATGGACTAGGTTGTTTGAGTTGATTATAATATATTTTATGAATAATGATATAATTTGATCGATAAGGAAATTGATCTAACATATGGTGCAAAAGATAGAAATGTAAGCAATATTTTACTTTGATTTTTACATTTCAAATCCCATTGTTGTATTGTTTTTTGTCCCTAAAATTACCTTGTACATATATTTATCAATTCATGAAAATGCATTTATAACATGCTAAACATGCATGTTAAACATCATCAAGATACATGGTGTAATGGAAGAAAACATCACATCAAACACTTGGATGATAAGAAGAAAACCCGTGACAGTGGGATACTGCAATTGACCATGTTACTAATATTTCCCATAGGGGTGATGCAATTTTCTAGGTTACTAATATTTCCCATAGGGGTGATAGACATTTGGTCACATCGGATTTGAGGTACTATGGCTATCTGGAAGACATATTGGATATAGATTTTAAATCCTTCAAAGTGGTTCTATTGAAGGTAAAGTGGTATAGGTTGTTGCTACTAGGTGATGAGAGGACTATTATTGATCATGAAAATGGATTTACTGTGATTAATGCTACTAGGTATGAGACAAATACAAATCCCTATGTACTTCCAACATAATGTGAATAGGTATTTTATTCAGAAGTACCAAGTAGAGAATGATGGTCATATGTTGTTAGATTTGATCCAAGAGGAAGGCCTGCAAAGTATATTTTTCCTCAAGAAGATGTTCATGATGAATAAGACAAATATGCAAGGAAGGATGAAGAAGTGTAGTTGGAAAAGGATGGAAATCAAGTTGAGCAAACAATATTTTCCTTAGATCCTATACTTTATCTTGACGATGATGATTATATTGATGATGGCTTAGTGCTAGAGATACACGATGTTGTTATGGACAATCATTGAAATGATTATGAAGGGTTGGATACAAATTCTTATCTTCATGAGTCATATATATAATTGGATGAATTAGATGAAGTACAAGATGAACC
This sequence comes from Larix kaempferi, assembly GCA_027924585.1. Lineage (NCBI taxonomy): Eukaryota > Viridiplantae > Streptophyta > Pinopsida > Pinales > Pinaceae > Larix > Larix kaempferi. Next base: position 2,862,361 of record BSBM01001483.1, on the reverse strand, counting down.
TACTATGGATATAAAATAGATATTATTTAATAGACTAATTAGGATGTGGGTGATATATAGTTCCTTTCATTATTTAAAAATTGGTTTTTTGTTTTAAATAATTATCCACTATTTGTATCATATGGAGTTTTTATTGGTACTATTGTATATATATTAGAAACAACCCTATGTTGACATAGATAAATATATTCATGAATGCGTTTATTGCATGATTAAAAATTGGGCAATATGAAGCGAGGGTTGTACACACCTTTTCCTATTCCTTATCACCTAGAAAAAAAACATCTTATTGCAATTTCTAATAAGACTGTGAACACACACAACAATATTGATGTATTATTTGTATTTCATTGATTATCAAAGACCATAGACACTTTGCCTTGCAAGACTATTAAATTAACACATGACACTATGAAAAACTTATTCAAGCATGTCTAGGCCAATTTCAAAATGCACACATCCATTTTCAATAACAATATCCAAGTTCATGTCAATATATTTGAAATATACTTGAATCGTGCTTGGAAAAAAGGATCCACATGTCTACAAAATTTTATTTGTAAACCAATTGTAGGAACATAACCCTTACGTGCTTCACACCTACAATAATCCTTCAATCACTACAACAAAACCCTGTGATTACCATCCCTTTCTCCTTCCTTTTGAGTCTAGACCCCTTTTTAATGTATTTTTCTTCATTTCCCTGGTCAATTCAATGAAATTTCACGAGTTGATGCAATTTTAGGCATTGTTTGCGTCCTTTTGCTAAATTTGATGCTACACCTAGCACACATTGTAGTGGGCTTAGCACCAGATTTCATGGCCAGATCTGCACCTAGTTTTGCGCCTAGTTTTTGCATCTACTCTTGTTATGCCCCCTTGTGTGTCCATGTTTGCCTCCACTTTTGTGCCCATGTTTGCTTTCACTTTTGCATCCTTTTTTTCATCATATTTTGCATCCACTTATCCTCTTTTTGCATCCCTTTTGCATCCCCTATTGCGATGGGTTTTGCATTCTGGTTTACGCCCCATTTTGCATCTAGTTTTGCATCAAATTTTGTTGCATCCATTTTTGCATCCACTTTTCCTTCCACTTTTTCACCCATGTTCGTGTTATTTTTTGCATCTCGTTTTGCATCAATGTTTGTGTCCTTTTTTGCATCTACTATTGTGTCCACTTTTACATCCACTTTTTTTGCGCCCCAATTTGCATTTGTGCTCCTACTTTTGCACCCACTTTTACTTATACTTTTACATCCTTTTTTTCATCCATGTTTGCATCAACTATTGCATCCCTGTGTGCATCCCTTTTTCCATCCACTTTTGCACCAGATTTTGTGTCGGGTGTTGTGTCTATTTTTTCGTCTAGTTTTGCATATACTTTTGTTGCATCTTGTTTTGCATCCAGAATTGAGTCCTTTTTTGCATCCACTTTTGTTGCACCCCATTCTGCACCCACTTTTGCTCCTACTTTTGCACCCACTTTTACTTATACTTTTACATCCTTTTTTTCATCCATGTTTGCATCAACTATTGCATCCCTGTGTGCATCCCTTTTTCCATCCACTTTTGCACCAGATTTTGTGTCGGGTGTTGTGTCTATTTTTTCGTCTAGTTTTGCATATACTTTTGTTGCATCTTGTTTTGCATCCAGAATTGAGTCCTTTTTTGCATCCACTTTTGTTGCACCCCATTCTGCACCCACTTTTGCACCTACTGTTGCACCCACTTTTGCATCCACGTTTGCATCCACTTTTGCATCTAGGTTTTCACCTACTTTTGCATACAATTTTACTTCCATTTTTCCATCTAGTTTTGCGCCCATATGTTGAAGATGACAATGAGGATAATGATGATGATATTCACAATGACTATGGTGATGATGATAATGTTGCTACTGATGATTATGATAATGATGGCAATGACGATGATGACAATGATTATGATGATGATGATGATATTGACGATGAAAATGAAAACACCAATGATGATGATGATGGTGATGATGCAATGATGATGATGAAGACAATGAGGATGATGACGATGACAATGAAAATGATGATGATGATTGTCTTCCAAAACAGAGTTGTTATTTCTCATGCATAGATCGTATGTGTCCTCCGCGACCTTTTTCCATTAATCACATCTTTTGGGTTGATGATATTTCTTATGCCAAAGGTAATTATGAAAAAATGATGAGAATGTCAATAATCATGATGATGACGACGACGATGATGGTGATGACATGAATGATTATTATGATGATAATGCCAATGATGATGGCTATGATGACAATGACAAGGATGATGATGATGATCATGATGATGATGATGATGACGACGACGATGACAATGAATATGATGATACCAAGGACCTTATAAAATATTCCCAATTCTTAAAATGCCATAATTGTCATAATCATTATCTTTGTCATTGTCATCCAGGCCATCGTCGATGTTGTCAGTGTCGTTGTCATCTAGGTCATCATCATTGATGACATGAATGATGCCATTAATAATGATGATGATGATGTCCATAATGATGACGATGATGATGACAATGATGTTGAAGTGATTATATGGATATGATGACAACAATGACTATTCTGATGATGATAACGATGGAAATGATGATGACAATGAACATTGTGTTGATGATGATGACGATGTTCATCATCACCACCTTGATAATGTTGATCATCATAATCGTCATTGTCATCATTAGTCATCGTCATCGTTTTCATTGATGATTATGACAATGAAAATGGCATGGATGAAAATGATGATGAAGATGACGACGACGACAACGGCGACGATGATGACAAAGTCAATGAGGATGATGATAATGATGTGTTTAAATGGAGATGATGATGAAAATGGTGATGATGAGGATGATGTTGATGATGAATATGGAAATTATAGTAACAATGGAAATGACGACAATGACGATGATGACGATGGTGTCGTTGACAAAGACAAAAAGAATAGTGATGGAGTTGACAATGATGATAGTGATGATGACAATGGAAATAAAATTAGATTTTATTGGTAAGGTTGGAAAATATTATCATATCAGATTAGAAATAAAGGGGATAGGAGAATCGGATTATTGACACGTAGATATTTATAATTGATTGCAATAAGTGTAAGTATGGTGGCTTGTAAAAATCCAATGACAAACTATAAAAGAATTGAATATGGGGATGGCGATGACGATGAAGATGGAGATGACAATGATCATGATGATGACAGTGACAATGACAATGCTGGTTATGATGACATTGTTGATGATGTGATTATATGACGAAGACAACAACAATGGTGACGATGATGAAGACGGCGAAAATGATGACAATGAAGATGACAATGGCGATGACGATGATGACGATGATGGTGCTCATGATGGCCATGGAAATGATGATGATGATGATGATGAAAGTGACGAAAATGAAAATGATGATGATGGTGAAAATGATGATGATGATGATGATGACAAAGATGATGATGATGATGATGATGATGACAATAATGATGATGATGACAATGAATATGATGACAATGATGATAAAATTGGATTAAAAATAAAAGGGAGAATAGATTCAATGTATTGACATGTAGTGATTTACAATTGACTATACAAAATGCAAGTATGGTGGCTTGTAAAATTCCATTGACAAACTATAAAATAATTGAAGATGGAGATGCTGATGACAATGAAGATGGAGATGATGATGGTGATGACGATGATCGTGGCGATGATGATGATGAAAATATTTTTGTTTTGTGTTTGTAAATGTGTGTGGTGTATTGGGACATTATTTGGGGACATAAATCATACATTTAGAACCCAACACTTTCTTATAAGTCTAATGGACCATGACTGTATTGATGATGATGACCATGACAATGATGATGAAGATGATGAATATAGTAATCATGAGGATGATAATGGCAATGAAAATAGTGTTTATCATGATGAAAATTACAATGATGATGATGATGATGATGACAATGATCATCATCGTCATTGTAATCGTTATCATCATCATTGTCATTGTCATCTAGTTCACCATCATTGTCATCATCATTCTCATTGCCATTATCATTGTCATCATTGTCATAATTGTCTTCATTGTCATCATCATCATCATCATATAATTACATCATCATCAATGAAACTTTCATTGCCATCGTCGTTGTCATCAACATCACATTGTAATCATCATCATCATCATCATCATCATCAACATCATTGTCATGATCATCGTCATCATCATCATCATTATCATTAGTGATGATGATGATGATGATGACAATGATGACGATGATGATAATGATGACAATGATGTGATTATATGAAGATGATGACAACAATGACTATTCTGATGATGATGATAATGATCATGGTGTTGTTGCTAATGATGATGAATCATGACCTTGATGATGTTGATCATCATCATCGTCACCGTCATCAATATTGGTCTCTTCATCATCACCGCCACCATTGATGATTATGAGAATGATAATGGCGTGGATGAGGATGCTGATGATGACAATGACGATACTGGAGATGATGACGACAATGATGATGACAAAATAAACGAGGATGATGATGATGTGATTAAATGGAGATGATGATAAGGATGATGACAATGGAAATGATGATGATGATGATGATAAAAATGATGACAATGAAGGTGATGGTGATGTCCGTGATGATGATGACATCGACAAAGATGAAGAGAATGATGACGATGATGGTGATGATGATGATGACGATGATGATGATGATGTTGTTGATGATGATGATGATGATGATGATGGTGATGATGATGATGATGATGATGATGATGATGACGATGATGACGAAGATGATGATGATGATGACGATGAAAATGATAACAATGGAAATGAATATGTCAACGATGACATTGAAAATGATAATGATAATGACAATGTTGATGGTGGTGGTGGTGGTGGTGATGATGATGATACGAGTATGTGATGATGACGACGATGATGATAACGGCAATGAAAATGATAATTTTGATGATGATGATGATGACAATGTGATTATATGACAACAATAATGATAATTATATGACGACGAAAATGATAATGATGACAATTTTGATGATACCAATGATGGAATCCTTTGTGATTATATCTTGGATGGTTAAAATTCATTCTTCAGAGGGAACCTGATCTCTTACATATAACACTAGCCATGAGACCAAATCAAATATCCTCTCTTTGTAGGAATTCAATCACAAAGACGATGACGATGATGACGATGATAAAAATGATGACAATGAAGGTGATGGTGATGTCCGTGATGATGATGATGTCGACAAAGATGAAGAGAATGATGAGGATGATGGTGATGATGATGATGACAATGATGATTGATGATGTTGCTAATGACCATAACAATGATGATGATGATGATGATGATGATGATGATGACGACGACGATGACGATGATGATGAAGACGATGATGATGATGACGATGAAAATGATAACAATGGCAATGAATATGTCAACGATGACATTGAAAATGATAATGATAATGACAATGTTGATGGTGGTGGTGGTGGTGGTGATGATTATGATAATTATTATGATACGAGTATGTGATGATGACGACAGTGATGATAACGACAATGAAAATGATAATTTTGATGATGATGACAATGTGATTATATGACAACAATAATGATAATTATATGACGACGAAAATGATAATTATATGACGACGAAAATGATAATTATGACAATGTTGAGGATACCAATGATGGAATCCTTTGTGATTATATCTTGGATGGTTAAAATTCATTCTTTAGAGGGAATCTGATCTCTTACATATAACACTAGCCATGAGACCAAATAAAATATCTTCTCTTTGTAGGAATTCAAAATTATTGGGTTTCAACATCACTTCTTAATGAATAGTTCTTGTAGGTTGAGTTTAGAAATAACACCCAGGAGGAGGAGAGAGGGGAAATGTTGGAGTGGCTTGAATGTTCAACTCCATCATAGATAGTGGACATGATTAATTTTATCTTTATTGCTTATTTGATAGTGTGGGGAATTTATTCCTTGAATGCTCCTATTTGAAAAATTTAATTGTTGGAGTTGATGTCTTAGTCTTTCCTAATTCTTGAGTGTATATGGATGAGTATTATAGTGATATAGTTGGGGGAGATCTAATATTTTTTGATCCATTGAAAACCAAACCTGATCATATTGTAAGTCTGTCTTGAGGATATTTGACATTCACTTAAAAGAACAATGTTTGGAAGTAGGTTGTGGTATACTTGGTCTAATTGTCAAAAGGTTTTGGATATAGGTCATACTTGAATCAGTAGATCCTATTTAAAATTGCAAGTTAATAATTTTATAAGCAAGTTTAGAAGGTCTATATTAGTGGATGATTCAATGAAATGGTCAAATCACTTACCTATCCTTATCTCTAAGGTTATTTATGGGATTTTTGGGTCTCCACCTCAATTGCTATACAAGATTGATATTTCACTTTGATAAAATTGGATGATTGAAATTTTTTTGTGTTGCAATTATGGACTCATGTTCCTTGTCCTTGTGCTAGTTCAAATTTCATGTTGGATTATGTGATGAGCACTAATAGGTTTTGCAAAGGACAATAATATCTCTTCGAGGTTGGTGATATTGATAGCTCATGGAGGAAAATAAGACGAGCATAATCTTAGAGACCAAATCAAATATCCAATTTTTGTAGGAAGTCAAAATTATTGGGTTCCAACGTCGCTTCTCAATGAATTGTTCTTGTATGATGAGTTTAGAAATGATACTTGAGACAAGGAGAGAGGGGTAATGTTGGAGTGGCATGTTGAATGTTCAAATCCATCATAGATAGTGGACATGATTAATTTTATGTTTATTTATTGTTTGAATAATTTGAATAATTTATTCCATGTATGCCTTGAATGATCCTATTTGACAAATTTAATTGTGGGTGTTGATGTCCTAGTCTCTCCTACTTGTTGAGTGTATATGGATAACTATGATACTAATAGATTTGGGGAAGGTTTAATATTTTTGGTCCATTGAAAACCAAATTTGATCACATTGTAAGTTTTTTTTGAGGATATTGGACATTAACTTAAAAGAACAATGTTTGGAAGTAGGCTATAGTATACTTCATCTAATTGTCAAAAGGTTTTGGATATAGGTTAGTATTGACTTGGTAGATCATGTCCAAAATTGTAAGTCACTAATTTTATAAGCACATTTATGAGGTCCATATTAGTGGATGATTCAATGATAAGGTCAAACCACTTACGTATCCTTTTCTCTTTGGTTCTTCGTGTAATTTATGGGCTTCCACCTAAATTGCTTTACAAGATAAATATTTCACTTTGATAAAATCATAAGATTGAAGTTGTTTTGTGTTGCAGTTGTGACTCAACGATATTGAGTGGTGACTCTCAAACCTAGTGGGATTTATTTCTTATGGGATTAACGTACAATCAGATGTGTTTACACCTCCTCCAACCTTTTGCTTGGTTCTTGAGTGGTCAAGGAAGCAAAGAATGTCTCTAATTACTATTGGCTAGTGTTATCTGTATAGGTGTCCTGCAAAACCATCAGAACTTTGAACCTTATATCATTCCAAGCTCTTTATTGCATCACATGGCCCCACCTCTAATATTAGAGCCAACAACTTCAGTTCTTCTTAGTTTAGATGGCCCTTCGGATGTTTTCCATAAGTGTTATTATTGGGTCTGCATTCATCAAGGGTTGTTTAGAGTGATGCCTTTTAAAGTGGAGCTTGATGTTAGGTTAAGAATCTCTCTTAAATCCTCTAAAGTGGAGCCATTTAGTTTCATGATTTCTTTAATGTTGTTTCCTATCCATCTGTAGTTTGTTGCTTGTGAAATAATTTCTTATTATTATTTATTGTGGTTAACCATATAGTTATGGATTCAATGCATTGATATTATTCTTATTCTTTATGAGTTGAGAGGATAAATTGGTTTCATTTCCCATTATTGCGATGCCATGAAGGGGGTTAAACTTTGTTTTTCATTATGTCCATCTATTTCCATTAGCATATTTTTGTCTCTATATTATTGGAGGCATGGAAATTTTCTTGAATTGACTCTTTAAGGTGATATTTACATGCTTCAACGCTTGCTCCCAAACAAAGGAGAGCAAGCAAATGAATTCTTTTATCCATGTCAATCTAATATAGTTCTCTAGAATCTCCGAGAATTAGAGTTGTTTGTATCCAAAGGGGGTAGGTTCTAGATTCTAATTTAACTTGATGATTAGGCTAATGGGATTGTGACCCGAGAGGGAAAAGGGGGTGACATAAGAAGATATATTTCCCCAATCATTTACAAGCGGGGGTTGGACCAATATGTGATCCAAACATTCTACCTTTAACCCCCACCCTATTCTTTTGCTTGACCAAGTAAATTTATTAATCTTGGATTAATATATATAAGGTCCATTCTCGATATGATATATTCCATACATTCTCTACATTGTTCTCCAGCATAAGTTCCTCCTCCTTTCTTCCCGATTCTTGAGAAAGAGGTTCAAATGTTTAGCTAAAATTTTGTTTTGAACTAGTAATTGAGGAGTTGAGATTTACATTCCATTTTTTTCACTCCAAAAAATTGACACATACATATTTGTGATTTGGAATTTTCTTTCATTCTAAACATTTGTGAATTTTATGATTAATGGTTTTTGTTTCCATAAAGATTACTCTGATTACACTAAGTGACAAGTCCATAATGTGACAAGGCTTCTAAAGAATCCATTTAGAAGAATATTTATATAAAAGGATTTAAACACTAGAACATATTTGTGAAGAATTGAACCTAAACCATTTTCACAATAAACACTCAACTCAATATAAACCACAATCTAATATATATTTTACCACCATTACATTTTGTACATATATAGTATCTTCCACCAACCATTATTATGTCCCCAAAGGGGATCGTATATGTATCGGGAAGAACCTATTCCTATAAATAGGCTATAAATTTTTCCTCAGCTATACTCTGAACTATAATTTGAAATGTATTATATCAAATGGAAATTTTAAAAATGATTTTTTTAAAATTCTTATTGGTTGCAGGAGAATGATCTAGTCTTGGTTTTTCCCTTCCCAAGAGGGGGCTGCAAGCCTACATCATCCTGGTTTAAATGTGTTCTTCGTTTTCCAAGTTTTTAATGTACATTAGTCTGCAAATTTTTAATGGTCTTGGCTCAATCGAGGTAAGCCTGCATTGCATTAAAGAGCTCTGTGTGGATTAAATGGGTCGCCTGTCACATACGACACGCACCTACAGGTTTTTACTGCCATTGATAATATCGCGTGTGACGGCATTTAATTCGTGTATCAAGTTTGAATAGGGTTTTCGTGCGTTGAGCTGCCTGCAAGACACAATTAATTAATTTACCATAATGACAGCAGGTGCTTGCCAGCCTTGTAGGTGGCTGCCATTTACTCTCTGTTTTGTGCGTCCCCGAAGATGAAAATAACACTTAATTTTCATACGATAAGTATTGTTTTTCTCCTCTAAAATTTGAAAATTTTAGAATTTAACATCAGAAGAGATTTTTGTGAGTTAGAGCTGTTGCAGAGGTTGCGTTCTTGGTGTTATTATTCTATTATGTTTTTGTGTTGCAAATTCAGCAATGGTAAGGATTTGGAAATATGCTATAGGATGCTTCACATACCTTCTTCTCATCTACTTCACATACATATATACCATTGAGGAAATTTAGCAAGCCAACAAGCTATGAATTTTCAATTTCCTGTTTGAGTTTCCAGGTCATGATGTCTGCATGATGAATGGAGACTGTGCAATTGGGTTACATTTCGAAACCTGTATTGTGGCAGGGGATTTGCTTCCAAGGTGCACTCGTATACAACCCATAAATACAACGTCTAAGGTAATTTACTAACACTGTCTTTTTTGCAATAATCTATATGTGTCAAAGGAAAGGCTGTGAGTTTTACAGAAGAGAACATAAATGGTCATGGAATTTGACGGTAATTTACGACTTTAAAAATCTTAAACAACATAGAACTTAGAAGTATCATTCAGCTGATAATACCTGGACAAAACAATAAAAATGCTTCAAAATGTAATAGTTGATTGATGTAGTTTATAATTAGAGGCTTTGAAATGTAAAACACTTGCATTTTGTGTAAATTGCATCATAAGCAAGCATTCTTAAGAACATAACAACATTTTATGGATTTTGAAATTGGAGGATTTTTTAATTGAAAACATCGAAGCTAGGCTTGAGGGGATGATAAGAAATTGAGGAAATGTGAATTTAGAGATTTTTTACTGGTTTTGCTTTTGTTTTAGATGGGGAGTCTATCTTTCAACAAGTACTCATTGCTAACTACTCACAACTCATTGCTATTCTCAGAGAACGATCTTACACGGGTACTCAATGGTTGTTACCCTTAAATCAACAAGATAGTATTACAATTCAGCTCAATGTATGATCTTTGTTTGTCAATCTTTAGTTGTCTTGAGCATCTAAATATACAATTGTAGATAGATATAATCAAAGGAGGCTTTGGAACTGTAGTAGAAGACATTTTTTTTGTCTATTATGTTTTTAGTAAGTTAATTTGGTCACAAGGCTTGATTCTGCTTGGCTTTTGTGCAGAATGGTGTAAGAGGCCTCATGCTAGACATGTATGATTTTGAGAATGATGTTAGGCTCTGTCATTCATTTGGAGGAAATTGTTATAACATCACAGCTTATATGAGTAAACAGATACTGTTTTTCATTTTCTAGCTGGCTTACATTATCACTAGAAGCAAGCTTGTGACCTTCTGTCAGTCTTTCAGGAACCAACTATCAATGCACTGAAAGCGATTGAGGCATTCCTGGCTGCACATCCCTCTGAAATTGTTACCATATTCATTGAAGACTATGTTAGAGAACCCAATGGCCTAACCAAAGTATTTACTGCAGGTGTCCTGAAGAACTATTGGTTTCCAGTGTCGAGAATACCCAAAAATGGTGAGAACTGGCCTACTGTAGTAGACATGGTAGCCAAAAATCAACAACTCATAGTATTTACTTCAAAGTATTACAAAGAAGCATCAGAAGGCATTGCTTCCTAGTGGAAATATGTTGTTGAAAATCAATGTAAGTACTGTAGTCTTTCTGGGTTAGTTTCTACATCCATTATCAGTTCTATAATATATATTATGGAGAACAGTCTAGGATGTATACTTAGGTAGAGCTCATTTGAAAATCAAACAAGATGCATCGTTGCTAATCTTTGTAGATGGCAATGTTGGTATGAAAATTGGAACGTTTACAAATCGTGCAGAGTCACCAGCTTTGAATACAACAAGAAGATCACTGGTTTTGCAAAACTACTTTCATGATAACCCAAATTTACCTTAAGCTTGCAAGGACAATCCTGCTGCATTATCCAGCATGTTAAGTGTGTGTTATGAGGCTTCTGGTAAAAGATGGGCTAATTTTCTTGTTGTAGACTTCTATAACATCTGTACCTATTTCATTAAGGTCTAGCCATCATGAAAAGAATTGAATTTATGCTTATCCTTCAAGCTTCAATATTCTTGGCTTAGGTTTCAAAGATCACCAGTAACTAACATTTTCAGAACATTGTTATTTCCTACAGAGAAGTGATGGCGGGGGTGCATCAGAAGCTATAGACAAACTCAATGGCCAACTTATTTGTGTATGTGGCAATATAAGCTACTGCTAGGTCTACTAAAGGATAAAACACAACTTTTCCTTTTTCCAGACGATAGAAGTCAAATTGTGAGCAAATGATTAATATAAGATCGTTATGATGATTCTCACTATTTCTGTTTTTGCATCCAAACAACACATTCGGATTCTGCAATCTGTCAGCTATTGCAACATCTACCAACCTACCATCTGCTGCAATATCACTACAAGAGACAATCCAAACTTCTGCTACTGCTCTCGCTATAATGACTTTATCCATCATATCTTTGATCCTTGAACTTTTACTTACCAACCTCATTGACACCTTACCTTGGCTAATAGAGAACATTTACACCTTACCTTGGCTGAGAGGATAACACTTCTCTTTACACCTTGTTTACACCTTGTCTAAACTCTAGTATAATAGTTAACACATTTGATTTGCAATATACAAATACATATTTTTAATATAACTTAGACTTAAATCTTAATAATTTTAAATACCCACCAAATTCCTTTTGATTATAATCATAAGACACTTTACAACAACCCAATATAGTGAAAACAATTGGAAAATAGGTGATACTTTCAACAAACTCAATTTTAAAAGATATAATCATGACAAATAGAAAACCCTAAATATAGTGTTAAAGAGAAAAACAATGTACCATTATAAATGTTACATAATAAACCCTTATGGCAACACATAGGGATAATGCAAAAACCGATTGTTTATGGATTCACCAAAATGATTTCAATTTTGGGTTGTGAAGCTTGGGATTAGAGAGAATTGATGTTGGTGGACAAGAATTTTATGCATTGTCACAACAATAGAAAAATAATATTGTAGTAGTCCTACACATTTGGTCTTTAATGAATACAATTAAGAATGTTATATCACTTGATTTCCTTGTATCCATTGTCGTCCACCACCAAAATATTATGCCATGCATCTACATGACCTCACATAGGACAACTCTTGCATTGTCCTCCAACTTTTCTTTAAAGTTGTGAATCCACAACCACAAGTGGGAAAAATGGAAAAAAAAAATCGATGGACATGATGTAGAGTGAAAGTGAGGACTTACAAATACGTTCTTCCATAATCCTTTGGCTTGTTCTAGGCATTTGGCCCCAATTCTCTTTAGAACCAACTCCACCGATGACAGGACATACACTAAATCTGTAATGACATCATGAGATTGAGTCCTTAATTTAATGGGAGAAAAGAAGTTAACATAAAAGATGAATGAGAATGAGATTGAGTGTTTTGCTAACTAGGCTCTGACATATGTAAAATGTTATTTGTAGAAGGGTGAGCATGGACCATAAAGAGTTTGAATGGTGGGTTTGTTGGAATGCGGTGAGAACATAAATTGATAATCCATTGTCCATTGTAAAGTGTTAAATCAAAATCAAAACCCTCAGGATACCTCTCAATCATGAATTCAACCATGATATATATCTCACATAATCCATCCTCCTTTAGTTCCCTAGGTTCAACTCCAATGGATGAGATGCCATGTTTCCATTAACAACCAATGCATCATATTTAACACCATTGCTATCAATCTAGCCATTAATTTTAGAGAGACACAATCTATGTGAAGGCATGTGTGTACATGAACATGTTATGGTCAAGAGTTCAAATCTCATGTTAATTAGAGATCATAGGCTCCATGACAAATAGAGGATATCAAAACACATTAGGCCTCACAACAATGCATTGCTTGGCAATTTGACATCAGTTCCAATTTAGAGAAGAGAAATAGATTGAAAAAATTCCTTGGATTTATAATATTGAACACAAGCTATGTTAGTATATGGAGTAATAAAGAGTTTGTGGTCCATTTTTTTTGGGGGGGGAGGGGGGGGGGGGTAATTAATGAGTGGCATTTGAAACACGCTTGATTTTTTTTTGCAACATACCTTATCATTAATGCTTTGTCAACATATGTGCAAGTGCATGTAAGGCATTCTATGATTGTATGCATAACTTCTCAACATTTGAGTACTATATTGTTCATGGTATAGCTTGAGTGAGCTTAATGGTTAAGAACATGTGTTTCCTCCTAGGAGGTCCTATGTACAAATTTGGAGGGGGATAGGGTATGTACACCTCTATAAACTTTAGTAGTCAAATCGATACATTGAGGGGGTACCTTGTCCCATAAACAAGAGGTCTCATATTTAAATATAAAATAAAATATACTCTTTCATAAAAAATTAAATGAATAATTTTTTTATTATTTTTTCAAAACCCAAGTTTTTCCTTATAAAACCAAAAGATAAATCATATTTTTTCATAATTCTACTTATGATGTTTTCTTAATTTCTAAATGTTGTAGTGAGCATGGGAAAACAAACTCTCTTAATCTTATGATCGAAAAATAATAAATTTACTCTTATACATAAGGCTTTCTCTTTTCATAGTTTAAATCACTTGTTTGGATTATTTATGTCACTTTCCTTTTTTCATAGTTTAGGTCACTTGTTTCAATTATTTATTTTTATAATAAAGTACTTTTAATTTTATTATAATTCAATTATGTAAGTAAACAATGGCTTCATATTAGTTATATTATGTATAATTTAATAGTATTCTAGAAGTAGCATGATATCTTTATGACTTAGAATTATTATTTTAAATTTATAAGTCACTGCTTCCCAAACATCTCTTTGATCTTATGCTTCTAGTAATTGCTTTCCAAACATATTCCTAATATAAAATGCTTGCTTCCTCCATCAAACATTAATACCATATTTCTTCTTATTATGTAGGGCTTGAATATTTGTGCCATGTTATAATTGTTGTTCTCTTTATAATAGAACCCTAGATTGTCCCGTCAAAGGCTCCCTTAAAAATGATTTTTTCCCATTTCCTCAATTTTATCATTTATTTATTGTTTTATTTTATGTGGTGTATGTTGTGAATGTAATATTTATCATAAATAACAAATTAAAAAAATCCAAATAATTATGTTCAAATCATGTTTAATTCCGTTATTAATGATACTCTATTTTTTTTTTATCAATGGCTCTTATCTGCACTCATTGTAAAGAACTATAATTTATATATAACTCGCGTGTTTTCTTATCACATTAATAAAAGTAGCTTTAAATAGATCTAAGTATCTCACGAAGCTTTCATTGTTGGATTTTAACCCTAAACTATTATTATGCAAAAAAACAATTCCTTCAACCACTTTTTTCATTGCAAAAAAATCCCCATAACTAACTGCAAAGCTGGTGGCAATGTCGGGGACGTTGCCACCACGTGGCTCTTGTTATTAACATCAAATATTCATATTATCTTTAAAAATAAAATATTTATATTATTTTAAAAAGTGAATTGATATTATTTATAATTATATTAAAATTTTGAATTATATTTATATTTTTAAAGTGCAAGTCTAATTTTTCCCTAGTAACAACCCTACCCTTTATGATTAAAAAACCTTGGATCCTTTGACAATAAGAACAATTAAGCCATTAAGAAAATGTTGGAGATTTAAAAAGGTAAATCTTAAAAACCATGAACTAGATAGCAAGAAAAGGGACCTTCGAAAAATATGCATCATAAAAAGGTGAGGGTGAGAAAGAATTAAAGACTACAAGTGCCGAATGAGAGGAAATTCCCAACAACATTGCCTAAAAACACAGCACTTTGCACCTCTTTGGATGGAATCTGACAACTCAAAGAAGGCAGAGTTCTAATTGATTTGGAACTCTGCTCAATTTTTTGAGCATATGGGTCGGTTTTAAATGGAGGAAAACCCCCCAAGGGAACAATTCCATAGTGGAAATCTGCCACTACACCTTTGGAACTATGCACCCCCTGGAATTTCCACCGGATACACAGAGGAACTCTGCTGGAAAATCCATCGGAAAAGGTGCAAAGTGTTGTGGTTTTAGACTACTTCCTTCCTAACTACCCTAGACATTACAGGAAGAGTTATTTCCATCATCCCTACATGGGCCAAAGTTAAATTTAATATGGTAATTGAGAAAATGGTTATGTGCATTTTCATAGTGATTGAATGGATTTCTTCAAGATCGGGCTTTTACAATTGAGGGGATGAGGTTCTAATCGAGCCCTTCTTCATAGAGATGCATCAAGTATAGAGAATGGTCACGTGGTATTTCTGGTTATGGAGGATTGGATTATATGTATATATTACAAGTTTATACTCACTTTTGTGGGAGATTAGTAGCGAGGCCAGTGAAAAATACCATGAGAGGATCAAAACAAGGCGGTCCAGTGGATTTTTTGTGTTTGAAGATTTCAATCAATTAATTGATATTGAGTCTATTAGGGTTTGTCAGAAATGGGGGGAGAAAAAGAATTAGAGGGGAGCAGATGATTACAACATTAGAACCATATTTTGGGTTAGGATAAGAAATGGGTCATGGTGGCATAGAATAATTCTAGGCACGAATGAAATCGCCATCTCTCATCTGATGTCTCCTCGATTTGGAACTCCTGTCAAGATTCTTGGCAGGGAATATGCTAGCATGTCAGTTTTCAATTTCCCTTTATCTTTTATTTATTTATGTATTTTTCAATATGCCATGAAGTCTCCATGTAATGGGATCCTAGTTGCATGTTAATATGAGATAGTACAATAGAGTTTACACTTGACATTTTGGAGGAAATTGAAAATAATGCGGGGATGGATGCATTTCCCTTCCATTTCCAATGCAATCGTCACACTCTTTAACGAATAATTTCCCATTGGTAAATATTGACATGCCTGCGTATCTTTCTTTCATTGTTGTTAATGTGTTGAACCAAATTTTTAATGTGTAATGGCCATATATATAATGTTAAAACATAACTACTATATTTCAGATTCATAATGGAATTACAATCCATACTCCACAAAAAACAAGATTAAACAAAAAGACTACCATCTAGTAGACCATTAACACCATCAAAATGTGCCACCATAGGAATCGGTGGATGAGAAAGACAGAGGAAGACCAAATAACGTGGCTCGAATCTCCTCCTTGAATGTAAATATCACTTGAAATGCATAATGTTTCGAGCAGTGGCTCTCATGATATGATTATTACAAATATATATAGCATCTGACATGTCCACGAAGTCAAAATATCAGTCCTTCACTAACTATATGCAACAACGAGTGCAATATGCAAAAGCTATGGGGAAAATGGCACCATTCATACATAGTTTGGCATTTACACATAGTTTCAAGGATATTCGACTTGAGGTTTATATGAGCATCAATTACAGATTTCAACATTCATGTTACAAATAAATGGGCCCCCTTGGAATCCCCCAAAGAGATCATCATCTCACCATGTGTGCCCTTCCTCCAAGAGCAAGAATATGACAAGAAATGTGAGAGAGATGTGGAGCAAGTTGAAGAAGAAAATATCACGAGCAGCCCTGTAGATTCAACCTGCAACAAATGATTCTATTGTAGCTCCAAATGAAAGGTCCAAATGGCCTCTCCAATTTCCAATTAGGATGGGAATCTTGCACCCTCGAAGTTGGTACTAGGGCAAGTAGAGTAAACACTCCACTAGCATGGGCAAGCCATGCTCTCCAATTTGCAAAATGAGAAATGATAAAAATATGCTCTCTTTCTTTCCTCTTGTCTTTTATTAACCTCCCAAGGCCTCCTTAGCTCGAATTCCATCCAAGAGACTCATCCCAACTCAAGTTAGGGAGAGATTCCCATGAATTCCACTTGTCCAACTTTTCCTAGCTCTCCTCTTCCATCAATTCAAATGGGGGACTCTTGGATGCCCTAAATCCCCTTGTGCGCCCTCTTGGAGGCTATTTTTAGCCCTAAAATGTCAGGTTTGAACTTTGTCATAAGTGTCATAGAATCTTCATCATTGTTGTCATATGAGTTAGGGAATCTAGCTCCAAGTGTCACAATTCTTCTAAGATGCCTCTTCCTCTTCCATGGGAGTTTATCTTCCACTCCAATTTGACCTTACATGATTCATGCCATGAATAATACCTCTTCAACTCCCCCAAGTATGTTACCCTTCATCTTGAACTCGAATTGGTGGGAGAATAATGCCAAGTGTAGTGGGAAATCTTGCCACATGTGGGTCCCACAACCTCTTATGTGCCCTCATGATCCAATGCCACCTTATTTTCTTTTTATTATTATTCATTTGACCCATTTAATGTGAATTTGTAAGTCTAATGTCAGTTTGGGTCTTGTAGCTCCCTTATTCCAACTTTTAATGCTTCAACCCCCAATCTAGGGAACTAGTAATTTTCCTCCATGATAGTTCATTTGGATGGGTATATTACAAACTTTGAATTGAGAATTTTCTCTTAATGTGACCCACCTTGTCCATTTGGATCTAATTTTACATTATTACTAACTTGGACATCATTCTTGGCTATTATTTGACCCTTAGCACCAATTTGACAAAGTATCATGAGTATGGCCAAGTGGCTTAGGCCATTGTTACCCAATGCAAAATTTGGGGACATGACACATCCATAAATAAAAAACTATAAATAAAAATTAACATGAATATTTTATTAAAACGCTAATTTTTATTTAAATTTGCATATAAATACATTTTTTTATAATTCATATAAATACAATTTTTTATAATTCATTGATTATGTCCAATTAAAAAAATCATTAATTTATTTAAATCTACATATAAATACATTTTTTTATAATTCATATAAATACATTTTTTTATAATTCATTGATTATGTCCAATAAAAAAGAAATTAATTATTTACTTATTGTTTTCCCCCCAAAAAAATTCAAATATCAAATCTACACCTTTAGAAAATATATAATTAAAATTTCCTTACCAATTTTAATCGTTGTAAATCAAAATACAGATTACAATGGTTTTTCAGTTAATTTTTTTCTCTCTTTGTTCGATTTTATCTCCCGCACAACATCTTTCAGTAACATACTACCTGGCAGTCCATACTTAGCAATCTTGGAACTTTGAAGGCCGCCAACTGATGGTTTCACGTCTTCATCTGCATTTTTTGGTTCATCATATGTCAAAGGTTGAAGCAGCTTGTAATCATCATCCGGCTCATTCTCCATCTCTTTAGGAAAGCCATTACTGACCTGTATCTCCATCAGCCTTCAAATTTGAAGGGTGGGTCTTAATTTCAGTTTGAAGAGTATATATTTGTATCGCATTTCTAGGATGAAAAGATTAAAAAGCATCACATTTTATTTGATAATAATAAATTAATTACACACTTCATAAAAAAAGGCTAAATAGAATATTATATTTTCAATCAAATTTATGCCACTAAATAAATCGATAAATCCATAATTATCACATCTACAAGAAATATTGTTTCAATAACAAACACACTGGAATTTTTTTTTAAAAAAATGGAGGGAAGATACACATCTACCGTGAATCCTTGCTTAGAAATCATTGGTGTCCAACTTAGGAATATTTGCTTGTAAATAGTTTATGCCCAGCTTAGGAATCTAGCGCAGTTGAACCCAATCATGTTTTCCTTTCTTTTCTTTTTAATTAACCAATACCAATTCAAAAACTCATTCTGTGTAAACTCATTCTCTGTAACCCCAAGTATGCTTAAACCCTGTCTTGGAACCCATGCATCCATTTATCCAGTATTTTTACTTCAAATTAAATGGAAGTCTGGATCCGAGTTTCTAATATCTAGACTTGAACCTTTATAACATTGTATAAACGCTCAGATATTTGGATGACCATACCTTGTCCCAGACTCTGCAACCTGATATTTTATTCAAAATCTCCTTTTCGATTGCACATGGCTCCCTCTAAGCTCCCTCTTTGCACTCTCGACTTTGCCTGCAAATTCCTTCTAAGGCAAAGATATTCATTCTTATATAACATTTACCCATTTTCAAATTTTTAATTTGCGACATTTGGATTTATTGTTCTTTGGTGGGATTATTTAGTGTTGCTGAAATGTATTTATAGAAGTGGGAAAAGACTTCTTATAAGCATTAATGGGAAGCATGGGATATTCCCTATAAGAAACACCTACTACAAAAATGCAGCTAGTAATTGAAGAACAACCGGTTTGTTAAATGAATGTGTGTATAGTAAGTCATGAAAATCTATCTTGGTGAGTAATTTGGTGGTTGATAAAGGAAATTACGACTCGACGCAATCATTCTTTTCTTGTAATGGTGGATGGGATAGAGACTAATCTTAATGGGTGATCAAAGCATTTAGTCTTGACAGGACAAACCACCTCGAGGAATTGCCTTGAAGTGATACGACACCCTTCATCAACACATTACATGTTTTGAAATTAATAGAGAGAAAATAACTCGTTCAATGGTATGATCAATAAAAAGTAACTTAGGTAGATATAAATACAACTGAAGAAGAGTTTTATACAAACTAACAAAATAACAAGCAACCAAATGAATCATTTTCGAACCCAAAGCCCGCTTGATCCTCTCATGGGCATGCCATTTATACAAAGAATTGCATTGGATTTAGGTACAACTATTGAACTAACTAGGAGTCGAGACTACAACTAAAATGTTTCCATGCTCAAAATTGTCATGAAGATCATGAATTAAGCAATTTCATGTGAACAAAAGGCAACCTAGTTGTATCATGTATCACTATGATATGCTCAGTAATGGAGACACTAAGTAAAATAAATTAAGTTGGCTCAGTCGCTAACCTATCAAGTTTGTCCTTTTGTTATTAAAGAAATCAAGAAACAAATAAATCTCAAAACTTGTTGAGATTAGATATGAGAATAGTGGAAGATAAGTTAGTAACAATATATTTAATAATTTTTATTTTTACTTTTTCAAGGTGCAGACTTGCAAACAGAGATGGCCAATGGCCATCGTACATTTCATGACACATTTAATGCTAGCAACACAATTGAACACTGAATAAAAAAGATTTGACAAGCAGTTTGAAACTTAACACTTCTTATGTAATTTTAATATAATTATTGCACTTTCTCATAAAATATCAAAATTAAAAATTAAAACTTTTTTTGACGTGTTGCAATTTTGGGACGTGTTGGGAGCTCTTTGACGTGCTGTGACATGTTCAATTTTGAACCCTGATCTCCACGTACATTTAAAGACACATGTACAGCTACTCGGAATCAATGGATGATACAAATTTCCCAGACAATTCCCAATACACGCCAGAGCATCAAAATTCCACAGAAAAACAGGGAGATCAGGGAGACCAACCAATACTGGAAGAGGATCAAATTTTTTTGTTGTGGGGTTGAACTTACGGTGCCAGAATTTCATGCACAGCATTTGCATTTGCTCCTGCTTCTTCCAAAACTAGGGAACTCCTTCAAGGATGCGTAACTGGTTTTCAATAGTATCAAAAATTAAGCAAATGAATCCTCCCTAGCAAAAAAATTTGTTAGTAATGGATGTTATGATAGGTCTCTCCCAAGTTTTTTCCATCCATTCTAGAAAACTATCAGGAAGAGGCGAGAAACCTTTAAACTTGCAGATGAGGCCTCTTTCTGAGACGGCCTTCAGGTTCTTGACTCTTGAGTTTTAGACAGGGAACATGAGTAGAGCGGGGATCCTTGATGCCTTGAGGCTGCTCCTCCTCCATTGTGGAAGAAGAGAAGGAAAGCCTACAAACTAACAGAGGGTTTAAACATTTACATAATCAAAGATGGTTGATACATTCCCATACTCTTCTCGGCATGTGATGTGTGGTACATGGTACTCAAATACCCTAGCCTAGTATACCTCGGTATAAGAAGAATTGTTGAAAGTGCCATTTCCATGGTCAGTCCACACTTAATCAGTAATTAAGTCTGGATACAAAAAACCAAAATGGCTAACTAGACTTCAAACTGCACAACAAAAACTAGGACTAGATCCACTAAACACACCCAAACTGTCCAAACATATGAAACCAATCAAGCTAAAGATTGAATCAACTTATCAATATAATAGAGCCTTCATAAAATATAGAATCTTCAATGACTTCTTCAAAAAATAAGGTACCATCAAGGAGATCCATAGCCTTCTTCGAAAGAAAATCAACTTCTTTGTTGAAAGACCTGAAGATATGAGTAAAATAAATCTCTGAAAATCTAGCCAATAGACATTGAATCCTCTTACTCTAGTGAGAAAGCTGCAAAACATGTAAGTTATAAAGACCTTTTGCCCATTTAATGATAACCTTTGAATCCCCATATGCTTGAAGAGAAAAAATACCATTAGTAGCAAAAAAATGAAGCAACCCCCATAGCGCCACCAATTCATCTTTTGTATTGCTACCTTGACCACACCCCATCCAAAGCTTAAAGAAGTGATCTTCATTGATTTTCAGAACCATACCACAACCATAAGAACCTGAAGAGGACGCTCCATCAAAAAAACCAATTGTTGATGAAAAATAGTAGGAAGGAGCAACCAAATATTTATGTACATTAGTCTTCACCCCTTTAATATATTCCATGTACATCCCCACACTTTTCAAACTGCAGACTTGAAAATTAGGAGCCACATTTTTAACAAGCACCTTATTTCTCATCGTCCAAACTACCCAACATACAAAAGATAGGTAATAATTTATGATTGAGAACCAATTGGCACCATTGATTGGAACTATCCTCAATGTTAAAGGAGCCCCAAGACTGAAATAAATGAAAATCCTTATACACTTCCTTCAAAACCTTCTCACTAAAAATGTAGAAATGAAAATTTGATCAATGGTTTCACAATCTTGTTTACATAACACACACATACCTGGCCCATGCCAACCTCTTATGAGCAAATTATCCCAAGTCAACAAACAGCTCTCCAAACATAACAAAAAAAAAACATTTTAGTTTCATGGGAATGAACCATTTCCATAATTTAACATACCACCATTTTGCATCCTTTTCCACCTAAGATGAAACTGATAGAATCATATTCATCTGTTGCATTAAATTGTCCTGTATATTTATTCTAACACAATACCAATTTATCAACTCTTTCACACAGTCTGATACCTTCTCTATTAAGGGTCATGATATACCTTTCCCAATCAAAATCCCACTACCCATGTAAGCCTAAAGCCTCAGATTGGAGGTAATAACAACCATTATCTCTTAGTCATAAAGGTCTTCGTACATGAGCTAAAGTAACAAAACCAAACTCGGCTAAGTAGTCCAAAAAATATTGAGATAATAGGTAAGTACAATCATCACCGATGAAAGGATCAATACCAACCAAAACATTTTCCCCATTTCCCACTTGCCAAGAAATCCAATTGTTGAACCATTGGAATATTCTAATAAAACCATTCCAAATAATTGAAGCACCATAGATAGACTTTACTGAAGATTTGAACCATTGAAGAATAGTCATGCCCTTGAGATACTTGATCTCGAGAACTTTATTCCATAAACCACCATAAAAAATCCCACGCCACATACTTTTCATGCACAGGGCCATATTAAACCATCTCAAGTTTTTGATATCCCATCCTCCCAAAGATTTGGGAAGATCCAATCTTTCCCAGCATACCAAATGATATTTATGATCATTACATGAACCATCCCACATAATCTAAAACATCTTCTTCCTTATAATGTTAATGATAGATTGAGGAATTTTAAGTAACGAAAACTAATATACATGAATACCCATCAGCACCGAATGAAGCAAAGTGAGTCTACCACCCAAATATAAGTTCCTGTATGCCCAATTCCCTATTCTTTTGTCAAATTTCTTCACTAACCACATCCAATCTACAAATTTATATTTATTTGGCTTCAACATATATCCAAGGTATTTAAACCCTACATCAACATTTTCCATTTTAAAAGGAAAAAAGGAGCAGATATGAGACATGATGTCCTCACTGACCCTATGCTGATAAAAAGTAGACTTTTCCAAGCTCAAAACCATTTCTGTTGCAAAAGAGAACAAATAAATAATCTCATAAAAAGTGTTCCATTCCTCCAAAGTACCCTTTCCAAATAAAACAAAGTCATCAACAAATAACATATGAGTGGTATGTAAAGAAGTTGAAATTTTAATGCCATATATCCTTCCCCTCTGTATGGCATCAACAATCAACCTGCTAATACCTTCAATAACCAATAGAAAAAGCAGTGGGGACAGGGGAAAACCCTTCCTTAGACCTCTAGATCTATTGAATAAATTGGTAGGTGACCCATTGAATAGCACAACAAAACATGTTGAACTAACACAAGCCATTATCCAGTTAGTAACCTCCAAAGGCATCCCAATCCGCAAAACAGGATTAGTCTAAGGGAAACCCAGTTGACCTTGTTAAACGCTTTGGCAAGATCCATTTTCAGAATGATGGCATTAAGATTCTTAACCTTAACCTAGTGAAGGCACTTCTGAGAAACACCAATAGCATCCAAAATCTGCTTATTGGAAAGAAAACCAAACTTGTCACTAGTCACCTATTTATAAACCAAATTAAATAAGGAGATTGGTCTAAAGTCAGAAAAAGACTTAGGATTATCACATTTAGGAATAAGAGAAATAAAAGTATAATTTAATGCTCCAGACATATACCCATTAATTATGGACATCTCAACCACTTCTAAAAGTTCATTTCCCATAATATTAAAAAAAGTGGTGAAGGGTTCTACGGGCCAACCATCTAGCCCAAGACTCTTATCTTTTGCAAAATGAGATAAAACACCTTCTACCTCCTCTAATGAAACAGATCTACCAACCTACAAACCTTCCTCTCTAGAAAAAAGGCTGGATAATTCCTAACCACCTTCATTTGAGCTCCAATAACAGATGTTCCAGAATCCTTAAAGTGCTTAGAAAAGAAAGCAACAATAGACTTTTCTAGATCTTGTTGAGAAGAGACTCAAATCCCCTCATCATTTTTTATATCCCATATAGAATTCAAATTCTTCCTACAACTCGCATACCTGTGGAAGAATTTTGTATTGTTGTCTCCCTGGGAAACCCATAATGCCCTACTTTTCAATCGCTAAGCTTCCGCTTATAATTTTAGTAAATGATATTTCTGACTTTCAAGGTCTACCAACATTAACTTCTCCTCTTGAGAATAAGAACTAGTTAAATTATCAACAAGGATGCTATTGATTTTTCCTTCAATCTCACAAAGAGAACTCTTTGATTGTTCCTCCTTAATCCTAATCCATTTTACAACAATACTCTTTAGTTTTTTTAATTTATAAGTCAAACTATCCATAGCATCAACTCATCTAAAACTTCCATACTCTTCCAAGAAACTCTGACCATCTTACAGAAATATGTATCCTTAAGCCAGGACTGACTAAATTTAAAAGGAAAATTGTAAGAAACATGATCCCCATCTAGTTGCAGATATATCGAATTATGATCTAAGATGGAAGATTGAATAGTCCAAGATTTGTCTCTAGCACATGAGGAAGCCAAAGACTTAGACACCAAAAATATGTCAAGCCTTTTGCAAATACAATCTAAATCCATTAATGTATTCTTCCATGTAGGATTCAATTTGTTGGGAACAACATCCACAAAGCTATTCCTGTGGAAAAGGGTTTGAAAAAAATCTTATAAAGAGTCCATAGAAGAATGCATGCCCCAACATTCATTTGAACATAAGGTTAAATTTAGATAACCATCAACAATTAGATTACGATCCTCATGGAGACCACTTGAATCAACTTTTTCCCCAGAAAGACCTCCTATCTTTATAGGGACCATAGTAATTCAAAATATTAATTCCCTGATTAAAACCTTTGACTTTCCCTTCAAGAAAGGTACCAACACAACTTTTAAAAGGAGAAAGGGAAATTCAAGAAGGGTTCTAGATAGCCAACAAACCCCTAGAAAGACCAGAGGCATAAGTGGCACACACTTCCCACCCAGAAAATAATCTCAAAAAATAATCACACTCCTTAACACCCAAATTCATAGTCTCTTGAATTAGAAAAATATCAGCCTTATGGATTCCAAAAAACCTCTTAAGGGATCTAAATTTAGGGCCTACCCCTAGCCCCTAATATTAAAAGAAATGCAATGCATTAAGAAACACCTCAAGGGAGCTGCACATCTCTAAGGACCCCAACATCAGAGAAAGACACATAATTATTTTGATCAACCTCCACATCCTTTAATCTAGAAGACAAAGGGATATAATCACTTGAAGGAAGATTAGAATCAAGGTTATGAAAATCCTTATTCTTCCCATCTCCTTTTTGTTGGCTGTGGAGCCTGATCTTCCTTATTTAGAGGTCGTGTTTCAGCCATTTCTGGATCCCAGCCTCTGACGGGGGGGTTTGGGGGGGCTTCCCCCCCTCAAAATAGTCACCATGGGGGGTCTAGGGGGCGGCGACTACTTTTAGGAGCCCCCTTAGCGGGGGTTCGGGGGAAGTTCCCCCGTACCCAAAATTTCGGAAAAAATGCCTTGTAAAATATTGTAATTTCATAGTCATGATTTGGTCAATAATGGGTGATTTATGGGCCCATGGTATTGGGTGTTCCATTGTATTTTCCCATGGTAATTGATATTTAAAAGGAAGGCATTGTAATACGGTTGTGTGTTGTAGCATTGTAAAGATCTCTATGATTGTGTGAGAGAGACTATGAGAGAGTGAAGAGGAAGTTGCAGCAGATGTGTTGCAGGTTGTATCCCTTCATTTGTTGGATGATATAATAATAAGGACTAGCAATTTCTGTGTGGGCGTAGCCCATCTTGGGTGAACCACGTTATATTGGTGTCTCTCTTGTATTGTGTTTATGTGATTTATATTTGCATCTTGTTTATTGTTATTGCTCTGTGATCCTGTTTTTCTAACACTTTCTTTCTATTTTTCTTCTGAATTGTTACATTTTGATGTTGGATTGAATTAATAGGGGAACATCCAGGCTTATTAGAAGGATTATTTGTGAACATTGTCAAAGGAGTTTTATAGAAATCCCCTTTATAGGAAGGAGAGAGTTTCCCAGAAGAAACTAGAATATGTTTATGCTCAATACCTTCCTTCACCAGAATATTTTTAGAGCACCCTAAAGGAGGAAAATCATCACTTTACCTAGAAAAATCCCATGGAAAATCCACCCGCCCACCAGACCGGTCTTTATCCAAAACATTCCTAGAAATCGGAGAGAGAATAACCCCCCCTTTTCCCCTAGGTTTCAGTTCCATACACGACTCGCCAACCGAAACAACATTCCTCAAATTCCTAGAAAAATCCCCCAACATAGTGGTTGAATCTACAACAGAATATTTACACGGAGCCCTACCAGACAAAGATTCCCTGTGAATTTTTTCAACATACTTGATAAATTTTAATTCAACAGAGGATAAATCCTCATAACCAATAGGGGAATTTTTTGGGGACATACCTTTTTCCAATGAATCTAGTTGTTTAGGAATCTATGAAGGAAAAATACCAATATCAGCCATATCGTCAAACAAATTGGGAACCCCAACACGATTCACAAGATCATCATCAACAAAATCTTCAACAGCCAAAGCCAGAGACTTGAGTCCTTTGGAATTCTTCTGGATGAAAATAACCCCCTAACCATTAGAAGAGGTAAGGGAAATTGACTCATTAAAATATGAAACCCCACCCAAAGAAAAACCAGCAAACCCCGGACATTTAGAAAAGAGATGTCTAGTTTCCCACATTGAAAACACCTCAAAGGGACATTTTTACAGTCCATTTTTTTCCAAATGACAAAATTTCCCCAAATAATATTCACTTTGGTTGGTAAAACACAAGAGATGACAAAAGCCACCATCACAGTAGCAACCCTCTTATCTTCATAAGTCAACATTTTTTCATCCAAAGTGATAAATTTACCTAAATGCTCAGGAAAACCCATAAAAACATCCTTTGTCTAGAGTGCAAGACGGAAGCCAAGAAACAGAAGCCAATGTTCTTCAAAACCTTTTATTTTAATGGGTCAAAATTCGCATGCCAATGCCATAGAACAAAAGAACATTTCTCAATAACCTAGAACCACAATAACATCGAGAGTGCATTCTCCTGTGAAAGAAAAACAATATAGAACCACCCGTTTGGCAGAATATGAACCTTATGAGCATAATTAAGAATCGGTCGCCAATTTCTCGCAACCCAATCCATCATCTCTAACATATTCATTCTAACATACTCAAGTATTCCAACCAAGTCCCTTTCCGCCAGACCCACAACATGATCTAAGTTAATATATTTTCCAACAATGAAACTGTCCACATCTACATTCACTTTAAAATCCTTCAACTTTCTTTGAGCCCTCACCCTAGAACCAACCAGCTCTGCTAAAAATCATCTAAAACCCTCGCCGTGAGAAAAAGGGGAATAAATAATTGGAATTTCAGGACCATGAACCCTTCTATATTTAACCCCCATCAAAATCTTAGCACCTTCATTAAGAGAACCTTCAACCAAAGGCCTGTTGTTAATGCATAAATCTCGCACACATGCAACATATCTGCAATTTACATAGTAATGCGTCATTAACATATAGCATGTAGCCCACCTAAGACATCCTTATCAGATCCAAGAAGAAATATGAGTCCTTAAATGCCAAAGAATAGTCAAAAGACAGGACTATGCGACCTGACCTCTATTTAGGTGCGGAACTGTGCATATTACCAGTTATGTGCTCACGCGATCCCTGTGTGGATTTCCCTTTGATATCCATGTGATTGTCAAAATAGTGGGATCTCAAGCACCATATGCACATTAAAAGCTCATAAAATCCCATCACCAACACAAATTCGAATGTCTTCTCAACATGATGGATTGGCATTCAATAGCCCCCATTGTGTACCTTGAAGCTAGTCCATGAAGTGATGGGGTTCACACTTGGATGTAGTTGTTTCTTGGCCACCTCTTGGCCTATAAAAGGAATCAATGGGAATTAATCTTTGAGGATAAATCTAGAGCAAGGTTATGCTGCTGAAATTGTATTGGAGATTCATCATAGCCCATTTATTTCACACTCATTGGAATTCTCCAAGCTCCCTTGCCTCCTTCCTCAAAGGGGCAAGTGCTTCTCTCCATTGGTTCTTTAAGATTTCTGGCATTTAGTGTGCACAAAATAGGCCTCCTTGAAGGATATTTTTGGCTTCCCTTTGAACCCTTAACCTCTTAGGAACTACATGTATTTGCTTGACCATTGGGAAATCTAAAGTGGTTCATGCATTGGTTATTTGTTATGGTTTGCACCCTCTTGTTCTCTTTTCCCATTTTAAGTTATTTTTGTTGATATTTTGTTTTATTCCACTAACAAAGACTTGTAGGATATACTTTTGGGTTATCACATTTGCTTTCTATTTCTAAATATTGGGCCTAGTCAACAACCTCAAGGGATTTCATCCAACATGGGAGAGGTTGCACACCTTTGTGCATAATTTCCCACAACAGTATTATGGTGACTCCACTTATTTTTGTCCATTTTCTTCTTAACTAGGTTGTTAATTGTTAGATATCTGATTTATAGTGTATTTTCCATACCCTTTATCCCAAGAATTCGACCTCCTTTGGGCCGATTAAGCTGTTTACACAGACGCACGGATCCCGACACCTTGGCCGCATAATCTGTGCATTGAAACCTTGTACAGTCGCGTTGTCGACGCATTTTAACATACTTCAGCCTGCGTAGTTCATCTTTCACTATCCACACGACCTCTTCATGTTGCAATGTGCTACTATGCACCAATGAGTATTTTTACTGCACACCTATCTCCGCTTTTTGCACGTTGATGCTCATTTTATTTTATTTTTATCATTTTCTCACAATCTTGTAGCCCCAATGGTTGCTCACTAATGAACTAGAAATAATTAACTTGCAATGGTTACATGTTTCTATAGTAATTAGCCCACCTAGACTAAGATTATGGAGTAAAGTGTCCTTCTCTCTTGAAAACTACTTAGGTTACCAACCTTGACGCTTTCAATGAGCCTCATTATTGTCACTAGTATTCAAGACATCTCATGTTCTTGGTTTACTTTACATGTTTTTAGGCTAAAGTAGTGTAAAATACACATTTTGCACATAAGCAAGGACCTAAAGACTCTAATCTCCCCAAGTATGCTCTTCACCATGCACTTCTTGTGAGCTTGGTCAATCAGAAAGGGGTGAGAAGTGTGAAATAACTCCATTGCACACTTTTACTTCATTAGCGCTTTGTTTTTTCAAGCACCATCGACATATTTTAGAGTTAAAAAGTTAAATCTCCATTGCTATTTACTTTATGCTCTTTTAGTTAATTGTAGCAATCAATTTGCTTACCTAGCACATGCTAAGGGACCTAAAAGCTCTTTCATTCCAAGTATTCTCTTCACCTCACATTTCTTGTGAGCTTGGTGAATCAGAAAGGAAGGGAATTGTGAAATATTTCCCTTACGCTCATTCAGTGAATTAAGACCCTTAAAATCAACATTTGTAAATCACCAACCAACTAAAATCCTCCATAGGAGGTCACCAAACAACATTTTAGTTAGGTAGAATTGATTGGGATAGGCATCCATTAATGCTCACCAATCTAGTTTCAATAAGTTTTTGAAACATAACATTGTTGACTTATATGTTACTATCAAAATATTTCTATTAGCAAGTGTTAAAAGAAAACCCAAATAATAAGTGCACCATACCAAAGGAGGTAAATAGGCCACTTAGTTTTTTGCAGAGGCGACACTGTACCTCCCAGGAAGAACCACTTGTCCACACTTTACGCAAGGTATCTTAGTGGCCAATCTTAGGACATCGCCAAGGAGCAATTGTGAGTGCAATTGACTCCTAAAGCCATATATTTCCATTGGGAAGTATTTCTAGTCCTTTCAGAAAATCACCCCTTCGTTGGTATAACTGACTCTTTGTTACCTTCACTAGTCAATTGGTGTGTGGACCCCATTGTCACCATCAATTGTGCTTTTGGAAGGCCCAGTTGCATTTGAGAGGAAGGATGTTAGGTCTTTTAGGGAATTTACACTTATTTTCTTTTTAAATACAAATTCACTAACTCATAATTAAAAAGAACCTACTTGTGGGGACTCTTGCACTAAACCGACATAGCACATATCACTCACTTTTGCACCATATTGCATATGTTGTGGTTGGCATATTTTTGCATTTGTTCACTTGTGTTTATTTTCACCATCACTCTCACTTGACACTAAGCTTTTACCATTGAGAAAAAACACAAACACCTAAGGTAGTCCCAAATATTGCAAGGCATTTCCCCTCTCTCGAGGGGTGTATACCCACTTTCTCCTCGTGGTTCACACAGGAGATACTCTAGTCAGGTCACTCCTAGGCTACTTTTATAGGATCATCAGGACGAGGCCACTCCTTGCTTGATTCATTTTCTCCTCTCGGAAAAGTGTAGACCCTCTTGCTTCCTCCTCTCTCGGAAGAGTCTCTCCTTTGTTTTCTCCCCTCAGAGATCCTTTGGACCATTTTGATCCCTCCTCTCTCACGGGAGGTCACTCTTTATTTTCAACACCACCTCAGTCTCCACCTCATGGAAACCACATGTAGAATACAATAGAAGTACCTACTCCCAATTTACCTTTCATGGCTAGCCTAAATATCCCTGGTTTGGCCAAACTAATCAATGACGCTATCGCACATGATCCAACATGGCCAATTATGCTAGATAGGATCCCCTATGATATTCCTAAATTCGAAGGGAAATAAGGAGACAACCCCGCCAACCATGTCATGTCCTTTCACTTATGGTTCTCTTCTAACAACATTGTGGAAGACTCGGTGAGGCTTCTCCTCTATTAGCGAAACCTTACTAGGACAGCATCCAAATGGTATGTGAACTTACTAAGATTGACCCATGCCACCTTTGTGACATTGGCCACCACATTTCTCACATACTTCCAGCTTCCTATTCACCATGACCTTGGCCTCAAAATTCTCACCGCATTTCGACCAAAACACATCTACTGCACATCACAGACCATATCCATGAGTGGCATAGACGCCAAACATTGTGTAAAATCGAGATACAACCTCCATTCCTGTTGGATTGGTTCATTAAGTCACTCCAACCAGCCATTTCAAAAGATGTATCCACATCCATGCCACAAAATGAGGAAGAGGCCATCCTGAAGGCCCAACATTTCGATCTTATCTACACACAACCCATATACTTATACAATATCCTTCTTGATGCCCCTCAACATCGGTCATTGGATCCTACACCTGTGGGTTTGTCACATTCGGTGGATGGGCTTATTGAGTCCATTTCCCACCAAGGAAATGTTCCTCCTCCTACTCCTGCACCATTTAATATGGCACCGCAATACCCACCTATCCCTCCCATGTTGGCACTCCCTACTCCTATACCAACTCCCCCACTTGGTTAGTTGCAGTATGAACCTTGCAATCCTACTTATCCCATTGTTAGCTAAGCAGTAGTGGTACCCCCACCGTAAATGACACAAGTAGCTCCTACATCGACATCCTATGGGGTTCAAACCACATTTATTCCACTGCGGAGGGATAACCCTTACTACCCATTTCCATGTTCTATTGGTTCGACCCCCAAACCTCACATAGGGGTAAATATAGTTGAACCTTCTTTTAAAAGAAGGGAATAAGAAGGGAAAGAAGAAGAAGAAGGGAAATAACAAACATAACCAGCAGCAGGGGAAAGGGGGTGATCCCCCCCTAGCAGAATCAGAACCTGGGTAACCAGAATGCTGGGGAAAATAACCCCCCTGGACAAGGGAAGAACGCTAACATGAAGATCAATTAATCCTGCTCCATTTGCAGAGAGTATGGTCACTACACTCACCATTTCCCTCTTATTCCCGACTACCAACAGTTGGTGGAATCTAAGAACAAGACAATGATAAATCCTCCTTAGGTATCCAATACTATGCAACCCCAAACCGATGTCTTACAACAACCCTTTCCAGTCAAGGGGTCGTTACTCAGTAGCAGGAACCTTTCCCCTCATGCGATGGCTCTTTCTAGAACATCTATATGCGAGATGTTAACCTTTAGAATAGAGCCAAAGGTTATGATAGGTATGAATCCCCCCAAGTGTGAGACGTACCTATTCCCTCGGGGAGCCCTTTGGAGATACCACTCCCAAGTGGTGAACATGTCCCATGGATCCCTAAGGTACCACTTAGGTGCACCACCAATAACCCCCATATGAAAGCTACCCAACATTATAGTATTGTGGAAGACTTGGCTCAGTCACATGTTGCTATGTCCACATTAGAGGTGCTACAGTCTTTCCCTACCCAACAAAAGGCATTACTTAATGCACTTGGAATTGTCGACCCTTCTGACTCCAGCCTTGTGACTTTCGATCTTGACGAAGGTGAACCACAACTACCTTCATGAGTCGCATTCCAAGTCCCTGTTACCGTAAAAAACATGATGATTCATCGATGAAGGCACATCCACATGCATCATGTCCTCTAATGTTTGGAAATGATTGGGATCACTTGAGTTAGTCCCATCATCTATCACTCTTTGCGCCTATGATGGGAGGCCATCCCAACCTCGAGGATTGTACCAAAATGTCCCTATGGAGTTGGGGGGAAATATGGTCATGATTGACATTGAAGTAGTCGATGTACAACTCAACTACAACATCCTCTTGGGTCACAGTTACATGTACTCCATGAAGGTGATCGCCTCTTTGGTTTTCCGCATCATGATCTTCCCCTTTAATGGGGAGATAATCACCCTCGACTAACTCAACTACTATGAACCTAATACCAACACCAATCCTAACAATTTCCTTCCCACAGTTGTTGAGACAAGTCAAACCCCTTATGTTGATATTGGCCCCAGAGTGTATAGGGACTCTAACTTGCTAGGGGTGTATTCTAGTCTGCCACCCAAAATCCTTGCATCAATTGATGGCCTTATGTGCACTATTTTCACCACTGAAAATGTGCCCACCTCCCCCTCATCATCATCATCAACACCTCCATTGAGCCATGGCATTGAACAGATGTTGAGTCCATCAACACCCCTTATCTTCCAAATACCATTCTTGTACCCCCCCAAGGGAGTGCAAGAGATGTTAGTTATGGCTCAATTGACTCTAACTAGACTCACTTTGGGTATACCAGTGTGGTACCTTATGCCACCATACCCAGAGATGGATTCAAAGCTCGTAGCCCATTATGATTTTGTCCCTTTTTTGTTATTGCCCCTTCTAGGTTGGTCACACCATCTGTACCACAAGTCAAACCTATGACATACACAACTAAACCAACACCAGTAGTCGCTAAACCCACAATGGGGGCATTGATCCGAATTTTAGGGGGCATACGATCTAAATTCAGATGTTTAAGTCATAAAATCATTAAATGGAGAGGCCACCCTCTCCCATTCATCATAAAATCATTAATGGAGAGGCCACCCTCTGCCATCCATGGTTTTGGAATCTTCCATGTAGCCCATAGTTTAGAATACACCCATCCATGGTATTTGGTAGCCCATGTGTTTGTTCCATGGTATGGCTTCAAGGCACATTGTAATAATATTATATAAAGGGCTTTATGCATGTTACTTCTCTTATGGCATTAGTCTTATCTCTTGATTACATCAAATCTGATATTGTTGACGTTTGTTGTGCAGGACGGAGGGCGCATTGGCTTCTTGGACTAAATCGATTGCATAGAAAACTACCTCAAAGCTTCTCAAATTGATCGGGTTTGCATAGATCATCATCATCAAGGCATCTACAAGGTTACCCAGGTAAGATCCACAGGTTTGTTTCTCTTACCTTGATCCAATCCATTGACATAGCTCATAAATTGATAAAACCCTTATTTCTTCAAACCCTCATTTTTACATTTGTTCAGATCTACTAAGATCTAGTGGCTTCTTGGGTAAGATATTTAAGACACACCTCTATAGTATCCATGGCATCCCGGATTATTGGTATAGAAAAACTTTCTTGTGGTCTCCTTTGCATCTGGTGTTCTTAGATGGTGATTGGAAAGTCTATTGCAACCTAGCATTTGGAATTTGTGGTAAAATATGTTGGTTAAAATTATTGACAGTTAATTCACCTCAATTTAATTTATCAACCGGAGAATCGTAGACTTTGAGCTGCTACACTGTATGTGCGGTAAAGTAGTCTCAATGCTCACTCCTCAAGAAACTCTAGTCTACTTACAACAAAATGAAGCTAACACTAAATGACCAATGCCAAGGATCACTAGATCTGTCCTATAGAAAAGAAAACTAATTTACTAATTCCTATCTCACTGTTGAACTCAACAATAACCAACAAAGAATTACCAAATTGCAATGCTATGATCTTTAGAACAAAACAGCCTGCTAGAAAAATGAATACAATCTTAAGCTACAGCAGTTTTTAAAGCAATTAACAATCTTAAGTTATCGTAACTACAGTCTATATAAAAATAATCAACCTGTTGAGAAAAAGATTTATCAACCGAATGCATATGCTTAATTGACCTCAGTTAACCTTGTTTCCTATCTGAACTCTAAATCTAATGCTTAAATCCACACAAATATTTCCAAATCTGAAGTAAACCTACGGCCTTTTAACTTTAAATTGTCAACACACACAGTCGATCAAAGGAGAACTTAACTGTTTAGTGAGATCCCAATATACTCTGTTTATGATTTGTGTATACAAATGCACATAAGAGAACACCAAAACTATTCAGATTCTGCTCATCATTAGAGATTAGAGCTGTGTAATAAACATTCACTGGTTTTGGTTTACATATGCATATTGTGAAACTAATTATCGATTCAAGGGAGCAATATTATAGACGAGGACTCCTTCCCAAAACTCATTCAAGTACAGCTTCAGCTTTTATTCAATCCTTCAACCAAAAAGAAATAAACCCTAGATGCTTTATGACTACAGTCTTCAAGCCCTCGACTCGTTTGCAAATGATGCTCAAATCTTGCAAACTCGACAGTAAAAGAATAGGCTATTTATAAATTACTCTCATGCTGCAACACAAAGGTTTTTTTATAGCCAGAGTCGAATTCATGATTCATGTTGCCAATATTACGCCACACACTGGAGATCAAAGGAAATATCTAGATCCATACCATTCCTTAATTCATTTTACAGTCCTGTGAAATAAGAAAAGTTCAAAACCATTCCTGTAGCTGTCATTATAACACTGTATGCTGATAAAATGGAAAATATAAAATTCAATCTATTTGTAACCCTTTATAAAATCGAGTCTACCATAACCTACATCAAACCCATCACACGATTTATGCATACCCTAGTCTTAGACAACAATTTGCCCTAAAAACCAGAGAGGGTCTTAGATACAAACTGTTAACAAGCTAGATCTATTAACATCAACTAATAAATGATATTAACTAATAATAGCAGTCACGCATTCTATTTCAATCCATCGATGAGCAAACCATTAAAATTCTGGAAAGCAATGTAAAATGATAAAAACACTAATCTGCTACTGCAAACTACACACTACTGAAATATCACAGTTTGGTGTTGAAGGTGGGCCCTGCCCTCAACGCCTCACACTCTTAAATCACAGATTTGATGAAAACACGCACTGAATCGTATTGATAAAATGAAGTTTTTTTACAATCCTCCCTACTTAGGGTTTCCACAGTCGTTTTTATACTAAATATGCAGAGTGAGATCACCCTGGAGACAAGGGTCGATATGGATAACAACCCACAGATATCTTAGTAATTCTGAGCTAAAAATGGGATCTCAGATTCCCAAATATACACATATTGCTAAAGAGAAAACAACAACAGCTCCTCGATCAAAGATCATCCCTAAAATAGCAGTTGAGCAATCCTCACGAGCATCTAAAAGATGATATGAATCCAGGAAAAACGCCCTCATTGTAGATCGAATCCCCAATCTCTGCATAAATCCTCCTTTGAACGCTGAGTCGGGTAGCCAAAAGAACCCTGTATAGAAGAGAAACTGGACTTATTATTACATATCATTTAATGAAACCTAAAGCCCAAAACATATGCGTAAAACAAGAAAATATAACAAACAAGTAATTAAAATCACTTACCATAGCTTTAGCAGTGTTGACCTCCAAAAAGACACAACAAAACTGATTATTATTGGATTCCATTAAGACTTTAAGCTAGAAAACATTATACTGAATGGTCAAAATAGAGGACCAACATCTCCCCCAAACTGAAGGTCTTGCATGTCCCTATGCAAGAGAATTTCAGATAGACAAAATTTAAAACCTCAAAGTGAATTATCAATTCTTGGATCCAACTCCAGAGACTGAGGCTGAAGTATTAAACAGGACTTGAACCTGAGGAGGAGAGGGGGCAGATTGTTGCTGTAAACTAACCAATTGTTCAAACTGTTTGTCTTTCTTCTTTAACTGTTTTCGAAGACTGTGATTTGTCCCTTTAACCTCATCAACCAGGGTTTGTAAAGACACTATTCTAGCCTTTAAAATGGCATTTTCCTGCTTGATAACCCGATCCAACCTCACATACTCTTGTAGCTTCTTTGTCAATTTAATATTCTTTTGCCTAAAATAATCAATCCCCTGTGCTGAAGCCTCCGATTTCGATCCTGATCTGGAAAGTGATGCCCTGACAGATTTTAAACTTGATTTTGAAGAAGATACTTTGACAGATTACAAACTTGACTTTGAAGGGGATCCTTTGGTAGATTTCAGACTCGATTTTGAAGGGGATACTGGCAGCAAAGGTTCACTGACAGGACTCAACGTTGTAGAATAATGAGGAGAACCAGGAGAATCAGAGTTAACATGGGTAGAGGAAGCATCGGATGATGACAATTCAACTTGGACAGGTTCTTTACCCTTAGATTCTTTTCTCCCCTCTTTAGCGGCCATGCTGCGAGTAAATCGTCTATTGGGAAAAACAAACAAATTTTCGTGCTCCTTATCTCCCCCAGACCGAGAGCTAACACACTGTCTCTTAGAGATTGGGGACCTCTTAGCATATAATGGGGCAGGTTTCTTGCAACTATTAACAGCTGGTTCCTGAGGGCAATCATTTTGAGGAACAGAATTGTTTGTAGAGGAAGCTTTCTCCATTAGATCAGGAATACCAGGCTCACCTGATTCATTCCTCAAGGGTGACTGAAGATGAGGGTTAGAGAGTTCATACACAAACTGTTCCCATACCCGACCTTGCTTCTTTAATTCAGCTAAAACGAGCATTTTAATAAGCCCATGATGGTAAAGACTATGAGTTGGATGCTCTAGGTTCTTCCTCACTTGTGAAGCCATTTTACTCAAACTCTTCCAAAAATAAAATGGAAAGTTCAGAAGCTTACCAAACTCGAAGTGAGCTAGAAGGCGAAAATGACAGGCTTTATAAGTGGAGAATCGGCCTTCACAGGTAATCAGCTTGGTGATGATCATCAAGGAATTATGAAATTCTTCTCTAACCCACAGCTTGGAGAAACCCTTCTCACCCTTCACGGCCAAATATTCTGGTTTGAAAACACATTCATATTCTTTTCGTGGCAACCGAAAATTCTTAAACCATCTATCACCGGTGCGTGGGAGTCCCGTAGCAAATGAAATGGACTCCTCTGTCACTGCAAACTCCAGGGTCCCCACTCTAGCGGTATGCCCATCGAAACTCAAGGCGAATTGTAAAGAGACAGCATCATCGTGGCCCTGTAAATTGGTTAAAAATGCATGCCATCCAGCCCGAGTAAACATATCCTTGCATGCTACGAACTCAGGGATGGCTAATAACTGCTCATACGTAGAGGGTTCATGCCGGTTAAGCATGGTGGAGGCACGAAGATTGGCGAATTAACAGAGAATTAGCAGAGAATTCGGACAGGCAATTCGCAGGCAATGACAATGGTAACGATAGAGACTGTAAAAAAAAAACCCGAATGAACATGGTAAAGAATGGTAATGATAGGAAGTAAAAGTAATGAAAACAATAATCGTGACAATAGAGAATCATTGCAAGCGGTGGCACATACTGCCCATGTCGCAGGAGATGATGACCATGATGGAACACGTTTGGACTAATCTTAATCTCCTAACACGTAAGAACCCCAATTGTAATAGAACAAGGTTATAATTATTTTTATCAAAGGTTGCCAACAATAATAGAGGATGAGATATTGTCAAAGTTATTTATGGTAGTTCATAGCTCATCGACTTTCATATAATGGCAAAAATATTTAATTACAATCCTTATTAACAATTAAGACTTAGCCAATCGTACACCCTTCCTTACCTCCATCAACGTTCATTACCATATACATGCCAATTTCCCAATATGTCTTCCAACACTCCTTACGGCACTCAATCCGGCACTTTAACAAATACAGCAGTGCTTTTAGGCTGATAAAGATGCACAACAATTTACCAGTATAAAAGTAAGTACCAGCATCTGGAGCAGCTGCTAGGCTATGAATAGTAATGTAAAAACCATTAATCTCCCAAATATACATCACTTGAATGAGTTCATAAGCAAGTAAACTGGATTAAAAAGATTTGTTGGACCCTCAACAGTTTTGTGGCATGATTTCCTTATTGTAAGGTTGCTGCCCATCTAATCACACAGGAAACTTAATTGTGCTATGAAACCATCTTTTATTGAAAATACAAATAACAATCAGGAACACAGACTTCAATCAATCACCCTTATTTCTATGTGACTCAAACAACCTGAAATTCAGACTTCATCAATCACTCATAACTCAAACAGTCAGAAATTCAAACTTCATCAATCACTCATAACTCAAACAATCAGAAATTCAAACTTCATCAATCACTCATAACTCAAACAATCAGAAATTCGAACTTCATCAATCACTCATAACTCAAACAATCAGAAATTCAGACTTCATTCTTGTCATCCATACAGAACTTTTTCCACCAGGACATATGCCACAGGACAAGGAAAATACCAACAGAAGCTAATGGGGTACTGGTCCATTTTGACTCAGCTTCACACAGGATAAATTGAGTAGTGGAACAAATAGTACTAAATTCTCAGCTATGTTTAGGCATCAAGCATAAACCTTTTTTTTTCTAGAATCAGGTAACCCAAAACGCAGAACAGTTGGAGATGATTATCAATTGGCTATCATTTTATTTTTTAATGAATTTATTAAATTTTAATTAACCATTCTTATGGCCTCTCTTTTACCTTCACATAGGTACGTTGTTCATATAGACAAGTATAGATGAGGTTGTTAAAGAAGATATTAGAGTCAGAACCCACTGCCGACAAGCCTGGTCAGTACTCCGGTGGGGTAACTGTAACATCTTAAGAAGCTTCTTCCGCAGGCAGATGCCCCATTGCCAACAGGCCTGTTCAGCACCCTGATGGGTTTGCCTGTTCATACCACAGGTCGGTACCCGCTGCCAGCAGACCTGTTCAGTATCCCGGCGGGTTAACCTCTTACACCCTTTTTCTATCAGAGGCTCTTGTCCCAATTTCATCTTAAAGATAAAATTTATGATTTGCTCAAGAATAGATGAGTGGGGGAGCTGCTCTGAAAACCATCGAGGAGTGGGATGGTACAAGAATTGGAAGAGTATTCTTTGTATATGCCTATAAAGATTTTCCCATATGAACAACTAACCTCTGTAACTGTAGAAAGTGAAAGTCATAAAGTGGCTAAAGACAATGTATATATATATGTGTTTAGTATTATAACAGCCAAGAGATAATAACCCCCAAACTGCCCGGTCCTGGACACCTTTTTAACATGATGCCTATCTTAAAAATAATTTCATGCCCATAGCTGTAACTAACATCAATTCCCTCTCTCTATCTAGTGTGAAACCAAATCAAATGGTCCTAGCAGCCCATAGGTTCATAAGCAGAAAATATTAATGTAGGCAATGCCTGGTGGCAAGTACTCTTATGAATAGCCAAAACAGTTCTGAAAAATCTGACACACACAAATGCAGACATTCCAATAAATCAGTGAAACTCAGAAATTGACCCAAATGTACACAGTCCTTAAAGAAAATGTTTTGCAAAAATAATCCAAAGGCTAAAATAGAGTAGTGATAAAACACTTCCCTTAGGTTTCAAAACATTCTGAACCTTACTGAAAAGAATATCTGCACCCTTTCAAAAAGAGACCTAATAAAACAAATTCCTGTACATATGTACAAAAAACAATTCCATTGAAGATTACTGAGAGAGAGTAAGAGATGAAGAAGTCATTTCCTCACCTACCATCTCTAGTTCAGACTGCTGACTCATGTTATGGATGAACTCTTGCTTAGAGAGAGGTTTATGATATACCTTTAACCGATGTCCATTCACTACAAAGGCAGTTTGTTCTTCATCTATTGTTTTTATCTTGACAGAACCATTATAAAAAACAGTCACAATTTCATATGGCCCCATCCATCTAGTGGTAAGCTTACCTTTGAAATGTTTGAATCGTGAGTCAAACAACAGAGCCCAATCACCTTCTTCAAAAGTCTTCTTCTTCAAAAATTTATCATGCCACTTAGTCCGCTGATTCTGTATCAACACAGTTCGTTGGACAGCATCTTGTCTGATTTCATCAAGTTCATTTAATTGCATCAGCCTCTGCTCCTGGGCTTCATCCAAATTCAGGCTCAATTGTGCAGCAGTATGAAAAGTTTTCACCTGAAATTCTATAGGAAGCAGGACCTGTTTACCATAAACAAGCTGATATGGGGTATACCCTGTGGTATTTCTCCACGTAGTTCTGTAAGCCTACAATGCCTCAGGTAGCCTGTCTGCCCAGTCCTTGTGATGTAGCTGCACAGTCTTAGTTAAAATGGATTCTAGCACTTTATTGGTTGATTCCACCTGACCATTTGCTTGGGGGTGGTAAGGAGAAGATTTATAGTGCTTAATTCCATATTGTTCTGTAAGTGCTTTCATTGATTTAGAGACAAACTGTGCTCCATTGTCAGTCACAATTTCACGAGGAATGCCAAAGCGAGTAAAAATCTCTTCGTAAATAAATTCTATGACTGATTTCTCAGTGGCCCTCAATAGAGCTTTTGCCTCAACCCACTTAGTCACATAGTCAGTGCAGACTAAAATATATCTCTTTTTTCTTGACATTGGTGAGATTGGGCCAACAAAATCCAATCCCCATTTTTCAAAAGGTTCAATTTGTACCTGGGCTTGTAAAGGCATTTGATCAACAGCAGTGGGTCTCCCCATTCTTTGACAGCTGTCACAGCCCTGTACATACTTCTCAGCATCTTTAAAAAGGGTAGGCCAGTAATACCCTTGATGTAACACCTTATATGCTGTCTGTTTGTCTGAAAAATGGCCTCCACAGGGTCCATCATGACAGGCTTGAAGGATGTCACACATCTCATCCTCCCTCACACACCTCCTAACAATCAGATCTGGACCGGTTCGAAAGAGGTCATTACCTACCCATGAATAATTAGCACTTTGTTGTATGATTCTTCGTTTTTTGTAAGATGACAAATGAGCAGGTAGTTTCCCTGTAACCAAATAGTTGGCTACATCTGCAAACCAGGGTG
This sequence comes from Larix kaempferi, assembly GCA_027924585.1. Taxonomy (NCBI): domain Eukaryota; kingdom Viridiplantae; phylum Streptophyta; class Pinopsida; order Pinales; family Pinaceae; genus Larix; species Larix kaempferi. Next base: position 2,820,183 of record BSBM01001483.1, on the reverse strand, counting down.
TTTTAACAGAAACAGCAAACAAGTGTTCATCAGGGAATGTGTCATCTACAGGAACATTATCATCAGCATGAGTCAATCTGGAGAGGAAATCTGCAACCAGATTTTCCTTCCCTGGTTTGTCAACTATGGTAATGTTAAATTCCTGTAGCAAAAGTAACCATCTAGTAATTCTGCCACTAGTGATTGGCTTATTCATTAAAAATTTAATAGCAGAATGATCGGTATGAACAAATACCTCGTAACCTGTAATATAATGCCGGAATTTATTGATGGCATGAACCACTGCTAGAAACTCTTTTTCAGTCACTGTATAGTTCAGTTCTGCAGGTGTTAAATTTTTACTGATGAAATAAATAGCATAGGAGGACTGATTTTCTTTCTGTCCGAGCACTCCCCCCAAGGCAGTGTCTGAAGCATCAGTTTGTATATGGAAGGGCAAAGACCAATTTGGCCCCCGCAGAACTGGTGTTGAAGACAATTCTGACTTTAATGTGTCAAAGGCTGTCTGACAGTGTTGATCCCAATCAAAACCACTGTCTTTGGCCAACAATTTGAACAGTGGGGCTGCTATCTTTGTAAAATTAGCAATAAACCTACGATAGTACCCTGCGTGCCCCAGAAAACTTCTGACTTCTTTTTGTGTAGTTGGTGAAGATAGATTAGTAATGATTTCAATTTTTGCTGGGTCAACCTTAATACCTTCTGATGAAACATGGTGCCCTAAAACAATACCCTCAGTTAACATCATCTTACACTTTTCATGGCTTAAAGCAAGATTTGTTTCTTGGCACCTAATTAAAACTTTCTCCAGGTTATCCAAGGCTTCCTTGAAATCATTACCGTAGATTGTAAAATCATCCATATATATTTCCACACAGTCATGGACTAAATCAGCCAAAATACCTAACACTGCCCTCTGGAAAGTGGCAGGAGCGTTACACAGTCCAAATGGTAGCACCTTGTAAGCATAAGTTCCCCATGGGCAGGTAAAAGTGGTTTTTTCTTGATCCTCTGGAGCTATTCTTATCTGGTTATATCCACTGTATCCATCCAGAAAAGAAAAGTATTTCTTTCCAGACAATGTATCCAAAACCTGGTCTATGAAAGGAAGAGGGAAGTAATCTCTGAGAGTTGCTTTATTTAACTCACGAAAATCAACACATATTCTCCACTTACCTCCCTTCTTCGGAACAATCACCAACGGAGATACCCATTTGCTATCAGAAATGGGATAGATGAAATCTGCATCCAACAATTTTTGTAATTCATCCTTCACAATGTCTTTAAGCGCAGGATTCATTCTTCTATGTGGCTGCCTTACTGGTCTAATCTTTTCCTGCGTATAGATGTGATGAATGCATGTGTCAGGGTGAATGCCTTTCATGTCGGTATAAACCCAAGCAAATGCCCCAGACTGTGCCTTAAGTAAATTAACTACCTGACTTTGCTGGCTTTGAGACAGATTTGCATTAATAGACAAAGATCTCCCTAGACTAATCTCCATTGGTATAGTTGCAGCTCCAATCTTCTCATCTATGAATAAAACTACTGATGATGAGGTGGCTGAAGGGTAATAGTGTTCCTGAAAATCTTCTGAGAAAACATTGTCTAAGTCAGAGAAGGACTGAGGGAACTCAACACTAGTGGTGGCTGAAATAAATTGATCTAGGATATCATCCTCAGTCTGGTGTTCCAGCCCCCTAGTTTGACTGATGGACAGTAAGGGTTGTCCCACATCCTCATCCCCATAAGGATTTTCTAACCATAACATGTTTTCCGATACAGGCTGTGCTGGAGGATAAATAATTAGATTTTGTAGAGAAGTGCCATTTGATATAGTTAAAATACCTTCTCTGCATCCTATAAAGGCATTGGCAGTGGCTAACCAGGGCCTGCCTAATATAACAGGATGTTCCCCCATTGGGTGTTTGGTTTGGAGTACCAGAAAATCCACTGGATACTCCCAAGAAGCTACTGTGACAGTAATGTCATCTAAGGCCCCCACAGGTTTGACTGTGCTCCTATCAGCCAACTCCAAAATAGTAGGAGTAGATCTGAGGAGATTATGCAACTGAAGTCTCTGCATGGTAGTCATAGACATGACATTAATGGCAGCCCCCAGGTCAACTAAAGTGTTTCCTATTGGAATCTCATTGATGTAAATGGTCACCACTGGATTCCCAGGATTTGCAAATTTTGGGGGTAAGGGACAGTTTGAAATATAATTGGACAGCTGGCCTAAAACATTTATCTTGGGTGGGTCTTTCTGTTTTCGACCAGGTTTCTTTAAGCACAGTTCCCTTACCAGTTTTGCATAAATAGGGACATCTCTAATAGCCTGAAGTAATGGAATCTTGATACAAACATTTCTCAACTCATTTTCCAAATCAAACTGTGGACGTACCGCAGGTTTCTCCATTAATAACCTCTCTGGGTAAGGGGGGTTATTACTTACTTGTGGGGGAGAAGGTGATTGAAAATGAGTTCCCAGTGCTTGAGTGTTTTCTGAGGCAATCTGCACTTCTTCTTCCTCTGTAATCTCTTTTTCATCATTTTCTTCTCCAGTCTCTTCATGAATAATCACTGCTGGAGGGGTTTTATTTAATGTTTTCCCAGACCTTAATTGTATTTCCTGTAAAGGAGCTGAATGAATTACATAAGTTGGAGCCATTTGAATTTCAGCATTATGAAGAGGATGGGGAGGTCTGTTATTAGGGTTTGGGATAGGTTGGGCTGGCAACAACGTGGGTCGAGGTGGATTTGGATTTTGATATTGTTGCGGAACTGGGGGTATAGGAGGAAGGGCAGGTGGTGTAAAGCCTGGTAATAATTGCTGTATATTTGGTGGCATTGGACAGTAACTAGGAGGGGTGGTTGATTGTGTTCCTCCATAGGGTTGTCCTTGTGGTCCCCCATATGATTGTCCCCGCCAGCCTTGCTGCCAAGGTTGGGTCTGAGTAGGTTGAGAGGGCCAATTCTACCACATTTGTGGACTCCATGGCTGCTGAGATTGCTGCATGGGATAATAATATGCAGGGTTCGGGAAAACAGGCTCTGGGTACATGTTTTGAGGTCTAGGCTGCCAAGGCCTTCTTGATGCATCGGTAGGTTCAGCATTAAGCTTGTAAAAAGCTTGCAGTTCTGGTAAAGAAGGGCAATTATCAGTTGGGTGTTGAGCAGAGCAAAGAGCACAAACTGAAATGGTATTTAGCGGGCACTCTTTCAAAGGGTGTCTTTTTCTGCACTTGGGGCAGAATATGTGTAATGCTGCTATGTCCTCCTCCTCTTGCCGTTTCTTTGTTTTCAATGCATCAAATTGGGAGCTTAAGGTGCCTAAAATATCAGTTTTGAAATTTTCTAACAGGTTTCCCAATTCAACTCTTGTGACCCCGCTAGTTCCTGCTGTTCTAGAAGTACGGGAAGGACCTTCCCTTGTGCTTTTTCCTACCTTGGCTCTACTCCTTGAATATTTTCTGCATAGTTCAGTAATCTCCTCAAAGGATTTATGAGATACATCACCTGAGGCCATCAAGTTGAGGATTTCCACATATTCATCCAGAATCCCTTTTAGAAAAAGAGTTCTGACTGCATCCTCCTGTAAGGTATTATACTTAGACTTCTGTAATACAAAGCAGAATCGTTCTAGGAAGTCCTCCAGACTCTCTTCTTCATGCTGTTGCATTTTAAAGATATCATTTTGGGAGTCTCGAGGCCCACAGTAGTCTCGGTATTTTCTGAGGAAAGCACTCTTCATTTGTTCCCAAGTTCGGATGGTGGATTCCCCCAGGCTCATAAACCATCTAAGTGTGGCTGGAAATAGTTTTAACTTTTGAGCATCCTGTAGATAATTATAACTCCTACATAAGATGTCAAACTCAAATAGAAAGGTATCCGGATCTTCAGTACTTTTCCCATAGAAGGTAGGTAATGAAGATGCTGGGATATTTTTCATACTGACATCCCGTGTAAGATCCAGAATGGGGAAGCCAAAAGTTGTTTCAGTTCGTCCCTCATGTTCTCCTTCTCCTTCCATCTGGTGTCCAGTTTCCTGATCACTCATGACAAGAGGGTTCCTAAACCAGTTGACACCTAACCTGTCTCTTCTTGGGGATAGAATAAAATCCCAGTGGTCTGGCCTAGGCCAAGTTTGAAAATTGAAAGGTAAATCTGTAGTGGATTCTACTTGAGAAACCACCGGATTCTGGTTATGTCCAAGAAGGAAGTTCACTTTTTCTATGTTCACTGTGTCAACCAAATTGGAATCTTCCTTTGAAGGTGAAGCTTGTTGGATCTGTGGGATTTCTTCTGAATGTAACTGTTCACTGAGTATAACCTCAGTTCCTACTGGTTTGGTCCCAAATTCCGTTGAATTTTGAATGTTGTTGTTTTCAGTTTCGTTGCCGGTATCCCTATCCCTAGGGTTAGTGAAGGGGGGGGTTTTGTTGTTTACAAAAAGATCAGAATGAACCTTAATGAATCTACCCTTACTATCTCTAGGTCTCATCAAAACAATTTTTGAAAATAACAAGACTTTTAATCAAAATAAATTGAAATACCTGTGCCACAGTTGGGTTTGAAGGAACCTGTTATGAAATGCGCAAGTTTGCCTTACCAATCCTCCTCCTCCAATCTGCCACAACTAGTCACACCTAACAACTGTTGTAAAATTATATTTATGGAATTAAACACACCTCACCTACAAAAGGATAACCACACTTGTATGAGAGTAAACTAAAAATAAACACTTTTTACAGGAAAGATAAACACACTTCTTGTAGTAAAATAATTCAAACTTGTGAAGAAAAATAACCACACTTACCAGAAGGACACAACAAAAATTTGGGGTAACCCACTAAAGTGGCTACGGTAGGCTGTTACACCATGGGAATCCCATAGTGAATTCGTCTTTGCGTCTTAATGTTTCCCCTCCACCTTGTTGTGTACTGTAAAAAGATCCTATCTACCTGAACTTCAAACTGAGCAACCAATTCAAAAAAAATGAGCAAAATACCAGCTTACCTTGGAGCAACTCCCCGGCAACGGCGCCAAAATGTTGGTTAAAATTATTGACAGTTAATTCACCTCAATTTAATTTATCAACCGGAGAATCGTAGACTTTGAGCTGCTACACTGTATGTGCGGTAAAGTAGTCTCAATGCTCACTCCTCAAGAAACTCTAGTCTACTTACAACAAAATGAAGCTAACACTAAATGACCAATGCCAAGGATCACTAGATCTGTCCTATAGAAAAGAAAACTAATTTACTAATTCCTATCTCACTGTTGAGCTCAACAATAACCAACAAAGAATTACCAAATTGCAATGCTATGATCTTTAGAACAAAACAGCCTGCTAGAAAAATGAATACAATCTTAAGCTACAACAGTTTTTAAAGCAATTAACAATCTTAAGTTATCGTAACTACAGTCTATATAAAAATAATCAACCTGTTGAGAAAAAGATTTATCAACCGAATGCATATGCTTAATTGACCTCAGTTAACCTTGTTTCCTATCTGAACTCTAAATCTAATGCTTAAATCCACACAAATATTTCCAAATCTGAAGTAAACCTACGGCCTTTTAACTTTAAATTGTCAACACACACAGTCGATCAAAGGAGAACTTAACTGTTTAGTGAGATCCCAATATACTCTGTTTATGATTTGTGTATACAAATGCACATAAGAGAACACCAAAACTATTCAGATTCTGCTCATCATTAGAGATTAGAGCTGTGTAATAAACATTCACTGGTTTTGGTTTACATATGCATATTGTGAAACTAATTATCGATTCAAGGGAGCAATATTATAGACGAGGACTCCTTCCCAAAACTCATTCAAGTACAGCTTCAGCTTTTATTCAATCCTTCAACCAAAAAGAAATAAACCCTAGATGCTTTATGACTACAGTCTTCAAGCCCTCGACTCGTTTGCAAATGATGCTCAAATCTTGCAAACTCGATAGTAAAAGAATAGGCTATTTATAAATTACTCTCATGCTGCAACACAAAGGTTTTTTTATAGCCAGAGTCGAATTCATGATTCATGTTGCCAATATTACGCCACACACTGGAGATCAAAGGAAATATCTAGATCCATACCATTCCTTAATTCATTTTACAGTCCTGTGAAATAAGAAAAGTTCAAAACCATTCCTGTAACTGTCATTATAACACTGTATGCTGATAAAATGGAAAATATAAAATTCAATCTATTTGTAACCCTTTATAAAATCGAGTCTACCATAACCTACATCAAACCCATCACACGATTTATGCATACCCTAGTCTTAGACAACAATTTGCCCTAAAAACCAGAGAGGGTCTTAGATACAAACTGTTAACAAGCTAGATCTATTAACATCAACTAATAAATGATATTAACTAATAATAGCAGTCACGCATTCTATTTCAATCCATCGATGAGCAAACCATTAACATTCTGGAAAGCAATGTAAAATGATAAAAACACTAATCTGCTACTGCAAACTACACACTACTGAAATATCACAGTTTGGTGTTGAAGGTGGGCCCTGCCCTCAACGCCTCACACTCTTAAATCACAGATTTGATGAAAACACGCACTGAATCGTATTGATAAAATGAAGTTTTTTTACAATCCTCCCTACTTAGGGTTTCCACAGTCGTTTTTATACTGAATATGCAGAGTGAGATCGCCCTGGAGACAAGGGTCGATATGGATAACAACCCACAGATATCTTAGTAATTCTGAGCTAAAAATGGGATCTCAGATTCCCAAATATACACATATTGCTAAAGAGAAAACAACAACAGCTCCTCGATCAAAGATCATCCCTAAAATAGCAGTTGAACAATCCTCACAAGCATCTAAAAGATGATATGAATCCAGGAAAAACGCCCTCATTGTAGATCGAATCCCCAATCTCTGCATAAATCCTCCTTTGAACACTGAGTCGGGTAGCCAAAAGAACCCTGTATAGAAGAGAAACTGAACTTATTATTACATATCATTTAATGAAACCTAAAGCCCAAAACATATGCATAAAACAAGAAAATATAACAAACAAGTAATTAAAATCACTTACCATAGCTTTAGCAGTGTTGACCTCCAAAAAGACACAACAAAACTGATTATTATTGGATTCCATTAAGACTTTAAGCTAGAAAACATTATACTGAATGGTCAAAATAGAGGACCAACAAAATCTATCTATTTTGGAAATCATTGTCTTGTCTACAGGAGGGCAACTTCAACAAGGGCGATTTTACAAGGCTTCTTCAAAGCTATTATTTTTGGCATCCTAGTTTTCTCTTATTTTATTGAGAAGGAATAAAGCCCTTTATATAATATTATTACAATGTGCCTTGAAGCCATACGATGGAACAAAACCATGGGATACCAAATACCATGGATGGGTGTATTCTAAATTGTGGGCTACATGGAAGATTCCAAAACCATGGATGGGATATGGTGTCCTCTCCATTAATGCTTTTATGATGAATGGGAGAGGGTGGCCTCTTCATTTAATGATTTTATGATGAATGGGATGTTGTCCTTGCTTCGGCTCTTTCATGTTATAATTTGAGCATCAAATGCTCAATGACCCTCTACACCACACCTAAAACACACATAAGGTCTTCCTCTGCCATTGCCGTAACCTCTACCCCTTTGAAATCATCTTCCTCGCAGTTGATTTAGGTTATCTTGTTGAGTATCTTCTGCTTTCTCAGCTCCTTGGGATGATTTGCCTCTACCATAGTTAAAAGCACCTTGCGAGGTAGATGATGTGCCCCTCCTTGCTCCTCTATTCCTTTGAGCAAATTATCGATTTTGTTTTTCCTCGGCCTTTAAGGCTAATTGGTATGCCTCTTCCACAGTGCGAACCCTATGCATGCCTTCATCTTGAATAGAAAATTTTAAACAATTCACATACCTTGTAGCCAGTTTCTCATCAGTTTCCTGGTCATACACATGAATGGACAATTTATTTTACTCATGTGTGAGTTCCTCCATGGTGGACAGGTTTTGCTTCAAGTTCTAAAATCTATGAAAAAGGGTATGTGCATAGTCCAACGGCAAAAAATATCTCGCAAATTTTTCTCCATCTTATTCTAGGTCCTAATTTCCTTTTTTCGTTATGTCTTTTTGCACATGATCCTGCGAGTTCATGGTGCAACCCTTCAACTTGGTGCATGCAAATTTCACCTTCTTTTCCTCTTTCATAGGCTTCCATTCAAAAAAAATTTCCATGGCATTCAACAAATCTATTAACTCTTCTGGTTTAAGACTCCCTACATATTCTGAAACTTCCATTTTGATTCCATCATTTCTCCCTTCTAGAGCCCTGAGCATCCTTTCATTAAAGTCATGCACCTTAATTTTTCTTCTTCATGTTCTATATGATGATGTACATATCCTTGGTCTGTCTCCTCATCAAATGCTTCTCTTCGTAATATTCTCTAACTAGTCATCACGTTTGTAAGATCTGTTACTTGCCTTTTGAGGTTCTACATATCTCTATGCATTTGAGCAAGACCCCCTCTTCCTCTTCCTCTTCCTCTCCCTCTCCTAGCCATCTTCTTGCTTTGATACCAGATGATGTAGCCACTAAGCTTTGATTCATCACAAGATCTAAAAACCATGCAAACACATGAGAGTGGAAAAAATAACTATCTTTTATTCCTTCTCCATCATTAATTATTAAAATCAAAGTTCAATCCCTTATAACTACTATTTGAGATTTTCAAAAATTGCTAAGTTTAGAAAATTCTCTCATGACTTTGAAAATAACCAATAACTAAAATATAACTAGAGCTACACTAGTTGTCAAATCTTTTTTTCTGATTAGGTGCATAAATGGAGAGATAACTGATAATTACAAATTTAAAAAAAAACTCGAAAAAACATTAAAACCCCAATTTGAGGCCTTATATGAAGGAATTTGGCCCCGAAAAGTGTCAACATGAGGTTCAATTAGAAGGATTTGAATGATCACTATAGTGAACTCTTCGAGGTGCAATTTTTTGTTAAATTTCAGGCCAATTGGATAACCGAGTCAAAAGTTGTGACCCTAAAAAATCCTTGCATCAAGGACACACATTAACCAATATTGCAAAGGAAACTAAAGATAAACATGCCATGACCCCAATTAACTGTCTGCATATTCATGCCCATCTAAATAAGAAACAATCTAAAAAAGATCCAATTCACTTTCTCATATGCCTTAGACAAGTCAATCCTTAATATCATTGCTAACATAATTTTTGTTTTGACTATATGCATCCCTTCTTGAGCAATACCCACCGTATCATGATTTTGACACTTATAGAGAAAACCAATTTTTTTCTTCGGATACAAACCTTGACATAATACATTTCAGTGGGTTAGTAATGATCTTGGAAATAAGTTTATAAATAAGATTTCATAATGAAATAATGCTATAGTCATCAAAGGTTTCATAGTGCTTTGTTTTAGGAATTAGCACAATGAATGTGCTATTAAGAGGTCCTAAGACTTTTTTGGAATGCCTTGATTCGTCCACCAGATGTAGTAAATTATGCTCTAAGAGATCATAAAAACCTAAATAGAGTTCAACTAAAAGGCCACTAGGACTAGGACTTTTCCCTTTTCTAAAAGAAAATAGCACGACCTTCAATTTAAATGAAGTGACTTCAACCTCCAATTCTCTATCAACTCCTTATTTATAAGAGTTTGGCATAAATTCAAAAGTGTCATAGTTTCCCCCATATTAGTAGTTCCAAGATCTAAAATGAGTTTTTCCAACATCCATTATCTCCTTGAAAGAGCTAACCATATTACCTTTTGGGTGTTTAATTTCCCGAATTATGGTGTTTATGCGCTTTCTATGGTTGGCATAATTATGAAAAAATTGTGTATTGTTATCCCCTTCTTGAATCCATAAGGATCTACTTTTGAGCCTCCATGGAGTCTCTTTCTTTACCAGTAAGTCCTTATTATTTCCCTCTTAATCCCTTAAAGACATAGCTTCTTCATCTGAAAATACCTTGAACTAAATTATTATCAAAAAGAGCTTTAATGCCTTCTTCCACTTCTCTAATTTTCTATTGAGACTTCAAAGTAATAGTTTTTCTCGCCCTTTCAACAATGTCTTGATTCTTTTAATATTTTTTTTTCAGCGAAAAAAAACTACTATTGATATTCAAGGTGAATCAAATAGTACAATGATTGTCGTGATTCAAAAACATAATCAACATAAGAGTTCAAAATAGGATCAGAATTACAAAAAGTCTGATCTCAATCTCCCAAAGAAACATACCTTCCAAAAGTGTCAAAAGATTCTTCTAGTGAGAGCAACGAAAATAAACCAGCAACCATCTACTATCAAAATATATGAAGGCCTAACTTTAATAAAAAAAGTAGGTGATACCACTGTCTAGAATGGCATTTTCCAGCCATTCCTCCCATATAAGATACGCTTCAGAACCAGCAAGTGCCTGTTTAGATAGCTTGTCCGCTAGAGCATTATGTTCTCTATAAATATGTTCAAAGGTAATATTCTGCTGCATAGAGATACCAAACCAAAAATGGTAGCTAGCTTTAAAACACACCACAGTGCCAAGAGTTCAGCATTCATTTTGTTGCCAATACCACAATTGAGTCATACTGTATAGTAGTGGTCCTCATTAAGAAAAAGGACACCGCCTATTGCACATAGCCCATTTTGTGCAGCCCCATCAAAGAATAAAACTGGTTGAGCCACCTTGAGGGTAAAATGGCTAATTTTGACAATCGACAGCCTATGTTCATCACTCCTATATGAAAGAAACATCTTCAATGTAGTCATACTACATTTCATTTCATCAGGCATAATATTCTGAAAAATAGCACAATTTCTAGTGTACCAAACTGCCCATGTGATATAAATAGCAATGTTAAAGAATTGCTTACATTTTCTGTACCAATTTAATAGACAGAACTTGAACTCACCAACATCCCAATGACATGTAATTTTCAGATTTGCAGTAACAAAATCCCAGATTTTGTTTGTGAAGCTACAATTGACAAATAAATGTTGTGTTGATTTAGCTGCATTTAGGCAAAGACTACAGATGTTTGGGACAATCCACCCACGTTTCATCAAGTTCTCCCATGTCTTGAGCTTATCATGAAGTGCTATCCATAAAAAACAGTTTAATTTTAATGGAATTGACCACTTCCATAATCTTTTGTACCACCAATCTTGTGGGAAAATATATTTTTCTTGTATAATTATTAAATATGCTGATTTTGCCGTCATAATTCCAGTGCTAGGGTTCCCACTCCATATTAGCTGATCATTTTCCAAATTGATTTTAATCCCAGTTGAGTTCAGGTTTTTGATATAACTCTCCCAATGTTGAGCATAAGTGCCAGAGAGTCCAAGATCTCTTGAATTCATCCATTCAACAACACCAGACTTACCTGCTCGGTGGATAAGTATTTTGTCAAGAGTAGACAGCGCAAGAACCTACAAATAATGTGATAAGAGACTGGGGAGAAGATACGTATCTTCCATCCCAAGGATAGGGTCCAAACCAACTCTAATCTTCACACCCGAACCAACTTGCCAAAAGAGATCCTTTTTGATCCAAGTGAAGACTTTCATGAAACCTCTCCATATTGGTGAAAAGTTCCAGCCAACATGCTTCGGATTTTGAAGCCATAGATACACATCGGAGTTGAGATATTTACTTTGTATGAGTCTAGACCAAAGTGAATTCCCAAAGATACATCTCCACATACTTTTTAATCTGAGAGCAGCACTAAATACCTCCAAGTCTTTGATACCCCAACCGCCAAATCTTTCAGGTCTTGATATAATTTCCGAAGCAACCGTAGGGATTTTGTCTTTCTCAGAATTCCTTGACCATAGAAAATTAAAGAAACATTTTCTAATAGTTTTGATAATGAAAGAAGGTACTTCCAGTAATGAAAACCAGTAGACTGGAATGCTAGATAGTACCGCCTTAACTAATATAAGCTTCCCTTTGATAGATAAAATTCTGTAAGACCAATGTGCTATGCGATTTTCTATTTTCTGCAACAGCTAGAACCAGTCCTTGATGAGGTAGTTATTTGGTTTCAAATGAAACCCCAAATATTTGAAGCCCTCCTCCAAAGGACAACACTTGTAGGGGAGAAAATTGGTAATATCTCTCAATTGCTGGACATTCAAATTAAGATGGTAGAAATTTGATTTAGCGGTGCTAACCTTCATACCTGAGGCATTACAGAAAATCTGTATAATGTCTTCATATTGTTTCCACTCAGCAACTGTATCCAAACCCGCCACCAAAACATCATCTACAAACAATATGTGCGTGATCACACAATCTGATGACAATCTAATGCCTTTGATCAGTCCTTTATCCGGAGCTTGATTAACTAATCTGCTGAAACCATCCATAACTAAAATGAAGAGCAGAGGCGAAAGGGGACAACCCTGACGGATCCCACGTGTACAACTGAAGAATGAGTTCGGAGAACCATTAACCAACACATCAATATTCATTGAAGTGATACATGCCATAATCCACTTAATCACCAAAGGAGGCATTCCAATGTTTATCAGGATCAATCTCAGAAAGGACCAATTGACTCTATCATAAGCTTTCTCTAAATCCATTTTAAGCAAAAGAGCCTTCTTCTTTTTTATCTTAATGTTATGCAATAATTCCTGTGATATCCCAATTGCATCATGTATTTGTCTCCTAGCTAAATATCCAAACTGCTTTGCAGAAATGTGATCAGAGAGAGCTGTCTTCAACCTTTGTGCAAGAATCTTAGAAATCAGCTTATTTATCAGATTACATAAGGCAATCGGACGATAGTCCCCAAAGGAGAGAGGCTTATTGCTTTTAGGTATTAATGTGACAAAGGAAGAATTCAGGGCACCTGGAATGAAGCCATTGACTCTGGAGAAATTTACCATGTTTTTGAGTTCCTCACCCATAACATCAAAGAAGTGGATATACAGTTCCACCGGCCATCCATCTGGCCCAGGACTTTTTTCCTTAGCAAAAAAATTCAGAGTAACCTCAATTTCCTCCAATGTGACTTCCTTTTGTAGATATTCCGCATCCTGATCATTGAAGAATCTAGGATAAAGGCTTGCCACTTTGATTTGGTCAGAAATGTTACAATCAGCAGAGTCTTTATAGATATTCCCAAAAAAATTAGCAGCTTCAGATTTTAACTGATCTAACCCATAAATAAGATGCCTATGCCCATCCTGTATTTCCCAAATGTTATTCATATTTCTTCGAGCTGAGGCGAATGCATGAAAAAATTTAGAGTTTTTATCTCCATGGACAATCCAAGTTGCTCTACTTTTAAGACGCCATGTTTTTTCTTCCTGCAACAGCAATTCCTCTTTTTTCTGTTTACATTTCAAAACTTCAAAGGATTCATAATCTAAAGAATTGGAAAAATTCGCTTCAAGAGAAAAATGAATTTGCTTTTCCAAATGATCTAAATCCATATGATCCGCTTTTTTCTTCTTTTTTATCCAAACTGTAACCGCTTCTTTTAAGCCCTTCAACTTAAGGCAGAATTGCATCACCGGATTTGACTCAAGAACACCACAATTCTGCCAGAAATCTCTAACCATATTACAAAAATGTTCATTAGTTAACCATGAACTATTGAACTTAATAGGAAATGAAACTTTATCCCCATAATCATCCAATTGCAGAACAATAGGCCAATGGTCTGATAATTTGGTATCAACAACCCAAGAACGGTGTTTTTGAAAAAATCGCAGGAGATCTGCCTTTGCAAGGAACCGATCAAGTCTTTTATGGATCTCATTCTTACCAAACCTACCATTAGTCCAGGTAGGCTTCAATTTACTAGGCATCACATCCGCAAAATCATAATCTGTAAATAACTTAGTAAAGAAATCTGCCAAAACATCCAACCTAGCCGATGAGCCCCAAATCTTAGAAACATTTTTGGTATAGTTCAAATCACCTGCAATAATCATATTAGGAATACTCAGCAGACCAGAATCCCAGAGAGATTCCCAAAAGCACTGTCTTTCCTTATAGGGAGCATAACAGATTAATATAGAAAGAGACTAGTGAATTCCACAGAAAGATCCTTTTAATAATATGCCCCAAGGGGTGGAGAAGACCTTGAAAACAAACAAAGCAAGATTCCAAGCTACAACAAGACCCCCTGAGAGACCACTAGAATTGACAGCAGCCACTTCCCAGTTGGGAAAGATCTTACCAATTTTTGAGATAGCAAAGGAATCATCACACATAGTTTCCTGGATTAGAACAATAGCAGGGCTAGTAGCTTTAAAAATATTGGTTAAGGCCTGAGCCCTAGATACCTTACCCAATCCACGGACATTAATGGATAAAATGGACACTAAGCATCACCCAAGGAGGGGGACACCGCTCTAAGGCCCTCAGTGATATCACTACTACCAACCCCCACATCTTCCAATCTTTTCGAGACAGGAGTATATGAATCTAAAGCAGGAACTACAGAAGTGCCCATACCCTTGTTTTTCTTTCCTCAACATATGGTAACATTTTGAAAATTCAAAGAATGTAAAGGCTTAGCCTCAGAATGAAAACCTAGATTTTTAGCCTCATAATGAAAACCTGGATTTTTAGAAAATGTTGGCAAGGGAGGAAATTCCAAACCCTTCTCAGAAAGAAGGTAGCCACTTTCATTCAAGATAGTCTTATCATCAGAGGAAAATTGGACAGGAGAGACATCTAAGGATTTATTACCCAAATCAGTCCCCACATGCATCTCAGCAGCCAAATCCTCGGAAAACTCTGAAGAGAAGAAAACCGGGTTAGATAGATTAGTCTTTTAATATTATATTCAAATTGTTGCATAAGGGACTCTCTCAATTGACTATCATAATTCTTCTAGTTTTTGGTGACCAAGTCTCTAAATTTGGGCTCTTCAAGCCAAGTGTGATGAATTTAATTGGAGTAGGTGGCTTCAAGCCCTCCACTTTCAATTTTAGAAGAATAAGAAGATGATTTGACAAACTTGATATGCCAACCCAAGAGTTTATTTTTAACTAATCATTGTAAAAAGGTTCAGTCATCAAGAAGTGATCCAATCTCTTGGAAATCCCCTCTCCACCTTGTATAACATTACACTAGGTAAGATAAAGCTTAACATGTTTTACATCAATAAGGTGGTGAATCTAGGAAAAAAGGAGAAATAGTCACCAAGTTGGTCTCTTCTAGCAATACCCCCCTATACCTCCCTTTGGTTAAGAGTTAAATTCATATCCCCACCCAATATAACATTTTCTCCTTCTAGAATTCTTGAATCCAACAAGGTATCCTAGTAGGGTTTCCTATCCCTATAAGGACCATAAGTATCAATGAAACTCATCTCTTTACCCAATTCTTTTACTTTAAGCTTCACTAGAATACTTCAAGCCAAAATTTAAGTGGAACTAGAGTCAAAATATTACTCCGTCCCTTAAAAAGACCCCGAGACAACCCAACAATATCCAGTGCACACAAATTCCATTCCTTTAATAAAGAATATAAAAAAGAAACAAGTTTTTGACCAAGTCACATAGTTCTTGTAAAAAGATAATGTTAGGCTTGTAGACTGCAAATTGTATTTTGAGGGCTAATTGCTTGTGGGAACCCCCAACCCCTCTAACATTAAGAGAGAACAAAATCACCGAGAAATTGAGGAAAGGGCCTTCCCTACTCTAAGGGTCCTATGAATTGTCTATTATTTATCTTCTGTCACTTTCTTATCCTTAGATTTTTCTAAATTCATATGGGACTTCCTTCCTAGTGAGCTCAAAATGTCTTTCTCTAAATCCAAACCCCTCACTTCTTCATAATATTTTTTAGAGCACAACTAGTAATAGATTTATGGGGAGGATTATAGGGTAGTTGTTTCTAAGCTTTACCATGGGTGGGAGAAAATATGTTTACTTCTGTTACACTTTTTGGCCCACAAGAAATGGCCTTTGGGTAATTCTCAAGGGCATCCATCAATTCACTAACCAATTTCATAATAACAAGGTTTCCTTGTGGTTCCAAAACCAAATTTCTAATGTCCTCCTTGACAATTACATGATTCCCAACCCTCATGGCTTATAGGGTAATCATACATTCTTCCTTATATAAATCCAATAGTTTATGTATCTCTTCATGTTTACCAACTTTGGGGTCAAAAAATGATTTAGTAAACAATTTTGGAGATACAGGGAACCCCCTAGGCTTCAATACACCCTTTCAAATCTCCTTCTCCTCATATGATTCCCATCCCTAGAGATTTCTAGGGCAATCGAGGGACCGTGTTTAATGAATTATGATAGGCTAATGTGTTCCAAAGATTCATTTATGGAGTCACTATCCTTTTTTTGAAAACACATGTAATGATAGTGAGAAATGATACCTTCAATACCAAAAGATGGAAATGTCTTTATAGCATCATGGACTAAAGAAGTAGAGCTCTCCCGCTAGTCTTCATTGTATCTAGACTCCCACACATCAATCCATGCACCTTTCGGTCTTGTTTCAATCTCATCCTTATAAATCACACAATGACCATCCACCTTCTTTTTATCCAAACTCGTTTATATGGGACATGTTCCATTCTCAAGTTCAAACAATATGCACGCATGTGCTCTATCTCATGACACACATCACATCTGAATCACAATTTCCAATTATCAAGCCTTTGACAAAAAAATCCAGTTATTCCATTCAATCTTTAGTTCATCTTGTAAACCTTCATGAAAATCCAATTTTACTAAAACTTTTCCAATTCTTCTATCCACTGAGTCTAACCAACCCTCCTCGAAAGTAATAGTCTTCCAATGGAGTCATCAACCTTCCTTAAAATGTGTTTGTTCTAAACCATGAGTGGCAAATCTAATAAGTGCATCCAAACTCTCTAAATATATGTAGGTTCTCGATGCGGATCAAATATAAGAGACTAAGGTTAAACACATAGACCTGATGACCCCAAAAGCCATTTATGTCTTATCACGTTCTACATGCCCTTCTTACCTCTCAAAACAAGATAGATCTATCCTCTCATTAATATATGAAATTTGGGGATGTGACAAACATTGGAAACTAATGCACTATTAACTATATTTTAAGAGAAGCTTTCCTTATGCACTTTCCCTTAAATCTACTGAAAAATTTGAAGA
This sequence comes from Larix kaempferi, assembly GCA_027924585.1. Classification (NCBI taxonomy): domain Eukaryota; kingdom Viridiplantae; phylum Streptophyta; class Pinopsida; order Pinales; family Pinaceae; genus Larix; species Larix kaempferi. The sequence goes on along the minus strand of BSBM01001483.1, from coordinate 2,803,011 downwards.
CATAATCCCTTCCACTTCTTCAATCCTTATATCATGACCCACAACCATTTTAACTCTTTCTTTACAAACCCTAATACAATTTCTATTGTGAGCCTTTTTTGTCTGGTTTCCCTACTTACCTGAAGAACCATAGTCTCGATGCCTTAAAACTCCTTCATCACCACCTTTGACCCTTGTCGGCACATTAGGATTACTCACCCCCTTTGCTTGGATCAAAACTCGGAGGATCATTTCCATTCCATATGTCCCCTTCTATCAATCCATCAGGACAAGTACCCACAGATAGGGGGAGTGAAGGGATTGGGAGGAAAGCTTGAGGAAATGAATGTGTGACATGTGAAGGCCTGCCAAAACCTACCTTGGTTTGTCCAACAAAATTTAATGTCTATGCATTCGAATATGTCCTTGTGGTCTCTTGGGGACCTAGATGGGTCTTGGCAACTTCATATTTATTTCTAATCACCCTACCACTTGCCTCATCCAACATTTTCAATCCCTCCATCTCCTCCATAGGCTCATCATCTCTTTAAAACTTGGAGCTTTACTAAATCTTCACCATCTCCTCAATAGACCAAAAAGATGGTTGTAGAATCCCCTCAGCCTCATCACCATAGTCTACTATGTCATAATCTAAATCCAAAACTGTTGCCATGCCTTAAAAACCACTACTAAAACATCTATGTTCCACTCATGGAGTCCCTCCTACGATCCAACTTTTTTTGTGATATATATCTATATATATATATATATTCTCGAGGGTAAATATCTTGGGGAAAACCCCCAAGCACTTCCCCTCATTTCAAGGACGATTCCCAAAGTAAACCCTAGATTGTTCAAGGCACAAGGCCAATCAACAATATGGTTCAAAGCCGTTACAACAATATACTCATTATGAGCTCAACATGTCACTTATGGGAATAGAACCTGAGCGGGGCAGACAACACTCCATCCCACAACCACTCGAGGTAGACCTAATTGACACACACATATATTGAAGCATCTATGAATATCAATTATTAGGGCACACATGTTTATTTTATCGATTTGAGCAAACTGGTGCACATTATCAATATAAACACAGTAACAAAAAGCCTCTGCTTAACCTTTGACCGCCTATAGTTTTTAGTTACAGTGAAAATTTGTTAAAATCTTTGCCAAAACCTTTGCTACCAAACTTGGAGGTTTTAACATAAGCTTTTTAGATAATTTTGCCCAATCTTGTTAAAACCCTTTACAAAACCTTCGCTAGGTGGTGTTTTCGTGATAGTGTTTTTTAAATAATAAAATGCATATGCACATCTTTGTTTTTATTAATAATTGAAGGAACCATTCTATGGCATTAACCTTTTAGACATAGTGAATTATGTCTTGTTCTCAATAACCTATACAATGTTAAAAAAAAATTGACCCCTTATCCTATATGATTCCATGCTTTATGGAGTTGGAGTTTTGTACACAAGACAAATTTGCCATTTAATAAAATATAAGGTGAAAGAGCATATTGTTGACATTCCCAATAATTGCATCACCAAATATGGAATCAAACAATCTAATCACACTAAACACCAAACATGCTTTGAGAAAATTAATGGTTTGGCCAAAACTTTACCATTAAAAAAAAAATCTAATAATATTAATAATGAAGATGACTACAAACATAACCATTCTAAATAACATATTATTAATCACCTTTGAAGTCACAACAAACTCCTCAATTTACTCTCTTTCATCGCTTTGCATAATTTCACCCTCTTTCCTTTTCTTTTTCTTTTATATGAACTTTTCACCTCTATATATAACACCTATATCTTTTACATCTTCCCATCTTTCTTTAATCTATGTTTTTCTTTTTCATTTATTTAATGCATTATTACTATATTTTTTTTTTCAAATGTTGGTTTTATGTTTTTCTTTTTCATTTATTTAATGCATTATTACTATATTTTTTTTTTCAAATTTTGGTTCATCATTGTCAAGGGCTACATCCACCGAGAGAAATGCCAATACTTGCTATTCTAGAGAATCAAGGTATGCCATAATCAATACATAGAGGCTCAACAAAATCATCACATCACTTACAAGAATTGAACCTGGGTGGAGAGGGTAAGGATCATTCCTCCCAACCACCCAATCTACATCCAATGTTACTATCCTTATTCTATCTTTTATTTACTTATTATTTTCTTGCTTCGAGTTTCATGTTACTAAGTAATTTCTCAATTCTCATAATTCCACATTTATACTCAAAACTTCATTTACTTTTCCTATTTTTTATTATTATTATTCAATATTAACATCATTTTCCCTTTTCATTACGGCAAGCAACATACACTTAACAATACACCTTTAATAATCACATGTACTATTCCTTCCCATCTAATAATGTGTATCACAAATGTCATTAAGTATAATTGCACAATGCATATTGATGATGATGATTTTATATCTCCGTTACAGTATAGTTTCTTATTTGTCCTTTTTTATACCATAACTTTTATTTGCCTTACCTCAACTTCAAAGGTCTGTCCCATGAGACCATGGTGCTAGAGAAGGTCTCAATCGCGTTTTTCTACCGACGTTTAGTAAATGGTGGGGGCATCTTTTTTTTAATACATATTTATATGGTTAGTTTGCTTTTTCGATAAAATCAGTACATTAAGGATTTGTGAGGGAGATACATAATATAGCACGGCGGATTTATCTTCTTCGTTCTCAATATCACAGATAACAGGCAGATCCGCGGATTCTACTGTATGCGAACTTCAATTATCGTATTTATGGTTGCAGGCGGAAATTCTGCTATTGAAAAAGGTATTTTCAATAACCTATTGCTTTCTTTCTGCTCTCTCGAAGCTCTGTAACTGCCAATCAGAGTTATGGGATTCTTGCTGTTGGATGGATTTCGGTAGGGCATCTAGGGTTTTGATATTTGGGTTTTCTTTTTGTTTTTCATGTCGGATTTAATGTTGAGATCAATCTGGTTTTTCTAGATTAAATATGGTTTTCTGTTATTGGGTATTTGTGTTTGATTTAAGGATTTCAGTTATGAAATAAATATCGTTAGAAGCCGGTTGGAAAATTTTCATTGGGTTTCTGTGATTTTTAGAAGAGTGTTTGCTAAATACCCTCAGCCCAAAACAGGGTTTTAAGGGTTCTTAATTGAAGGCACAAAGGGTTTTATGATCGTTATTATTTAGCTGCGTTAGGGTTGGATTTTAAAGAACTTTTTCAATTTTGTTTTTGTCTGAAAGATGTCTTTTTGGCAGGGTTCTTGCAAAACTTTAGGTAGAAGGTGAGGAGGGCTTTATTTGGTATAATTGTATGTAAACTAAAAGGTATTTTTGCACCATTTTGTTATTGTAGAAGGTGAGGAGGGTTTGATTTTGTATGTCCCATGGTTAGTCAGAATGCCATTCGATCGTACTTGCTGAAACGATGTTTGATTGTATGTTGTGCAGGATTCACCGTGTTTGCGAAGATCTGAGATTTGTTTCTATTTAGCTTGGGGAAAAGGCAGGAGGTAGAATTTTCACACTGGGAAGAAAGATGCCTCGGTCGTTGTCCCGATCACCATCATATAAGAGAAGGCGTTCTCCATCGCCTGTGAGCCACAGGCATATCAGGCGAAGTAGGCGTGACAGAGATCGTTCTCCTTACTCACGTTCTCATAACAGGTGTGTGCCTCTCAGTGGCAACTTATGCCACACCCACAAATTTCACTCTTTAGGTTTTTCTATGCCTAATGTTGGCACATCAATTTCAGTCTCATTTCATATGTGCCATGTTGTTTTCAGCAAAGATTCAGTGAATTTGAAATATCCCATGACTGGTCCTCTCCATTATTACAAAAATAGATGTGTTTGATGAAGAGTTGGTTGGTATAAATATTATGTAGACATCGATGTGGGTATGGTGTAAATGAGAAGTGCTTCTCCAAGTCTGGGTTTATTGATATCTGGTGCTGATTCATTGTTCCCTATTCTAAAGAAGTTAAAGATTGTTAGCTATCTCAAGAGCTGTTTATTGGGAAGAGGTTAAATATTGGAATATTATTGAAACCTAGAGCTATGAGAATATTTTCAAAGGTGATCACTGGAATCTATTCTGAATTTTGATAAATGTTTAACTTAGAGATGATTGAGAATATGAAGGAACATACTAAATTCAGACAACGGATGGACTGAAAACCATGGAAATAAACCTCTAATGAGAATTTTCAAATCTATCGTTTACCTTCACACCAAACCTTATGAGATTTGTCGTACTTTACACCTTCTGGAGCTCAACATTTCAGCACAGCGAGTTTTGATAATGAGAAATCTCATTTGCAATTTCTAGGAGTAAAATAGTATAAAACTTGAACTCTCCCACAGAAGGCTATGATATTAATTAGTTCCACATATTGCGCCTCTTCTACCCAATTCCCTGACATTGCTCTAGATATCAAGTTAGTTGTGTCGCCAAAGAAAAAAAATGCCAGGGCCAAAAGACTAATAAATTATACACAATATAAATGGGAGCTTAAAAGTGGGCAGAAATTCAATATAGGTCAACAAACAAATCTAAATATTCCACATCTATATGGGAAGGTGCGGGTGATGGGCGCAGATGAGTTGATCAAGAAAGGCCAGATATGACGTGATAAAGATGGAGCACACTGGGGTTAGCATAGCATCCAAAGTGGAGGTAACAAAATATGTTATCTTGAAAACTGATGTAATAATAGATGGACTGAAGATGAAATATATTGCTTGTTGTGTCACCACTTATCCTTTTTCTTAAATAGCTCATATTTTTATCTTTGGCAGGCACAGAAGTCCTTCACCTCCTGTGAGACGACGTAAAAGTCGTTCACCGTCCCCAAGGCGACACAAAAGACACAGAACTAGGAGCACTTCAAGGTCTCCTATTCGTAAGTCTAAAAGTTCAAGCATTGGATTATCTGAGCAGAAGCAAGCTCTAGATAAACTCCGGCATGAAGAAGAAGAAAAGAAAAGGTAGAATGTTTCTCTCTTAAAGTGTGCTGTTTGCTGTAATGTTGCAGTCTACCACTCCCACTCCCACATTCTTCTGTGTTTCTTAAATTTGTTTTATAAAGTTTGAAGATGCCCATGTAGCTATTGCATAAATTGCTTAATTTTTTTTATTGTGCCGCTTTTCACATTCTTGTACCCTGAATTTGCTTTATATGCTATTGTTGTTATATCTATCCTTTAGTACAGATCTTTATCTGTAAAAAGGTGCATTTTGCTTACCATATACACAAAATAATTTGGTCTCTTTTGGAGAAATGTGATATTTTGAGATTCTCCTATAAAGCATTGAAATTAAGATTGAAGTAAGTGAGAACTGTTGCATATTTTCTGTGATTTATTATGCTTTGATTGTAATGCGTGTAAAGCTTGTTACTGCATTTGTTAATACTTTCCAAAGCCAGTAAAATAATTGCATATATGCTTCTTCTTGATCTTTACACTGTCAATGTTTACGAAGATGTGATGAACTCTGCATTTGTGGTTAGGAAAGTTTGTTTCTCATGCTTTAAAGTGGAGTCCGTAGTTCTATTTTTCCTTACATGTGCAGGCTCTTAGTGTTTTTCATCTTTTACCTAACCTGGGATCTGTGTGCAGCATAGACATATTGAGGCTGAATTGTGTTACCATGCTGCAGTCTAAGCTTTTGGTGTGATACCTTGGATGTGTACAGAGCATTGTACACTTTTACCTTGGTTAAGTGATATAAGTTATTTTGTGCTAGCTTTGAAGTTTTTCCTTGTACGTGAATTCCTTCTGGGCTATCTCAGGGTCATCATCTTTGAACATTTACTTTTTTCCTGTTGCTATTGGCTTATGTCAAAGCAAACATGATTCCTGGTTTGGAATGGAATTACTATTTCAGATTTTGACTCCAGAAGTTGAGAACAATCTTGTATCCATTATTTGGGTTGAAGTTGTTCAACAAGCTGCTTTGCATTTCTTGCTATATTGCGGAAATGCATACCTGAGAAGCGAAAGCTATCATACAGAGTAGCAATGCCAAAAAGACTCCAGGAAGTATCTGAAGCCAAAAAGGTTTTGCATTGTGAGAGGGTTTTTATTTTTTATTTTTATTACCTTGCAGTAGAGGAGGGTCTGTGCAACAAATAATAGGTCTATTACTCTGGAAGTACGCTTGCTTGGCAGCGTTCAGTAAAATGTTTTGGGTGTATAGATCTCAATTGGTGGCGTTGAATTCCATTCAGTTCTCTTGTTTAGTATTATTTGGACTTCAAAGTATGGTTTCCCAAAAATTGGGGAAAAGTGGGACTGATATATATATTCCCTTTAATAACCTATGGCAGCCAGATTTTGTTTAATGTATCATAGTGTGAGCATATTTCATGTCACAGCAGTCTGCATATGTCAGAATTGAAAATATTTCATTCTTTACATCTAAATACCTCCGACAAGTTACTTGACATGCTTCTCCGCAGGCGTTTTTCTGAAGGAAGGTACTGCTTAAGTTCCAAGTTGTTATATTTGATGATCCAATTGCTGCCTCGTTTATCTACTGTTCACGAGTTTGAAAAACCATTTGTTTGGCTCAGGAATCTGTTAGAGGTATGCCTTAAAAGCATAAGCTTGTATTCAGATTACTGGGTGGAAAAAGGTTAGGTTTTATGCTGACATTGGAACCAGATGTTTAAGATTGTGCATGCCTCGTCAGATTTTGATATAAGAGGGTGTATGTTTTTGAAGGGCATCTAATCTTGAATATTATGGTCATATGCATCAATGAGTTGTTCCCTGTTTTAACATGCTATTTATTTTTACAGACGTCAACGTGAGGCAGAGTTGAAGCTTTTAGAAGAAGAAACAACGAGGAGGGTCGAAGAGGCGATTCGCAAGAGAGTTGAGGAAGCTCTAAATTCAGAAGACATCAAATCTGAAATACAAAGAAGAATAGAAGAAGGGCGGAAGAAATTGTTGGAAGAAGTTGCAATTCAGCTTGAGAAGGAGAAAGAAGAAGTTCTTTCTGAAGAAAGAAAGAAGGAAGTAAGTTGGATAGGAAGGGTTAAATTTCTTGGAGTACTTTACTTGAGACATTTTTTTCAATTTTCATTTTGCTTTTACAACATTATTTCTCACCTACTTCTCAAATTGTAGGAGCAAGCGCGAAAAGAAAGAGAAGAACTAGATAGAATGCTAGAGGAGAACAGGCGGAAAATTGAAGAGGCTCAGAGGAGAGAAGCACTTGAGCAGCAGCGGAAGGAGGAAGAGCGTTATCGTGAACTAGAGGCTCTTCAACGCCAGAAGGAGGAGAACATGAGACGTAAAAAACAGGAAGAAGAGCAAGAACGTGCAAAACAGATGCTACTCTTAGGGAAGAACAATACTCGTCCAAAACTTTCTATATCATTTGGTTCAAAGTGATTGCTATTTAATTTTTTATCAGCCTCTTCCAATATCACGGAAAGCTCATTTGAGTTATCAGCCTTTGTGCCATTGTTACTGAGATGCCAAATTGAAAGGCTATTGGCTGACTGCCCTGCTTTTGCTGTCTCGATTGTACAGTTATTTGAAAAATGAAAAAATGTGATATCTTAAGCACAACCCTGATAATACTCTTCTCGTTACATGATATTGCAAGCTTCTATATTTGGGTATTACTGTAAGTTTGCGTGTCCAGTGGTAATGTCTTTGCCAATGTGCATTTGTATCATTCTACACGGTTTTCATCTTTATGGAGGAATGTTTGTAGATCTTGATTAGATTGCCCAGATGAAAACTTTCTCGAGCTAAATATTATATAGATTCTATGTTCAATCTATTACCAAGTTCTATTCCACTTGGTAATCAAGATGGTCATTTCTTAATTAATGTCACCTACCTGTAGAATTCCTCAGTGATTGAAGAGTACTTTAAGGGTGCAACAAGTAGCTTGTAAAATAAAGCATATGTTACATCTACTATGCATGTTTCGTTGTAAAGGCTTGCTACATCCAATGGCTTATCTAGCCCATACCCTCAGTGTAGCTCAGTTTGTTACACGCTATAAACTATCTACAGGACTTTTGGTGGAACCTGGGTGACTCATGCTGGTACTAACATCAAAACATCTAGTTGTCAACTCGGTACTGGAAATCCTATGAATTAGAATATTAATTTGTGCTATTTGGGGACTTTTAATGTGATTGGAAAAGTAAACTGCATCATTGTTTTGGGATCTATTTCTTTGCGGTAAACTGCATCATTGTTTTGGGATCTATTTCTTTGCGGGGATGTATAAGTATGATTTAATGTATAAGTGCAATTTTCAACTCCCAAGGTTGATGTAACATTTACAACATGGAATGTTAAGAATTAATTATTTTATTAGATGGTCATTTTGATTTTGGGATCTATTTCTTTGCGGGGATGTATAAGTATGATTTAATGTATAAGTGCAATTTTCAACTCCCAAGGTTGATGTAACATTTTCAACATGGAATGTTAAGAATTAATTATTTTATTAGATGGCCATTTTGATTTTTGGTATTTTGATGTTTTTAACATTTCGTCTTTTAAATAAAAAAATAGTGGGAGTCAATAACAAGTCTCAAAGCTATTACAATAAATATGATCATATTTGTAAGAGCCCCTCTACTATCAGAGGAATTATTAATAACTTCAAGAATTATGTATCGTATCTGATTTGATGACTCTTAATAGATTAGTATATTACTAAATTCCGAAATGATTTGCAAACTTTCTAATTCATAGTGAATTGAATTTATATGACACAGTGGACATAAAAAACAAAGTGAATTTATATGGCATAGTGGACATAAAAAACAAAGTGAATTTATATGGCACAGTGGACATAAAAAACAAAGCTATTTAAATGATCTTCATTTACAATAAATATACTTACGAGTTTAAACATATTCCATTATTCTATCTCACAATTACATTCACAATTACATGGAATGTTAAATAAATATACTATGGAATGTTAAATAAATATACTTGCGAGTTTAAACATATTTCATTATTCCTTCTCACAATTACATGGAATGTTAAGAATTAATTATTTTATTAGATGGTTCTTTAATTATTTTATGGTTCTTTTGATTTTTGATTTTTGGTATTGAGATGTTTTTAATATTTCCACTTTTAAATAAAATAGTGGGAGTTAATAACAAGTTTCAAAACTATTACAATAAATACTTATGAGTTTAAACATATTTCATTATTCTATCTCACAATTACTAAAACTAAACCCAAATTACATCACAATTACAATTATTAACTCAATATATTCATTGTAAGTTTAAACATATCATTCTATCTCACAATTACTAAAGCTAAACACATTACAACACAATTAAGATTACTAAAACTACACCCATATTACAACACAATTAAAATTACTATAAAATAACAATAATTTGTATAATCAAACTAATTGTATGAATCATAGTAATGCCTATATATATATATATATCATTTTTATCTATAGGGTATATTGTTTTTCCCATTTTGAATTCTTTAAAAGTATTATGTTAATGTTTGGTTAAGTTTTTGAAAATATTTTATTGAGAATTGATTTTTATTTATTTAACTAAAACAATTATAATTTGTATTAAGAAAATGTTGCAGTCATACCATATAACATAATAATACAAACAAAATGAGTCTTTCCATAAATCAATTTGTCAAGGAATGCCCAAAATTCAAAATTGTTTTCTGTAGCCTAGGATGTTCTAACTTAATGCTAAACTTGGAATCAGAAAAATACAGTCTATGGGATTCTTTCTTGATATTTGCTGCTAAATGAAGCTCGTGGTTCACATGTTCCATTGCTGAGCTGTTTCTTCATCTTTTGCGATAACTGAAGTAGATCCAATTGATATTTTTGGGTGAGAAACTACATACCAAAAACACCTAGCAAGGCATAGGACCAAATGGTAAACCATGCCACTTACAACTTCAATATCTCAATTTTCCTTTCACAACCTCTAGTAACTTGGCATGTTTAGATTTCTGACTTGACTCTAAATTCTATTATCTAGATGGGAGAGAACTATTTAATTGTTAGCTAGGATTCTTTCATTCCACCTTAGAGCATGATGTAGGTGTTATGTCTCACATGAAAAGCATCAACTGGAGTAACAATGCTCAACCATACTCCAATTGCTCTCAGCTTTGCTCAAGGATGAGCTTTAAGATGCATTGAGCCCGACTCGAGATGGGATTCTACTCATCTAGTTGAGGAAACCAGAGATGGAAACATATCACACGAAATGCCAACATAAAAGAGACCTTAGTAACCTCACAAAGGAGATCCTAAAAGGAGTGTCATATGCGAAGTTCACAATCACCCATGAATCCTACACATTCCAAAATTAAAACATACCAGACAAAAATCTAGAATAGTCCTACCTACAATTTCCAAAAATAATTCATACCATTAAAGATTATGCTTTGCCATTATGTGTGGTATGTGTGAGTATAAGAGGGATGAAGGTTGTTAACACACATCTATTTAGATTGAATGCATTATACCACCTATCTTGACTTGTGTCCACTGCAATTTGGAGTTTTCCCTTGAACTATGGCTACTATCAAATGTTCTACTGGGTTTGGGATGAAGACATGATCCCCCCTTTATCCTTAACATTCACACATCTAGACAAGTTGCTTTGTTAGCTAGCTAGTTTGCTTCAATATATGGAAGAAGTCTATTGACTTGAACCACCTTGTTTCCTTTTGAATTATGAGGATGAACCTTGCTAAGGCGTAATCCTTCGAGATTGAAAAATGTCACATATGCCTATCTTGACTTGTGTCCACTGCAATTTGGAGTTTTCCCTTAAACTATGGCTACTATCTAATGTTCTACTGGGTATGGGATGAAGACATGATCCCCCCTTTATCCTTAACATTCACACATCTAGACAAGTTGCTTTGTTAGCTAGCTGGTTTGTTTCAATACATGGAAGAAGTCTATTGACTTGAACCACCTTGTTTCCTTTTGAATTATGAGGATGAGCCTTGCTAAGGCGTAATCCTTTGAGATTGAAAAATGTCACATATGCCTAATATTGATTGTTGAGTTTCCTACAACCAAAAGGTTCCTGATCTTTTGTGAGTTTAGAGTCCAAAGGCCTTGATATGGAACCAATGCCTCAACTTGATTATTAGTGGCTTCCCCTCGTCACCACTCAAAGTTTGTTTCATGTTTTCCTTTGGGATCGAAAATGACCCCCCCACAACTACCCCCTTTTAAGGATAATTTTTTACTATTATTAAAAAAAACATAGAATGGTGATGTTATTTAGTGTCTTAATATCAATAAGGTTTATTAGATAAATACAAGAAATTGGAATAAAATTTTCAGAATGTGATTTCTACCTAGACATAGAAACATCAACTTTAAGCCACACTAGTACATATGGTCAAATTTGCCACGTTTTTTTGTTGCAGTTGCCACGATTTATTGTCCCAATTGCAACGATACGGGTTTCGTTTTTTCGTGGATAAATTTTTGTGGATATAGAGACAAAGAATCCCCGTCATGGCAATAGCCACGCTTCATAGTGGCCATGTGTCACCTACACAACAGTTCTCAGATCTACAAAATTTGTAACCTGCCACGAATATTCGTTGCTATATCGACGCACATCTTCCATAGCCTTGAACCCAGATGCTATACCTGCCACGATCTTTCGTCGCTATAGTGATGAATCGCTTCTATATGTTTCCACGAAGATGCTAAACTTGCCACAAAAGTTCATGTCTACTACGACGAACTTATATAAGAGGTTTGTGGCAGGTATAACATCTGCATGGAAACATCTTCTATAGCTCCACGAACGTGCATCGCAATAGCCACAAATCTCTTCTATAACTTTCGTGGCAGGTTCAACATCTGTGTGGGAATTGCTAGAAGAGGTGCGTGTGTATTGCGACGAACTTCCGTGGCAGGTTTAGCATCTGCGTGGAAGTAACTTTCGTCGATATAGAGGCAATAACTGGAAGTGTTTAAAAAAAAAAAACCAGTAAAAGAGAGAGCCTTAGATTTCAATGTTGTTCGTCAACAATGCATCCATCAAAAGTTGGGTAATTCATTAAATCAGACCACCATAAAATCAAACCACTATGAATATACTTTAAATCAGACCACCACTATACATCTCCCAAATTGTAACAACCTCATGCATATATATTCCTTCAAACAACCGTTTTGTAAATCTCAGGAATAATCTATTCACAGAAACTCTGTGTTTTCTTGCTGTCTACAACATAAACACACTTAAAATCAAGTAAGGGTAGTGACGTTGGCACATCATAATCGTGAGTACCATGGATCTTCTTGATGGATTATCTAAGGATATTAATAATCACCCCATGCAGATATTTTCATTGGACCTGCCCCGAATTAAGCGGATAGAAGCATGGAGATCATAACAGCTCCAAATGCTCCTTGACCCCAATGCTTTCAACCAATAACATAGACTCATACGCAGGGTTGTTGAATGCCTACTATTACAGATTCACGCTAGGGTTGCATTTCACATAACTGAGAATGACAAACTTATACAGAGGTTGACAATAATCCTACACTGTAAGCTATTGGGAGATGCATTCAATAACAGAGACCTTTATAATTTCGGTTATTATTGCAAGGAAATTTCAAGCTACAGATCTGTATAGTTAAATTGGCCAATCATCAATATCAAATGGGAATACAAGCATGCAATATATATACCATGATTGTAATAGCTGTGGTTGGATTTCAGCATCAAAGTATATCAAAGTAGATCACTGTGATTGGTTCCAACTTCCAACCAATATTGGAATTTAGGCATATACAAAAAAAAAAAAAAAAACTATAACGACAGTGATAGGATTCACACATGCAAAATATATCTATATATATTGACCACTGACCATATCAAGCTACGATGGGTCCATTTCTTTTCAACGGATCTTTAACAACTTATATCTTTACACAATCGCAAGCAAGATACGTGTAAACCACAGTACCAAACCCTAACACTCTCAACAAGTGCACATCTAAATGCATATATATATAGTTTTATAATAACACTAACATTCCACATACCTTTGCAAATTTAGCAACATGTACACAATTTTTATAATGGAATCAAAAGCATTTCTAGATTAGAATGTCCACATTCACACCTTCTAGCAACTAAATTTTCGGCAGTGATATCAGATATTCCACACATCAATTTTACAATTCTTCTTTAAAAACACAGATCTAACAATTTCATTTTATGATTGCAGAGTTAGAGCCATATGTAATGCCCCTCCTCGGAGCCTATCTAAATCATATATGCACATACATATAATCACAAATCATTGTATGCTTGTTTATAATATATTAAGAAACTAGGGTTTTCTTGAAAATAATAACATTAAATATATAATCTAGAGAAGTCATGAATCCAATAATAAATATGTCTTAATGATGAGTTGAGGTGGCCCATATGTCCACAACATTAATGTCTTAATGATGGCCCATATTGTCCTAAACACATAAGGATTCTCTTCTCGAAAACAACTCTTACTATTTTTTTGAAATGACATAAGGCTTGTTCATGGGTACAATTGTTTCCTTAATCAAATTCATAGGTAATATTCTTGATACCCTCCCAAACTTCCTTCTAGTCAGTATAAGAACATCAAAAGTCTTGGTCTCATCCAAGAACATGAAACAGTTCTTATGGGGAATGGGAACAACTTCGTATGTACCTGAGTATACTTTGGTACCAATTCATCTCCTTAGAGTGCACCTCATTCCAAGGTTGTCTCATAACTTAGACAACAACCACACGTTTCATGCATAATTGTGTCACCTCTGTAAATAGGTACTTGAGGGAAATATAGATGTTTTTACTTAATACATTTTTCTTCAAAGATGTCCAACAATTATGCCTACTAAACATTCCACAAAACAAGGCACTACACAACAATCTACGACCATAATGAACCTTCAACCTCCATGTCTCGGCTAAGACATTGATAGTTTACTTCCTCATGTCCAAGTTGATATTTAGTCTTCCATTAAATTATCATGCAACTCTATTGAACCAAGAAAAATATCACCATCTCTTCCTCAAACTATCAAGTCTTCAAGAACCTTGAGCCTCAATGCACATGCCAAACTACCAAAAAATACTCAATGGTTTTCCACCAAGGCATAAATGCAATGACATCTTATAGTTTCTTTTGTCCCACTTCTCGGGTGTAAGGATTCTCTAAAAGTATTGATAAAAATATGAGGGAGGCCATCATGCATTGTAGCTTCCACAAACTTCATCATCAAGATAAACCATGCCATTAAATTTCTCTAAATTCTATTGACTTTTGAACTACTTCTCCAGTAACCAAAGGTTCCATGATTGCATCTGTCTTCCTTAGTCTTTGCATGGATCACTTCTTAGAAGCCTTACTCAACCTTTTATTTTGATAAATACAATTGAGACATTTTCATCATCATCTAGGCTTTATGATCCGTATGAAACAAGATCAATAACACCCTTAAATTGCTAGTCTTCAAGATGACTATATGTGACATATGAATTTAATTTAAAGGTTACTTTCCCAGAACTAAGTAAAGGAAAACATGAGGCCCATGGTAATTTCCATAGATCCATTATGACTATGGTAACAATGCCATGGATACCCACCATGTCTATTGTCCTATTTAAACTATCGTGGGATTGAAGTAGACAGTGTTGGACTTGAAAGCATCCACCTCCTCCTATGTACATGAAACACTTGCTTTGCTTGAAGAAAAAAACTTAGTGAAACCATAACCTTTTCCTAGAAAATTACTATACCTGTATGGAGAAACTATGGTTATGTAAGTGTTTGGCTTGAATCCATAATCACCTTGTATTTGAACACAAATGCTAATCTAAATGTTGCCTTCTCACCTTCTATATCACTTGGAAAATAAAATCATTGGCTATAATTTCCAAAGTTGTAGTATAATTTCATATGGAACAGTATTTTTGGTTACAAACATATTACCATACCATAGGATCAATCAAGATAAACCAGAGTTGCGCCATTTTGTATACTTATTTTACCTGGACATCTTGATTTGCGATAAGACCCCATCCACGCCCATCTGTCTTTACATATTCACATCGCTGAACTGCTGTATAAAAAGGACATTCATAATTGGAAATATTAGGATAAGATAAGATATCAATCATAATCAAGTACACAAGAAAAGTCAAACCGATTCCTCAGTTTCATCACCAAACTCAGAGACTTTATATTGCACAGGCCAAAGCATAGAATGAGTAGCACAACAAAAGAGTCCAAAGAGTGTCTTCCTAGTTCCTAATAGCTAGAATGTTTTATGTTTTAACACATCATACCCTCTGAATTTTTTTATTTAAATACTGATTCTAATAGGAAAAAATTACGTGCCTTTGAATAATTGAAATATTACAACAAGCAGCCAATATCTATGATGCCTACCAAAACCTTCCATAATTGGTTGCACTAGAGTAAACATCCACTTATGATGCAATAAAGTTTTAAATTTATACAATGAAGTGATGAAATAACATCCAGGTTGCTCGTTGTGAGGAGCATTTTTTGTTGTACCAACAATAAATATTGCCAACCACATAATCTAATTAAAATATATTATGATTGCCCTGGTTTTTGCAGCAATCTTTGCAAGGGAAATACTCAGGAGTGCACTCCTTACTTGTCAATAAATTTAGGCACCTTTCTCCACAAAGACTCTCTGGGTCATTAGGTACATAGTTGCATACACATAATAATGTCCACCTCTTTCTGCTTCTTGTGCCTACATTCAAACTTCAACCAATTCAATAAAAAATGGAATTTGAGAAACCATTTTATACACTTAGAGCATATCATCCCTGCGAGTATTTTATAATGTGTTCCAACAAAAACGAATCCTATTAATCTTTGATCATAATTCATAGTAGAAAACAAGGGTTTGTTTTATTTTGCAAAGCTGCAAAATGTGAAAAGGGACCTTCCATGAAAGCTATAATTTTATGCCATCGCATCCATATGCCATACAAACCATTTAACTCGGGGAACGATTCAACAAATGGAAAAAATTAAGAAAGCATTGTACACAAGCTTGATTTTCCCACAATCTATATTATCCTATTAAAAATAAACCTGTAAGGGAGAGAGCCTTAGATTTCAATGTTGTTCAACAGTGATCAATATCAACAGATTATAATGAGTTACATCGACAAGCAAATTAAAAATTGGAAGAATCTCCAACAAAAATAAATTATATAAGGCAACTAGCTTGAAATATTACCATGCACATAAATAGTTTTATTGATTAATGGTGAAAGACAAATTCAAACGAAAGAATTAATTTCCATTTTGGAATTAAATTTATTACCATCTTTCCAAACTTGTAATATTTTTTTTTTTCCATGGAAAAATTCGTAATTTTATTTCAATAGATTGAAAAAATTACATTCTGCACATGTAATAGAATCATAGTGATCCCTACATTGTCACATATTTGCTGTTCATATTCTTACTGGTCTAGAGACCCATACAATCTCAAAATAAATGCTGTCCATAACAGCACACCTATAGCCGGTTTCAAAATCCAATAGTAGCTTCAAAATGTAGTAGTTCCAATCAAAAGATACTCAGTCTAATCTGCCCTAAAGCACCATACAGAAACAGATGTATGCAAGTAAATGCTCCATCACAGTTTCACCAAAGTCTCCCATACTTTTTAAAAGGAGAACCATAAAGTAACCAAAACAGAAAACTGTTGTGAATGCTGATCAACAGGAACCAATCAAGCTCCCACCCTGTCCTCCAATGCCACGTTGAAGGGCATATGGTAATAACTGTAGGATGTAGCAGTAGTATATAATGTAATTCTCCAAGTGCCGAGATCAAGACGTTGTTGTGTAGCTTCTTTGGAAAGAAATTCTGCCATGCCATTTCTCTCCCTGTAAACATGTGTAAATGTTATAAAATTAAAATTCTGCTTTAATCGTAAAACATCTTCCAGAATAGGTGAGAGAACCATCACATTACATCGGGTATGCTCATTGGCCCAATCAATAACAACCAGTGAGTCTCCAAAAATATGTAATGAACGACAACCCTGTTCAAGTGCAAAAATCAGCAGCAGTCTAAGAGACATGATTTCTGCATAGTTGTTTGTACCGCTCCCCAATCCAGCCGCTATGTGGAAGTAATGTGAATCAGATATGTGTAATACGATCCCCCCACCGCACACCAATTGATCCATTTATGCGCCATCAAAGAAAGCCCACGGTAATGATGTATCAATCGGTTCAGCGATCACTGGACGAGTTCTAATCGGTTTAATGGCAGACTTGTAATGAATAATGATGGCCACAGCTTGAGCCACTACCTGCTCCATCGGGACTCTACAGTCCTGAAAAATAATCTTGTTGCGCGTGATCCAAATACCCCAGGAAAAAATGCATGGGACCGCACAGATGGTAGAAGTCTGTTGTTCAGTCCACCAATCTTTGAATGCCGCAGCTACATTTTCGCCCCACCAACGCGTGTTGATATCCAAGTATTGGCTTATTAGTGTCCATACCGTCTGTGTGAATCGGCAGTGGACAAATAAGTGTGATAGAGTCTCGTCCGCCTCCCTACAGAGTGGGAAAAAGCCCGGGCCCTGTAGGAATCGTCTTTTCAGAGTATCCCAAGTAGGAGCCTTTTGTTCTAAAATCGCCCAAAAGAGTAGTTTGGCTTTTCCAGGGCATTTTAGTTTCCACAGGTTTTTCCACCACCACACCAAAGCCCGGTTTTGTACCTCCAAATTTAAAATCCAAACTTGTAATATAATTTCATATGGAATAGTAATTTTGGTTACAAACACATTACCATACCATAGGATCAATCAAGATAAACTAGAGTTGCGCCATTTTGTATACTTATTTTACCTTGACATCTTGATTTGCGATAAGACCCCATCCACGCCCATCTGTTTTACATATTCACATCGCTGAACTGCTGTATACTAATCTTCAGTAACATGTAATAAAATAAACATATAGATCATATAACAAAAAGAGAGATATAGTTGAAGATACCAACCTGGGTGTGAAATCCTTATTGTAAAAATACTCAGAAGTTTTACTTTCAGAAAAGACTGATTGTGCCTAGGAGAGGCCAGTCTACTCTAGGAACCAACTGACCCTACAAGAGGGTGTGTACAAACCAAAGAGAGAGAAATGACTGGATTTGATTAGGTCAATGACATTCAAGCACAGTACATAACTCAACATAAATAAATTAGTCACAAAAATTATAAACTTCAACCAAGTCTCAACACAAGAGAAGTGATTATCAGCACACCACAACTGATCACAGGGGATCAAAGTCAAGTACTCTATAAGACCAAAAATTCAACAAGGTGGTATAAAGAAAATGAAGGAGGGTAAATGACCGCATTAACCACAAGTCAAAGACAAGGTACCACAAGTACAATAATAACTCAATCAAGGTGGGGAAGGTACAAAAAGTATTTAATAACTCAATCAGTAATAGGTAATAAAATAAACATTTTGATCATATAACAATAAGAGAGGTATGGTTGAAGATCTCCACGTCAACATTAAACCAAAAATCAGATCTGAAGTGTGGGTGCAAATATAAACAATGGTCATAACATAGGTGTGGGTAGTACAAGACCCATGACCCTTAGAACCAAGGGTATGCTCCAAATGTGGCCAAACAACCATAGTACTCAATAAGACCAAAAATTCAACACGGTGGTTTAATTTTTTTTTCTCAATGAGTGTAAATGACCCCATTAAACACAAGTGAAAGATAAGGTACCACAAGACCAATCATAACTCAATCAAGGTGGGGAAGGTACAACTAGTCATATCTCTCTCAAATGTACAGACGTTCCATATAACCTGAAAGTTCATCATCACAGTATAAGGAAGGGTGGTGGGATGCCAAATAAAAATATCTCTCATTTCTCTCTATGCAATCCTGATAGCATCACATAACAGATAAGTACCCTGTACTATAGAAAATAAAAGCCACTTGTGTTACCTTTCAATTTAGGAATATGGTCTACAAAAGCAAAATTTCATCACAATTACCATCCAAATTTCTGACTAGTGCTAAAGCAACAATAAAATATTTTATAACATAATTTTGATCTCTATCAACTTCAACACTCCTCTGCGGTCCCTGTGCTGAAGTTGGTCCTCGAGATGTAATGGGTAGTAATCAAATTATAACATATGTAGCAGCAGTAAATAAGCAATGAAAAAAGCGAATAAAAATTGATTAGGCGTCCTTGTACTCAGACAACATTTTGGTTCAAATCTTATCCTTTCAAGGGACAAGTCACGAAAGGAACATGAAAGTAGCTTGAGAGAGAGGAAAAGTTAAGTACAGACCTCAAATAGGTTAAGAAAGTCCACATACTACAACAATTAATCACACAGATGAAATAAAGGTACAGTAACATAACAATTCTCTAGTTGCATGATAAAACGGTACTATTTCTGAATAGTGCTAAAGCAATAGTAAAACATTTTATAACATAATTTTCATCTCTTTCAGTAACAGGTAATAAAATAAACATATTGATCATATAACAATAAGAGAGGTATAGTTGAAGATATCCACGTCAACATTAAACCAAAAATCAGATCTGAAGTGTGGGTACAAATATAGTACCTTGTACTATAGAAAATAAAAGCCACCTGTGTTACCTTTCAATTTATGAATATGGTCTACAAAAGCAAAATTTCCTCACAATTACCATCCAAATTTACGACTAGTGCTAAAGCAACATTAAAAGATTTTATAACATAAATTTGTTCTCTATCAACTTCAACACTCCTCTGTGGTCCCTGTGCTGAAGTTGGTCCTCGAGATGTAATGGGCAGTAATCAAATTATAAAGAGTGATCATGATCGAAGTCATGATGAATCTAACATAAAGAGTGATCATGATCGAAGTCATGATGAATCTAACATAAAGAGTGATCATGATCGAAGTCATGATGAATCTAACATAAAGAGAATGAATGTTTTAGACTAATATATCTACATGCAGCACATACAGAAGTGATGATGTGTGAGAAAACATAAAATTTGAATATTAAAATACAAAATAATTATAAACAAGCATACAATGACTTGTGATGACATTTAAATTTAAAATTCAAATTCTAAGAAAATAAAAGATATAAATGGGAATATTTCCAAGAGCATCACATAAAAGATAAGTACCTCGTAACTATACCAAATAAAAGTTAACTATGTTACCTTTCATATAAATGGGAAAAATCATTATATTTTAAGAACTCGATTATGTTACTAATAACTAATATTAAGAGAATCCATGTTTCATACTAACAACATCAATATACATCAAAATACAAGTCATGAATTTATGTTGCATCTAATTTTTCGTTGATTTCTGTTTTTTTGCATTGGAAAAACTTGCGAGTACGGTATCACAATCATCAATTGGTACAGTATTTACTGCGACATCTCCTATTATTGTTTGTGTTTCCATGCCCTAATGTATGCCACTTCTTGTACGTCGCTGAGTAGGGTGTGGAGGCAGTTCTAAAGGGGTGTGAACTACAACACGAAAATGAGCATATATATATGACGTTGAAATATTATTGAAATAAATATTTCATTCTTTTGATTAAAATTACAATATTTATCTTTACCTGTCTGTGTGGATGTGACAGCTGGGGTGTTAATTGAAGGTCTAGTTGCTTCCTCTTGCAGTTCAGGCTCCTGAGTTGCATGGTCTTCCATTGCAAGAAGAAAATTTATAAGTATACGTCAGGAAATATATATATCTAATCACAATAGATATTTCTATTTCCAAAGCATACACACCAAAATGGACACTATGCTCCACACTATCATGGGACATGTGCACCTCAACATCAACTGGTACTTGCTGAGTACCGCTAGATTCACTGCCACGGTTGCATTGTTGCTTAAAAACAAACATAAATTTTAGTTATGGGTGATATAATCAGAACTGAATAGACTTTAATAGTATACTACAATTGGTGATATACCTGCATTTGCGTCATTGGGGAGATTGGAGTCTGCCCCAAGCTTTTTTGATATTCAACCACACTTTTAAAACCAAACTTGAAACCAAGATTTAGGTCTTCCTCAGTGGCAGCAGCTTGGAATGTATTTCCCCACAATGCATGATAACACATTTTAAAATTTCCAGTATCAAAATCAGATATTTGTTCGGTATTGTTAAGTAAATATTCCCAACAATTAATCATTTAATACTTACGATTCTTGCTCTTAGTTTTCTATAGCCACCCTGGCCCAGTCTATGTTGCCCGTGCTTTTCCATTCTAGCCTTGGTTGCTTTGGAGGTGTCAGGTAGCCTATATATGAAAATTTTGAAAAACCTTAGATATAAAAAATCTTACTTAAAACAAAAAAGAAAAAAATAATTGAGCTTATTTCAGTAAAAAGATGATATATGTTTTACCTTGCTTTACCAGGCCGTGGTTGTTTTCCTTGTCTTTTTAGCAAGTTCTCCTTTGCATCATCTATGAGTTCCTTCCACTCTTTCTCCGAAACCATGGGAGGGCGGTCATGCTTGAGGTCAGCTTGCAATCTTTCCCTATATTGGGCCCTGGTATATTTCAAATTCTCACAGGCTAACTTTGCAACAACTTTCCTGTTGAAAGTATTGCCGAACAAGTTGACCATGCGGTCCATCAATTCATCTCTCTTATTGATATCTTAGCTATTCCACCATGTGGGAATGGTGGGGCCTAACAACTCCAAGGATTTGTCATTCAAATGCTTGTAGAAGACATTGTTTCCTGAAAAAACATGTAATCCATTAATTTATAATAATTTCAACGTATGTCTATTTCAATTTCATGATTAAAATCAATAAATTAATTAATAAATACCTGCAATCTTCTGAATATTGATAGGAACACAAGAGTCATCCACCAGAAAGGTGAGATCTAGTGATCCAGTGCTTTTAACTCGTGCTGCTCCAGGAAAAGTTTCCTGGTCGTCTACAGTACATTCATCTCCAGAGTCATGTGGAGTCCTAGGCTCTGTCTCATCATGTTCCAGCATGGCATCATGCCCCGTCTCATCAGTTCCTGTGTCATCAATGGATTCGAGGCCAACCGCAGGAGTGCCAAAAATCCTCATTGGTACATTGCTTCTTTTTTGCTACATTGGACCATCACTGCTACCTATACCTGTCTCGGTAGGTTCTCTAGTCACGGGTTTTAAAAAATCCTACAAACAATAAACTTTACTTTATCAGATCACTTGGAAAAATAAAAAAAAATAATATCAGATATGAAATCATGTCATATCTTAAAAAAATTTGTGAAGATGCCACTTAGCCCATAAGATTGTATTTGATCTTGCAGCTCTAGAATCCTTGCCCTATTCTCCTGTGTCAAGGGCCTTTTGCGAGCCAAGGAAAGAATTTCTATGTTTGAATTTTTCAAGGCTATTCTAAAAGTGTGTAGTGGGTCAGAGGAATAGAAAATGTCTTCCTCAAACCCCTCATCACACAAATTGAGTGCACGTGACTAAATTCATCAAACAATAAATTAAATTAAGCAATATAATTTTAACATCATTCAAATATTGATATTGTAATGAAAATCAAGTTACTATTATGCACTAACACTTACCTAGAGCAGTGTTATGGCCGGTGAGTGTCCACGATCAACCGGCACCGTGGAAGCAACAGGTGCCTTTCCACGGTCCTGAATGAACCAATAATCCATCATAATGTCAGAAAAATGAACCAGTAATCCATCATAAGCTTAGAAAAATGTGAATGTCAATACTGGACATTGAATGTTAACATACTATATCGAAACATTTAGTTATTATACATAATATTTACCTGACGGGAAACAGAGTGTGACCTTCCATGGTCACCCTCGACCATGGAAGTAGCATGTACCTTTCCAATGGCGCCACCCTGACACAATAAATCAATAAATAAACGTTTATCTCATACTAAATAATTGTAACATAAACAAAAATGAGATATTGCATTAATATTTATTTTTACCTCAGAAGTAGAAGATACATGTTCTATTCCATGGCCATGAGCAGACTCCTGCCACAGTTTAATAAGCATGTTATCATATGGAAATATTAACAATAAGCACGGAAAAAGCGAATGCTAATAGTGAAAATCGAGACATCTTGTTATTGTAGTCATATTTATTTACTATATTTAACATTTACCTGACGAGGCATAGATTTTGACCTTCCATGGTCACCCTGGACCGTGGAAGCAGCATATGCCTTTCCACTGCCGCCACCCTAAACAAATGTTGAGTCAATAATTGTATCATAAACAAAAGAGAGATATTCATAGCAGTGTAATCACCATGTAATCACATGGAAAAATTCATAATAAGCACGAAAAAAGCGAATGTCAACAGTGGAAATCTAATGTTAACAGAAAAAAATGAAAAATTTAGTTATTGTAGTCATGTTTAGTTACTACATTTAGCATTTACTTGATGAGGCATAGTTTCTGACGGTCCACGGTTACCTTGGACCGCGGAAGCCACATCTATTCAATTTAAGTTGTAATCGATCAACAAATCTTCACCTGCAAGTATTGTTTTTATTGCACATACAAATGTACGATGTTGTTCGCATCCCTCGAATTCACAATTTGGTTGCTTATTTGTTGTCACTGGTCGTGTACTATTTATAAAGCCAACAACGTTTCCGGATGGTTTTGGTCTCCCATCAATATACATAGTTGCCCCCTTTTTTTTTTTTTTTTTTTTTTTTTTTTTTTTTTTTTTTCTGCTAGTTGAATATAATTCACGGCAACTCTATATATCTGCATACTTCGAGTATATTGGACCAAGATCAACTAGTTTTTGTATCTATAAAGTGGTCCTACATACTCCATCAATTCAGTTACAGTGCCATAGCGGACCTTTATTCCATCCATGGAAAATAGCCCCAATCCATGTAAGGACGAAGGAGCGATGCGATACATCCTCCCATTGATGAGGAAATCTGTGTCCACTTGAGGTAGCATATTAGGTACCCATCGTTGCACTAGATGTTTATACCTCAATGGAAAATCAATGTCTCCTATGCTCTCAACATCATAATTACACCACCCACCGTTGGCAATAAAATATTTCATGTGTCTATGAAATATTTTCCTTATCTTTTTAGATCTAGTTGATATAAAACCGATAGATCTAGTACAATTCGTCTCACTTTCAACCTCTCGAAGTATATATTCATCATCACTTGAGGAAGATAGATCTGACAGATACCTATTTGGTGGTACCTACAGTCGATAAAACAAGAATAAACAAGACGATGCTTTCTTTCTTCTTTGAAAGTACACATCCACAAATGCAAAGATTCTTAATTAAACACATTTACTTCCCTCAAATCTGAGGCTTATGAGGGACATGCAAACCCTAGTGGATGTAGTGTTACAAATATCAGCTGAAGTGTTTGGTATTGGGAGGACGATTTGTGGAAGGAAGAGACCAAGTTACAGTGCCATAACAAGCTATCCATACGACACCACATTCATCACTGTAGGCTGTGAGCTCTTTTGTGGATTGAGTTTGCATATTTGGGGGTATTTTTCTCTTGTGGGGAGAACAAAACCACCGGGGACAACAAATTAAGGAAGTTAACTACTATATCAACCAGTTTTGGTCCTTCTAACACTGCTAGGCATATTATTGGCAGCCTACCCTCTTTCTTTGAATGGCATATTATTGGCAGCCTACCCTTCATTTTTAAAATTTACATGCTGGTATTTTATGCTAATGCATATGAAAAATATTTGTTAGTGAATTGTTTGGAAAAATCACTCAACTAAGAAACATTAATTGACTACATTAGTCCAACAAACAATAACTACAGTGAGAGGGTCCACTCAGGAGTACATTGCAATAGTGTTCGTAACTATTTGTCAATACATCTGAACCAAATAATCAATAAAATACTACAGCAGAGAACACAAAATACATCAGCTAACTTAGGTGAGATATTACACCTTAGACATGTTGCAAATTTCAAATTCATGCAAAGTGGCACTCAAATGGCCATGAGAAATCTGATTTTCGAAGAATTTCAATATTATGAGGATCTTTTTTGTATCAAGCTTTAGCAAGCAACTTGTAGGACAGATTTTCAGACATTATGTGTATATTGATTTTCCGACTATATTGATTTTTTTTTTTAAAACAAATAATAAATTTCAATCAAGAATGAGCGTATCCATCAACCAAGCAGGAGGACCAAACCAGAAAAATGTCAACCTGAGAGTAGTATGGTGAAAAACTAGAAATGAATTTATATTAACAAGGGAAATTAACAACAACGACTCAGTTAAGGGAGTTTGACATTTATTAACTCTCCACAATATCTCAATAATTCAATTGGACAGGTTTACACATCAATATACTTTAATAAGCAATACTGAAATAAGTAGGTGTACACATCAATATACTTCAATATACATTTCATTTAATAAGCAAGTACTGAAATTAAATAACAATACATAAATTAAACACAGTTTTCATATCTTTCAACTTTTCATCTTTAGCACTCCCAAGTCGGTCACTGTGTTGAAGAAACTACAACACTACCAGTTAGGTCACTGTGCTAATACAATTTTCAGTAACATGTAATGTAAGATAAACACATTAATCATATAATAACATGGTTTAGGATACTTACCTTGGTGTGAAACCCTTCCGGTGTTGAACTCATAATTATTACTTTCAAATAAGGGACAGTGCCTCATAGAGGCTTGTCAAGCTCTAGGAACTAGAAAACCCCGTTAAGGGTAAGTACAAACCAGAGAGAGAGATAACTGGGTTGAGGAGAAGTCAATGAAAACCAGAAATGGAGAGTTGAACTTTTACAGAACTCAACTTAAATAAAAATTACCCAAAAGGTCACAAACAATAGATCTCAATATAAGTGAGACTTGGCACAAAGTAAAAACCTTAGATCTGCCTGGGTAAGAGTATCAGCATATGAGGTTAAGTTCAGATCAGCATAGGTCATTGTTCAGAGGTCATTGATCATGTAGCCCACTAAGACATAATCACAAAACTATGTCAAGTCAAACGTGGGTGAGGGTACCATGACCGAAATAAAAAATTGGTACAAGTTAAAAAGATGATAATGGGTGTTATGACCTAACTCCCTTTGTACCAAAGGGTGTACCACAACAAAAGTACCCAAAAGACCAAAGCAATAAGTTAAAGAATAACTTAAGGTGGGTAAGTGACCCTAACAATCACAAGTCAGCTACGTGGGCATCATCTCTTGCTAGCTGACTAGTGGGATGACTTTGGGGTTTTGGAACTATTTCATGCTATAGAATTGGATAACATCAACTATTGAGGACTTTGAATTGAGTGTACCGAGGCTGATTTGCTCCCGAATGTGGTTATTTAATTATTGATCCTAATGGTATCAATCACCTTTTTAATAGACTGTTATTAAGGTTTCTATGCCTCCAAATAACTACAAAATATTCCAAATAAGGGGAGTACTCTAGTCTCCCAAGAAAGCAAACAACCGAAGGATGCCACTTCAACACCTGATAGTGCAAATCATAGAGGTCATTGATACCATTAGGATAAATAATTAAATAACAACATTCAGGACCAATGTGTTAGTTGCAATTAAATGTGTGGGGAATGTTATGTAAGACCCTCAAACAACCCTTATACACCACATGTGCTTGAAGCAAACATTAAAATCCTTGACAATTTAAGCCTTAACTTAAGTGAAATCAACAAGAGATATAAGTGTTGGAAACAACCAAAACATGACTACAATGATAGCTGAAAATCAAATGTGCAATAAGACAATTTTGAAAATTCAAAAACACCATGCATACAAAGAAGAAATGAAGTCCATGTTCATAGTCTCATAATGAATAGGATTGTCATTGATGACAACATAAAAGTAACTAACCATTATGGAAAACATCTAAAAGTTTTTATGACTTTCAAAAGTAAGATCTAAAAGTTTTTATGACTTTCTTTTCAATCTTTATGACGATTTGAATGGACAGGCCCCACTCATAGCCAAATACTTTTTATATATTTACAAATCATCGGAGTATGGGGGACCATATATTTCTTGAAAGACGTTGGATTCAGTCCTCCATTCCTTTGAATAAATAGACCTCAAGACCACGCGTCAATTATGATGCATGTGGACATCTATGTGGGTTTTGACAAGCCACTATTCTTTGTATTTAATGTAGTACCCAAGGATTTGATCCTCAGTAATCTTTGTCTGCAAAATATCTTTGACCTATTCGAGAGATTCTTCAACTTCCTGTTTTAGATTATAAATAACAGCTAGTTCTAATGTTGTCAGGTTGATGCTGAATGACCGCCACCAGTCTCTCATCCAATCAGGGACGTAGAAGGCAGGATCCTCATGGATATGTGTAATTTGAAGCCCAAACTTTAGCATTGTATAATATGTTCTATCTGTATTTTCTTTTCTCAAGAATTTCCACCATAATTTTTTATATTTTTCATAAGTGTGTGTAGTATTTGGAAACCGGAGACTAGCATCTTGATGTGGCCATGCTTCCAAAGAAGGTATCCGGTTAATACAGTAGTATTGTTGGTCTAGTTGTAGCCCAGGGTGATGTGTAGTACCCTTTGTCGAGATTAAGTTAAGATCATGGTAGAGGTGTGTTAACCAATTTTGCTTGAATCAACTGCTTTTCTCAAGGAGTTGTTGTAAATCATCTCTGGTACAATACTGGATCCCATAGGCATTCTTCTGAGTTCTGGCACTAGTCTAATAAAAGCATCATATTCCTGTAAGTTAGCATCTAATACTTCAGCATGTCTCAACTCCCACCTAGGTTTCCGGTCTTGCATATAATCCAACCAACTCATATTATCATTAATAGTATAGACCCACTGGATTCCGCTTTGACCTTCTACGCTCGCTTGCCTCGTGCTCGCTTGTTGCAGGCTCGCTTGTTTCATGCTCACTTCTTAAAAATTAACAGCATACTTTTGTGTCAAATATTCTCTTATTAGTAACCATTGTGGTACTTTGGTCCAAATGTTTTTCCTAACTCACTGTTTCTCCATATTGTGTGCCTAGTGCCACCTCTCTATGTCAATGCATAAATCAACCTCTTCTTGGTTTGGGGTTCTAGTTGGCCTTGTAGTGGTTCTCTATTATCACAGCCATAGTCATTTACACATTAAAACACCTTAGATCTAAGCCCGAAGTGAATAAGGATTCAGAGTCAAATCCTAGTGGCTAGTACCTCGTAGTAGTCAGTCATCACTCATCACCTTGCAAAGATAAGCAATGAGTGCATGGCACGAGTGAGTGTACCAAGGCTGATTTGCTCCCGAATGTTGTTATTTAATTATTTATCCTAATGGTATCAATGACCTTTTCAATAGATTGTTAAAAAGGTTTCTATGCCTCCAAATAACTACAATGATAGCTGAAAATCAAATGTGCAATAAGACAATTTTGAAAATTCGAAAACACCATGCATACAAAGAAGAAATGAAGTCCATGTTCATAGTATCATGATGAATAGGATTGTCATTGATGACAACATTAATGACAAAGATCATGGCAAGTGGCAAGAATGTTCTAAGCAAGCATTGATTGGCACAATGACTTGGAAATTGGAAATTGTAAATTTGAAGATGATGTTGTTACACCTAAAATATACCCATCATCATGATTTAGTGTATACATCCCTGAAGTCATATGGACCAAGTACTCATTTGGGAGGATTTGTACTCAGTTTATACAACCTTTTGAGAGGTTGTCGCAGGTTGCACATTGGCAACATGCGACGTTGCAGGTTGCTCTATAGCAGGGTGCGACAAGGTCTGTTAATGGGAAAAAATAGCCATTCCGAGATCTTTCTCGAAGCTTTCCCATTTGGGGGCTTATCCCTAATCTCTTGGAGAGATGGTACTCAACACCTAACTCATTGGGAAGATTCCCTATCTCTCTCCTACCATCTCTCAACCTATCCTATCCATAACCTCATCCACTTAGTCCTATATAGGTGAGGCTCACTCCCATACCAAAGGGAGGAAGACTATGGTATCTACATGCTGGTGAAATCTCTTAGGAAACCTTCACTCACCTCTTGGAGAATTCATGCTTCCTTGGAAGGGCTTGGCAATTGGATTGTGTGGAGAAGGGCTGCTACGTTAAGTCATTGGTTGTAGTTCTATATCTCTAACATGTACTCCTCTATTTGCAGTAATACAAATGCTTTCCACCAATATCGTTCTTATGTGTAATGATTTTGTGTTGTTTACCTGCTTAGCTGTTTACATAGATCTCTTATTGTATAGATGCTCTTTACTTGTTTCTCTTTTCTGTGTCTTAACAGGTCTTGCAGCTTGGATCTGATGACTGTGGGATGTGGAGCAACATTCGAGAGAAAGGATAGCGAATCAAAGAGGTAAAACATCTAGCACTTGATCCTTAAGTAGATCTAGGAAATGTGTTTGTAGTCAGTTCTATTTGTTCTAGACTCGCATTGAGCTAGGGAGATCCGGCTCGCCTCCGGTCGAGTGGATTGTCCGGTAACAAATCTGGCGACCATATTGGAGAGTATTCTTGTTTAGTGATCATTAATCTGAGTCATTTTCAGTTGATTGCTTGACATAGGCCTTGTCTTTATTTTTGCCATTTTTCCTTCTTAGGATTGATTCCATTGTCAGATCTTTACGTTGAAGATCCTGATCTTCTTCCTTTGAGTTTATAAAACTCAGTTTCAAACCTGTTGGTGGTTCATTATTGGGAGATCTGATTCATTTTTGAATCTAGAACTCGCCTGTCGCACCTGGGCAGTGAAAACAGAGCGACATTGTGTTTTTCTGGGTCTTTGTTCTTTGACTATTACTTGCTTGTCACATCCTGTCCATTAGTAGACTGCGACATCGTCGCAGATCTCGTGCAAGTAACCTGCGACGTCATACTGTCTGCAAAGCCAGAGTGCGCCGATCTGTCGAGACTTAGCATACAAGCATGCATCCTCTTGTTTGTTAGTTTGAGCCTTGTTTTGATGTATGAACTCCCTCTGTGCTGCAACATTCAGCCAGAGATCCCATTTTGATTTGTGTGTTGAGAGTTTGGTTTGTTTGGATTGACTTTGGGTTCCACTTTGGACGAGTTTGAAATCGGTAGTGGTGGATACTTTTTCCTCCCCCACCTTCATCCATTCACTCTTGCATTCCCTTCCTTCCATCCCTGATCTGATCAGTGCATTGGATCACCTTCTAGACCTCATCTATTTTTATTTTGAGCTTTGCTTGCTTCGTTTGCTTGTTGCTGCTTGATTTTGAGTTAAGTGTGTCTTTTCCGCTTGGATTGAGTGCTTGTCTTTTCTTGAGTTTTCTAAGTGTATGGGTGCGGCAAGTAGCATTTTCTTTTCAGTCATTTAGATCTGAAAGCAAAGTTGTTTTCAAGTTTATTGCTTTGATACATCCATTGAAAGATTAAAAGTGCTTCTCTTCAGTTATTTATCACAAAATTATTGAAGAAAGATCATTGTGCATTGGAATGTTTTGGAAAAGGTGAATGGGAATATGATTGATTGTGTTTTTATTGAATTATGAATTATTCATCTTCTTGAAAAGCTCTAGTACATTTCGTTTTTTTCAAAAGTTGTTTCCATGCTAGGGAAAGATAGGTGCATTTTTTTTTTTGTTGCCTTTAGATCATCGAAAAGAGAAAGTGAAAAGCTTGCATTTTCCGTTTCAGAATCCTCTCATTTCATTACTTAGTGTTGTTTTGATTTGAAAAAGAAAAGAAAAGAAAAAATACTTTGATTTGGATAGTAGTGTTGTGTACATTTGTGTGTTTCATTGAAAAAGAAAAGAGTACTTTCATTGTCAAATTTGTTTGCATTGGGAATTGTGTTGCATTGAGTTTGTTTGGCAATACCATCAGAAAAAGCTTTCTCTTTACCATAGGTAGAATTCATCGAAAGAAAAGAATATTTCGTGCATGTAGATAGGACTTGCATTTTGTTTCCGATTATGTACTCACCTCATGCATTCACCTAACCGTCCAAGATAAAATTAACGGTAGAACTAGGTAAAATTTTTAGTAACTTGCGTGTAAGTTGGAGACGTGTTCCAGCGTTGTTAAGCGTGGCAGCTGTCGTTACTTGCTAGCACTGTAGTCCAGGAGTATTGTAGTCTTCCACGTACATTGGTATATCGAGCTCCTTCACGTACCCACCAAGTACCATAATCCGTACTCGACATATATCGAAGGGTGTATCACGTACTCGACACGTATATCGGAAGGTCTCGTGCCAACGGTTGTGCATTAGACAGCACCACTACGGATTTGAGCTCCCACATACCTTGCGTATATCGGGAGACACCATTAGGATTCCTGAAACCAACCGAGTTAACCATTTGGTCGTCTTGGCAAAGCAATACACCGAGAACAACACTCAGGGAGATTAGTATGCACGTCCTGTCCAGATAGTTGGATATGCAGGCAAGGGTACGGTCACAATCCTCCTTGTCGCATCATATTGTTGGACCCTGCAGTATATTGCGGTTTGCGATGCCTGGATAATCTCGTGAGGTTCCAGAATTTTGAATCCACTCTGTCACATAACTTTGCTTGTTGCCTTAGTTTGAGTAGGTTTTCTTGGACTGCTTTTCTTTTAGAATACCTTTAGGAGAAACATAGTTTTGGCCTTTTTTGGCTGATTTTCCTGATACTTTGGTGGATTTTCCCTGGAGAAGGTCCCGTAGGATCTTGAAATTGCCACCCAAATTTCCCCTTAATCCAGAGGTTATTTCGAGGGTAAGAATGGATCAGCGTAACATGGTAGTAGTTACTAAAGTAGGGAACCCCACTTTGAATGTTGGAGGATTTTTGTTTCCACAAACTTCTCTGGATTCACCTGCCTCTCATCCCACGCAGGATGAAGAAGCACATACCCCCACTTCACATGACCTTCCTCCGGTCATCTTGGGAGAACCTGGACCGTTGGAATGGATAAACCAACCCCAGGGCAACCCTGCTGCAGTTGTTGGTCCTTCAGCAGCTTATTGGACATCTTCTATAGACCACCTAGTGGCTCATTTTTCCATCTCATCCCCACCTAAATGGACTACTCCAGAGTTCACTAGGCCTTACTATAGGCCTGACCCTGTCGAGCTTTTCGGCCCCATCCATGAACGTTTGGAACAATTATGCATTAAAGGGGATGAGCTTCAAAGACAAAGTCTCGAACGACACTCTGAAGAGTTCCATAATCGTCATTTCCAACTAAGACTTGACGACGGAAACACCCCAGTTCATCTGATATCTTTCGGATCACCTGAAGCACCCCACCACATGACCACTAATGAGACTGGTCAACCCTCACAAGAGTCTAGTCCTGCTCCTCAAGTGAACCAACCGGTGGAAGGACAACAGTCCAACACACCTGTCATTACCATGGTTACTTTACCAGTTCCTTCCCCACCTCAAAATTCGAGGGGAAGGTATTCCATCCCTACGGATTATCTTATTGGTAATGTTATTACCACGGTAACTAGTCAACAACCCATGTTGGTTCAACCTTTGAATAGTGGTCAGCCTATTGTGGCTGGGGGGTAACCCTCGTTTCCTAACCAGAACGTAGGCGGTGGAAACCCCAACAGACCTTCCGTTGGACCATCCCAACCCACTAGACCGTCCACCACGGGATTATCTCATGTTGGAGGGCCATCAAATGTAACCCAACCCTCACGGATTCAAGTGTATCCAGGTTCTGTTAACCCTGTGCCGGGCCAACCTAATCCCGAAAACGCGCCATACGGGATAGCTTATCCCAGCAATCCATACACTCTGTGGGGGAAACAACCTGTGTTGCAATATGGACCCCAACCGACTATCCCTCAAGTAACACCACCCCTGATCGGTCCTCCCCCACCTCCTATTGGAGGTAGCGGGCCCCCACCTAATGTTGGTGGAGGCCCACCTCATTTTACCTACAACCCTCCTCACCCCTCAGGCGGTGGCGGGAATGTTCCACCACCTCCTCCAGGTGGAGGTGGCAGCAAACCACCCTATCATGGTGGAGGAGGACATTTCCCTTCGGGTGGCAGCGGTGGTCCACCACCCCCTCTAGGCGGAGGCGGTGGAGGACCTAATTACCTTGGTGGTGGTGGTGGTGGTGGGAACCCTCATCCTTTCGACATCGGAGGTGGTGGGGGCCCCCATCCATCTAGTAGCGGAAGTGTTCCACCACCCCCTCCAGGTGGAGGCGGTGGTGGGCCACCTTATTATGGTTATGGAACCCCACCTCCTCCCAGTGGTGGAGGCGGACCTCCACCTCCTCCCGGATGTGAAGGTGGACCCCCACCCTATTGGAACGGACCACCTTATGGTGGCGGACCTCCTTACGGTCTGGGCGGCACACCCCCCTATGGTCAGTTTTATCCTGGTACACCTTATGGTCAGTTTAGTCCTTACATGACATATCCGTATTATCAATACGTGCATCCTAATCCACAGCTGCACTTTTTGGCTACTTTGGACTTACCTAACCTATCCCGTTTAACCAACAATCCTATTTACCATGGATCTAACTGGCCACCGATTCTGGTGAAACTTCCGTCTGATATCCCCAAGTTTGACGACAAGCTGGGTGAAGACCCCAAGAACCACGTGATGACATACCATTTATGGTGTTCATCTAATTCCTTAATGGACGATTCAATTCGTCTTGGATTGTTCCAAAGGACTCTCACCGGTTCGGCTGCCAAGTGGTACATTGAGTTACCACCACACTCTTTTCTTGATTTTGGCTCTCTTGCTATGAAATTTTTGATGCATTTCTAGCTGCCTATACGGTATGAGATTGGTACCGATCTTTTAACCTTGCTCCATTAGAATACCGCCACTCACATTTTAGATCATATCCACGAGTGGCGAAGGAGATGACGTCTCATTAAAGCTCCCATTCCAGATCATCTCCTAGCAGACTGGGTTACTAAATCACTTCTTCCCACCATAGCAAAGGATGTTTCCATGCGAGGTGCTGTCACCGACGAACAAGCCATCACGAATGCTCATCTGTTAGACCTAGTCTACACTTAGTATGGCACTCTGTTCAATATCTTTCGTGACGCACCCCGGGACATTAATGATCCCATGAAACCACATAAGGGACCCCAAGCTGATGGAATCATTGGTTCCCTTAACACCCAGCCTGCTGTTAGCACTGTTGGATCATCCAACCCCACTCCGGCTGGCCACAGCACCACCAAGTCCACTACTCCTACTGTAACTGAAGAGGTGAATTCTGTTCAATCAACTTCATATTAGAAGTTTAATGGCAAGAAGAAGAACAAGGGGAAACCCAAAAAGTCTTCTGCCCAGTAGGAACCCAAGAGCACTCCTGACGATACTAACCAGAAAAGGAAACTGAAATATCCTTGTCTATTGTGTGGAGAAGACCATTTCTCCAAAGAGTGTCCCCATAGAGACGAAGTGCAAAAGTTTCTTTGGGGTAAACCAACTCCTGCAGTCCTCAACGATCCGTTTCCTACTCAAAACCAGCAGACGATTGCTCAAACCCCCCCAGTCTAGGGGGAACCATCCAATACCGCGCATGTTCTCATGTTGTGTAATGAGGCGATCAATTTGACTACTCACTCGAGATCTTATGAACAGGTCCCTTCGAAGGAACCCGCCGGAAGTAATATTGAAAAAACTTCTGAATCTCTAACTGATGTCACTGTACCATTGACTTCTCTCACCATAGAGAGACCCTCTTTAGATTCGATATTGCGTCCG
Organism: Larix kaempferi; assembly: GCA_027924585.1. Classification (NCBI taxonomy): domain Eukaryota; kingdom Viridiplantae; phylum Streptophyta; class Pinopsida; order Pinales; family Pinaceae; genus Larix; species Larix kaempferi. The sequence continues at coordinate 2,768,141 of BSBM01001483.1, read as the reverse complement.
CCCAAGAGTACGATTCGAAAAGCTGTTTTCAATCCTAATGCTTGCACGACACAAAATTACAATATCGTAGAGGACTTGGCCCAAGCTCCTTGCACCATGTCCACCCTGGAAGTTTTGCAGAATTGTCCCAATTAACGCAAAAATCTCCTTGCAGCTATTGGTGTAGTTGACTCAGATTCCTCAAACACCATCACGTTCCGACTTGACAACCTCAAGCCGAGGCTCTCACACCAGCTCGCATTCCAAGTTACTGCGAACCTTGCTGGGAAGATTGTCCATTGCACTCTTTTGGACGAAGGATCCTCCATTTCTGTCATGTCCATCGCTTGTTGGAGAGCCATTGGCTCCCCCGAATTGAATCGTTCTCCTACCATGTTGAAAGCATTCAACAGATGTGGCTTTCAACCTCATGGGCTCTTACAAGCTCTTGTAGTTGAGTTGGGCGGAAATACCATAACCATTAACGTGGAAGTGGTCTCGGCCCCGTTAGATTATAATCTCTTGCTTGGTCTTAATTTGTTTTATACCATGCAGGTGGTAGCCTCTTCAGTCTTCCGCATAGTAAAATTCTCCCACCAAGGACGAATGGTTACTATCGATCGGTTAGATTTTTGTACACCGGACACCACTACTCATCCTGGTGACCATGTTCCTTCCATTGGACAGTCGTCAAAACAATATGAGAGTGTAGGGGTAGGCCTTTTGAAAGATTCATCTCTCATGGGTGTTTTTCCAACCATGGACCCCCCTAATCATGTTTCCACGGTGAACATGATCTCCATTGAGATTTTATCTCACTCAAATGATGCTTGGATTGTATCGTATGAAGCCACAACACACCTGCTTGGAGATGTTATGCCTCTTTCACCTACTGAACACATTTACGAGGCTATCCAATTAGCACCGGAGGACCATTTAACCTTGGCCTCCCCATCTTGTTCTCTATGACGGACGTCCTCTCTACTTGATCTCTTACTTCAGACTTTTCATTTAGACGAGTCCATTATGGAAGTAATGAATGTTGATGATGGTCCGTGGGATGATCTCCATCATAGGTCATATTTTCTTCCTCCTTTGGAATGCATAGAGAACAACATCCATACCCTCTTTTCACCAGATGTTTACCCATCCCCTCGGTCCCCCATTCTTACATGTCTTACGGACACAGAGGGCAACTTGGCCAACATTGAGCCAACTACCCCAGTAGACATCTCGGTAAAACCTGGTATAGTGGAACACATTCGCATAGGCCAGAAGTGTTCCCCTGAAGAAATCACTGTTAGCACGGCCTTGTTCAAGCAATTTTGAGACCTGTTTGCTTGGTCCTATGAGGTGATGCCTGGGATAGACCCCGCAATTGTTTCTCACAAAATAAAAACCTATCCCGACGTCAAACCTGTATGTCAAAAGTTGCGACCGGTACACCCTCGGAAGATTGCGGCAATAAAGGAGGAAATTGAAAAGCTCTTAAAGGCTGGATTTATTTATCCTATCCCATTGACAGATTAGGTCTCAAACGTCGTTCTTGTGAACAAAAAGTAGGGCACCATTCACGTATGTGTTGATTATCGGGACCTTAATCGGGGTTGTCCAAAAGACAATTACCTGACCCCCTTCATTGACCATATCATCGACAACTGTGTCGGAAGCGTCATCTTCTCATTCATGGATGGCTTTTCTGGTTACAACCAAATTGAGATCAACCCGACCGACCAACATAAGATGACTTTCATCTGCCCATGGGGTATATTCACTTATTGCAAGCTCCCATTTGGCCTTAAAAATGCTGGCGCCATGTTTCAGCGGGCTATGTCGTACGCCTTCCACGATATTAAGGACTTTGTGGAACCCTACTTGGATAATCTCCCTGCTCATTCAAAGCAGCGTGAGTTCCACATTGATCATTTGATGGCCATTTTCCTCAGATGTAGACGGTACAATATCTGTTTGAATCCTCACAAGTGTATCTTTTGCGTTGAGTCCGGATGCCTCTTAGGATTTATTGTTTCAAAGGATGGGATCCGCATTGATGCCTTAAAGGTGGAGGCCATCATCAACCTAGTACCCTTGACTGATGTTATGAAACTTCAAAGTCTCCAAGGGAAGGCGGCTTACTTACGATGCTTTGTTTGTAATTTTGCGGAGAAAACCCACGGCTATATGAGACTACTTAAGAAGGACGTCCCGTTCATTTGGGATGATCAAGATCAAAAATCCTTCGACAGTATCAAACATGCCATCACGCATGCCCCTGTGCTCCAACCGCCTAATTATTATCGAGATTACATCTTATATCTCGCCGCTTCTGCTACCACTATCGCCATGGTTTTGGTACAGGAGGATCAAAACGCTTAGGAACATGTGATATACTATGCAAGTAAGGGTGTAGTTGACTCCGAAACTAGATATTCACATGTCGAGAAATTTGCTTTCGTGGCAGTCATTGCCGTCTAGAATTTCCATCACTACATTTTGCTCCGCACCACCACTATCATTGCTGACTCGAACCCCATGTACCACGTATTGACACGTCAAGTGCTTGGGGGAAAGTATTCACGCTGGATTGTGATACTGCAATAATTCGATCTTCTTTTCAAGAAAGCTAAGTCTAAAAAGTCTTTGGCGTTTGCTGAGCTCATTTGCGACCTTCCTCGTCCTGATGTAGAAGTTGAGCACAATGACTCATTTCCGGATGAATCATTGTTTCTCATCGGTACGACTGACCCCTGGTATGGAGATATCCTATTATATCTTCAAACCCAATGCTTTGATCCTCAACTTTCTCGCGACGACCATCATAAGATTCGTCACCATGCAAAGTACTATTTAATCATTAATTATACTTTGTATCGTCATGGCATCAATTCAATTCTTCGACGTTGTCTCACTCATGATGAGGCTGAACGCGTTCTGAATGACTGTCACGCTAGGGCATGTGGCGGTCATCTCTCTGGGATGGGTACAACCCAGAAGATTTTGCGCGCAGGATATTATTGGCCTACTATCTTCAAAGATTGTATTGAGGCCGTAAAAAAATGTCCTCCTTGCCAACACTTCCACACGAAGAAGCGCACTCATCCCGCCCCACTACATCCGATTATTGCTGTTGGCCCATTTGCAAAATGGGGCATCGATTTTATGCACTGTAAGCCTACCTCGGCCGGGGGGCATAGTTACATCATCGTAGCTGTGTATTACTTCACAAAGTGGGTCGAGGCTACGCTTACATACCAAAACGATGGCAAAACCACCACACTCTTCATGTTTAATCATGTGATAGCACGGTTTGGAGTTCTGTAGGCCATAGTTACCGATCATGGTTCTCACTTTCAGAACCATATGGTTGATGAATTGAGCGATAGGTTAGGTTTTTGCCATGAAAACTCGACACCCTACTACCCGCAATCAAATGGACAGGCCGAGGCAATTAACAAGGTCTTGAAAACTATGATCCAGAGGATGGTAGGGACACAAAAGTCCAACTGGCATAATATGCTCTTTTTAGCATTATGGGCCTACCGAACTACCGTTAAAACTGCCACAGGCTTCACTCCCTTCCAATTGGTATATGGATTGGAGGCTATTCTACCGATAGAGTGTGAAATCCCGTCTTTACAGCTCACGGTCGAACTTCTTCCTAAAACTACTGCTGAGGAAGAACGTCTCTTGCACCTAGCAAAGCTTGACGAGTCTTGTCGTGATGCCGCTCTTGCTAATGAAGCGCATAAGAAATGCATCAAGGCCCAATATGATAAGTCGGTTGAACCTCGTATCTTTAATGAGGGTGATCTGGTCCTCACTTATGACCAGAAACACAATAAACTAGGAGCAGGAAAGTTCGAGTCCATGTGGCATGGACCCTACATTATAAAATGTGTGTTGGAGAAAGGTGCCTACGAGCTTCAAGATTATGATGGAATCTCTTTAGGTGAACCCCGCAATGGGATTTACCTGAAGAGATACTACGCTTGATCTCTCATGCATAGACTTGCTTGTATATACTGTACATGGCATGTTTTTTTGTTTTTGTGTGGTGTGACGCATTTCTTTTCGAGTGTCTTTTGATCTTGTTTCTGCTTCTCATACCATGTTCTGTCTGCGTGTGCAGATGGCAACGTGCTATGGATTAGCGGATGGCGCCAGCCGACATACCCTTCACCTTGCTTCGACAGCCTGGGTACTATATTCCCCAAGAGGTGAGCTCATTAGCTCAGGAGGAAGTTCCCTAGGGTTTGCGACCAACAATGCCGCATAATATCAGGTAGTAATCAGAACCCTAGTTGATGCCATTTCCTTGGGTATGAACCACATTGTCATCCACATGGATTCTCAATTAGTGGTTTCCCATCTTAACCGTGTCTATGCCATCTGTGATCCCATCTTACTCCGTCTCTTCAGACGAGTGCATCTCCTGGAAAGGTCATTTGAATCTGTTCAATACTTGCACATTCCACGAGAGTTAAGCATAGTTGCTGACTCCATGGCCAATTTCATTTTGGATTGGTACATTGCACACACATAATACTCATAATATGTAAAAGCATTCACAACATGTAAAAATAATGTACAGAAGCAAACATATAAACAAGATCACATCACTAATCATCTGAAGAACACATAATGTATAAATCGCCGATAGTGTATATATATATAAATCGCTCAAAAGTAGTGTTGGTACAAAATATAAAGCACGATGGCTTTCAGTAAGTACAAAAATCTGAGGCCTCTAATCTCTTAGTACAAGTCTAAAAGTGCAATGAGGCTAGACGCTTGACCGTACACCCCTAGCTCTAACAGCTCTCTGACGCTGGGTGAGAAAGCAGTCTACAGTACGAGCCACCTTGCGGAGTAAGGAGTTGAAGTGCACGGACGCTCCAACCCCAAATCTCTGCATGGGTCTCAGTAGGTCGTCGATGGTTGGCTCTGGCACCTCCATAGTCAGCCCGGATAGGTTCCGGTACACCTCCTCCATCTCCTCAGCGGCAGGATGAGCAACTGCAGGAACCACTACCTCACCACCTCTGTCTCTCCTCGCCAAAAGGGAGAGACCTACTGGTCGCACGGGACCCACATATGCACACACATATAATGTACTTGTCAGCACTACATAAAAAAAAATATAATTCACAAAACTAAAAAATACAAGGGTTTTGTTCTTACCGATATCACCCCATGCTACACTCTCTGACAGCACCAAGTCGGGATCCTCTCGAAAGTCTGTGGCATCGTATGGAAAGTCCCTGACCATAAGTAACTGGCCTTCCAGCCAGCTAAAGAATTCAGGACCAAAACTGATGATGGGACCCCCACCATGGTGGGTCATCACCTTTTCCCACCTGAGCATGTGAGGATCTCTCAGATCCCTGTCATCTAGTACCACCTGTGGGCGCAAGAGAGGAACCCGCTCCAAGAGGAACGACACTATGATTGATTCGTACCCAAACTGCTTGAGCTCCCCATGTCGACACTTGGTCAATTGAGCTCGGATATTGGCGAGGAGACCCTCGCACCAGTTGAACACCATGGGAGACATACAGTCTTTCGCATACAACATATGAGTCCGAGTAGCCATATGTGGAGCTTGGCTACCCGCCACCCTGGTAATAGTAAGTAGTATGGTACGCAGTGGATGACTCACCACATCTCTGATGAGTATCTTCCCGCTGGAAGGACAAGAAGAAGCTATGCAGTACTGTGCCACCATGTCCTCCACTGTATGGTCACTGGCTCGTGTCCCAGTGAGTTGTACAACATCCCCTCTTCGGGACAAACTGGTCATAAAGTAGATTTCCTCAATATCAATCGTGAGGATATGCTCACCTATAACAAAGTATTGTTGGGCCACATCCCAACTCTGGAGCATGTGTGTCAAGAACTGGATCTGAGCTCTCATCCCTTGTATCTCAAAGAATTTGAGCAACCCACAGTTTCGCAAAGTAGCCACACATTGTGGATCGTTTGTGGCTTGCTCATCTTCCACTTCATGTTCTCTCTCTCGCCACTCTAATACCATCTTTGCTTACTGGGAACCTGCCAAAAGGGGCATTTAAAGCATGTTAGGTCCTTCTCCAACTTGCACAAAATCATTTTTTGGAGCATGTTTGATGTTTGGGATTTGAGTTTCCACCGTCACAGGTCCCGTTTTCGAGGCTTACGACGACCCAGGTTCGTCGCGAGTCCCGAAAGGGCCACTTGTGATGAGCCGAGGGCACAATGGCCCCTCCCCAAATCATCAAAAACTCAAAAAATGAACAAAAATTGGAAAATTAAACCACTGGAAAGTTGCAAGATAAGATTTAGGCCTACCTAGTTCGTACAGCTGGTGAAATGGTGGATCGTAGCTCCCGAAATCGGCAGTGGAAGTTTTGGCTCCAAATTGGTACTTCTCCACCCAAATTGGCAATTTGAACAATGTTTCTATTTTTGGCCCATATTTCTATTTATAGAATAGAACGGAATATTCCTTTTCAAATATTTCGATTCTTTTGGGCCATTTACTATAGTTTCGACTGTTTGTCATTATATTTGGGACTATTTGACACTTTCTCTAGTGTAAAGGAGTCGTAAAGTGGTCTTTTGTAGCGTTTCTCGCATTACCAACGGTAATTACAGGTATGAACACTCCTTTCAATGTTTTGTCATTATTGTTTTTAGTTAGTCGTAATTATTGCATGAGGATGAGTTTACTCTTTGTTTGTTCTCATACTCACCCAACCATGAGAACAAGTACCGAGTTATGATTTATCACTTTTTCGAGCTCATTAAACTTCCACGGAAAAGGACACCCCCCGGAGTCCATAGTTAAGCTCTTTTCAGACTCCCTAAAATTGAAAAGATTGCCAAGCGAACTTGTCGTGTTCACGCTTGTTAAAGTATTTGAATGGTCGTCTTCCTGGTGATAGTTTAGCCCTTCTTCGGACCAGGAGGTACTAATTACGAAAAAGTAATACTCCAGTCAATAATGACTGGAAGAGTCCTCTCCTGCGTTGTTTTACCCTTTTTCGGGCGATGAGGCTAACTTTACGAAAAAGGACTGTTGGAGTCTTCTTTAGTTCTTTTCAGACTCTCTAAATATGAAATGACGACTGAGTTTGCGTTCTATGGACTCGTTAAATTTTCACACTAAAGGGCCCGTCATGGGATGAACCCCTCCTATCCTAGGTTTGGAAAATATTTGGGATTGGACTTATCTATGAGATGAGCTATACCGAGCATCTGGTTACCCTCATCAAGCTCGTTAAAAAACACATGAGGCACTCATCATTCATGATGGGGAAAAAGGAAAGTGTTTGTGTTACATACCTTAGTGGCAATATATAGTCGTTCTTGAACATGGCACTTGTCTGCATTTGCATACCGATACTTGGGTCATATGTTTGTCTATGAGTCCCCACTTACTTTTTGAGTCCTGTTACTCCTCTAAGTCATTCGGAGAAATCTTCCACTATCAGTTGCATTAGAAGTTTGCGTCATTCTCATGTCAATACTGCCAAGTCATGCCATGCCCATGTTCAAGAACACATTCACTCATCATTTTTAGTCAGTACACACGTCGTCATGCCATTGTTACTTTCAGTCCATCTCACATGTTACTATACCATCCGATCCACTCTACACATATTTTGTCGTGTTTCATGTCGATTGATGAGGGATTCATTATTCCCTCCTTAGACGGATTCATCCTTGTCGACTTCAACTCATCATCCAAGGATTGAATCTAGAAACCAACCAAGTACCTTGGCCTTGCATGCCTCAATGGAAGGTTACCTTGCTTTCATAATGAGTTTACATCATTGACTCTTGATTGAAAGATTTCATCTTGCGTTCGACTTCAACTCATTTATTCACGCTTGATGATATGTACTGTGATACCTTGGGAATCATTGACATTAATGGTGATGTCCCTCGCACTTGTTAACGGTTTACATCAATGACCGGTAATCAAGTGGTTTCTACCATGTTCGACGTCAAGACATTTGTAATCACATGGATAGATTCGTATCATTGCAGGTTCAGCTTGAAGACCTTGGGGAGTCATGTTTTACCCAGGTTGCGATGGAGTTTGTATTGAGTCATATTACACGGATCCACTTTTGTATTGGTCGTGGCTGTGTTATCATCTCGTCATGGATCTACGCTTGTGTCTAGTAGCCATTATTGTGTTCAATCGGTCATTACTCCCATGGATCTGCAATGTATTGGTCGGTAGCCATGTTGTACTACATATGAGATTGTCAGTTCAGAGTTAGTTGTACTGCAGCAACGTCCTTCATCCAACAAGTCTTTTTCCATTATTTCTATCAAAGCACTTCACCTGTACATCCTTAACAGCTTCATGCTTTGGGGGGCATTCTGTTACACCTAAAATCTACCCATCATCATGATTTAGTGTATACATCCCTGAAGTCATTTGGACCAAGTACTCATTTGGGAGGATTTGTACTCAGTTTGTACAACCTTTTGAGAGGTCGTCGTAGGTTGCACACTGGAAACATGTGACATCGTAGGTTGCTCTATAGCAGGGTGCGACGAGGTCTGTTAATGGGAAAAAATAGCCATTTCGAGATCTTTCTCGAAGCTTGCCCATTTGGGGGCTTATCCTTGATCTCTTGGAGAGCTAGTACTGGACCCCTAACTCATTGGGAAGATCCCCTATCTCTCTCCTACCATCTCTCAACCTATCCTATCCATAACCTCATCCACTTAGTCCTATATAAGTGAGGCTTACTCCCATACCAAAGGGAGGAAGACTATGGTACCTACATGCTGGTGAAATCTCTTAGGAAACCTTCACTCACCTCTTGGAGAATTCATGCTTCCTTGGAAGGGCTTGGCAATTGGCTTGTGTGGAGAAGGGCTTCTACGTTAAGTCATTGGTTGTAGTTCTATATCTCTATCATGTACTCCTCTATTTGCAGTAATACAAATGATTTCCACCAATATCGTTCTTATGTGTAATGATGTTGTGTTGTTTACCTGCTTAACTGTTTACATAGATCTCTTATTGTATAGATTCTCCTTACTCGTTTCTCTTTTCTGTGTCTTAATAGGTCTTGCAGCTTGGATCTGACGACCGTGGGACATGGAGCAACATTCGGGAGGAAGGATAGCGAATCAAAGAGGTAAGACATCTAGCACTTGATCCTTAAGTAGATCTAGGAAACGTGTTTGTAGTCTGTTCTATTTGTTCTAGACTCACATTGAGCTAGGGAGATTTGGCTTGCCTCCGGTTGAGTGGATTGTCTGGTAACAGATGTAAGTGGACAAAGACATTCTAGATGGCCCTAATACCCTAGACAAAGGTCTTGACAAAACTAGCAAGAATGGCATGGATGGATTGGTGACAAGGCTGGACATGATGACATGGCTTGAAGGATGATGAAAAAATTGGAGAAGACATGCCAATAGACTAATTTTCATGATCTCCCTAATATTTTCCTCTAACAGGTCTTTGAAAAGGGATTTGAAATTAATGTTTCTAGCCTTAGATTTGTCCATGATAGAGATAACCTTAGTTAAGGCTTGTAAACATTGAGTAATTTTATCTCTCTCCTTATATCCTTTGCAAACAATTCAACCATGATACTTGAATTCATTAGAGAAGAATAAATAGTATCAAATTTGTGGTTCCAACCAATTACCAGGCCACTGGATAATCCATCAACATCTTATAAATAACATGAGCTCTAGTCTTTTAATACAAGAATTAAAAAATCAACAACTTTGTGTCCTAGGCACATACTTTCTTGGGCATCTTTTGAGGGATAATGTTCTTTGGGCACCCCCATTCCTGCATACAATCATTGCTTCACCTTTATCCAAATGTAAAACGCCAACTACTTCCACAGACTCAACTCGTGAGTCTTTTTTAGATCAAAGAAGGTAATTTGAATTCTTGGGAGGGGAGATGACCTTTTCTTCTCTCTCAAATGAAGGCAATGTTTGAGAAATGGACAAGCTATCTCCCTTAATTTTATTCTCTGATGATTAGACACAAAATTCAATGATGCAAATGGTGAACCTGATACTAGTATAGAAAGTATGCCCTGTATGACAAAATGTTATCCATACCAACTTATAGGAACTAATGTCACTGGAAAGGATGACATTAGTAGTGAGAAGGTTGTAAATGAAAGATTACTTTTGTAGACAGAATGTACACCTTTTGAAGATCATGAAGTTACATATTATGGGTTGAAATTGCATTCTACCAATGAATTGACTATTGATACTAGACCTACTTCTGCTTACAATCTGACTTTGGGTGCCTTAACTACTAGAAGTGAAAAGAGTGTGTCTGTAGACGTTGATAGTGACAATAGAGCATCTCTGTATATTGATGGTGACATGAGTGATCTTGCACTTGAAGTTCACAAAGTTCCATCTTCTAATTTAGAGTTTTCATCTAATAATGGCTTGCCGAATGATACTGGACCCACTTCAGTTTACAATCTCCCTCAAGGTGCTGAAATTACTACTAGAAGTAACAAGAGAGAATTTGTAGATGTTGATGGAGACAAGAGTGTTGTAGATGCTAAGAATTAATTTGCATCATCTGAGTTGGAATTGCATGCTAATAATGAATTTCCTGCTGAAACTGGGGCTATGGTATCTTACAGTCTTCCTATGGGTGTTGAACCTACTATTAGAAATGAAGAATTAGCATATGTAGATGTTGATGTTGAGAAGAGTGATTTCACAGATGTTCAGCTGGTTGATGTTGGGGATTATGATTACATATAGACTAGTGGGGAGACTCTGGTCCAAGGCAATCAACCTACAATAATTGTTGATATATTAGACAGAGAAGCTGAAAGAATGTTTTGCAAAGACGGATCTGTTGTTATTGTCGATAATTCTTCTATTGATGTTGCAAACACAAGCAACCATTTAGGGTCTACCAATACTAGCTCTATCTCCAACATTATTTTTGAGACAAATTTGAGTTCCATTACACAAGGAGGAAAAGGATTCTCCCAAAGAGGGGCAGCTTTGTAGCCCACCTAGCTACGTAAAGCCCACTCACTAGGTATTGTTTCTTCATTTGTCTTTTCATTTTGAATTAATAAAATAATTATTTTATTCATCATCTTATGTATTGATCATTAACTTCTTTATGCTTGGACTTGGTTTATTTTCATGCAGGGTTTATGAGTAGTCAATAGTTAGGGAGGGTTTTATGTGAGTTCTTTCCCTTAATATATTATTTGTTGCTTAATTCACACAAACATGAAGTAGGATATTTTTTTGGTACACCTTTGTTTCATCGAAATAACCAGAACACAGACTATTACTATGTCCATTAGGAAATGGAGTAAAAATGCCTGCTAATTGTGGACTTCTTCAAACAGCTCGACGGAGCTAAAAACTGGGAGAAATTGCTGAAAAGGGAAAAAACTAGAAAAGACTTGGAACCTAATCTACTCTAGTGCAAGGTAGGTTTCTTCTTTAAACATCTTCATTCTTAAGCAATAAAGTGATTTATATGCCTGCCACTTACATGAAAATTACTTGGAAGAAAGCCACATCCTTTTTAGAAAATGCAGAAAAAGTACAAGGTTTGAGGACTATACCAGAACTAGTCCCACAAGATTGTATAGAAAACGAGGTCAAAAGATGGATGACCCTGATTTCATTTATACCTTTGTAGAGAGACAGAATGCAACCATCACTTCTTGTAAAAATGGATTGCTATCAACAGGATGGAATTTGTTATGTGCATTGGACAAAGGAAGCAAGCACTCACCATTGAAATGGAGAGGAGAGAACCTCTGTCTCTTCCCACATTAGCATGGCCTTGAACATAGTAACTAGATATGTGAGTTTTGTGAATACATTGGGAATCCAGTGGGTTTGAATCCGATTCCACTTTCCAATTTTATGGGCCACTGTGGAGAATGGAGAAGAGGAGTATAGGCAATATTTGCTTCACTATACCCAACTAAAACCCTCCCCCTCGTACCTCAGGAGAGTAGCTCCGCTCCAAGAATGCTTAAAATGATGAATTTGTGGAAATAAAACAATATTTAAAATGATTAATTTGACTTGGACAAGTCGGCCTCAAATAATTTAGAAAACAAAAATGAATATCTAGAGATTCGAAATAAAATCAAAACTACCCAATTAACAAATGAAATCAACAACACCTATTTTGCATGCAAAAATGTAGAAATTTGACTCAATAGAGGAGGGTTTCAACTTACGGTTTCCATTGAGGGTATGTGGGGATATGCAGACACAGCCGGAGCAGGTGACACCAACCCACTTCAATAGTGCTCGTTGCAAATCCAAATGAGGATAGGGCCGGTGCAGGTGCAACCAAAAGCACAAAGGAACATGCACAGTCCAGACTCGTAGCAGAGTGCAATGAGGACATGATCGGACCGGGTGCCACCAAAAGCCCAAAGGAACATGCATAGTCAAGGAGGTCATGGCCCAAGAGCCAGTTGCATGCACGGGGGTGCCATCGAACCCAACAGAGCAACAGAGCTCATGCGACAGGTATGATTTTGAGTTGGGTTTTTTTTGTTGTTTAAACAATTATAATATATATTAATAATTTTATTAATAAGTTGCATAATATATTAATTAAATTATTAATATATTAATTATGTTATATATATATTAATTAATATATTAATTAAATGACATACCTTTATTGCCTTCATGGAATATCCTATCATTGCTTTTTTCTTCATAATTCTACAACAAATAATTTGAAAACAAATACAAATTTAAATAACCTATATCATGAACATGTAATAACTCTAATGACAATAATTAGCTAGCATGATAGTAAATATAATTAAGTTTAAGTAATCAAATTCCATTAATGAGACAATGTATGTTTCATAAATAAATACTTGCTTCTCCATCTCTTCTGCAACATCTTAAAACAATTCTTTAGGCATTGAACTAGATGAGTTTGATGCAACAACAACATAAGAAGGGTAGTCCTTAAACTACAATGAAATGGAATGAAAACCTCTCTTAGAATTATTTAAAGTGATATGGATAAGAATGTTGTCGAAAAAACAATGCTAATGTGAACAACATTGAGCAACATACTGAATGGTACCCAAAGACTTTAAAACAAAGTAACAACATATCATACCTTGAAAAAGTAATCATACCAGTGAGTAACTCTTCCTAGTTGTAAGAAGAATAAATCATGTATGCACTTGCAGGTTATATGCTATGATGTAGGGTAATAGTAGCTTTTAACAACTTATATTACCTACATTACACAAGCAAAGATCTAGACTCCTATAAAATAAAATCCATACCAATTTTTTATGCAGAGTTGTTGCAAGAGATAACACAAGCAAAGATCTAGACTCCTATAAAATAAAATCCATACCAATTTATGTTCTAGAATCAACAGTGGAAATACATCATTTTCATCATTTTAGATCACCTCCTTGTAGTAAAAAATACATCATTTTCAGGAATTACATACTTGGAGGTAGTTCAATTTCTAAAGAAGAATATAATTTAGACAAAGAACATGATTTACCTATATTGAAACTTCCCCCATAAATTCATGTGATCCCGAAATCTATGTGAATAAGCCATAAACATGGCCCTTTTGATAGCCTTACTTATATGCAAAATAAAAAGTTCAAATTTAGTGTCCACGCAATATTCACATTAGATATTTTATGCCATTTACAAAATTTCATTAATGGTAGAGTGAAATAACTTGTTAATCATAATGCAACCTCTATAGTGGTGTCAACCTCCATTGCTAACTTGGATAAAAATCTCTCAAATGATACCAAATTTATATATTATGTGATAAGTAAAATTTGTAGACTAGTTTTAGAGATTAGTGATAGAACTCAAGTCAAAAGTCCATTAGAGATTCTATACATTATACAAAATTAAGAAAAAAATAAACTTTTCTTTACATTATACAAATCCACTAATTAGTAATTGAAATAACCCAGAAATTAACACACAAATATTATAACTTCATTTTGTATCTTGCTCAATCGACACATGTTCGATTCAAGCCATTACCACTACAACCTCTAGGAACACCCACGCTACTGCACATGTAGAACATAAGATTAGAAAACTATTTTTCAAATATAACCAAGTTAATCAACAAAATGAACATATGGTGAGTGCATTTAATTTAACCTATAAACATTACATACCTCTACTTTTCAACAATTAAATATCATTCATCTTCTTCTTCATCCAACTCAACATCTGTATTAGGATCTGGTTCTGAATAGATATTGATGAAAGGATCATGCACATCGTCATCATCATCAAAGTCATGTTCGCTAATATAGTCATCCATATCATCAATGAGATCATCGTCTGCTACATTTGCATGATCAACCTCTTCAACTTATTCATCTAACACATCGACTATAGCCTGATCTGAATCATCATCATCTTCTTCTTCTTCATGATTATCTTCATCATCTAGTACATGATTATACTTTACTGGTCTTCCTCTTGGATCGTATCGAACAACGTATGACCAACCTGCTTTACCTGGTACCTCGGAGTAGTAGACTTGTTCACATTGACTCGGAAGAACATAAGGCTCTGTACCCGATTCAAATGCCCTTGTATTAACCATGGTAAATCCATTAGCATTCTCAATAACAGTTCTTTTAGGATCACATTCATGCATCCGTAGCCTTTACCACTTCACCTCAAACAAAACTATTTTAAAGGAATTAAAATCACACTCAATAATGTCCTCCAAATGCCCATAGTACCTATTATCAGTTTCTTCTGGATGTCTATCACTTCTATAGGAAACATTGGTGACCTTAAACACTACAGTTATCCCACAATCCGAGGTTTTCCTGTTATCATCCAACTTTTTGATACGAAATTTACGACCATTACACCACATAGCCTTGTGATGTTTCAACTGCAACATTGACAATATGTTAAAAATACATTGTGAATTAATAAACGTCATATAGGACTTCGTAAATATAATTGAAAACTTAAACAGATGAAATGTAATTGGAAAAGTGGATCGAAGTAACTAGAAAAAATGTGGGTAAACAATTTACTTGCCTTTTTATCTTTTAAACCATAGGCTAAATCAATTTCCCTTTGCGACATAAGTTCAGGAAATTGATGTCGAATACGATGAGTTGTTTTAATCATGTTACTGACCCCTTCCCATGATAACCTACCGAAGAATTCTTCACAATATTTTATCCAATGCTCCATCCAATCAAGGTTGTTTGCAATGTATAAATGTAAAGCATCCCATACTCGACCAACTATAGGAAAAAATAACAATTCAATATCATTCATTAGATTTCATTAAAGGCACATACTTTAATATAGTTGAAAATGCATAATTATTAAAAAAAGTTAAAAAACAGTACGATAATATAAAATTGGAAAAAATACATGTGTAATATATTAATTCAACAATGTATAATAATTACCTTTCACAGTCCTCAATGTACCTCTCCCTAATAGGACCTCCCCTTCAAATTTGTTGATGGAGTCAAGATGCCAAATGCGAGGCACATTCATATTTTCTGCTAATTTAGGTAGATATTCACTAATATACACCATGCATTGATATACCATATATCCTTCAACCATAGAACCCTCGGGGCATGCTCTTTGTCTAACAAAATCCTTCAATGACTTCAACTGCCTCTCCACCATCCACATCGACCTTGTGTGTATTGGTCCACATAATTCAATCTCCTCTACTTGGTGTATGAGGTAGTTTTCTTATGCATTGAAAAATGTTGGAGGTAGTTACTGTTGCATTTCACACATTAGTCGGGGAATTTCTCTCTTCCAATGCCTTATATCTTCTTTATGGATTTCTTTTGATGAAAGCCACCTATAAATGATGCAATAAAATAATATCAAGGCATATATAATATTTGTGGGAAAAAGCATAATATGTCAATAAGTTCTGCTACAAACCACATACCAAGTACATTTTCCATGTAAAACATTACTTACCTCATGTATTTTCCAAGAACATAAATAATATGTTTTATGTTGTTGCCAAAGTCGTCTGGGAGAGATAAAGGTAGAACATACTGTATCAAAAAACACATAATTATTAATATTTTTTTCAAAATAAGAGAATAAAATTAATAAAATAGTGCATACCGATAATGAAATATATTATAGACTCATAATTACCTTAATGAATGTATGCCAATCATGTGTTTTAACCCCAAAAAAATCACCTTTTTCTGTCAAGATATTCTTTATGTTTGACGAAAAACCCGTCGGAAACCTGATTTTTTTGATGACCTCTTTTACAATATTGCTCTGTTGCTTCGTCAAGCACCAAGGAAGACTAATATTCTGTTGACAGCCATCGCCATTATGATTAACTATCACACTTTGCAATGCATGATTAGCTTCTTGGATGTCACTACAAATCTTTCCAATTTTTTCTTTGTCAATCCTTCCATCTAATATTTGCCATAACATTTTTGTTATGTTCTTCCCGATGTGCATTGTATCAAACAAATGAACTATTTGCAGGTGCTCGTTGTATGGAAACCTACTGAATTGAATCGGGTAAATTTTCATTCCTCGTAGAAGCCCATTCGTTCCTTAACGACATTCATGAAACACCAACAAAATCAAATTAACACTAATTAATCAATATAGGTATAACACATCGCGCTGAACATAATTCAGTAAAAAAAAAATTTGGCATACCTTGACGGTTTCTATTATATTCCAACTTCCATAGGTGAGGTGTTATTCTTCGTGGTTTTTTTCCATTCTCTTCTTTACCATTAATTTTTTTTTTTGTCTGTAGTTCGATAACTATGGTTCTTAGGTAGAAAGTGCCTACACTCATTGAACACTTCCTTTGCTAAATTCCTTGAATGACGATATTTTATCCTGGGACCGCAAACTGGACATGCAAATTTACCCTTTGTTTGAAGACCTACAAGATATATGAATTGGTGTAGCAAATTATAATTACAATTTAAAATAATGCATGATATTTTCAACAGATATGTAAAATATTAAGGAACAAAATAAAGTAACAATATACCACAAAAATGTGTTAACCTGGGAGCATCATGAATTGTAAATGCAAGTATTCCATGGAATTGAAATCGTCTTTGCCCTATTGGTCTAGAGATGTCATACATAGTGACGCCAGCCCATAACTTCAAAAACTCATCGATAAGAGGCTTAATATATACGTTCATATATTTAACCTGGTACTTGCCTAATTGGTCCAACATACATGATTAATTATATTTAGCACCTATATGTCGTTATAAAAGACATAATTATCATGCACGAAACAAATCAATGAAGTATTTAGTGATCAGACTTTCAAGTAAAAAATTACATATTAATTAAATACCTGGAACAATCATTGCCAACATTGTGTGCTTTTTCTTGATCGACATCCAAGGAGGAAGGTTATTGTTTATAACAAAAACATGCCACACTAAGTAGGTAGAACGAAGCTCTCCAAATGGATTGACACCATCAACTACCAACGAAAGTTTAACATTATGAGGATCTTCTTTAAAAATTGGCCACTTTTTATCGATGTACCTCAATGCAGAACCATCTGCAGGAATTCGAAGAACATCGTCGTGACTTTTGTTCTTTGCATGGAAATCCATAAACTGTTCTATAATTTGACACCTGAACAACCACTGGAAACGTGGAATTATCGGAATATAACGAAGAACTTTTTGAGGCACCTTTTTTGTCACTTTATTGGTTCGATACCTACTTGTTTGACATTGTGGGCATTCATTTTCTAATGCATATTGTCCATAGTATATGATATGATCATTAGGACATGCAACAATAGATTGATACTCCATTCCAAATGATTTCATAATGACATATCTCTCTCGATATGTGTGGTAAAATATTTGAAGTTGGTAATAGAAATTCACCTAACAATCTACAAAATTCAAAAGAATAAGTCAATTTAAACAATATTAATCATCAATATCGCCTCCAAACTTTACAAATTAGATAACAATAACAATAATATAGGAAAAAAGTCAACCCCTTCTATAGATGTGAACATGCAGACAAAAATAATTAACAAATTACATACCTTAGTATCTGTGTCAGACAGGTGTTTGATAAACCATTCAAAACCTTCAAGTTCACTAACAACAATATAGCAGATAGAAGATTTGTTTTTGAGCCTTCATAAAGAGGTTGACGTGACTTCTCAAGTAGAGGATCAACATCATGACTATCATCCTGGTTGTCCTCATCCATTGGAGCAAATGTGTCTTGGATCAATCTATGTATCGCATCTTCCTGATTTGTATCACTAATGTTATCTACATCCATATCATCATAAATAACTACTTGATCATCTTCATTATTTTGATGTAGAAGTTCGTCAGGCTGTAAATGAGTATTTCTGCTAGTACTTGGCAAATGACTCTCTAGAGGGCGACATTTTGGGGGCATTGTCTATAAATTTACAAACAACGTAGAAAAATTAGTGTGTATAGAACATATAGTAAAAAATTAAGACATTTTACTGAAATTCATGACATGATGAATATTACAGTGAATATATTAAAAATTGAATAACGACCTCTTACCAGGCGACGATATTCATAACCCCCTTCAGCGTGCCCCTTCTCCCTATAATGTCTTTCAGCTGTTGTTATTAAAAGTATTTTTTTTTGCAAGCCCCTGCAATCGGAGCAAGGACAATAACATTTTCCATCTCATCTCGCCTCTAAATCTGCTCTAAACTGAGCAAGCTTCCTTGCATTTTCATTCATAGTGACAAATCCTTGTAGTGGTACAAGTAATTTTCTTACCTACACCATACCAAACAATAACTTGT
Source organism: Larix kaempferi (assembly GCA_027924585.1). Taxonomy (NCBI): domain Eukaryota; kingdom Viridiplantae; phylum Streptophyta; class Pinopsida; order Pinales; family Pinaceae; genus Larix; species Larix kaempferi. The sequence goes on along the minus strand of BSBM01001483.1, from coordinate 2,749,312 downwards.
AAATTACATTAGATATTATAAGTATTTATGTGAATAATGTATATCATAAACCAATTTCTATATTTATAAAGAAAAACATGAACACTAAAGTTTTCATTGATGCCAACAAGTGTTGTGCAATGGCCTTTGATTTACTCAAAAGGAGACCTTGATAGTTTGTGCATTAACTCCATCCTTTTTATAAAAGTCTTATCCATTTTTGTTAAAAAAAGTGATGTTAGGCCACTAAAATAATAGCTTGCACAATGTCCCAGTTGTCATGTATTAAGATACATCAAATAAAGACATGGCATTTTTAATGTGGCAAGTTGTGAGTTGGTGAATTGTTCTAGGGGTCATACTATGTCTAGGGTCATAATGACACCATACTGGTTAATAGTTAAGGTGTGTGAAGGGTTATAAGGTATCTCAAAGTGAATATAATCAAAGGTAAATGTTGAGGGTATTATGGTGTGGCAAGGTCAAAATAATTCATTAAGGTGTGATAATGGATTATTGTGTTAGGCATCATAGTGTGTTTGAGGGCATAGTGGTTAAGGATTATAATGTAATAGAGTGCTCTAAGTGTGTAAAGGATTATTATGTTAAGGATCATAGCAGATAGAGGTAAACGTGTGTCTAGGGTCATAAGGTTAGGGATCGAGGTGTTTTCATGTTAAGGGTACAATAAGAACATATATTGGACCCTGTATACATATATATAGCTTGATATACTTGTTATTTTTTTATGTTTTTAAATTAAACTTACCATGGCAATAAATACCTATATCAAAGAAAACAACCTTGTAACCTTACATGTGTCATCATGTGTTCAAGGGCATAGTGGATAAGGGTTACAATGTACTAAGCATTAGTTTGTTTGTGGTAAAAAATGTGTTAAGGGAATATTGTGTTGTGGCTCATAGGGACTTGGGATCATAGTGGTTAGGTTCTTAGTGTTATCGAAGTCAAATCTTACTTGGTTAATGATTTTGATAGGAGTGATAACGGTAATGGGTCATATATAATACTAGATAGGGACTAAGGTGTGCTAGTGGGTTAGGTTGTTAGGAATCATAATGTGTTCACAATAAAAATGGATAGGGTTTATAGTGTATTATGGTGTTAGTGTGTTTCAGGTTAAAGTTTGTTAAGAGACATTAATTATGTCAAGGGTCATCCTATTTCTATAGTCATAATGCTTAATGTTGAAAGTGGGTCAAGGCTAAACTAATCCAGGATTAAAAGTATTTCCATAACCTTATAATTCAAAACAAGAGAATAATCTTGTTATATGTAATATGGGTGACCTAATTCTGATCTATTATATCATATTTCTCTACAATTATTATAAATACATTCATAGATACATTTAATAAATGGAAAAAAAATTAGCCTAACCCTAATAGATGTATCATTTAACAATATTAGCCTCACCCATTTAGATGTATCATGGAAAAAAATTAGCCTAACCCATTTAGATGTATCATGGGAAAACAAATTAGCCTAAGCCTCATTACTAAACAATATAAAATTCTAACCCTTATAAAATTATAAACAAAAAAATATAAAATACTAACCTTGCAAGTTCAAAATCAGAACTATGTAGAATATCCAAGCTCAAACAATCACCTCGCAAGTTCAAAATCTACGCTCAATGTGTCTCAACTATAGCAAATGTGTAAATAATGGTTAGAGTATGTGGTATATATAGCTCAACCTTCGTCTCTATCACAACGAAAATTGCAACATTGAAATTTTGTCGCTATAGGGACGAAAGTTCGTGGCAAATTAAACATCATTGCTATTGCCATGGTTTTTTTGCCATGTAATTTTTTTTTTAAACAATAAAAAATCATTTCCTAAACCCACAAATGTTGAAAACATGGAAATATTGCGTGGAACAATCCGCCCATATGTACTAGTTCCAAATTCAACAAATGTGACTTTTATCAGCAACATATTCATACCATATCCATATTCCAAGATTTGAAGTTAGGACATAGGTTAAGGTAAATCGATTAACCTTGCTCCTTGTTTAGAATATCAAAATTATGCTAGTGAAAACTTACAAGTCCCAAAAAGATTTGAGGAAACTCTTTGTTATAAGTTAGAGGTTCAAAAGCCTCCCTGTCTCTCTAAAAGAGATAATTTACTTGTAAAGTAAATTAAGTAAAATAATGTAAAACTTATAATATAAAACCAAGCCCCCTTTGATGAGAATACAATGTTAGAGGAAGGGTCGATTGACTCTACCCCACCCCCCCCTCAACAATAATTCTATGCTAGAGGAAGGGTAGACCGACCCTTCCTCCGATAATGTAATGGACCATAATTATTTGGTGGTGACATCAATATGACATCACCACCAAAGAATGATAGTTCAATTCCTTTCCATGTTTCTATAAATGTTAGGAACCATCATTATTTGGTGGTGATGTCACTATGGCGTTGTCCAACCTCATAGTGAGTGCTCTAAACTTGACAAAAACATGTTTCTCTATATAGATGGTTCTTAGTGACCATTTGTTTGTTCTCATCAGATTAAGTTGAATATAAAAGGACCATAAAAGAATCTTTTACACTCCAATATTAAAATATTTTGCATGAAGATTTAGGTGTTTCAATGTTATCATAAAGGCTTTTCCATGTTTCTCTCTACATTCACATGCTCATGAATTTTATGAAAAAGGGAGAAGTCCATCCCTCATTTATCATTGTGCTTCATCATACAATATACATTCTAAATCCTTTCACCAATTTGTGAGGGAAAGGAGTGAGGCAGCCCTTTGTTAGGGTTCCAAGCCTCTACCAAAGCCAATTAACTTGGGAAATCATAAAAGATTTATTACTCATCTACATCGCTTCCTATAGTGAACTAAGTAACAAGCTTCTTTTAAGGGCCACATGAAACTGTAGTGGAGTATAGATGTCAAAAGAAGGTGATTTTATTCAACCAAAGCATCAAAACCCCCAATTCCAACTAGGCTAGTATGAGGACTGTATTTCCAGTTAGGGTAACTAGAGTTTCTCATGTTGATCCATGGATGGGGTTAGATTATTATTCAATCAACAAATCAAGCTTCTTCAAATAAATAGAATGAGAAAGACTAGGGAAAGAGGATTTTGTGAGGAATTTTTCTGGAAAAAGCTATTATTTGAAGGGGATAGTCTTAGAAGAGTAGTAGGAACAAATTGCTCACAACACACACTAGAAAGGATAGTGTTGATCCCATACACTAGAGGATATCACGACCCTGATCAAGTCACCTTAGTATCAAGTGAAATATGCCCTGAACCCAACCACAACAAAAAAGACAAGTCTTAATCGTTCCAATAGTGTAATAAATCAAGTGAAAAAATGTGAAGGTTTAGGGATGGAAAGTTGAGCATTTTGTTGCATAGTCTTTCATTTGATACAACAGATGGTTATTTCATTGGTTGTTACCCCTTGGACAAGTTTTTTCCCTTACATATGGCCGATTAACCACTAGGAAGGAGCAAGTGAACCTTTGGAGGCTAGGGTTTAAAAAAATGCTACCTAGCAAAATATGATTGATTAGTTTGGTGCTCTCCATTGAATGGACTATCGACATGTGGTACTAACCCTTTCATTCTTAGCTAAGCCTCAATGTTTAGATCCCTTGGGTGCATAATAACTTGTGTAGATCCCTTGAGTAATTGAGAATTTGAAGAAACCTCGCATTCAATTACATCGATGGAATTACATAGCACTATTTCCCTATAGTATAAGTTACTGTTGTTGAGTTCACTAACCATGCTAATGGGATCTAAAGATGATATGACTAAAACACACGATACAATTATGGCTAACAACTGAGCTCAACGAAAGAAGATAAGAAGGTAACTACACAATATGGAGACATAGATCCTAATAACAAAGAAATACCAGCCTATAAGTAGGGAGAGATCTATACATTGTTCAATAATGAGGCTTAACCCGTAACTCCAGTAGAAGATGAAGAATACTGGAGGGCGTATCAAAATATAAGGAAATATGATCTCCAAAGGGTTTCCACATGATTCGAATTGGATCAATATATAATTTGTCATCTATTTTGGTGCTTTCTAGGTGGAAAGATTGGATGAATTGGCTTGTCGGGCCCATTTTAGGGGCATGTCTTACTTTTTAGATTTGGGGTAAATGGTTGTTTGAAACCTTCCGAATCCATTTTGAGGGATTAAATGGATTTTTTTTGGTCCAAACCATACTTAGGAGGAAGATTCCATATTCAACACACCGAGTCCTTTCCAACGATGCAAGAATCACCTCAATAGGAGTTCGTATGAGGAAGTTATGACTTCCGCAAGTTGACTTACCTAGTTGACCACCATGGTATAGAGTGGATTCCACATCATCTCTCATTACCCATACATGTGGAAATAGACACATGTGTACTTTCAAGAAATTTAAAGAGGGTCCAAGACCCTAACACTAATCGAGAGTTGAGGCATGTACAAACTTAAACTTCTAACCCTAGACGACTATTGGGCCATGTTAAATGCTGGACCATTAGGAGGAAAAGGAGTTCCATTTTTGATGATGTTATTGTATTGTTCCATAGCTGAGAAATAATAAAGGAGTTGATGCTAGAGCATAGCAGAGGAAGTAGGAGACCCTGTAGTAGCCAGGCAAGCCACAATGTCAAAGGTAACTCCATAGTGAGTACCACTTTATTTGTATTTGCATTGCATTTTGGAGAAGAAAGGAGCAAAGGATAGTCCTCACTTATGGATGGGTTTTTCCCCATAGTGGGATTCCCCAGGGTATATATTGTGTTATTCATGTGGATGTGTTGTTTTTCTCTAGTTATTTTCCTTTCAGTTCCAATTTATTCATCATTCTGTGGAATTAAGCTAACACATTGAATTAAGTTGTAATATTCATTGTGGTGAACTGTTATAGTGGAATACCCATGGTAGTTTACATATCATATTGGTATTAGTGTAGTTTTCTTCTTGGGTTTGATAGGAAATTGCAGGATCACACACTATGCCAATCCTCATGGTGGCTCTAGAGAGCAAGTTTGGACCTTTTGGTGATTTTGGAGGCTCTAACTTAGAGATTGAAATAGAGGGAATCCAAGACACAAAGGAAACCTAGAAAACGAGCCAAGGAAAGAGCCTGAGAAAGAGCAGCCAAGTTCTAGTGCTATTACCACTTCCCCACCATTATTTAAGATGGAAGCGGGAGTGGATATCAAGCCCTATGAAAGTGATATCGATGCTTTAAATTTGAATCATTGGTTGCAAAAATTAGAGGTCGATTTTAGTATCCACAACATAGATTACGAGCAAAAGATTTCATTTTCTCAATTGAAATTAGAGGGTGATGCATTAACCTAGTGGGAAATCCACGCAGAGGAACTTAGGATGGAGGGTGATCCACTAGTAACTAAGTGGGAAGAAGATACAGATTTACGTGGGAATGAAATGAAAGAGCAGATATATAATCATATACATAGATATATTGCAAAGAACACAACGATACAACAAATACATATTCTACTAAATAGCGGAAATAGAACAGGCTGTAAAATAAAAGCAGCTAGAACGGTAGTAGCTATCTTTGAGAAGAGATGTTTCCGCCATGCTCATTCATGCCAAGATGAATACAAAAAGAGGCCAAAATGGCCTATTTATCATAAGCATGAGGGAAATAATCCCAAACATCCAAAAACCTAACCCTAGAATATGAACTGTCATAAAGTTTGCGGCCCCAAGGTGGTTAGTTGAACAATCAACTTCTCGGGATCATAAATTTTGTTGAGATATTGTAACTTCTAAGAATATTATATTTTTAATTTATTATTCCGGAGATGATTCATTCCTCCGTGAAGATCTTATTGTATATCCGGAGATGTTTATTCCTCCGTCGGAATGTGGTAACTTGGGTTATTAGACTTCCCTAGTGGGGGTCGGCCTTGTATGTGTTATGTGGGTCAAAGGGTTATTAGACCACCCTAGAGGGGTTGGCCCAGTCAGTTATAGTGGGGTATTTAACCCATTGGTTAAATACAAGCCTACATGATTTGTGTAAAAGACAAGTCGGAGTAGTGTATAAATAGAGGAGGTGTATTCCTCATTTTACACACACTCACTCACTTGAGAGTAGCGCACTTGTGGAGGAGAGGTATGCTATGGTGGAGGAGGAGATCATGTATTTGGTTTGCATCTTTGTATATTGCTGGTCATCTATATTGAGGAAGCTTTGCTGGGTTTTCTACCCCATGAGGGTTTCCCAGGATAAATCTGTGTCTCTTGTGTTTATGTTGTGCTTGTTGTTTCTTCAGTGATCCTGTATATGCTATTATTGTGAAATGGAATGTAATGATGCTATTTTATATCTTAGCATATTAAATATTAACATGGTATCAGAGCTAACCTGAAGGAAGGCAATGTATGGCACTTACGACACTTGCTTCTCTTGTGACAATTTGAAGGTTAGGGTTTTATATAGCAAAAACCAGTCATCGTGGAACTTTCGCTATAGATACATTTTGGTGAAGTTTCAGGATCTGAAACCTTTACAGGTAGTATATTACATCCCCAGGTACCTTGTGTCCAAAGGGAACCCTCAGATTCGTTTTACTTTGTGAGTTATGATCAGTACAAGTTAGGGTTTCTGCCTCTTCCAGATCTCAGTCAAAATCAGGTGACCTAGGAAAAAAGGTCATAACTTGGGATAGGAATCTCCAAATGAAATTTCGTAAAACTTGACAGGTAGTACACAGACTGTAATATCTCAGGAAACTTTTTCAGAGGCCAAAGCTGAACCAGTGACATGTGGAACGCCATACAAGTTCGCTCTCCTGTTTTATCCCATAAACAGGTCACGTTGCGACACTTGGCATAAGTTGGGCTAGGAATCTCCAAATTAAATTTCATAAAAAATGATAGGTATTACACAGACTGTACTATCTCATGAAACTTTTTCAGAGGCTGAAGCTGAACCAGTGACACGTGGCACACCGTACAAGTTCACTCTCCTGTTTTATCCCATAAACAGGTCACGTTGCGACACTTGGCATAACTCTCTCTCAGAAAATCCAATTGAGGTTAGACATATCGGGATGGAAATATGATAGGTCAGGATACCACAAAAAAAGTTTTCAGACCCTGTGGAGCAAAAATTTCAGAGTTACAGCAGAAACAATCAGGTACATATTTCTGTCAAAACAGAATTATTTTTGGAGCACCTTCATTCATGGCTTCCAGAATTTAGGGTTTCGGAGAAAGTTAGAATTTTTGGAATCGGAGTCCATGGCTGTAAGCTCCTCAGAAAAATAAGAGTTTAGAGCCTTGGATCAAACCTTTTGATTGGGCAGAAGGGTGGGCTTCATCAAACCCTAGTTCAGGATCATGTCCAGAAGATCCAGAAGTTTCGAAGGCAATTTTGAGGGGTCAAATTTTGGAGATTTCAAAATTGAAGTATGCTAGTTTGATCAGCTCAGCAAGACACATCCTTCCATCCATTCAGAAGTGTGAAATTCAAAGATTGAATTTTTAGGGTTTCTCTAACAAACCCTAATCAAGCTCCAAATCAAGTTTCAGGGGGAGTTGAGGCTAAGGCCTTACATAAGAAGACTTCCCTGAAACCTTGAATATTATCTATAATCATGACTATACATTTTCAAGATTATTTAGAACTATAATGTTTTGATAACATTGAGAATATACTAATGAATGTATGTTTGTGTATGAGATCATGAGGATGACACTTGAGCATGCACAATGGTATAGAATGAATAGAAGTTCAAAAGACATACAGAAGATCAAGCGGGAGGCAACCACACAAACATAAAAGATAAGCATTTGAGTTGTTATTTCAAATAGTAAATGATATTGCTTGTATGCATATTTGTATTCCTAGAATATATATCATGCTGAGTGTAAACATTCATAGAGCATTGAACAATATACTACTAATATGCATATGATTGGTAAGTTGGACAAACATTCCATTGTTGCTTGTATAGAATGAAACCTCTTTGCTGACATGCTGAGAGCTGTGCACACTCTCGATAGTATGTTCTGGTAGAGATGGAAGGCATCTAGATAGCCACTGTATGCATACAGGATATGGAAAAGTGTTGTGCCAAAGTATTGGTCAAGATAGTTGCATAACTATGTAAATGATATCTATATGCATAATAGGTTATCATGATTTCATGATTATGAAACATTACTAATCATGTACTTAATTTTGATTTGTAGGAAAGATCATGAAGAATGATGAACACCGAACAAGTAATGGATGTTCAACAAGAAGATTTACAAATCAAACAAAATATAGAAGGCTCATGGCTAGAAGATTCTCTTAGAAAGAGGAAGAGAATCATAACAAGATGTTTGCTCCAAGTGGATAGATAAGACCATTCTCTTAATGGTGTAATTAAAGAAGAAGTGTGAATCAGGTTCTGTATGGGTACCCAGGATCGATAGTAAATTTATGAGCTTAATGATCACCATGGGTGATGTGGATATCAACCTTTGCTACAAGGTTGAATATGGTTTCTATACACAGATGACATGGATGCAAGAAGGAACTCACCATAGAGTTCGAATGATGTTGAGGCTCATATCAGTAGACCCATCTGACGAGAGATGGCATAGATAAATGGCTGCAGAAATGAAAATGAAAGATCTCAGATTGATGCATTACTTTCTAGGTCTAGAAGTATGGAAAGGCTCAGAAGGAATCTTTCTCAACCTAGGAAAGTATGCCGAGAAATATTAAAAGGACTTGATATGTTGGAATGGCCACTCTCATGGATTCCAACTTGAAGTTGTTAGTGAATGACTCATCAGAGTTAGTGTATATAACTCTGTACAGACAAATTATTGGGTCATTGATGTATCTAACAAATACTAGGTCAGATATAAGCCTTGTTGTGAACACCTTGAGTCAGTATCTAGCGGAAACTAGATGCGTTCACCTGATAGTTGCAAAGCATGTGATGAGGTACCTAAAGGATACGATAGACTTTGATCTATGCTATTTTGGAGATCATGACTTCAGATGGCGACACAAATGTTGATTGAGCAGAAAGTGTATCAGACAGGTAGAGCACATCGAGAGGATGTTATTGTCTGGGATCAACCATGATATCGTGGTTTAGCAGGAAACAGTCCAGTATGGCTCTTAGCACAAGCGGAATATATGGCTGCTTGCTCTGCTAGTTGTGAAGAAGTATGGCTTCAAGATTGTTTGACTTAGAGATAGACCCAACTGTGATCCTATGTGACAAACAGAGTTGTATCAAGATGACAAAGAATCCAGTGTTCCATGATAAGTCAATTCACATAGAGATCTGACATCTCTATATACAAGATATGGCGCAGAAAGGAAATATAAAGTTTGAATTTGTAATAGGTTACCGATGTACTAACCAAACCTCTACCTCAAGTGAAAAAGTTCCTGATGTACTAACCAAACCTCTACCTCAAGTAAAAGTTTGAATATTTCCGAGACAAACTTAATATAGTTCAGAAGGACCCTCCTTGAAAGGGGGAGTGATGTGATCACTCATGATGAGATTGCCTGCATCGATAGTGAGGTCGATGATGAGGATACCTATATTAGTGATGCCAATAGAGAGGTTGGTGGATGGTCCTTAGATAGGGTCTAAGTTGACAAGGAGATTGCATCATCCTTGAACATATGTTCTAAAAGGATCCGTAGATAGATGTCTCCGAGAAAGAAGAGGGATTGCATCATCCTTGAACATATGTTCTAAAAGGATCCGTAGACATATGTCTTCGAGAATGAAGTCCTTAGTGGACATGTGAGGATTGTATCATCTGTGGACTTTAGTCCTAAAGTGATCCGCAAACAGATGTCTCCGAGAGTAAGAGGATTGTATCATCCATAGACTTTAGTCCTAAAGTGAGCTGTAGACAAGATGTCTCTGAGAATAAAATCCTGAATGAACAGGTAAGGGGATTGGATCATCCTCGGACTTTGGTCCTGTGAATTGAGCTGTAGACAAGATGTCTCCGAGAATAAAATCCTGAATGAACAGGTAAGGGGATTGGATCGTCCTCAGACTTTGGTCCTGTGAATTGAGTCGTAGACAAGATGTCTCTGAGAATAAAATCCTGAATGAACATGTAAGGGGATTGGATCGTCCTCGGAGTTTGGTCCTGTGAATTGAGCCGTAGACAAGATGTCTCCGAGAATAAAATTTTGAATGAACAGGTAAGGGGATTGGATTGTCCTTGGACTTTGGTCCTGTGAATTGAGCTGTAGACAAGATGTCTCCAAGAATAAAATCCTGAATGAACAGGTAAGGGGATTGGATCATCCTCAGACTTTGGTCCTATGAATTGAGCCATAGACAAGATGTCTCTGAGAATAAAATCCTGAATGAACAGGTAGGGGTATTGGATCATCCTCGAACTTTGGTCCCGTGAATTGATCCGTAGACAAGATGTCTCCGAGAATAAAATCCTGAATGAATAGGTAAGGGGATTGGATCGTCCTCGGACTTTGGTCCTGTGAATTGAGCCGTAGACAAGATGTCTCCGAGAATAAAATCCTGAATGAACAGGTAAGGGGATTGGATCGTCCTCGGACTTTGGTCCTGTGAATTGAGCCGTAGACAAGATGTCTACGAGAATAAAATCCTAAATGAACAGGTAAGGGGATTGGATCGTCCTCGGACTTTGGTCCTGTGAATTGAGCTGTAGACAATATGTCTTCGAGAATAAAATCCTGAATGAACAGGTAAGGGGATTGGATCATCCTCGAACTTTGGTCCTTTGAATTGAGCTGTAGACATGAGGTCTCTGAGAATTGAATGATAGGACTGGATCGTCCCTGGACTTTGGTTCAAAAGGTACATAATAGGACTGGATCGTCCCTGGACTTTAGTTCAAAAGGTACATGATAGGACTGAATCGTCCCTGGACCTCGGTTCAAAAGGTACATGATAGGATTGGATCATCCTTGGACCTCGGTTCAAAAGGTACATGGTAGGACTGGATCGTCCTTGGACCTCGGTTCAAAAAGGTACATGACAGGATTGCATCATCCATGGACCTATGTCCTAAAGAGAGTAGGATTGATCATCCTGTAATATGATCGTGTGTGTTGCAGGGTATGCTGCTATTGTGTGAATACTTGTATTGATGATGTGTATACTTGTATTGTGTGGATACTTGTATTGATGATGTGTATACTTGTATTGTGTGGATACTTGTATTGATGATGTGTATACTTGTATTGTGTGAATACTTGTATTGATGATGTGTATACTTGTATTGTGTGGATACTTGTATTGATGATGTATACTTGTATTGGTGTGGATACTAATACTGTTGATCTAGATGATGATGCTGCTGATCGTATTGATCTAGATGACGATGTTGTTGATCGTGTTGATCTAGATGACGATGTTGCTGATTGTGTTGATCTAGATGACAATGATGCTGATTATGTAGATTGAGATGATCCAGATGCTGTAGATCGAGATGATCCAGATGCTGTAGATCGAGATGATCCATATGCTATAGATCGTGATGAACCAGATGTTGTAGATCGAGATGATGTGATGATGCTGATCATGTTGATCTAGATGACGATGTTGATGATCGTGTGATGACGATGCTGATGATCGTGTGATGACGATGTTGACGATCGTGAGGATTCAAATGTTGATGTAGTTGTTTGGGTGCTGCAGAAGATAAAGACTCAGTATTGAAGATGTTCCAGTATTGAAGATGTTCCAGTAACTGGTTGAGTTACTGATGATGTTGAGAAAGATTCCAATGATTTATAGATGTATCATGTATGATGTTGATGACTCCTTGCTTGTGCAGATGCTGTTATAATATCCTTCTCATTAAGGGGAGTGTTGAGATATTGTAACTTCTAAGAATATTATATTTTTACTTTATTATTCCGGAGATGATTCATTCCTCCGTGAGATCTTATTGTATATCCGGAGATGTTTATTCCTCCATCGGAATGTGGTAACTTGGGTTATTAGACCTACCTAGTGGGGGTCGGCCCTGTATGTGTTATGTGGGTCAAAGGGTTATTAGACCACCCTAGAGGGGTCGGCCCAGTCAGTTATAGTGGGGTATTTAACCCATTGGTTAAATACAAGCCTACATGATTTGTATAAAAGACAAGTCGAAGTAGTGTATAAATAGAGGAGGTGTATTCCTCATTTTACACACACTCACTCACTTGAGAGTAGCGCACTTGTGGAGGAGAGGTCTGCTATGGTGGAGGAGGAGATCATGTCTTTGGTTTGCATATTTGTATATTGCTGGTCATCTATATTGAGGAAGCTTTGCTGGGTTTTCTACCCCATGAGGGTTTCCCAGGATAAATATGTGTCTCTTGTGTTTATGCTGTGCTTGTTGTTTCTTCAGTGATCCTGTATATGTTATTATTGTGAAATGGAATGTAATGCTGCTATTTTCTGTCTTAGCATATTAAATCTTAACAAATTTTGCATATGATCTTCGTTTGGGGAGCTCGGTAGCCTGTTGGAAAGGTCTATTCGAGATTTACAACTTTCAACTAGGGCCAAGTGCATGTCATTAGGTAACCATTTGGCTCCCCAAATCGCAAAAAAAGGTCGTTTAGAGCCTCAAAACGGCCCCGAAAGTATAGGACCCGAAAAACCGTAGAAAAATTACTAGAAAATTGCCAAAATGGGAAATTGTTTTGAGCCAGTGGAATAGATGGGTGGCCACCGATATCCATATGGATTAGAAGATTTAAAAAACCTCATAAAGTTCCAATTCTACCCTATCGGATATGTAGAGGACCAATGGATCCATTGGCATTACTTAGAGCAAAGGCAACAATGCAGTGTGCAAGAGTACACCACCGAATTTAGAAACATGGATATGTACTCCTCAAGTATTTGGGGGGTCTACATAGTCATTTACGAAATCATGTGATGCTATTCAAGCCCAAGACAATTGATGAGGCTTGTGTGAAAGCACAATACTTGGAGAGTGTAGGCCACAAGAAAGGACAACTAAGTGGTTCCAAACAAAAAGAGAACCAATACACTTCTAAGGAGGGGAAGACGATTCAGTGGAAAGGAAAAGAGAAGAAGAAGACTACAGGTAGGGTACATCAGTGCAAAGATGCGAAAAACCATTGTAATCATTGTAACATTGATGGTCACATTGAAGAAAAATGTTGGACATTACATCCACTGATGATCCCTAACTGAACCAAAAGAAGGATTCCGAGAAGAAGAACTTTCTAGCCACAGATTCAAGCCAATAGGTAGAGAGTAACTCAGATTTGGATGAGAACATTGTCTTCACTTCAGTGCAAAATGAGGTAAATTTGAGTATCCTTCATCACAAGGAAGAGAAGGAGATGACAAAACTCTTCCATATTAAGATCTAGATCAAGAAGGCCAAGGTGGATGCTCTATTCAATTCCAATTCATAGGAAAATCTCATAGAAATAGATCAGGTCAAAAAACTTGGGTTGGAGGTTCATGATCATCCTAGTCTGTATCCATTGGGATGTGTAAAAAAGGATAAAGAGATCAAGGTCATGAAACAATGTAAGATCAAATTCGGTGTACTTGCATATTTTATTGATGAAGTGAAGTTAGATGTAGTACCCATTTATGTGTGTGGTGTAGTGTTTGGAAGCCCCTACATGTATATGAGGGATGCAGTCTTCATGAGGAGAGCAATCAATACCTCCTGATCAAGGATGGGAATTCATTCATCATCAGTGCACATAAAGGTAAATCAAAGATATCACTAGTAAGTTCCAACCAAGCCAAAAATTTGATTGGCACAAGTAAGAGATATGTTTTACTTTTCTTATGAGAAAATGAGTTAGGTGATGAGTTAGTAAGAGTAAAGACATCACTAAAGGGGCGTAATAGAGAGAAAAAAACCAGTTGCATGAGTTTCTACAGGCATACAGAGGAGGGTTCCATGAGCCTAAAGGAATACCACCTAAAAGGTAAGTAGAACATGAGATACAATTGTTGTTTGAGTCCCCATTACCAAATATTGGGCTATATAGAGAGTCTATTATGGAAGTAGATGAAGTGAAGAAGCATTGCAACAATTGCTGGAGTAGGGGGTGATTAAACCAAGCACCTCACCTTGTGGGTCACTTATCAACATCATTCCCAAGAAGGATGGGGCTTGGCATATGTGTATCGACTATATAGCCTTGAACAAGATTATACTTAAAAACCAATACCCCCTGCCCAAGATTGAAAATTTCTTAGATTAGTTGCAACATGCCAAGTACTTCAGCAAGTTGGATCTCAAATTGGGATATCACTAGGTATGTGTCAAAGAAGAAGACACCTAGAAGACTGCCTTTAAGACAAGGCAAGGTTTGTATGAATAGTTTGTCATGCCTTTTGGTTTATGTAATGCACTAGTTACATTTATGAGACTGATGAATGATGTTTTGCGCCCATATTTAGATTCATTCGTTATAGTGTATCTAGATGATATATTGGTTTATATCTCTACCTAAGAGGAGCACATTTCACATCTCATGCATGTGTTAGAGACTTTGAAAAATCATAAGTTTCTAGCTAATCTCAAGAAATGTGAGTTCGCTTAGCACTCACTAGTGTATTTGGAGTATGTGATTAGTGGAGGGGAACTCAAGATAGATGCCGCAAAGATGGAGGCCATTTTATCATGCACATGTTAGAGACTCTGAAAAAGCATAAGTTGCTAGCTAATCTCAAGAAATGTGAGTTTGCTTAGTGCTCACTAGTGTATTTGGAGTATGTGATTGGTGGAGGGGAACTCAAGATAGATGCCGCAAAGATGGAGGCCATTATAAAATGGCCAATACCTAGTAATGCCATCAAAGTTAGGAGATTTGTTCGGGTAGCACAATACATACGGAAGTTTATCGCTTCCTTTTTAGTGGTTGTTGTACTACTCCATGCCATAATAGCGAGTGGTAAGAGTTTTCAATGGGGAAAGAATCAATAGAAATCTATCAACAAGCTTGAATGAAAGATTTGTCAAGCACTAGTTATCTCATCGCCTAACTTTCTTAAGCCTTTCAAAGTGGAGACAACAGTGGAAGTGGGTATGCCATGGGAGCAGTTTAAAGGAAAATAGGTAAGCCGATATTCTACCATTCTAAAATTTTTCATTGGGGAGTACTAAACTATCCTACCTATGATAAGGAACTCTATGCCCTGGTTCAAGCTGTTAAGACGTGGACACACTATCCGATGGGAAAGGAAACCACTATCCACATAGATCACTAACCACTACAATATTTGCAAGCCTAGAGTAAGCTACAACAAACCAAACATTACAAGTGGATGGGTTTTTGCAACAGTTTCATCAAGGATAAGAAGGGAAACGCTAATAAGTTGGAAGACATGCTTTCAAGGACACTCACATCCAATATTATAGTTTTGGGAAATCTTATGCACTTGGGTTCTTTTACCCATGATGCATACAAAGAGGGAAACACAAAAGATGAGGACTTTAAGGAGTGTTTCAACAGCTACATGGCCAAATTCATGTAGAAGAAGGTGACAGTAAGTTTGACTATCATCTCCAAAATTGGTTACTCTACAAGGTAGACTGCTACGAATATAAATGGCATATTAAATAAATAATAATTGTTAATCATTAAAGTAGTTAGCTATTAATGTGAAGGGACATAACCCTTCATTAGGAACGCTCAAGCCATATTAAAGGTGAGCTATGTTGTAATATCCTATCATCAATCATCTTATCTATACTATTATCAATATATATTTTCCCTATTAATGGCTTATTTAATATTCCAGGTGTTCTGGTAATATTAATTGTGTGAACGAATAAATATTCGCTTCATAGACAAGCTCTACATTCCTAAAGGTGAAATATTGCAACTTATTAGAGAGGCACACACTTCCAAAGTTGTAGGTAATTTCAGTGGTGGGAAGACACATGCTAACTTACGAAGGTATGCATATTTTCCTAGAATGCAAGAAGAATGACGTAGCACAATATATTAGAGGATGCATACTTTGTTGTACCAACAAGCCCGGTGATAGAAATCAAGGGCTATACCATCCCTTACCTGTACCCACTCAACTTTGGGAAAGTATTTCCATGGATTTTGTGGGTGGGTTCCCAACCACTAGGAAGGGACATAACTATTTATTTGTGTTCGTTGACAGATTCAACAAGATGTGCATTCTTATGCCTTGTAAAAAGACCATCAAAGGACAAGAATAAACACACATGTTATTTGAGAAGGTATGGGTGGAGTTTTGGATACCGAGCAAAATCATCTTAGACAAGGATACCATATTTCTTAGTGCCTTTTGGACTACACTTTGGGAGATGATGACACTAAGTTGAATATATCTACAACATTCCATCCAAATATGTAAGTAATCAACAAGAATTTGGTGTATCTTTTGAGTGGTTACAATCAAAAGCATCTGAAGACTTGGGATGAAAATATGATCTATATTCAACACTCTTATAATAAAGCATTCCAAACTTCCATCAGTAGGTACCTTTTTGAAACTTGTTTTGGATATCTACCACCTTCACCTCTAGATGTTGTATATGGAAAACAAGGGGAAGTGAGGGAAGAATCCACAGGTGAAGCATTAAGAAAATAAAAATTCATTAATAATATTAGGAAAATCCATTTGCGAGTATAAGAGACATTGAATCATAGGAAAAGTACAAGGCTAGAGATGACCAACACAGGGTTGAGAAATCATTCAAAGTAGGGGATAGTGTTTGGTTACAGTTGAACAAAGAAAGACTATAGGGTCTCGGTAAAAATATCAAGGCTCTATGGTATGATCCTTTTGAGGTATTGGAGAAGGTGGAAGATGACACGTATGGACTCAATCTACCCTCACACATGCACATTTACTCAGTAGTGAATGTGGAAATTTTGAAACTCTATGAGCCTTCCATGTTAGATCAGGAGGAAGAGTAGGTCCTACCTACCATAGAGGTCTTAGCACCTGATTCTCAAGCAGAATTAGAAGAAGACACAATTTTGCAGAAGGAGTCAAGAACTACAAGAGAATGGAAGAATGGCCTTTGGAAGAATGGGTTGAAAGAACAACTTTCAGGCAAAGCTAAATGGTACTCTATGGAGAAGGTAGAGGAAAAATTTCCTCACCTCATTGAGTAAAATATTTTGGGGACTAAAATCCCCCCAAAATGGGGAGATATGATATGAATTGGATAAATATATAATTTTTCATCTATTTTGGTTCTTTCTGGGTGTAATTATTGGATGAATTGGCTTGTAGGGCCCATTTTAGGCTTAGGTTTTAATTTTCAGATTTGGGGTAAAAAATCATTTGAAACCTTCTAGATCCATTTTTAGGGATCAAATGGATTTTTTTGGTCCAAACTATATATAGACGAAACATTCCATATTATAAATACCAAGACCTTTCCAACAGTGCAAGAATTGCCTCAATTAGAGTCTGTATGAGGAAGTTATGCCTCCCACAAGTTGTCCTATCTAGTTTACCACCATGGTACTGAGTGGATTCCATGTTAAATCTCATTACCCACACATGTGTAATTTCAATAAAATTATATAGGGTCCAAAACCCTAACCCTAATCAAGAGTTGAGGCATGTACAAACCCTAAAACTAACCCTAGATGACTATTGGGCCATGTTAAATACCACACATTAGGAGGAAAAAGGGTTCAATTTCTAATGATATTATTGTATTGTTCCATAGTTGAGAAACATTAAGGGAGTGGATATTAGAGCATAACAAAGGACGTAGGAGACCTTATACTAGTTGTGCAGGCCATAGTGTCAGAGGTAACTCTACAATGAGTACCACTTTCTTTGTATTTGCAATGAATTTTGGAGAAGAAAAGAGTAAGGCACCATCCTCACTTTTGGGTAGGTTTTTCCCCATGGTGTGTTTTCCTAAGGTATATCTTGTGTTATTCATGTGGTTGCATTGTTTTTCTCTAGTTATTTTCCATTTTAGTTCCAATTTATTAATTAATGTGGAATTAAGCTAACACAATGAATTAAGCTATAAGATATGTTGTGACAAATTGTTACAGTGGAATATCCATGCCAGTTTACGGATCACTACAAGACCAATAGTATTCCCCTATGCAGAAGTAATATCTTGGATAATTCTTAGAGTTAATACAGAAGAAAGAATCATCATGAATGTAGATGGATCTAGGGTAATTGCATCATTCCATCAATCATATATAGATATATATTATAAGTTCCCACATGTAAATATTAGGCTAGTGATGAGTGGATAGAAGGAATGGAATTAGATATATATGGATGTCTAAAAAAATGGTAGGTGAAGCATAAGATATTTAAGGCAAGGGGAGAAGGTCGCTTATATCTAGCTGAAATGTTGAGAACCCCATATAGGTTGGATGCAATGCTCTTATCCATACTATATGGTGAGAAACATGCCACTATGTTTCATGAGGCTTGGATGCTAGTCCTAAATATAGTTGTCACCGATGGGTTCACTTTCAATTGAAGTGCCATCCTGTTGGGAAATATGGATCATAATATCATGACCGCAAAGAATCCATAACTGAGAAACCACCCGATTTCTATAGGTTTTCCTCTCCGCTAGATGTGATGTGTGCATCTAACTCATTTGCTAGAATGAACTACCAATGAAACCGTCATAACTGACAATACACATAAATTGAAAGATGTTGCGGGAATATAAATACATAAGCAACTATTAGAGAGATTGTGAAGAATTTATCATACCATTTTATGCTCTTATTTTTGAATGACCATCAAAATGCATGTCTGGTGAGGCTTTTGAAACACTAAGAGGTGTCAGAGATTGGTATCTTACTAAAGATCATTCCTTCCCAAGAATTTATTGTGGATCACAACCACCCCACATTCTGCCAATGTACACCACAAACAAAGTGATATTATTAGATTTTTCCTACCAAACACATGTGAATGGGATCAAAGCATATTTTTATGCAAGGAATAAATCATTATCACCTCCTCTACCTTTACTTATTGGGAACTACATCTTAGGTTCCTCCAAAAGCATGGAAAAAGCACCATAGGGAATAGTAACTTTTCACTTTGGCACTAATCCCTTAAGAAGGCATGATCCTAATTCGATTGTGGCCCAACAATACAATTCAATAAAGTTCATCTTTCCTTACACTCATGAGGATGACATGAAGAGGTGTACATAAGGCTGTAATCCCCAAAATAAATGACCTACAAGTTGAAGGAAATAAAATACGGTATGATGCACATATAAAAGGGAGAAATAAATAGTAATAAATATGAAAAAGATGAGGTCGCAAATGCCACAAAGTAGAAGATGAAGGAGCAAGTGGATAAAGAAAAGAAATATAAGGCATTGGAAGAGGCAACCAAGAAAAGTGAATAAGAGGTCAAGAAAAATACAAAGCAGGATGAGTAGGAGGATATCAGGTCCTTGGATAATGATATTGAGACTATAAATAGATGAAAGTGCTTGAGGCCCAAAACCATTTATAGGAATAGGAGAAAGAGCTTGATACCAAAATGGTTCATATTAAAGATATCATGGAAAACAAAAAAGAGCACGATGCTGAGTCACACACTCTACAATTTGGTCTCAACGAGGTTGTTGACTGGTAGCGGGATGAAAAGGTTGTACCAAATAATCTGCCAAGACTTGATGCTTAGGAGATAAAAAAAGAATTAAATGATGATTGATAAAACAAGTACAACATCCTTTAATATGGAATGAGAAATTGAGGCTTCATTAACTAATTGCCAACAAGCATACTAGACCTCGAATAAGATCATAGAACCATGCTATCTCCCATAGTTCGGGGACACCGAGGAAGTTGTACCAACATAACAAAGAGCAACAGACATGGAACATTAAAAGAAATATAGGATACTTGCAATCGAGGCAGTCACTAAGATCACTAAAGAAAATTTAATAAGCAAATATCAAAGCCTACAGATGAAGAAAATTGGATTAAATTCTACAACAAGCCTCTACATAATAGTTTGACTGCCATCTCCAATGATGTAATCATGCACAAGTTAACTTTTGAGGC
The DNA here is from genome assembly GCA_027924585.1 of Larix kaempferi. Taxonomy (NCBI): domain Eukaryota; kingdom Viridiplantae; phylum Streptophyta; class Pinopsida; order Pinales; family Pinaceae; genus Larix; species Larix kaempferi. The sequence goes on along the minus strand of BSBM01001483.1, from coordinate 2,729,262 downwards.
CCTCCATCTTCAAAGGTTAAAATAAATTTCTGATTGTCACGATGCATGACATGCATATATGTCCAAAAGGAGCTAGCCTCCTTCTAAGAATTTGACTTGCACTTTTATTTGGATCACTTTTTAATGTCAAGTAACTTTAATGTATAAAGATTGAAAAAAAAGAAAAAAGAAAAAGGATGATGAAAATATTGAGGGTGTTAGACCATAATAATCCTCTCCATGGCATCACTCTCTCACTTAGGGACTTAGGTCATGGTATTGTGTGTCTACTCGTCCGAATTACATTCAATTTGGCCATCTGGGTCGCCCTAGATCTTCCTCCTAATCTCTTAGGGGCCTACACTGCTATTTACCGGCTAACTGCCATTTATAAATATCTTGGTCATCTATTTTTAGCTATTGAGGGAGCATTCCATAATTTGAGGAATCTTTCCTTGATTTTAGGAAAGATACTCTACAGTTAGAGTTGGGGAGTAAATCATGGGTTCCCAGTCCACTATTCAAGGTCCTAACTAATTCTAAGAGATATTGGGGAGATAGATCCATTGCTGCAATAGATGCGCTTCTGATTGCTCCTTCAACTTGCAAAACTTGTACACTAACTCCTTTAGAACCCCTAAAGTTTCAATACCATATAGAATTTTGGAGCACTTCAACCTACAATGTGTCTTGATTCCTACAAAACTTGTACACTACCTTGTTTAAAACCCCTAAAGCTCTGATACTATATAGAATTTTGGAGCATGCTCCAAAATTCTATATGGTATCAGAGCTTTAGGATTTCTAAAGGATTTAGTGTTCAAGTTTTGTAGGAATCAAACACATTGCAGGTTGAAGGAGCCATCACAAGCACATATATTGTAGTAATGGGTCTATCTCCCCAACATATTCTTACTCCCTTCCACTATTTCGAGTGGAAATCAAGAGTAGAGATGCTCTTGAGGATGCAGGGACTCTACATGATCAAAATGGGAACCAAAGTAGAGCCAAATTCAACAATAGAGAGGTCCAAGAACTTGAACAAGATGGATGAAGCATATATGTTGCTATGATATTCAGTATCTCCAGATCTCCTCTATCACATCAAAGTAGAAAACACTCCAAATGAAATATGGATAAAACTATCACTCTTTGGAAAGGAATATGATATGAGGGGCCACCAATTAGAGGTTGATCTAATGGATCTAAGACTTATTGAATTCGAATCCATACAATATTTCTTCACCAATTTCAAGTCCATACTACTTCAGCTCAATATGTGCAAGATACACAAGAAGAATGACCAATTATTCTTCTCCATCATATCGAAATTGGGACTAGAATATGGTATATATGTCTCATCCTTCCATTCCACAAGATTGGCTCTTGGTTCCTCTTGGACCATGCACACAGTGGAAAAATTTGATGCCTCCCTTCTCCAATCACAAGATAATATCAACCAAATGAGCCTTCCAAATTCCTCAAAATTGTATACACTTACATCCAATGAGGGGAGAAGAAGTGCAAGCAAGCAAAAGCCTACATTCAAGGGACCAAAACCATGGTTTGCACATAAAGATTCAGACTCTATTGATGGAAAGACCAAGGAGGATCAACGATTGTGTGATTATTGTAATAAAGGCACACATAAATAAGATGATTGTAGATACAATAAGTTATTTGAATAAAAATAAGAGGAGGAGCGCAACAAGCAAGATGCCACACCAAAGAATGGCAGATGCTTGCATGCGCTTGTAGCAATTTCTACTCCAACTCCATCATCATGCATCCTAGACTTTGAATCTTCCAAACAATGTCCTACGAGGACATATTTACTTGAATTCATCCATGCACAAACCCTACCACTTTGGGATATGCAATGGTTCCAATAGTCCACTTAGTTGACGAAGATCCTTTTACAGAACCAGAAGAAGAGGTGATCAATAGTTTTTTACTTTGCATTAGAGAAATTGTTCAAGATCGAGATCTTAAAGATAGTGCATTAGTTCAAACCTATGACACATTTAAGGGAGAACTTGTCAGAAACCAGGTTCTAATTGAAGAAGATCTCAAGAATTTCTCTTCAATTACCTCAAGATCTACAACTTTTGCTCCTACAATTCACAAAGTTTTCCATAAAAGCTTCAAGAGGTTTCCTCAATTCAAAGCTTGAAATGGTCAAGAACCAACATTCAAGCACTTAATTTTTTTTGGATCTCATGGATGGGATCACATTCATTTTAAGAGAAGGAGGAGTTCACAAAAGATTGCAGACATCTTCACAAATCCCTTCATCGAGAACCAGTTCACATTGTTGCAAGCTTCCTTGATATTGAAGGCTCCTTTTGAGCAGGCTTCTTAGCCTCTCATTTTCATTCTCTTTGGGGTTTTTTTCCTTTCCAAAGTGATTTTCCCTCTTTCCTCATTTACTAATATATTATTTTTGTACACGGGTTCCTAACATAGTTGCAAGTTGCCGAGATCCATTTTCTTTTGCATTTATTTCACCGAGTTTGGCTTTTTTTTGGGGGTGGGGGTGTTAGAGCATAATAACCTTCTCCATGGAATCACTCTCTCACCTAGGTACTTAGGTCATGGTCTCATGAGTTTGTTGGTCCAAATTGCATCCAATTTTTCCATCTGAGTCACCCTAGATATTCCTCCTAATCTCATAGGGGCCTACATTGCTATTTATAGGCCAATTGCCATTTATAGAGATCATAGTAATCTATTTTTAGCTATTGAGGGTGCATTCCATAATTTGAGGAATATTTCCATGATTTTAGGGAATATACTTTGCAGTTAGAGTTGGGGAGTAAATCATGGGTTCCCAGTCTACTATTCAAGGTCCTAACTTGTTCTAAGGGCTATTTTAAGCTACTAGTGCATCAATTGATCCTTTTTAGGGACGAGGACCACATGCATGAGCCTATAGTCAGCTGATACCAACATTTAAGTGACTAAGTCCACTTTGGGTCTACTTAGGGTGGTTATGGCGTTGTTAAATTCCCTAAGAGAGATTGCTTCGCTAACAAAGGGCATTCTATCTCTAGTTAAGCCTAGCTAGTATCTCATGTACTAGGTGATCAATTCAAATTGCCTCATAAGACCTAATTCAGATTTCCTATATGTAATTGCTCACTCATTCATTGTATGAAGGATGCAATATAACAATGTGACATGTTATTGCAAGATCTACTATCTTCTCTTTAATGTTTTGCACATTTATGACACGATTACATCACATTGTTGATCTCTTGCACATGTATTGCTTTCTTGTGTAGAATCTAGATTTTTGATACCACATATAGTTTTGGAGCATATAGATCTAGATTCTAAACAAGAAAGTAAACCATGTGCAAGAGATCAACAATGTGAATGTGTCCTCGTAGTCCATATGTTTGGAAGCTTCAGAGTTAAGGATGCATGAGGATGGAGTAGAAGTGCTACAAGTGCATACATGCATTTGCCATTCTTTGGCATGGTAGCTTGCTTGTTGTGCTCCTCCTCTTCTTTTTCTTCAAAGAACTTCTTGTATATGCAATCCTCTTCTTTATGTGGGCCTTTCTTACATTAAGCACACAATGGATTCTCCTCCTTGGTATTGTCATCGCCGAAGTTTGAATATTCATGTGCAACCCTTGGTTTTTGTTCATTTTAGCCATTGAATGTGGGATTTTGCTTACTTGTGATTCTTCGCCCTTCATTGGATGCAAGCACATGAGATTTTGAGGTCTTTGGAAGGACCATTTGGTTGAGCTTATCTTTCTCTTTGAGAAGGCGGGCAACAAAGTTGTCTAATGTGGGCATGGTCCAAGAGGCACCAAGAGCCAACCTTGTGGAATGAAAGGATGAGACATATACACAATAGTTTGGTCCCAATTTTGATAGGATGGAGAGGACTAATTGGTCATTCTTCTTGTCTATCTTGCACATTTTGAGCTAAAGTAGTATGGACTTGAACTTGCTTGAGAAATCTTGTATGGATTCAAATTCAGTGGGTCTTAGATTCATTAGATCCACCTCCAATTTGTGGTCCCTCATCTCATCTTGCATTCCAAATAGTTGTTGGGATATTCAGCGATATTGAGATGGGGGGGGTGAATTAGCAGGAGGTGAATCAGTATAGGATAGGTTTTAAATTTCGAAACTTATTTACCATTCACATTAGCCTTCAATCACATTGAACAACGATCAACAAAAATGCACAATACAAGAGAAACAAGATTTTAGCGTGGATTCAACCCAATAAGGGAGAAAACCATAGAAATATGTTCTTTCTAAAACAATGATTACAATGATTTGCAGACACCAATTTCCCAAGTTTATAAACAACAACTTGTAGGAGGCACCAACTCCCTAGATTATCTAGCAGCAACTAGAAGGAAGCATCAACTTTTTGGATTCTCCAACACCAACTGGAAGGAATCACCAACTCCCTAGATTCTATATTGATGTACTGTGTGACACCTTACTTGTTGGACTCTGTTCTGTCGTGCAAGACAATCTTTACTACAGCTACACTTTGCTCTGTCGCACTCTACACTCTACCGCTTTGTATTTGCGATTCCAACAATTCCAACTAGACTTTTGGAAAAAAAGGTCAAAAACAATTTGAGAAAAAGATCCAAATCTTTTAATCTTTAAACTACTCATATAAGTACAATGAAATGTTTTAATACAACACTATACTAGAATAATGGCCCAAACAAATTCACAATATTATTGATAAGAATGTCTCCATGTGGATAGACTTGTCTTTTGTCCAATGAATGTAATTTGCAAATATATGAAGTGAGGTTTATTTCTAAACATATTAGAGATATAAGGTATTTAATTATTCTATAATTTGAACTTATATAGGACTCGGTCAAATTTCGATTTAAAAGAAGAAAGTTAACATATTTTTTAAATAGATCTAAATTCCTGACTGTTAAATGAATTTTGATGTGAACAGCGTTGGAAAAGTCAGAAAACCTTTAATAAAAAGAGAAATTATACACATGGCTCTTAGTGCGGACTGTATGGCGGCTCTAGAATTTCAAACAAAAATGTTGGTATAATGATATTGCTCGGCACGTTAGCCTGCAAGTAGTCGCGTACGCCGTTGATCGTGCACAGCACCAACTCAACAATGGATCTAGTCACATCCCCTGTTAGTTTTTCCATTAAATCTAATACATTCACTTTCGCTGCATCATCTCCTCCTTTGCTGCACAGATGGGGGCCTCGTCTCATGTGCTCTTCTCATCAATGCTTATCCCGCCTTTCTGAAGCCCAGATGTTTTCCCCAAGCTGGGCTTGAAGGGCTTCTGCGAAACAGTTAATGATCTAGCGGAGCTCAGGCATCACAAGATGAAGAAACATAGCAAAGTAACAATGCTTTTCAGGATGGTTTGCGTGGCGTTATTGTACTCAGTATGTACAGAAAAATGCAGTTGTTCTTCATTGACTGCAAACATCACTGATATGCTCGATGACTTTCCGCCATTAGAGATCCACAAAGGAACCGAACTTTCGTCTGGGTAGGTATTGGTGAAATCTCTTAAATCTACTCAATTGATTAATCAGTATACCATGTGATGCTATTTTTCTAACGGAAATGTTTTACAGAAACTGTTAATCAATCTATAACTAAAATGCTGTTCTTACTCATAATATGATTTAATTAGAGATATGCATTAACACAACTACTTAATTTTAAGTTTCGTATTAGAGAATCAAATAGTACAAAATCATAAGTTGATATAAAATCAAAATTTATGCAGTAGAAAAACATAATAATATCCAAAAATACTTTACAGGATTACTGTATGATCGATAGTAATCCTTCTTAAGTTCATAATGAGCATGAAAATGTCTAGTCTTAGTTCAATACAGCAAAATTACAAAAAGTTATTCATGGTCAATACAGCAGACCCAAAGTGGTAGATAGAATCTACAGACTAGACAAGTAAACCTGGTGGGAATCAAATAGTTGATTCTCTTGAAATTCTTCTCATCTGATGTAGCCTTCAGCACCCTCATGTGCTTTTTTAGATAATGAATCTGCCTGTGAATTGTGCTGCCTGTATATGTGTTCAAAGGTAATATTCTTGAAAAATAGCATTACTTCCTTGATTCTGCAGCACCATTGATGTAGTGAAATCACACTGATATTGAATACCCCCTGTGCCCATTTAATCGTCATTGAGGAGTCACCAAAAACTGTGATTTCGTGTAGACCAAAGAATATGGAAACTGTAAGAACACACCACAAACTTAACAGTTCAGCCTTGGTATTGGTGCCACTGCCACAGTTGAGTTTCAGGGTATCATAATGATCCCTATTGATATATATCACTACTTAACTTTAACTTCTGGGAGGTGAAAATAGATAGGGCATAAATTAAGTGTGACTAAATAATATTTGTTACTTATTCTTCATTGGTAATTGTAATCACTCATTTACTTATTCTGTATGGGTAATTGTAATCACTCATTATCTATACCTCAACTGCCTGGCTATTATTACCGGTCTTCTTCTAGTTAAACGGAATGTCTATCATGAATTATTCATTATTCATTGTCCATACACAAATAAAAATGCCAAGAATTACCTATTATCCATGCATCCAATTACAAATTCCACTCATTACTCATTGTTCATACATCCAATATGAATTCCAGAATTCTTGCATGAGCTTATCTCCATTACTGATTCCCTCCCTCCAACCTTTGACTTTGCTCCAGAGAAAATCAGCCATCGAAATAAGGATGGATCGCCAGAATTCTTTGTAACACAGTAGACTGTAAAAGGCGCCTCTTCGATTCTATTCCATTATGTGACTGAACTATCTGAGAATTTCTTAATTTTCAGGATTCTATTGAACTCTTCCCATGAAGGAAGGAGATCTTTGGGAGCATATTACAGTTACAGAATTTTGAATGAGATCGACGCTTGCTGGAGAAACGATGCCAACTGGGCATATCACCGGCAAGCATTGGCCGACTGTGCAATCGGTTTTGGAAGCGGTGCAATCGGAGGGAAGTACGGGAGAATATACACAGTGACCGACCCGGGGGACGACCCAGTGAATCCCAAATACGGCACCCTGCGCTATGGAGTAATCCAATCCGCGCCTCTGTGGATCATATTCCGGCATGGAATGTTGATAAAATTGAAAGCGGAATTGATGGTGAACAACTATAAGACTATAGACAAACGATGGGCCAACGTGGAACTGGCCTACGGGCCCTGCATCACTGTGCAGTATGTGACCCATGTGATAATCCACGGCCTCAACATTCACGACTGCGTGCCTTCGAGGCCCGGCATGGTGAAAAGCTCGTCATATCATACTGGTTACAGGCATGGATCGGACGGGGACGGGATCGCCGTCTTTGGATCGAGCAATGTCTGGATAGATCATTGCATAATCTCTCACTGTACTGATGGGCTTATCGACGTGATTCACGCATCGAGTGCTATTACAATCTCCAATTGTCATTTTTTCAATCACGACAAGGTTAGATTTAGCAATAGGAGGAGTACTTGATCAATTTTTAACTTCATGTGACGCAATTTCTGATGTTCTGCATCTCACTGTGTCTAGGGCGCGATACTGATGGGCCACGATGATAGATTTTTAACTTCATGTAACGCAATTCTGATGTTCTGCATCTGACTGTGTGCAGGCAATACTGATGGGCCACGATGATAGCTATAAAGCCGATAAGATTCTGAAAGGGACATTAGCATTTAATCGTTTTGGCCCAAACCTAGTTCAACGGATGCCAAGGTATTATGCCAGTTCAAGTCCTATTTGCAGCATTAAATAGTTTGTTGATAGAATGATATATCTTCAAGAAGGCAGGCACTCTTTGTGAGGCTGGTTCAAACTTTGAATAGTATGTGCATTTATGTAGGGACAGTATGGTTGCACTTACGAGTGTAATGTTTGAATTTAATATTATTTTTTTGGAGTGGGATAATTGGTACTCAAATTGTTTTGTTTTTTTTGTGATTTGTTTTTTAGATCTAGTTATAAAAATTGGTTGAATGGTAGTTCTACTTCATTTACTGCTGAACTATGCTCTGGAATTGTGTCCTTAGGGGTTTTGCCATGGAATTGTGCCCCTAGGGATTTTGGCCCATTTTAAGACAGACAAAAAATAATGAGAAGAGGTGGAACTGTGGGCAGGGGATATTTTTCAAACCATAAATCTAAAATCATTGTGGTAAAGATGTTGTCACTTAAAATGGGTAACTAGCAAATTTTTTACACATTAAGAAAAAATTTACCTCTTAAAAAATTTGATGCCTTTGGATAATTGATACATCAGCTTGAAACATGGATTTATATGCTTATTTAAAGAACTCAGTGAATAAAGATAATCATCACTGACTAGTATCTCAAATATCCTCAAATACTAGCAAATTTTGGTATGTAATGTAAATGTAGTGGTTTGTTTGATTTGTGATGATGCCAAATTTAGCTCACCATAGTTTTGAGGAGTTAGAAGGTTAGAGAGGTCAGAGTTGGAGCAAAGATTTTGAAACTCAAATCTAATGTGAGTGTAGGCAAGACATTCTAAGGGAAAGTGTTTTTCAGACTTGCAAAGATGGCTAATCCTTTAGGCCCAAAGATTATGGAACTCAGATCTAATGTGGGTGCAAGCATGACATTCTAAGAGAAAGTGATTTTCAGACTTGCAAAGATGGCAAATCCTTTCTGCCCATGACCTTTTAGAAGTTGTCAAGTTTCACTATGAAGCTCATGAGAGTTTGTTTTAATCTTTGGCAATATTAATCTTTTTTCACCCAGTTTCACTATGATGCTCAATTCTGATTTTGGCAATATAATTTTTTTTCTTTGAGCTAGTTAAGATAGAAAGAGAGTGTTGATCCTCAACATTAGGCTTAGGGTTAATGATCTTTTTATAGTAGTAGTCTAATTTTCTTTTAATCCTTAAATCTTTATAGCTCTATTTTAAGAGTAGAATAGTATAGGGCATATTGCTCTTAATTTTAAGATTATAAATGATAAACTGCTTCTGGATTTGCTCAATTCTTCTCCAATATTATGTGGAAATACTGTATCCCCAAACTTTATCATCCATATATATTTTGTAATTGAAAAATAGTCTGAAATTTGATTTAACACAGTTATTCTATTTTCTGTTATTTTGATTTAACACAGTTCTCCTATTTTCTGTTCTTTTCATGAGTTGATCATGCTGTTTTATGGCTTCTGAAGCAAGGAATAACGAGACGAATGTATGATACAGGTGCCGATTCGGTTACTTTCACGTAGCTAACAACGACTACCTTGCATGGAATTTATATGCAATAGGAGGCAGTGCCAATCCCACCATTCGAAGCGAGGGAAACAGATTCATGGCACCGACTGATTCGTACAGAAAAGAGGTAACTGGTATACAATGTACAGATTTATATATCGATTGAATTCTTTTTTATTGGAACAGTAGCCTTCCAAAGTGCTAGCATGACATTTAAGCCGAATGAGCAATATAGGGATATATCCATTTGATTGTATTTATAGATTTGGAACAATATATGGATATATGAATGGATACAGTATTTTGTTTTGGCTTTTTTCATCCTGAGGCTTTTTTTCTGCTCATATGAAGGTGACAAAGAGGGAGACAGGGGGAGGAAGTAATTGGAACTGGCAATCTGTGAATGATCTCTTTCTGAATGGTGCTTACTTTATCCAATCCGGATATGGAACCAGTGCACCATATTATAAAGAAAGACAAAGATTCGCAGTTCATATCGGTTCATTTGTTCCTTACCTCACATCTGATGCTGGTCGTCTTAATTGTGCTGTGGGAATCTGGAGTAAATAAAGGGTGGTATGTTACAATTCATTTCCTATGTATGTAGATTGGAAAGTTTTTAATGCATCTCTTTAAGAAACAATTTGTAGCTTTTATGATCAAGAGAAAAAAAACAAAGAATCTCCAATTTGAGCGGATTAATGATTTGAAGTAAGTCCATAATCAATTTGATCATTTTATATATATATTATATATATAGGATGAATTATAAGATATTTATTTAGTTATATCATTATAGATTCATTTTAATTTAGGATTTTTAAGCTTTACTTGGAGAAGGATTAATTTTTTTTATCATTTAAAACTTGATAGATCAAATTCATATATATATATAGGATTTACTTTAAAAAGGATTATTTATATATATATATATTTCATGTGAATTCATAAAATTTTTCTAGATGCAATGTCTATTCTAATTACTTTATATGCATATAAACAAAAGCAATGTTTATTCTAATTACTTTATATACATATAAACAAAAGCAAGTTTATCAATGAGATTTGAGTACTAATTTTATTACTTTAATTTTATTTTGTAAAATATTATATTGAACTAAGAAATGAAGATAAATGAAGATAAATGTTACAATGTATTTAAAATGAGATTTTAAAGTTTAATCTTAAAACTATTTAGTAGTAATTGCATTTACTTTACCAATCTATTATTTACAAGTAATTATATTTAAGTTTGTGAATGTATTGCATTTTACACATAGTAAATATAAACAACAATCAATTATATCAATGAGTTTTGAGTATTAATTTTATTATTTTATTTTTAGTTTTGTAAAATATTATATTGAATTAACAAATTAAAACAAATGTTATAATTTATTTAAAATCTGATTTTAAAATTTGTTATGTCATGACATATAATGCAAAAGTCATGACATGTAACGCAAGAAAGAATATAGAGTGATCTGTGATTATTTATGGACCGATCCATCATGTACTATTTATTTCAATATGAATACAAATAGTATGCTTTTTTCCGCTCGAAAAAAAATAATTATATTTATGTTTAAAAATGTAATATCTTTTTATTTTAATTATAAACCTACATAACATAAGTTTAAAGTTTTTTCATATTTTTTTGGAAGTATGATTCAAACAATGTGATAAATGGTTTTCTCCTTAATTTTGTGGAATAAGTTCCTATCAATATAATATTATTGGAGATAAGAAAAATTGTCTTTATTAATTTTTTTAATAGAAATAATTATGTTTTACATTAAAAAATGTTGTAAGTTGTGTAATAAAAAAAGAGAGAGGGTGTAGTGGATTATCTAAAATACTATTAAATTTTTTGTTCTAACTTGTAATATATTAGTAGGAGTATTTAATTAGTAAATAAATTATATAACAAAATATAAGATAATAAGAAAAAAATTACTAGTTTTTTGAAGCTCATTATAGGCATGTAATTGCACATGTTTCTTTGACTCATTTCCATCAACATATAGGTGTCTCTCTTTCCCTCGTGTGGCACTAGGTTGAATCTCACCCATGCCTTCAACTAGTTCTACATTGAGAGAGCCCAATGGTCCTATATACTCCTTCAATGGTGGTGAAAGGATGTAGAGGGAAGGCTCCAATTAAGAGATCAAGTAGTATGAATAGAGAGAAGAAACCACTAATGAAGGAGCATAGAGATGAGCCACTATTCGTTTAACTAGTTGCTACAAAAAGCTCAATTTCATTGTGACTTCCAAGTGTGTCCTACATTGTATGCCCATGAACACTTCTTCTTCTTCTCCCATTCTCTTATTTCTAGCATGTGTTGATAAGTATCTACTACACAATAGTCCATAACATCATCGTTCTTCATTCCACTTGTCCCAACAACCTATAGATTTCATGACTGTACATTGTGGCTCTGCCATTTCCCATGCGCATCTCTTCACCTCACACTTGACCTCACCTAACTCACAACACAAACCATCCACTTTTGCAACAACAATAGGTCATGGGTACCACTGATGAAAACTAAATCAACTCCAGAATGATAATGCTCATAGGTGAAGAGGGGGTCAAAAATTGAAGTAGGAGGAGGATTCCTCACTCTCACACATGGCAGAAAGAAAGCTCCATTCAAGAAATTCACAACACCAAACACTGATGCAATAACTAGATCCATTCCCCAAAGATTGACTTATTAAACCTATCATTCATTTAACTAAAGATGCATGATGTGCCATCCTTAGTTGTTGTACTCCTAATAACTATCCACACAAGCGATGGGAAGGGACAATAAAATGAGTGATGTTGGCAAATGAAATTATCCTCTCCTCATATTTTCATGGTATGCCAAGTGGACATATGATGTAGGTTGGTCATTAAACTCAAACATGTCATGGGGGATTTGTATGACGTTTCCCCAATTTATTTCTCATAACTTCATAGGAAGCCTAGTAGCCTTATTTTCTTGATTGTTGGCGAGAACATTTTGCTTATAGAAGACATGATAAAATCAAACCTTTAAAAAAAAAATTTAAAATTTTGAGCCAATGAAAGTATCCTTTGCACTAGTCTTGCATGGATAAAACTCAATGGGAATTTTTTGCAATGGACAACTTTAAGGAATATTGCAAAGTCTCCTACACCGTAGTCAAGTGAACCCAATTTTCTTTTATGATAAGAAAGATTGAACATTGTTACTTGCATTCTTTTTCATTATCTATTAAATTCTCAATTCCCTATGTGAATTTTTCTTCTCTGTTTTCTTCATGGTGAATGTTGATGTATATGTAACTTCGGAATGTATTATATATATATTTATTGTACCCTTATTAGAAATGTGTTATTCCTCTATAAGGAAGTGTCGTCATGTGGATTGACAAGTGTCGCAAGTGTGTGTACTTGCCGATGGGTTATTAGACCACCATGTGTGGGGTCGGCCCTGAAATATATATTATATTGTGGATGTACCTAGCTAGACAAGTTGGCCCCATAAGGTCACTAGGAAAACATGTTAGTATAAATAGAGATCGAGAGATCTCTATTTTGATCATTCGAAAACTCACACTTCTCTCACTCAGAAAGTGGCGCACTAGTGAGGAGGAGGATCATCTGCTACTAGGAGACTATCTCAGTGTATTTTGGTTGTACTTTGGTTGAGCCATTGCTCTCTCTATCTCTGAGGAAGTTGTGGGGTTTTTCACCTTAGGGTTTTCCCCACAGAAACTCTATGTCTCTTGTCTCTCATGCTTTTGATTCTTGTGATGCTTGTCATGCTTATTGTGATTGTTATGCATTGATATACTGCATATGTTATTCTCTCAGTAAAGATCCAAGAGTATTGTGAATTAATGCTCAAAATTTAACATGGTATCAGAGCTAACCTGAGAAGAAGACATTTTGCAGTGACAAAAACTTGAGTTTCTTGTTTATTGGGTTTCTCTCCACAGTTTTTGGAAAAGTAGTATAGTAGATTGACTCTACTCATCAAGGAGAATCTATCTGTCCAATCATAATTCAATTCTGAGCATTTTCAGATTTGGCCCTAAAAATTAGGGTTTCCACAAAAATAGGAATTTCTGAAATTTGAAGACATAGCTGGAAGCTCCTTGCAAAAATCGAAGTTTAGAGCTTTGGATCGAGATTTTTGGCTGGGTAGATCTTTGGGAAACTCAAACCCTAATTTAGGGCTCTCCCTAGTGAACCCAGGAGGACAAAAAGGCAAATTTGAAGGGTAAAGCTTTGCTGATCTGAAATTCTGAATACACTAGGGTGATTAGCTCATCAAGGCGCATCTTTCTATCCTTTTAGAAAGTTGAAATTCACATCTTGAATTTTTAGGGTTTTTTCGACAAGCCCTAATTCGGGACCAGATCCAGTTTTCAGCATTTCAAGTGGTAAGACCTAAATCTTTTCTATTTCCATTTGAAGTACTCTTTAAGATGTCTCACCACACCAAGCTTGAGGATAAGCTTCAAGGGGCTGATAACTTCCGAGCTTGGAAGTATAGGATTGGGTTAATCCTAGAAGAGAATGAGTTGGACTCATATATAAAAGAAGACATCCCTATCCCAGAGGATGAAGAGGCTAAAGTATTGCATAAGAAGAACTTGGTCAAGGCAAAGAGAATCATTGCTGATTCTATCAAAGATCATCTCATACCCCATGTGTCTTCTCTAAAGACACCCAAGGAGATGTTTGACTCTCTAACCAAGTTATTTGAAGGGAAGAACATAAATCGGAAGATGACTCTGCGGAATCAATTGAAAGGGGTCAAGATGTTGAATGGAGAAACCATTCAATCCTATTTCTCCAAGGTCTCTTAGATCAAGGAACAACTTGAAGCTGTAGATGAAATGGTGGAGAATGGTGAAATTGTTATGACCACTTTGAATGGCCTACCTAGGTCATGGGACTCTTTTATCCAAGGGATCTGTGCCAGAAAGAAATTAATCTCCTTCAGTAGATTATGGGAGGAATGTTCTCAAGAAGAAGCAAGGCTTGTGGCAAGAGAAGAAAAGATGGGTAATGAAGATCTAAGGTGTTTCACTTGTAATGAGAAGGGTCACTTTGCTTTAGAATGTCCCAAGAACAAAAGGGACAACCACAACAACAACAACTCCAGCAAGAAGAAGAAGGGTAACAAAAGAAGGTACCATGCTCATGCTGCCGAAGATGATGAACCTCCAGAGAAGAAAGCTAGCGTAGAAAGTGAAGATGACTCATCAAGTGAAGAAGAGTATGTCCTAATCTCTGCTCTCATAGGTACAATCTCCCATGGTTGTAATGATTAGTTAATTGATAGTGGGGCTTCCAAACACATGAATGGGTTTAAAGAATATTTTGTAAATCTGTCTGAACATGAATCACCCCATAAAGTGAAACTTGGGGATGATTATCAATATCCCATCAAAGGAAGTGGTGAAGCCTCCTACAACCTAGATTCTGGAAAACCTTTGAAGATGAAAGAAGTTATATATGTACCTGGGCTCAAGAAGAATCTTCTCTCCATCTCTGCATTGGATGCAAAAGGTATAAGGGTTGCATTTGTGGATGGACAAGTCCTAATGTGGCCAAAGGGTAAAACAATCGATGATGCAGTAATGGTTGGAGAGCAAGAGGGAGGATTGTACAAATTGAAGGGAAAACCTGAACAAGCCATGGTGACATAAAGACAAAGATTCATCCATATTCATGGATCACATAGAGGTATGTATAATTTGTTTTTGCAAAAGTTAACTAATGAGTTATGCAGGTCATTGAAGAGAACAAGAACACATTGTTAGACATAAGTAGCAAATATGGTGACCAGGTATGTGTTTCTTATATCATAGGATCTATTATATAAGTATGCATGACATGATTGATGATGTTTATTCATGAAGTCATAGGTTTGAATAATCATGGGTATATGCATATTACATGTCTTACCTTATTTAATGTTATGACTAACCAGAAGAGTCATAGGTTTGAGTAATCACAGGTTTAGACATGTTATGACTAACCATAAGAGTCCTATATAAACCTTGAATGCTAATGCTTATTATTTATGTTTGAAATGATCATGACTATACATGCTTGAGATTATTGTGTTTTGATAGTATTGATAATATACTAATGAATGTATGATTTTGTATGAGATCACAAGGATAACACAATCATGATACTAATAAGCATGGTTAGGGACCAAGGATGAATATAAGTTCAAGGATAGGTAATCCAGGAAGCAAAGATCAAGAGAGAGCACACTCCAGTTGCCCCTACAAGGAAGCAAAGATCAAGAAGAAGCACACTCCAGTAGTTCCTGCAAGGATGCAGATATTCAGAGGGAGTTGACCATCTTTCTACATTTCACAACAGAAAGGTGTATAAGAAGCTACTTCAGATTAGGACTCCAGCAACTCTTGCAAGGAAGCAAAGACTCAGAGGGAGTCCATCCAACAAACAAACAAAGATAAGTATTTCAATTATCATTTCTTGCATATTTGTTTGTTTAAATAAAATTGTTCAATGATGTATATGCTCATGTTCCTAGACTTAGGATATGTATTGTGCATATTAGAATGATTGCATTAATGAACAGTATACTACTAATATGCATATGATGGGTAAGTGGCCTATGGCATTGTACAACATCCCATTGCTACTTATCTAGAATGAAACCTCTTTGCTGACATGTTGGGAGTAGTGCAAACTCTTAACAATGTTCTGGTAGAGACTGGAAGGCATCTAGAAAGTTATGGAACATGGATAAATGTTGTATTGAAGCAATGGCTTAAACAATTGCATGACTGTATGACATATTTATTTATGTGAAAGAATTTGTTCTGATAATTATGAGATGTTTCTAATCATGCAATTTAACTTGTTTTGTAGGAAACACCATATACCTTCACCTACACAAGAAGGAGTACAACATTTGTTCAAAGCAACAAAATTTATCTATTGAAGATATTAAAGTTCCCAGGATACGGGAAGAATGCCATGATCCGTCGATCATGAAGAATGATGTTTGGGATGTTGTCCCAAGACCTAAAGAGAAGTCTGTTGTGACTTCCAAATGGATCTACTAGATCAAGCATGCTGTAGATGACAACCTAGAGAAGTATAAAAGTGATAAAATGGAAGATACACCAGATGGATTTCAAGACAGCTTTCTTGAATGGTGTAGTTGAAGAACAAGTCTATGTGAAGCAGCCACTCAGTTTCGAAATACATGACAGGGATTCATATGTGTGCATATTGAAGAAAGCCTTGTATGGCTTGTAGCAAGCTCCCAGAACTTGGATGGACAATTTCCTATCTAGTTTGGGCTTTACCAAGAGTCAAGAGGATTCCAACCTTTACTACAAGGTTGAGGAAGGGAATCATGTGATTCTACTCATGTATGTGGATGACTTATTTGTAATAGGAGATGACAGATTGATTGCAGATACTAAGAGGAAGCTTTCTGTCGAGTTCGATATCAAAGATTTGGGAATGATGCATTATTTCCTAGGTATGGAGGTGTGGCAGAGTGCAGGCGGGATCTTCCTTGGTCAAGGGAAGTACACAGTAGATATCCTGAAGAGATTCAGGATGATGGATTGCAAGGCCATGGCCACACCTATGGCATCGAACCTGAAGCTTCTATGTGATGCTTCATCTGAGCCGGTTGATGTATCTATGTATCGTCAGATGATTGGGTCCTTGATGTACCTGATGAACATGAGACCAGATATTTGCTTTGCAGTGAACACATTGAGTCAGTTCTTGACAGATCCGAGGAGTGCTCATATGATTGCTATAAAGCATGTTCTGAGGTACCTGAAGGGTACAGTGGATTATGGGCTCAAGTATGAAGCGAATCAAAAGTTTAACCTGCAGGGTTATGTTGATTCAGATTGGCTGGCAGTGCTGTAGATAGGAAGAGCACATATGGATGTTGCTTCAGTATGGGATCATGTGTGATCTCTTGGTTTAGCAGGAAGCAGTCTTGCATAGCACTGAGTATAGCTGAGGCAGAGTATGTTGCAGCCTATTCAGCTAGTTGTGAGGCAGTATGGCTACGGAAGCTACTGTCTGAGTTATTTGATCTCCTGTTGGATGCTACTAGTATCTTTTGTGATAACCAGAGTTGTGTGAAGCTATTCGAGAACCCAGTGTTTCATGACAGGTCGAAGCACATATAGATCAAATATCACTATATCAGGGATATGGTGCAAAGAGGAGCTGTGAAGCTCCTGTATGTTGCGATGGACGAGCAGATTGCAGATGTGCTGACGAAGCCACTAGCCAGGGTGAAGTTCGAGTACTTCAGGGAGAGGTTTGGTGTTCTTCAGATCGAGGACACTTCTAGGAAGAAGTGATGGACACATTTGCTGAATCCATTCCAAGCATGTTGGAAGGAGGATCCTTCACATGGCTGTGGATGTAAGCGCTGGATGATGAGCATCAGGATGATGTTCTAGTTTCTGCTTTGTATGATCAGTTGGATCATTTATATGTATATGTATGTACGCATCATGTTGGATGCTGGATATGATCAGTTGGATCATTTATATGTATGTACGCATCATGTTGGATGCTGGATATGATCAGTTGGATAATTTGTATGTATTTTGTATATGCATCATGTTGGATGCTTGGACCATGTATTTGTATATGTATCAGGTGGATACATTGTATGATCAGGTAGATCATGTATATTGATATGTATTAGGTAGATACTTGGTGTGCATCAGATGGATGCATTGTATGATCAGGGTGATCATGGATGACGAGCTTCTCCAGATGACATGCAGCAGGATGTTGCAGTGATGATGATCAGGATGATCATGTGTACATCAGGATGATGTATGGTGAGTATCAGATGATACTTTGTGGCCATGGATCAGGTTGTGCATATGAACATGTCTGGGAGATCCTATAGGTCGGAGTTGCATACCCATAACAACCTGGGATGCTCTTTCAAGACATTGCTCTGGGAGGACATGTAATTTGTGCCCTGGGAGATCTTCAGGTCGGAGTTGTGTACCCGTAACATCCTGAGATGCTCTTGCGAGGTTTTGTCCTATGGCATGTAATTTGCTCCTGGGAGATCTGGACAGGATGAAAAAGGCCTCAGATGCTTCAGCCAGGTTTTGCCATGACCACATGTAATTTGCTCCCGGGAGATCTGGATAGGATGAAAAAGGCCTCAGATGCTTCAGCCAGGTTTTGTGGTGGACCACATGTAATTTGCTCATGGGAGATCTGGACAGGATGAAAAAGGCCTCAGATGCTTCAGCCAGGTTTTGTGGTGAGATCACATGTAATGTGCTCCTGGGAGATTTGACAGGTAGAGCTGTGTGCTCATAACAGCCTGGGATGCTTCAGCCAGGTTTTGTGATGGGTCAAATGTAATGTGCTCCTGGGAGATCCTACATGTAGAGCTGTGTGCTCATAATAGCCCGGGATGCTGTAGCCAGGTTTTGTGACACACGTAATAAGTCCTGAGGATTCCACAGTATGGCCAGTGATGATGAAGACCTGTAGGTGGTGGGCCTACATCCAGTATGAAAAAGGACTGGCTCTGTAGAACTTCCTATGACAAGTAGAGTCAGAGATTGGTTGAGATAGAAGCAGCAGTGACGATGATGATGATGATGCATCGATGACGATGATCCCAAGAAGAAGACTTGTCTAGCAGAACTGTGTCGAGAAATACCTTCCTAGTTAAGAGGGAGTGTTGATGTATATGTAACTTCGGAATGTATTTCATCTATGTATTTTATATATATTTATTGTACCCTTATTAGAGATGTGTTATTCCTCTATAAGGAAGTGTCGTCATGTGGATTGACAAGTGTCGCAAGTGTGTGTACTTGCCGATGGGTTATTAGACCACCATGTGTGGGGTCGGCCCTTAAATATATATTATATTGTGGATGTACCTAGCTAGACAAGTCGTCCCCATAAGGTCACTGGGAAAACAGGTTAGTATAAATAGAGATCGGGAGATCTCTATTTTGATCATTCAGAAACTCACACTTCTCTCACTTAGAAAGTGGCGCACTAGTGAGGAGGAAGATCATCTGCTACTAGGAGACTATCTCAGTGTATTTTGGTTGTACTTTGGTTGAGCCATTGCTCTCTCTATCTCTAAGGAAGTTGTGGGGTTTTTCACCTTAGGGTTTTCCCCACGGAAACTCTGTGTCTCTTGTCTCTCATGCTTTTGATTCTTGTGATGCTTTTCATGCTTATTGTGATTGTTATGCATTGATATACTGTATATGTTATTCTCTCAGTAAAGATCCAAGAGTATTGTGAATTAATGCTCAAAATTTAACAGTGAAATATGACCCACACCCTACCCCACACTTGTCACCCCTTTATTTTTACCAAATGTTAAGATTGTATATATAATACAATATTTTTTTTGAGAAATACTTCTTATATTTACAATCATACTCACTCAGAGAAATTGCAATAATTAATGTAATTGGAAATGAATTTTTACAATTTAATTTGAATATATTTCACTATATGGAAAGTAATTAAATTGTGTCAAGTCCCACTAGCATGGTTTCTATTCGAGGGGTTCCATTTGTTAGGTGGCCAAGGGTTCAAAAATCCATGGTGGTGGGAGGAGACACCAAAAAAGTCCATCCATGCTAAGGTTTGGTGTGGCTCAGGTTGGGTGCGATCCCTAGGTGATTTTGATGGCTTAGATGCCCTTGGATCACGATTTATTAGGCCACATGCCAGTCCTGCAAGTTAGGGACATTAAAAAAAAAATTGTATGATTGAACATGAAAATCGATATCATCATTTTCAAATAATAAATTTAACAATGTCTATAATAATGAATTAATTGTATTTGATAATACATGTCATTGCTCTTAATAAAATATTAATAATGGCTAGATACTTTACATAGATATCAAAATTTACTAAAATTTTCTAATAACCAAACGTAAAAATACTCAAATATAATAACTTTGTTGATATAAGTCTTCATTTCTCCTTCCTACATAGAAAAAAAATTGACCTATAATGTTATGAAGAGGGGGAAAATATTGTCTCATATAAGGATGTGCTGTGAGAATGAGTTATCATGAAGGAAATTGATCCTTCTTAGTAAACAAATAAGATGTGTAATAGGGCCATGCATTCTTATCAAAAGGTTTGTCGACTGTGAACACTTAAATTTCTCACACATGCGGCATTTGAACTAATCTTACCGTAAGGCTTCATCAACATACCACATGCAACTCACCGAAGATATCCTCATAAGATCCATAAAGTAGTATGAGTCCAAAAATGCAAAAATACAATCAAAACAAGAGGCCGCACTGTTAAATCCCTATTCAACCACGCTACATTGTGAGTTATCAGTTATGTGCCCACATAAGCCTTGCATTGATTTTCCTTAGAAATATGCATGACTATAAAAAACAATACGATATCGACTACCCACATTGCATTGAAGGCTCATGAAAGCTCCCTCACCAACAAAAAATTGAATTTGTCTCTTCATAGATTTGGAAGCATTGAATAGCCCCCATTGTGTACTTTGGATCTAGTTCATGAAGGGAAGGACTTCACAATTGGATCTAGATGTTTCTTGGACACCTCTTGGACTATAAAAGGAAGCCATGGGCATGCATATAAAGAGGGAAAATCAGAAAAAGGTTATGCTATTGGAATTGTGTTGAGACCATGGTTGAGACTTCCTCACAGTTGACCTCTTCCTCCACCTATTGGCATTCCCCAATCTCACTTGCCACCTTCTTCCAAGAAGAAAGTGTTTCTCTCATTGTTCTTCAAGTTATTTATCATTTGGTGTGGACAAAAAGGATCTCCCTAAGGGAGATTGTTGGCTTCCCTTGAAGCTTGCACATCCCATGTGATACTACATGTAACAAGTTTGACCATTGGGAAATCTAACTTGGTTCTAGCATCTTCTTGTTGTTGTGGTTTTCATATCTTCGCTCTCTTTGTTTATTTCATGTTATTTGTTTTCATTCTGTTTTGTTTTCTAATAAGAATTTGTAAGATTGATTTGGAGTTATCTCTTTTTCTTTAGTAACAAAATGCCGGGCCTTGGTAGCAACCTCTAATGCTTTCACCCCTCAAGTGGGAAGAGTTGCAAACTTTTGTGCTATTTTCCCCACAAAAATATTTATGGTGACTCCACTTCATTTTTGTTCATTTCTTATTAACTAGGTTGTTATATACTAAATAGCTAATTTTGGGTTATTGTGCTATGCAAAAGATCAAGTTCATACCCTCCATTCCCATAATTCAACCTCCTTTAGGCCGAGATTGCTGTTTACACAGTCACGTGGATCCGGATGCCCCATGTACGCTACTCATGCATATTTTCTTTTGATAGTCACAATGATAATTCATTTTATTGGTCCTATGCTTGTGTGGTAATTTTCTCTTTGATCGCGCAACCTTGGCGTGTTGTAACAACGCTATAGCATGTCTTTGTTCGGAATAACCACACTACTGTCTTTTATTCTTATTTTTACTAGCTTTGCACAAATATTCTAGTCCCAATGACTGCTCACTAATGAACTAGAATTAAAATAACTTGCAATAGTTGTGTTTTTCTCTAGTAATTAGCTCACTTAGCCCAAGATTAGGAAGTAAAGGGGTCTTCCCTTGAAAAATACTTAGGAAAAAGTTTTTGGGGATTTCAAGAGGCCTCATAGTTGTCACTAGTGTTCAATATATCATGCTTTCCATTTCATAGAATTTGTTAGTATCAACATCCAGTGTTATTTGCTTACTTCTCATGTTTTAGGAAAGGTAGTGTAGCTCAATTTTGCACACAAGCAAGGACCTAAAGACTCTAGTCTCCCAAAGTATGCCCTTCACCTTGGAATCCTTGTGAACTTGGTGAATTAAAAAAGGGGGAGAAGTGTGAAATACCTCCATTTCACACTCTTTAATTCATAAGCATTGTTGATTAAATCGTTACTTGCAAGCACGATTAGTTGATGTTCAAACTACATATGAATTTACTTTGAGCTATTTAGTTAATTTCAACAATCAATTACATTGGCTTATTACACACATGTGTCACCACTAGTACACACTAAGAGACCTAAATACTCTCTTGCTTTGAGTATTCTCTCCATCCCGCACCTGGTGTGATCACCTAGATGGATTAGAAAGAAGTAGGATTGTGAAATACCTCTCTTACACTCCTTAATACAAGTTGGACCCTTAAAACCAACACTTGTAATTATCAACCAACTAGATTGCTAGACAGGAGGTCACAAGAAAATTTATAGTTTGGTTAGGATTGATTGGGCTAGGAATCCAAATAATGATCACTAATATTCTACACTTTGTATGAAACAATAGATTGTTGACTTATAGGGTACTTTCAAATCCTGCTATCAGCAAGTGTCAAAATAAAACCTGGATAAGAAGGTACGATGCCCAAGTATGTGAAAGTCAAGGTATAGCTGGCCTAATCCCCACAAAGAGTCACTCAACTTTTTGTGGAGACGACACTATATAGCTCAGGCCAAATCACTTATCCACACTTGATGCGGGTATCTTAGTGTCCAAAATTAAGATATCACCAAGGTGTAATTGTGAGTGCAATTGACTCCTGAAGTTAGATATTTCCATTAGGAAATGTTTCCAGCCCTTATGGAACATATCCCCATCACCTTTATAACTGACTCTTTGTTACCTTCACTAGCCAATCATTGTGAGGATCTTACCACTAGTCGTTGTTCTTTTGGAAGGCCCAGTTACATTTGAAAGGAAGGATGTTAGGTCTTTAGGGAATTTACATTTATTTTATTTTTAAATACAATTTCACATAACTTGTAATTAAAAAGAAACTACATGTGGGATCACTTGCACTAAAACAACATAGCAAAAATCCTTCACTTTGCACCATTTTGCATCTGTTGTGGTTGACATATTTTTGCATTTGTTCAATTGTGTCTATTCCCATTACGTTGATATATGCCCAGGTGTGTACAAAGATTTTGAATTTCTAGGGGCATATTCATGTCCTCTACCTAAAATACCCACATCAACATATGGCCTTATGTGCACTGTTTTCACCTTTGAACATAAATATCTAACCCCATAGGCATCATCATTGACCCCTCTGACGAGTAATGGAATTGAAAAGACATTGAGACCATTAGTGCCTCCCATATTTTAGATACTATTCTTGTACCCCCAATAGGAGTGCAAGGGATACCACTAATGGCTGAGCTGACTCTACCCGAGCTTACTTTGGAATACCTATGTGGTATCTTACTCCACCATACCCAACAATGGCCTCAAAAATAGTGGCCCACTATGATTTTGTACCCATCTTAGAAGTTAAGCCACCCAGTCCAGTTACGCCACTTGTACCTCACACCGAGCCACCAACATGGATGACCCAACCACCATTGTGACATCGACTGGATCTAAACCCAATAATGGGAGAATAAGGAAACCTAAGTTGAAAGCCTCTGTCGTGATCAACCCTCTTCCAAAATCACCATCAGCAGTCACTAAGACTAAAGAAGGGGGCATAAATCAACCTAGGTTGAAATCCCTAGTAATGACAAACACTACCCCCAAAACGAGGGTCACCCCGCCATGCATTCTACGTGGGAAACAAGGACATGCGATGAACTTGTGCCCCACCTTGTCGAAGCTCATCATTTTTCTTAATACTCCTATTAGTGTGATGCATGTGGCACACAATATAACATGGGGTACATATTCAACATCGCCTTCGCTCAAAACAAAAACTAAGTCCAAGTCATTATGTACCAATCATGTGTGTTCGATTTGCTTTAAGTTTGGGAATTATATGCACCATTGTCTTGATCTCCCTCAATTTAGGGATGCCTTGGAGACCATTGACCTAACCCACCCTTTAGTTTAGAGTCCTTCACCTCAACATCAAGAAACAACTTCCATAAATGTTGTCACTACATCAGCGACAACACCAGTTGCGCCTACTTCAGAAATAGCCATATCGGCTGTCCCTGCCATTGAGCTACCTACACTGCAAGGAACACAACCTATGGATCTTGAGCCAGACATACAACATAATGGATGTACACCCTATGGGAAGCACACTCACATGATTCCCAATGAGATTAGCATAGTCACACATAACCATGCTACCTGACTATTAACTTCGGCACATGATACTATTCGTGGCAGGATCACACTCTCATGTCGATTATGCAGTGACACAACCCACTACTCGTTTCAGTGCCCCATATTACATTTTGAATGAGAGGTCTGCCTTGAACATACAAGGCTACAGGATGAACTTCACCACCTTAGGGTATTCCCGCCAAGATTACCCAATGAGGAAATCATCCCCCCTTCACCGGATACCATCGATAATGCATCATCCTTGGATGGTCTACTTACTAGTGATGATTCCTCATCCTAAGGAGAAGACCCTTATCTACCACATCCATCGCATGTTTCCTAGACATTGAGGGATCTCCATTTAAGTGTTGGATTCCTATTAGTACATACAAGTATACTACCACATAGATATAGCTCACGATTCCAACATAGGGAGCCCCCCATCGTCCGAAGGGTGGAACCGTATTTCACCGTTTACATTGTCCATTTGCACCTTAAAAAGAACAATGTATCACTTTATTCTTTGTATTTTCGATCCCTTTGATTGAAAATAAAACCATCCTTTGTTTGAACTGCAGATGGTCTCCCACTCAAATAACTATATCGGCTTCACTGATGGTGCAAGTCGTTGGTCAAAGATTCTAGCATTGGCTATTTGGGCCATCTATACCCCATCCCAAAATCTGTACCACATAGGAGGAGTTTTCCTATGGTCACTCATGAACAACCAAGCAAAATATGACACAATCATTGGGATATTAAGTGATTCCCTCCATATTGGCATACACCATTTACATGTGCACCTAGATTCCCAACTTGTTGTCTCCTAGCTTAACAATGTATTTCGTGTTCTCAACCCACTATTCTTTCACAAGTTTTTGCAAGTGTGTCTCTTAGTATAATAGTTTGAAACCATTACATTATTGCATGTCAATAGGAGAGCCAATGCATTTGCTGCTCTTGTTGCAAGCGACGTTTTGAACTAGCACCTAATACATCAACCATCCATATGATCCTGCATAACAAACAAAGCATCCATATTTGTTTTGTTCATCATACCAATCATGTGTGAGTACCTACAACTACACATGGAAAACATCAACATATATATTCTATCACCATCATCATACATCACATATCTACATCAAATACATACATGCAATCATAGAAACTGCCAATAAAACAATATATATATATATATATCATCAAAAAAATGTGTCATGTGCATCATAAGGCTTCACGAGCCGTATATACATAAAATCATATGCCTTATGGGGGGTACATCCAAAACCATCCTCCCATAGGCTCCATCGATAAATGTATAAAATGGGGCTCTCAACCCTATACAAAACAATGCAAAGTTCCCAACACCCAATATTCTCCTCCTAGTGTTGGCTCACAAGGTCCCAAAATAGATAAAGACCTCACCGCCTTAGCTATTTCTCCCACTCCTCCTGCTGCCCTTGCTGTAACTCCTCGACTTGGTCCCTTGGCCGACCTCGGTCCTAGAGGCTGTCCCTTCCCAATAGGGGGATCCTGTCCTCCTCGTGATCCCCATACTGTGTTGCACACTACCGCCTCGCTCTGCATCACCCAACACCATTCGACACCCATTTCCATAATCATATTTTTGAGGAGTTATCACTTTTGTTAGGATTCAAGCATGAATTCTCTACATCTTACTATCCTCAAGCTAATGGACAAGTTGAATCCATGAACAAAGTTCTCAAAACCATGCTTCAACGGATAGTGAATAAGAACAAATACAATTGGCACCATACACTATTTCCCGCTTTATGGGCATATCGAGCCTTGGTTAAAATTTCCACAAGATTTACCCTTTTCCACCTCATACATGGAGTAGAAGTGGTATTACCTATTGAGTACCAAATATGTACACTCTAATCATCTGTGGAGTTGTTACCCGATTCCCTGGCTCTTGAACAAATGTTGTTTACTTTGGAACAAATTGATGAATAAATAATGGATTCACTACAATATAACAAGGCCACGAAGATTCACTCCAAAGCACACTATGATTGCTAAGTCCAACCTCACACCTTTAGCAAGGGAGACTTTGTCCTAGTTTTCAATGCCAAAAATGACACCAAACCTAAACCGAGTAAGTTTTTATCGAAACGGACATGACCTTATGTCGTAAAGAAAATCCTACCCAAATGGGCATATATCTTTGTAGATACTGAAGGAATGACCCTCAACAGCCCCATCAATGGGTTGTACCTAAAATAGTTCTTTCCATAATACAACATGTGCACCATAGGTGCGCTATGTTTTTGGTTATTATTTTTGTATTGTCAATACCTTTGTCATGTTCTCTATTATACTTGGGTATCAGCATCACGTGTGCATGAAAGTGACCAAGAAACTGAGATTCCAATCCTTTTAGCAATGGCGTAGGACTTGCACCGCAGGTATCATTCCGAAAGTGGCATATAGGCAATGTTTTCCCTCTTTTTACATTGTATTTACTAGTACTCCCGCTGATAACCATAGGGTCATAATTCCTAGTATTGATGTGCCATCAATGTATTAAGGATAACATGTTTCCCCCATGGGTGTGCGCACCATTGCAAACCATATCATAATTTGGAACCCATGATGTCAAACCACCACAAGCCTGAGGAATCTGATCAAGTTTGAAAAGGTCAACCCATGGTTCATCATTTTAAAGTTACACATTTACCCTCCCACCTCCAACAGTTGATGCATCATATTCCTCAGCACATGTTACGATCACGACTCACACTTAATCAATCATACCTCCATGAGTAATATACCATTTGCACTCTTCCTCATATCATCACCCCTATGAAGACACCAATGTCCTCCCCCACCCTCCGAACAAACCCATCTTTTTCAGTTATTCTCGCAGGAACAATCTGCATGGCATTGATTCATGGGGCACTAGCATTCATGTTTGTAAACAACCCTCACATCATCATGGAAAAATTTTCCCAACCCACTCAAAACCATGGGAAATCCTCCCATCATCAAATTGATTCCTCGATTCACCCAAAAACTTGGGAATCCCACCCATCATCAAATTGGTCCCCTGACACATTCAATACCATGGGGATCCCACCAATTATTCTTTATGTACAAATAGTTCCCTAATCCACACAAAGTTGTGGGAACCCTTGATTCTCTTGGAAACAAAACCTGGTCATCTTTGATCGATGTAGTTGAGTCTCTATATCCCTAGCATGGTCAATTTTGTCAGCCACCATTACCCTCAATATTGTGTCTACAACAAATCCCTTCATCTACAATTTGTGTCCCTTAGTTGCACTTTGTACCTTTATTTGAAGAATGTTGCTGTTAGTTACTCCCCAAGTGTACATCGATCAAAGAAAGTTATGAGTCCTACTCTTATCATCTAGTCTTGTGTCAGGTGTATCAGTCTTACAGTTGGTTACAAAATGATTTGGGTTCTCAAGATAAGACCCTCGTCTTATCATGTATTTCATCTCTCATTGACATCAAATCACCATATTCCAAGAGTTGTAGTTGTTACAGTTGTACCTTAGGTTTCCTTTCCATAAATATAAGGGATCAACTCGAACTAAGTAGGGAGATTCATTAGTGCTCCCTAACTTAGTAGTCTCCCCTATGCTCGATTTCAAAACATCTATTTCATCAGGGGGAGTCATACATTTAGAAGTTAGTAGTGTTCACATTTACAGATCATGGTAGAAACACATCCGATACAGTAAGGTGCCCCATACAACAACTTCAGTAGTATTCCAGTCCTCCACCCCAGTGGTATTCTCATGATCATCATCAGTTCAACTTCTTCAGAATTAGTAACATCATTTACAGGTTCATCTACTCTTACATGGATTGAATATGTCTTCATCCATGTACCAACAGTATCATGAGTTGACCCCTAGGTCTCCTCTTATTGTAGTCATCTTGACAGATTTTCACAAGCATGGGTATGCCTACCTCATTTTTATAAAACACCATTATTTGTTACAGCTTCATCGGTCATCACCAACAATATTCCCCCTAGTAGGAAATTTTTGTTCACACTTGCTTCACAACTTACAAGAACAACTTAGAGAGAACAAAAGAAACGATGATGCATTATCAACTCTATAGTACCCTCCGAACCTCATACATCAGGGGGAGTCCATTAATGCTTAAATATTACACACATGTGAAATTTCAACTAATCTTGCAATAAGGTATCATCAACATACAACATGCAACTCACCAAAGACATCCTCATCAGATCCAAAAGAAGTATGAGTCCAAAAATGCCAAAAAATATTCAAAAGAAAAGGTTGCATAGTTAAATCCTTTTTCAACCATGCTACAATGCAAGTTATCTGTTCTGTGCTCGCACAAGCTTTGTGCAGATTTTCCTTCGAAATCCATGCAACTATAAAAAATGGTTGGATATCAACTACCCATAATACATTGAAGTCTTATGAAAGCTACCTCACGAACAAAAATTCGAATTTGGCTCTTCATAGATTTGGAAGCATTGAATATCCCCCATTATGTACTTTGGAGCTAGTTCGTGAATTGAAGGAGTTCACACTTGGATCTAGATGATTCTTGGCCACCTCTTGGCCTATAAAAGGAAGCCATGGGCATGCATCTAAATAGGGAAAATCATAACAAGGTTATGTTGCTGGAATTGTGTTGAGACCTCCTCAAAGTTTACCTCTTCCTCCACCTATTGGCATTCCCCAAGCTCCCTTGCCACCTTCCTCCAAGGGGCAAGTGTTTCTTTCACTGTTATTCAAGTTATCTAGCATTTAGTGTGGACAAAAATGACCTCCCTAAAGGATATTGTTGGCTTCCCTTGAATATTGTACCTCCTAGGTGACATTATATGTAACAATCTTGACCAATGAGAAATCTAAGTTGGCTCTAGCATCTTCTTGATGTTGTGGTTTGAATATCTTCAATCTCTTTGTTTATTTCATGTTATTTGTTTTTTTTAGTTTTGTTTTCGAACAAGAACTTGCAGGATCAATTTGGAGTTATCTCTTTTCCTTTAGTAACACAATAATGGGCCTTGGTAGCAACCTCTAAGGATTTCACCCCTCAAGTGGGAAGAGCTGCACACCTTTGTGCTATTTTTCCCACAACATCGACCTCACCAAGTAGCTTAATCTATAGAAAAAATCCTCCATATGGTTGTGTTGATTCCCATAAAATACTAGCATCGATAGTAGGGATTCTCCCCAATGAATAATCCTAATTAGATTACTCACTGTTTGGTATGGGGAATCCGTCCGGATACCGTAGGTTTGTTTGTTTAGTTATTTACCGGTTGTGTCCCGGTCCACTGTTTATATTTTATGTTTAATATTATGAAATATGCAAGTGCCAATATTCTAACTAATGCATTTAACCTACAATTGATAGGTAGAAGCCTCAACAAGTGGTGCGTAGGTTCTTACCTCCCGTCTTATAACTTCTACTTACCAATTCACTAATTCTATCTAAACTAACTATCCTATCCTTGCAAGGAGCGAGTTTAAGTGAGAGTAATAATATGAAAGTCCTCATACAAATCCAACATATAACTGTTCAGACAAAGTATTCACATTCACATAAGAAAATATACAAAAGATAGATTTAGTTTAAATATAAGCAATTTATTACTCTGTTAACGCATCAACATTTGCATAGATAGAGAAAACATTCGTCACTATTTGAAGTAGTTCAATAAGGTTAGAACGATCTCACAGTATGAGTTACGAAGGAAAGAGGAAATAGTTCCAAATTTGTCATTCCACACATTCCACACAAAACGTTTATGTGCAAGCTTTTCCCAGCAAACAGGTCCTTCTCATTAGTAGAAAAATAGTTCTCTTACAAAATGTGTCCAAATTCTATTATTCTAGCAAAAGTCCCTTCTACTAGTATCCCTCCCCTATATTTATATTACAATAGAGTTTGTCCTTACATGACTATTCGTTTAAACTACCCCAACCATTGGACTTCCCAAAATTCGTCCTTTTGTGTTTGCACAAAAATATAATTAATTACAAATTTAAAATTAATTTTTTGGTGGGCCCTCCAAACTAGAAATGTAATTATCCCATAAGTCTGTCTCTTCAAATATGATATCACATTGGACATGTTCTAATAATTTAAAAGACACCTCATGGGAAGATAATTCGTTTTCTACACTGGTCACTCCCTCAGCAGTAGCTTTATAGCTTTATTCTAAGAAATGAGCATTGATAGTCGCCTGCCCGATGTGCTGGTTGAGGCCTTCTTTGTCCAACACATCTAGTTTTCTGATATACTCCAGGTCTTCCTTCAGTTTGTCCTTTAGCTCCACTAAACGATGATCTTTTGTGGGTAGCTCAACCATATCTGGATTTAGTGTAATGTGGCATTTCTCATGTATCTAATGAATTATTTTGTAGAACTCTTGACACTTTTAAATGGACCTAGGTACTTCTACACATATCCTCCTGGAATCTTTCCTGCAAAAATCAAGGAGCAATATATCCAATTTCATTTCTGTAGCCGCCTTGTTTGGCAGGTGATCAGGGAATTTTGAATTTTTTTCCTTCCAGGCCATCTTCTTTTTTATCTTTTTAAAAAAAGTTAACCAACTTCTGCTTTATTGACAGAGAATCTGTAGAAATCTCTTTCATTCTATCTATCATCTGCTTCATCTTGTAAATTTCTTCAGTTAATAACTCCTGTGTACGGAAGATCCGTTCCTGTATCTTACATGCTTGTTCATGAAAAGGAGTCATGTCTTGTTTTTGATGGTTGTGCCAACTCGACTTATTCTACCAGAGATTCTTCTCCCTCACCAGTTCGTCCATCTGGGATTTCATAATTTCCACTTGCTGATTTGCTATTTTTTCCTTTCCCTCCAATTCATTTATGCAGGCATAAAAATCACTTCTTTCACCCTCCATAATCACAAGCTGTACATTCAAATCATCTTTCTCATTCTCGAGATTCTGATAATCAAACATTAATTTGTCTTTCTCAATTATTATAGCATCATGCTTTCTTTTCAACTCTATTCCTTCACCTCTGGATTTTATGAGGTTGTCTTTTAGCTATAGCATCTTCTCCTTGTTGCGCTCCAAGTCATTGATTAGCCTATCAACATTATTTGCGCTTGCTTGTGCAGTTGCTATATTCACTGATGCTGTGAACTTGGAATCCTTATGGGTGCCTTCCATTATGGTATTCTCTTTAATGGTCACCACATCAAGCCGTGCTCCCATATTCAATCTTTTCTCTGATCTTATAGTTATTGTCTTCCTCTTGGAGTCGAAGACTATTGTATCCATCTTTTCCACCGAATGTTGTTTTGATGGGGTGAAAGGAGTGAGTCCAAGCTCTACAAATGGGAGATGTACCCCTGTAAGTGTGATTCCCGACACTCCTGGTGGGTCTATATCCATGTCTTGGATATTTGGACCTCCATCTTGGGATTCTTCCTCTTCCACAGATTTCTTGAGATTGTCTTCTTCTTCTCTTTTCCTTTCCAAATCCGCGGCTTTCTCTGTTGCTTCTTGCTCTTCTTTCTCTTTTATTTCCTCTTCTTCTTTTATTTTGTTTTCTTCTTCTATCCTTTTTTTTCTACTTCCTTGGTCTGTAACCTTTCTGCCTCTTCTCTTTGATTCCTTTCTGCTTCAGCTGCCTGTATTCTTTTGGATTCTTCTCTTTGATTCTGTAATTCAGCCTCCTTAGCAGTATCAGCAGCATGACTAGGGCCCACGCCACTTTTCTAAAAAAAATGTTTATTTAACTCAGTCATATTGCTTTCTCTCTGATACACTTCCTCACCCTTAAGGAAATGGTCTGAGTATTCGAAATGAACTTTGCATGATGCACAATGTTGGGTGACCTTTTGCAAACTGTCATTCCTCACGAAATTTATTTCTCCAAAATGGAAAGCCTCTAAGTATTTTATAAAAGCTTATGTGTCTTTCACCTTAGGGAATTTGTATGCCCCAATGACAAATGGAAATGGTGGGTAAGAGGAATTCTTATGTTCATTCAAAAAGTTACCTACCCTGTTAATGAACACCTGCCTTATTGCCTCTTTGTGTACTAAAAAATTAGTCACATACTTCAGCATCAGATATGGGGCCTTGGTGACACCATACATCTTGATATAAGTGCCTTCTGGAGAAAAATAGTAGTCTCCATATTCATTTATAACCGCCATGGCATTATCTGACAAGCAGTTTGGTTCTTTGTTAAAAATCAACCAATACAAGGGGATGATTAGTTCTTCACATATGAGCTTGTAGTAGCTTGCATACTTGTGGGCCCATGTGATTTGATAAGCCACATAAAGGGGGGACTCAGTTTGATTCCAAAAACATCCAAACTTAGGGAATGGATGTCTGACTAGTATGCAATCCATCAGATACAATGACATGAAAAATTCTGCTTTCTTTTGGGTCATTCCTCCGTGGGTTGCAACTATCGTTGAGGTAATGCTTTCCAATATAATATCTTCCCAGTTGAAAATGGTGCCATGAGAGGCTATGCGATACATAAGTCCTACCTAGCTAATCTTGTATATAATTCCATTTTCCCTACCAAAGATTCTTCTCAACATCAGGGCTATGATCCTGAATGGTGTCCTTAGATTCTGGCTATCATGTTCTCCACTTTCTCTCTGTCTCAATTGTTTTCCTAGAATCATCATATTTTTTGCATATTCAAAATGGTCTATATTTACTCCTCTAATCTAGTCGTCTGTCATCATTACTTTGGAAGATAGTAATTTATATGCTACAACAATGTGACCTGGCTGGAATGAAGAAAATCCTTCTTTGTTTTCCCCGAACATGATTCTCGTGCAGACGTCCACATAAGGTAGAATCCACCCGATGACCTCGAAGCATGGGAATAATTCTGGTAGTGTGGCAGATTTATGGAGACCAGATATTTTGATATTTTGATAAACCATCATCTCCTCGATGGATGCATCTAGTACATTCTGATCTCTGACGAGATAATATAGCTCTCCCCACTTGTATTCCAGGATGATTCCCATCACTGCTTTAGTGTCTTCGAATATTGTCTCCATTGGGGTGTTTGTAACAACTTCAACATCAGAGTCTGATTTAGTTATCCTGAGCTTTTGCTTGGAAGCCCTATTTTGCATCCTGCATCCTAATGAAACATCAAATTCATGTGTAAACGAATTTTAATGTTAAAGCAATCGGACTAAGCAACATGTAGATATATTTCTTATCAACATTCATTACAAGAAAACCAATTTTAGAAGATTTATTACTTCCATTATGTTAGATGCCTATGATGTTGGCTATGTTTTATCACAATGTTATCGCTTGGTAAAGGAAAATATACACTTGTGCTCAAGAACCAATGTATGACTGGATTGCTTATGTGGAATTATTTAGATATTCTAATACATAATTTCCAAAGTGTATTAAAAAAATTTCATCAACACACACAGTCTCATCATTCTAATCATATTTCTATTCAGGAAAAGTTCACCCAATGTTTTATTGCAGACTGATTTTTTTATAGAAAACAAAAATAGTCAAATAAGCACAGAAACTGGATTTTTCTTTAAAAGAATCGGATGACTTGGGAAGTTCAAATCACAAAATCTCATTTAGGTTACTTTAGGCTTTCCCAAAAAAAATAGAGAAATGGGATGTTATGTGCTTCTTGAAATTCTATTTTTGGGTGCTAATATTGAATTTAGACTACTCTTGATATTTTCTCATTGTCAATCGGACCTAGAACAATTATAAGTTTTGGATCCTCGGAACTATCCCTTTTATTAATGTGCACTTAAAAGGACGCGACAATGAACCGAAATGAGTTTGTCTTATTGGTGGTGAGGTATAAAGGGGTGACGAGAAGCGAAAATAATCGGCGTCATGGGTGTTAATCAAATGGGAAAACAGTTGCAAATGGAAATCCCTAGAGAGAAATGATCCTAGTGATTAAATCCACTTCAAATTCACCCATCTTAAAATAAAAAATCCGAGAAAAAATTCTTAATTCCTATCAACACGATTTGCAAGAATAATTGGATCAAATTTTGGGCAGTGCTCGGTCAAAATGAAAGTAATAGTGTCATATCTACTAAGAATATTGCCTGAATCAACCAATAGTTGGGACATAAGTAACTAGGGCTTTGTGAGGGCAGTCCCCATATTGGGAATGCATATCATCCATAGTAGGCCGTGGAGGGTAGACACTTATTAACCGTGGGATGCCACCACACATAGTTCAATCAATCAGATGGCATGATTTAAGAAATCGGGGATTGATATATGGCCCGAGGTGGTCATCACATGGGAAACCCTAGCATGTTTTGGCCGAGACTTCCACTTATAATGACTAACTCTTAACCTAATCCCAACCGAAAGAAAACAATGGTTCGCTAAGGGTTTTCAAGCCAATAAAACTATTGTGAAATCATAACCTAACATCAATCTCATGCTTAGGTTGTGGTTCCCTTTTACCAATGGTGAAAAACGCCATTTCAAGCATAAAAACATGGTAACATAAAAACCTACCTGGCGGTTGAAGAATGGTCGAAAAATGGTGCTCAACGACGTTGGGTGCATCTCACGTCCGATGGAGGATCCAAATGCAAACAATGTTACAAGTGTCACAAATTTTCACCCTTTTATACAACACAATGCAACCCTAGTAATAAATGCGCAAGGATAACGGGTCAAATCACCCCTTTTTGGAGGACTTTTCATTTTAAGAGCGACAAGCATATCGGGGCAATTTTATTTTGGCGCTGATGCGTTTCGGTGTAACATGTCATTTGTCGCCGATGCGTTTCGGAGAAACATAAATTTTTTCTCCTATGTCCATGTGCATAAGCATCATAACTTGGCATTGATTCCATTTCGGATCCTTCTTCCATCTTGCTCCAATTTTCTTTTCGGAGAACTTTACATTTTGAGAGTGACATGCTCCAGCATCAATTCCATTTGTCACTGATCCATTTCAGAGTAAAAAGACAACTCCCCGATTGGGATTCTTTCCCTTGACCTTCCGACCGTATCAACCTGACTTACGAAGTGGCTCCAAAACGTCAATCGCAAAACTCTACTTGTTTTGGCGTGAATCCTCCGACATTACGACCGTTTCGGTGGAGAACATCAAGTTGCTCTGAAACACGAATCTTATCATAATTGCTCCGATCATTTCGGCATAACTTGGGAAGTTGCTCCGACCCTTTCGACGAAACTTGGGAAGTTGCTCCGACTATTTCGGCGGAGAATCTCGAGTTGCTCCGAAACACAAAACATTACCACAATTTCTCTGTGCATTTCAACGTAACTTGGGGAGTTTATCCGACCGTTTCAGCGGAAAATATCAAGTTGCCTCGATTCAGAAACTTTACCTTTTCACTTGTTTTTTTAGAAAATTCCAAGTGACAAAAGTGAGCTTATCAAGGATGAACAAAACTCTAAGTAAATAAAAAATAGAAGGAGGGGCCCTACAATTCTAAAAAAAATATGGGGATTAGGTTACAGCAGCAACAATTAGTGACTAACTGGTGAACACAGATCTCTGAACAACTCTTCCCGAGGATTATAATTGCTTGTTTGTTATCAATTCTCAATGTAAAACCATGCCTCTAATATTTCCTTCCAGGATTTTAAAATTCCAAAGTTTTAAGCAGGGAAATGAGCTTCTTGAATCATATTGGTCATTTGCTTTGGGGAGTGGGAAACCTAGACAATATTTCTTGACCACTCTCCCGAGGCCATAATATGGGGTTCATTATTAATCCTGTCTTTTGGTTACCTCTACATATGACTCCACAGGATTGTAACGAAATCAGGCAGATGTATTCGTTTGTTCCTCATTCCCATGCTATCAACATTTCTTTGGATGCTTTCTTTTGACGATTTTATCGTTCGAGTCCTTCAAAATAACTTTCTTCAGTCTAAAAACATTTGATGTAGGTTCTTCCATCCATAATGTCATTTTGTGTGAGTTATGAGTTTTCTTTATTTGTCATACTCATGGATGGAGAAGAACATCCTGGAGTATCATATGATGTATCTTTTGATTGGATACTTTGAATTTTTCATACCATTTCTTTGATGGAGGTGGAATCCTTTTAGTACTTTTGACTCTTCATTGTAATCCTTTTGGCTGTAAATTTTGTAGCATGGGATCATTTTAACTACCATACATTAGCAATACTTGCTTCCTTTCCATGGGCCAGTTATAGTAGGCTTCCTGAGATAGGAATTTATGTGTGAGTGAGTGGAGCCCCATGATAGTATTTTAGAATTCATGAATCCTGGTTATTTCACAAGGTTTATTCTGACACAAATTAAAACACGAAGGAAGTTTCCCTTTTTAAAACAAAGCAACAATTAAAATCACTAATGACATTTCTATTACAAAAAGAATTCCTTTTATTATAAATCCTATTCTAATCCTTTGGTGATTATGATCAATTTATATGAGACTGTTCAGATCTATGCAACTTTGCACAACGCTCTAAAAGTTGAGCTGGGATTTATTTAAACACAATTCAAACAAACAAAGTAAAATCAAAACAAAACTAGATGCGGTTGAAACTAACTATCCTAGAAGAAGAATAACCAAAATCAAACAAAAACTAAAATCAACAAAAAAAGAAAATTTATGTACAACAGGTTTCCCTAAACCTAAGAGAAGTATTGTTTGAGGGCTAGGCCGTTGACAGGGAGGTTCTCGTCCTCCCATTGTAAATCTTGTAACTTATAAGTTGTTGGGCCAAGCTTCTCTACAACCTGATAAGGACCAAGCCATAACTGCTGAAATTTTGTATGTTTTCCCTTTTCTTCGTGAGGATGGTCCCACTTTAGAATTAAGTCTCCTACCCCAAAATTTTTCTTTCCATATTTTTGTTTATCAAACCATCTCTTAACAATGTCTTGGTGATGGTTGAATATATCTTTGGCCTTTTTCCGTGCCTCCTCAAGTTTCACCAAAGTGTTGATC
Organism: Larix kaempferi; assembly: GCA_027924585.1. Classification (NCBI taxonomy): domain Eukaryota; kingdom Viridiplantae; phylum Streptophyta; class Pinopsida; order Pinales; family Pinaceae; genus Larix; species Larix kaempferi. The sequence continues at coordinate 2,691,894 of BSBM01001483.1, read as the reverse complement.
TTGACTGCATGATTTCGCTATTTGATCCCCGAGATGCCTGAGCTAACTTTAGGGAAAGAAGTAGTATGTTTGGAGGAAGGATAGCCTCTTTCCAATAGACTAAGGTATAAGGAGAAACCCCTAATGAGTTCTTTGGAGTGACCCTATCTCCCCACAAAGCGTTGGGAAGGAATACATGCCAAGTTCTTGTTTTTCAATAACTGTTTTCTTCAAAATTCGTATGAGATTCTTATTGGTAGATTATGCCAACCCATTACCTTGAGGATAATAGTTAGATGAATAATGCAATTTAATTCCTTGTTCCATAGAAAATGTACTTAACTTAGCAGAAGAAAAATAAGATGCATTATAGAAAACTAACGAAATTGGAACCCCAAACCTGGTTTTTATGTTTTTTTGCAAGAATCAGATGACCACATCTTCATTTACTTTGTGCAAAGGAGTTGCTTCTATCCATCTCGTGAAATAATTAGTGGATGTGAGAATATACCGGTGTTGTAATGAAGAGTTGGGATTGATTTCCCTTATGATATATAAACCCCATTGCTCGAATGGTTATGAGATGATAACTGGATTTAGTGGCTCTGCTAATTTTGGTAGTCTGCCAACACTTCTCTGACACACATCACATCTCCTTGCATAAACATGAGCATCTCTGGAAACAGTTGGCCAATAATATCTAGCTCTTAATATTTTGTGAGCAGCGGTTTCCTCGGAATAATATCCCCTTGCAGGGCCATCATGTAACTCCTTGACCACTTTCTATGCGTCATCCTTTTCAAGACATCTGAGAAAAAATCCATTGAAATTCTTTTTAAAAAGTACTCCATTTATTATTTGATATGGCGTTGACTTCAATTGGAGTGCCCTTCTTTGTTTTGAAATCCAATGTTCCATAAAATACCCATTTTGAAGATAATGAATTAGGTCTCTGTACCAAGACTCTGGAGTGGTGAAAGTGGAACAAACTTCAATCAAATTCATTTATGATTCATTTTCCCAGCCCTGATCTTTATCAATTGGATTCTCAGACAGCAACTTGCATAGTCCTTGACCTTTAATGAAATTGGTTGGCTTAAATTCTAAGTCATATTCTTGGAGTGCAGTCACCCAATTTCCTCGTCTTTCTCCCAACTCCTTCTGAATAAATAGAGACCTAACAGCTGGATGAGGTATTACAACTTTTGTTCTATTTTTCAAAATATAAGGTCTGAATTGCTTTACTGCCTTGAAAACCACATATGCTTGTTTATCCATAGTTGGGTAATTCAGTTCAGCTCCTTTTAACCCAATTCTCATAAACGATATTGGGTATTCATCTCCTTGCTCTCCTTTTTGTGTGATCACTGCTGCAAGAGAAAAATCTGAAGCAAACGTGTATATAATAAAATCCTTCTCAAAATATGGACTTCTCAATGAGGGTGCATGAGCAATGGCATCTTTTATATCCTTAACTGCATTCTTCTTAATATCAATCCATTTGAACTACACACTTTGCTTCACCATTTGCTGCAAAGGTTTTACAATCTGTGCAAAATATGGTACAAACCTTCGCACAAAGTTTATTGTGCCCATAAATGATTGCATAGTTTTCTTATTATGGGGCATGGGAATCTAAGTTATAGCTTGAATACTTTTGGGGTCTATCGAGATTCCCTTTTTAGAGATGATGTGCCCTAATAGTTTTCCCTCGAGAACAACAAAAATTCTTTTCTTAGGGTTCATAGATATACCATACTTCCTGCAACGTTCAAAAACCTATGTCAAATGGAAAGCATGATTTTCCATTTTCTTGGAAAAAACTATTACATCATCTAAATAAATGACAACACAGTGGCTGACCAAACCTCAGAATGTGATATCCATGGCCCTTTGAAATGTGGCTCCAACATTCATAAGGACACAAGGAATGTTCTCAATTTCGTGCAAAAGGTGGTGTTGAGCCTATCATTCTTGGCCACTAGCACTTGATTATAACATAAGAATCCATCTAAAAAGGAGAACATTTCTGATCTTGATACCATCTATAAAATCTGTTCCATGGGTGGGACCAGATAATTGTCTTTGTCAGATGCTCTGTTCAAATTCTGAAAATCAACACAATCTTATTTCTCTAGATTTCTTTCTTACAGGAACCAATTTTGCCACCCATTTAGAATGTCTAACCTTGAAAATAATCTTAGCATCCAACAACTTCTTTAATTCTTTCTCGATTAATGGTTCAAGTGTAGGATGCATCTTTCGAAGTTGCTGCTAAAATGGTTTTGCTCCCTGTTTAATGGGTATCACATGCTAGATGATGTGAGTATCATAAGTTTTCAAATATTCATATGTCCATGCAAAAATATCTTTGTATTGTTGAAATAATTTAATGAACTTGCATCTTTCATTAGGTGAGCAACATTTTCCCAAATTGACATATTTGGGCTCTTGTTCTGTGCCTAAGTTTACCAACTCATATTGTATCGAGGATCTATTTGTCTTGACATTTGCAAGCTTTCTGAACTTCTGCTGTAAGTCAAATAATCCTTCAAGAGTTCGCACTCCTTTTGGCATAAAATTTCCTTTGTTGGTACCTTCGCTTTGTAATTCTGACGGGTGTTCATCTTCTTCAATGATTGATACTCTAAAGTTACCTTCATTTGTCAGAAAACTAATAATCTGCTCATCATCATCGAACACTCTTAGATTCGTAATGTTTTCAGGTACAGATGGCCTGAAAAGTAATTCAATATAACACTTGTTATTGGTTGGTACTAACCGCGAAGCAGAAACAACTAATAAATCAACATCAACATTCTGTAATCTAGGGATGGCATTTATGCTGAAGGCATTCAAATTTGATATTAGTTTCCATACTTCTGACTGATACCCTTTTAAGTGTGGAGAGACACAATGAATGGTGTTTCTTATTTTCCTAACAACTATTTCCGAGTCACCAAAAACTTTTAAATTCTTAATCTTCAAATCAATGGCCTTTTTAATTCTTGCACTAAAGCTTCATATTCTGCAGTATTATTTGTGCATTCAAATTCTAACCTACAAGAGAGAAAATGTCTGTTCCCTTGAGAATCAACAAGAACACAACCAGCTCCTGCTCCCTCTTGTGTTTTGGAGCCATCAAAATATAAAATCCAAAATTTATTATCTAACTCAACTATGTTAGTCGGACTATCTGCATCAGTAACTAATTATACTATGTTACAGTCAATATCGTTAGTCCGTGCGAATTGAAGGAGATCAGACTGTTTGTCTGAATCATGACCAACATCTTTAGCCTGATAATTCCCTGGATCTAACTCCAAAAAATAATTCCCCAAAGCTGAGGATGAATAATTTACTGGCTCATTTTTTTCTTCTAATTGAGTTACATTGTGTTTCATATGAGGTTCTCTTAATACCTTGATTTGATTTTGCTTATTTTGATAAGGAAACCATAGGTGAGACCAATCAGTGGCAAAATATCCATTCAATTTGTTGGACCAATCCCTACTCAGTATTAACCCATAAGCCTCTGGTATATCTACTACCATGATGTCGATAAATTAATAGACTCTAGGGTCCGCAACTAATATGATCAATACATTTTTCATTTCCCCAATGACTTTAACATCATATCTATCAAGTTGAATAATATGAGAAGGGGATGAAGTGGGTTGTCCATTTATCTTCTTGCAAATAGATAGTGGCATAATGTTAGATGAATCCCCAGAGTCTACCAAGAAATTATGCACATTATAATTGAAGATTTTGAAATTTAAAGGGAAAGGGGGAGTTTGAGATTTTGATTTGCCACTAATACTTGCTTCCTTAATTTCGGTATCTGATTCCACCCTTTCTGTATGTTTATCAAACTAAACTGCTTGTTTTTCCATCAAAAGCTTCCAACAATTTTTTCCTCTGTTGTGGGAGATTACATAATTCAAACAGGGATATATTTGCTTTAGTTTTCTTGATATCTTCCACAATGTCATACCCCATATCGTGACTTTCTATAACCCTTTTACCACTATCATATTTGATGATCGTAGGATTTACTTAATTGCTTACTGGGTTAGTTTCCTTAATGATCCCAAAATTTGTTTTCGGTTGTGACTAATTTAAACAATTATTCTTCTTAATATTTTCTTTGAATGCCTTCATTTTGGGTAGAACTGTACTTTGTTCTTCTATTGGTCCCTTACTCCTGGTGGCATAATCTACAAATGATATTTGTACTTCTTCCACCTTTTCTTCTTCATCTAAATCTAATGCTGGTTCCCAATCCCATAAGACCAAGGTAGTTTCTTCATTTGGTTCTTCCGGTTCATTAATGTGATCTTCCTCCCAGTCTTCCTGGTCTATTAGTTATGTATCTAATAACTGATTCATCACCACGGTCATCGAATTAATCCATCGGGGACAAATTTTATTGGAATGATGTTCTTGATGAAACGTACAAAAATGGTCCATGCCAACTTCGTTCAAATTGAAAACAACAGAACTATTCACTGGTGGTTGTGGCTCTGTGCTTTCTTCTTTTTTATTATAGAAGGGTTTAAATGGTTTTCTCCCTGAACAACTATCACCTTTTTCCTTTTCTAAGTCCACTATTTTGTTGGATAACTTCTGAACCATCTTGACCACATTTTCTAATTCATTTATAGATTCTTCTTTTGGTCTGGTCAATATTAAAGGCTTCTTACTAGTTGTGGGTTTTACTTCTAAATACAAAGAATGTTTGATAATACTATCTATGTCTGCCTTTACTTTCTTTGCTTCATCATAATTTTCTGCAAGAGTAGTTTTAACAGCCCTTTTGACAAACATAACTATGAATGGGAGAAGTGCTGTAGTGCAATATTCTACCAATACCTCTTCAGTAGGTTTAGTTGCAGCGCTAAAACTACTCAAAATCATAGTAAACCTTTGATTAAACTCTTGAACTTTCTCTTTCTTTTCCATCCTCATAGACAACAATTCTTTCATAAGAGAAGCCGCAATCATTTGAGTACCAAACTTATTTACAAAAACCTTTTCAAAACTATCCCAATCTGCTATAGAATTAGCTTGTAAGCTCAAATACCACGATGATGCTCTTGGCTCAAAAGTGTAAGGGAACAATCTACACACTACATCCTCATGTTCCACATTTAAAAGGTTCAGTGCCAAGTAAAAAATTTTCAGGTGATCTTCAACATATATCCCTTTCCCAGGGTCGAACTTACGTATTACTCGTTCTGGATGTTTAGGTAAATCATGTAAAGGAGCAGCTAAGTTAAGTGGACCTCTGGCTCTCCACGCAGGCGGTTGATTGGAATTGTGAGCCATGTTAGCAATACGCCCAGGAGAATGTGGGGGTGTATGGGGTGGTGTGTGAGGTGCTGTGTGCGGAGGATAATTTAGCCTCAATTGATTAATGGGACCTGGTATCTCTTTCAAAGATAGATCAACTAATTCTTCCAAATATTCCACAAGCACATAATCCCTAGTTTGCACTACTTGTCTTCTCGGAGCTTGCCTTCTAGGTAATAACGACACCACTATTAATCCACCAAGTTTCCTCACGTATGATCTAGTATGTCTTCTGAAATTATCTACTTTTGTGTGAGGGACATCGTATAAACATTCAGTATTATCAGTTTCAGAATCCAACTTTTCTTGATGCTCAGTTTCAGGAATTGAAGCTTCTGGTTGGTTTATATTCAATGGAGACCTAGAGAAATTTCCTTTTGAAAGCGAACTTCCTCTGCCAGCCATGCACTGACGGCCCTCCTTCTAGCGCCAAAACTGTTGATGCCCAGAAAATCCTAGCATTGACAGTAGGGATTCTCCCCAATGAATAATCCCAATTAGATTACTCACTGTTTGGTATGGGGAATCCGTCCGGTTAACGGTCCGACTACCATAGGTTTGTTTGTTTAGTTTGTTGATGTATATGTAACTTCGAAATGTATTTCATATATGTATATTGTATCCCTACAGAGATGTTATTATTCCTCTGTACGAAAGTGTCGTCATTTGTATTTACAAGTGTCGCAAGTTTAATTGCATGTACCACAACTTGTATGTGATGGGTTATTAGACCACCAAGTGTGGGGTCGGCCCTGAGTTGAGTTATCATGGGTTATTAGACTCTCCTAGAGAAGTTGGCCCTATTAGGTTATTAGGCACGTCAAGTCAGTGTATAAAGAGAGTGAGGGTGTCACTCTATTTGATCATTCAATTACTCATCTATTCTCTCACTTGAGTGATGCGCACTAGTGGAGGAGGCGAAGCTGCTAAGGATACTATCTCTTGTACTTGGGTTTTGTATCATTGCTATTTCTATCTTTGAGGAAGTTGCGACGTTTTTCACCTTCTTGGTTTTCCCTGAGGAAACTCTGTGTCTATTGTCTCTTGTGCTTGTTTGTTGTGATTGATATGCTGTACATGTTATTCTCTCAGATAAGATCCTAGATCATTTTGAATTAATGCTCAAAATATAACATGGTATCAGAGCTAACCTGAGAAGAAGACACTGTGCAGCTGCAGAAGCTAGGAATTCTTGATTTTTGGGTTTCTCTCCACAGATATTCAAAGGAAGGAGGCTAGATTGACTCTACTAGCAAGGGCGCATCTTTCTGTCGAAACATAATTCAATTCTGAGCATTTTCAGTGTTGACCTAATCTTTGATGCGGGAAATTAGGGTTTCGGAGAAAGTTTGAATTTATGAAATATGAGACCACAGCTGGAAGCTCCTATGAAAAATTGAAGTTTCGAGCTTTGGATCGAAATTTTTGGTTGGGTGAAGCTCCGGGAAAATCAAACCCGAATTTAGGGTCTTGTCTAGTGAATCCGAAAGTTTCAAAAGCAATTTTGAGGGGTGAAATTTTGCAAATTTGAAAATCTGAGTATACCAGCTTGACCAGCTCAGCAAGGCACATCTTTCTATCCTTTCAGAAGTTTGAAATTCAAATTTTGAATTTTTAGGGTTTCTCTAACAAACCCTAATCTAGCTTAGATCCAATTTTCAGCAAATTAAGTGGTAAGACATAATAACTTTTCTATTTCCATTTGAAGTACTCTTTAAGATGTCTCACCACACCAAGCTTGAGGATAAGCTTGAAGGGGATGATAAATTCCGAGCATGGAAGTATAGGATTGGGTTAATCCTGGAAGAAAATGAATTGGACACCTACATAAGTGAAGAGGTTCCAGTTCCAGAGGGAGAAGAGGCTAAGGACTTACACAAGAGGAACTTGGTCGAGGCTAAGAGGATCATTGCTAATTCTATTAAAGACCATCTCATACCACATGTGTCATCTCTAAAGACACCTAAGGAGATGCTTTATTCCTTGAACAAGCTATTTGAAGGGAAGAACATAAATCAGAAGATGACCTTGAGGAATCAACTAAAGAATGTCAAGATCCAGAATGCGAAGACCATGCAGTCTTATTTTTCAAGGGTCTCCCAGATAAAAGAACAACTTAAGGCTGTGGGAGAAGATATAGAGAATGGAGAAGTGGTGACGACCACTCTTAATGGCCTTCCTAGGTCATGGGATTCCTTCATCCAAGGAATTTGTGCTAAGAATAAACTTATCACATTCAGCAGACTGTGGGAAGAATGCTCACAGGAAGAAGCTCGGATTATAGCTTGAGAAGAGAAGATGGGGAATGAGGATCAATCCCTCACAGCACACTCCAAGAAGTATGACAACAAGAAGGTACACCATCATAGTAAGAAAGAAATGCACCACCATCAGAATCAGAGAGGTAACCCCAAACCTCAAAGAAACATGTCCTATGTCCGATGTTATACATGTGATGAGAAGGGACACTATTCCAGGGATTGTCCCAGAAATAATAAAAATGGCTCTCACAAGAAGAATAACAACAAGAGAAGACATCATGCTCACACTGCAGAGGATGATGAACCTCCTAGGAAGAGGGCTAGGGAAGAAAGTGAAGATTCTTCAAGTGATGAAGAATATGTTTTGATTTCTTCCCTCACTGGTACTATTGCTCATGGAAGCAATGATTGGATTATAGATAGTGGGGCTTCCAAACATATGACAAGATTCAAGGGATCCTTTGTAAACCTATTTGAACATGAATCACCACACAAGGTGAAACTTGGGGATGACTACCAGTATCCCATAAAAGGAAGTGGTGAAGCCTCCTATAAGCTAGAGTCTGGAAAATATATGAAGATGAAAGATGTACTATATGTTCCAGGTCTCAAGAAGAATCTCCTCTCCATATCTGCTTTAGATGAAAAAGGCATAAGGGTTGCATCTATAGATGGCCAAGTTCTTATGTGGCCAAAAGGTAAGACCATTGATGATGTAGTAGTGATTGGAGAGCAAGCGGGAGGATTATACAAATTGAAGGGCCAACCAGAACAAGCCTTGGTTCATGACTTAGTAGAACCAAGTGAACTTTGTCATAGAAGGCTTGCACATGTGCACTATAGGGCACTACCTATTACAAGTAAAGCAGTTGAAGGTCTTCTTGAAATCCAGACAAAGCATGAAGGCATTTTCAAAGGTTGTGAAAAAGGAAAGAATACAAAGAAGACATTTCCAAGTAGTGAAAGCAAGGAAAAACGAATATTGGATATTATCCACTCTGATGTATGTGGTCCGATGTCTTACAGCTCTTTGAGTGGGTATGCATATTATGTTTCCTTAATTGATGATTTCTCTAGGAAGACTTGGGTTTATTTATTGAAGAATAAGGATGAAGTGTTTGATAAGTTCAAGGAATTCAAAGCCTTGATAGAAAATCAATCTGATAAGAATATCAAGATCTTTAGCTCCAACAATGGTGGAGAATTTACTTCAGGAGACTTCAAGAAGCTATGCAGTGATTCAGGGATTAAGAGAGAGTTGACTACTCCTTACAATCCACAACAAAATGGGGTTGCAGAAAGGAAGAATAGAACTATTATGGAAGCAGCTAGGGAAATGCTTCATGACCAAGATCTACCTATGCACCTATGGGCAGAATCAGCAAGGACAATGGTATATGTACAAAACAAAACACCTCATAAGATACTTGAAAACAAAACACTAGAAGAAGTGTTCACTGGGAAGAAGCCAGAAGTTAACCATCTCAGAATATTTAGCTATCTAGTATACACACACATTCCAAAGGAAAAGAGGACAAAGCTAGATCCTTCAGGAAAGACGAGCATCTTTGTGGGTTACAATGGAAGCTCAAAGGCATACAAAATCTACTTTCCAGGATTCAAGAAGATTGATATTAGTAGGGATGTAACTTTTGATGAAGACTCAACATACATCAAATCAAGGAAGACACCTGCTGAAGATAGTAAAGAACCAAGAATACCCAGAACACAAGACACCACTATGAATGAAGTTATTCCAGAAGAAGATCGTGAAATAGAAGATCCACAAGAACCTATAAGATCCACCCCATGAGAAGAACTCTCACAAGAGGAAACCGGCATGGGCTAGAGAACTCATCCAAGATGCATAAAGGTATTGTATTCCAAAGGAGGAACACAGAGAAAGAAAAAGGACTAGGTCACATACCAGCTATGTTGCCTTACTCTGTGATATTATGAACAAAGAAAATTCCAGTTATGAAGAAGCAGCGGAAAAGAAAGAATGGGAGGATGCCATGGTCAAGGAATACTAGTTGATCATGAAGAATGATGTTTGGGATGTGGTCCCAAGAACTGAAAGGAAGTCTGTTGTGACTTCCAAGTGGATCTATAAGATCAAGCATGCTGCAGATGGTAGCATAGTGAAATACAAGGTGAGATTTGTAGCTCGTGGATTCTCCCAGAAAGAGGGGATAGATTATGAAGAGATTTTTTCTCCTGTAGCTAGATACACTTCCATCAGAACAGTACTTGCTCGGGCTGCAGTGATGAAATGAAAGATACACCAAATGTATGTCAAGACAGCTTTATTGAATGGTGTAGTCGAGGAGGAAGTGTATGTGGAGCAGCCACTTGGTTTTGAGACACATGACTGGGAGTCATATGTGTGCAGGTTGAAGAAAGCTCCTAGGACTTGGTATGTTAGGATAGACAACTTTCTATCCAGTTTGGGCTTTACCAAGAGTAAAGTGGATTCCAACCTTTACTACAAGGTTGAGGAAGGAAATCCTGTGTTACTCCTATTGTATGTGGATGACCTGTTTGTGATAGGTGAGGATAGATTGATTGTTGACACAAAGAGGAAGCCTGCTGCTGAGTTCGAGATGAAGGACTTGGGGATGATGCACTACTTTCTAGGCATGGGGGTGTGGTAGAGTGCAGATGGAATCTTCCTTGGACAAGGGAACTATACAATAGAGATCTTGAAGCGGTTCGGGATGATGTACTACAAGGCCATGGCCACACCTATGGCATCGAACCTGAAGCTTCTGTGTGATGCTTCATCTGAGTCAGTTGATGTCATAGTGTATCGTCAAATGATTGGGTCCTTGATGTACCTAACGAACATGAGACCAGATATTTGCTTTGCGGTGAACACATTGAGCCAGTTCCTGATGGATCCGAGAAGTGTTCACCTGGTTGCTATAAAGCATATTCTGAGGTACCTGAAGGGTACAGTTGACTATGGGCTCAAGTATGATGCGAATCAAAAGTTTAACCTAGAGGGTTATGTTGATTCAGATTGGGAAGGAAGTGCCATTGATCGGAAGAGCACTTCGGGGTGCTGCTTCAGTACGGGATCCGGTATGATATCTTGGTTTAGCAGGAAGCAGTTCTGTGTGGCACTGAGTACAACCAAAGCAAAGTATGTTGCAGCTTGTTCGACTAGTTGTGAGGTAGTATGGCTTAGGAAGCTACTGTCTGAGTTATTTGATCTCCCGTTGGATGCTACCTATATCTTCTGTGACAACAAGAGTTTTGTGAAGTTGTCTGAGAACCCGGTGTTCCTGTTGATGTATATGTAACTTTGGAATGTATTTCACCTATGTATTTTATCTATGTATATTGTACTCCTATAGAGATGTTATTATTCCTCTATACGGAAGTGTCGTAATTTGTATTGACAAGTGTTGCAAGTGTCGTAACTTGCCAATGGGTTATTAGACCACCATGTGTGGGGTCGGCCTTGATTAAGTTAACCATGGGTTATTAGGCTAATCTAGACAAGTCGGCCCCATTAGTTTATTGGGCAGGATAGGACAAGTATAAATAGAGATTGGGAGATCTCTATTTGGACATCTCATTACTCACTTCTACATCACTCGGAAAGTGGCGCACATGTGAGGAGGAGGATCATTTGCTAGGAGAAGACTATCTCTTGTACTTGGGTTGTACTTTGGTTGTATTATTGCTCTATCTATCTTTGAGGAAGTTGTGGGTTTTTTCACCTTAGGGTTTTCCCCACGGAAACTCTATGTGTCTATTGTCTCTTATGTTTGCCTCTTGTTGTGATTGACATGATTGACATGCTTGATATGATTGATATGCTGTACATGTTATTCTCTCAGTAAAGATCCTTGAGTATATTGAATTAATGCTAAAAAATTAACATGGTATCAAAGCTTCCTTGAGAAGAAGACATTGTGTAGTGGCAGAAACTAGGGTTTCTTGTTTATTGGGTTTCTCTCCACAGATTTTGGAAAAGCAGTAAGGTAGATTGACTCTACTCATCAAGGAGAATCTATCTATCCAATCATAATTCAATTCTGAGCACTTTTAGTTTTGGCCCTAAAAATTAAGGTTTCCACAAAAATAGGAATTTCTGAAATCTAAAGACATAGCTGGAAGCTCCTTGGAAAAATCAAAGTTTAGAGCTTTGGATCGAGATTTTTGGTTAGGTGAAACTCCAAGAAACTCAAACCCTAATTCAGGGTCCTCCCTAGTGAATCCGGGAAGACTAAAAGGCATTTCTTAAGGGCAAAACTTTGCAGATCTCAAATTATGAATATACCAGGCTGATCAACTCATCAAGGAGCATCTTTAAATCCTTTCATAAGTTTGAACTTTTAGGGTTTATTTGACAAACCCTAATCCGGGACCAGATCCAGTTTTCAGCAAATCAAGTGGTAAGACCTAAATCTTTTCTATTTCCATTTGAAGTACTCTTTAAGATGTCTCACCACACTAAGCTTGAGGATAAGCTTGAAGGGGATGATAACTTCTGAGCATGGAAGTATAGGATTGGGTTAATCCTGGAAGAAAATGAATTGGATACTTACATAAGGGAAGAGGTCCCTGTCCCAGAAGAAGAAGAGGCTAAGGCTCTTCACAAGAAGAAATTGGTCAAGGCAAAGAGAATCAATGCTGATTCTATCAAGGACCGTCTCATTCCACATGTGTCATCTCTAAGACACCCAAGGCTATGTTTGACTCTTTGACCAAGCTGCTTGAAGGGAAGAACATAAATCGAAAGATGACTCTATGGAACCAATTGAAAGGGGTAAAGCTTCAGAATGGAGAGACCATTCGATCCTATTTCTCCAAGGTCTCTCAGATCAAGGAACAACTTGAAGCTGTGGATGAAATGGTGGAGAATGGTGAAATTGTCATGACCACTCTGAATGGCCTACCTAGGTCACGGGATTCCTTTATTCAAGGAATTTGTGAAAGAAGGAAGTTGATCTCCTTTAGTAGACTATGGGAAGAATGATCTCAAGAAGAAGCAAGGCTTGTGGCACGAGAAGAAAAGATGGGGAATGAATATCAAGCTCTCACAGCTCACACCAAGAAAGGGAAGATCAAAAGGGAGTCATCTCACAAAAGAAGACCTTCACACCACCATCATAAGAAAGATCTTAGATGCTTCACTTGCAATGAGAAGGGACACTTTGCTGCAGATTTCCCCAAGAACAAAGGGGACAACAACAACAACAACTTCAACAATAAGAAGAAAAATAATAAAAGAAGATATCATGCTCATGTTGCTGAGGATGATGAACCACCAAAGAAGAAGGCTAGGGCAGAAAGTGATGACTCATCAAGTGAAGATGAATATGTTCTAATCTCTGCTCTCACAAGTACTATTTCTCATGGTTGTAATGATTGGCTTATTGACAGCGAGGCTTCCAAACACATGTCTAGGTTTAAAGAATCCTTTTCTAATCTATCTGAACATGAGTCACCCCATAAGGTGAAACTTGGGGATGACTACCAATATCCTATCAAAGGAAGTGGTGAAGCCTCCTACAACCTAGACTCTGGGAAGTCTTTGAAGATGAAAGATGTTCTATATGTACCTGGGATCAAGAAGAATCTACTCTCCATATCTGCATTAGATGCCAAAGGCATGAGGGTCGCATTTGTAGATGGCCAAGTCTTAATGTGGCCAAAAGGTAAAACTATTGATGATGCAGTAGTGATTGGAGAGCAAGAGGGAGGGTTGTATAAATTAAAGGGACAACCTGAACATGCCATGGCACATGAATCCATGGAGCCAAGTGAACTTTGGCATAGAATACTTGCACATGTGCACTATAGGGCACTACCAATTGCAAGTAAAGTAGTAGAGGGTCTTCTTGAAATCAAGACCAAGCATGAAGGTGTTTGCAAAGGCTGTGCAAAAGGAAAGAACATAAAGAAGGCATTTCCAAGCAATGAAAGCAAATCAAAAGGAATCTTGAAAATTATCCACTCCGATGTATGTGGTCCAATGTCATCCAGTTCTCTGAGTGGGTATGTTTACTATGTCTCTTTCATTGATGACTTCTCCAGGAAGACTTGGGTTTATTTCTTGAAGAACAAAGATGAAGTGTTTGATAAGTTCAAGGAATTCAAAGCCTTGATGGAAAATCAAACTGATAAAAATATCAAGACATTCATATCCGACAATGGTGGACAATTCACTTCAGCAAACTTCAAGTGCTATGCAATGATTAAGGAATTAAGAGGGAGTTCACCACTCCTTACAATTTTCAACAGAAAGGTGTAGAAGAAGTTACTTCAGAATAGGACTCTAGCAGCTCCTATAAAGAAGCAAAGATTCAGAGGGAGTCCACCCAACAAACAAACAAAGATAAGTATTTGAATTGTCATTTCTTGTATATTCTGTTTGTTTAAAATAATGTTATTCAGTGATTTATATGCTTTTGTTCATAGATTAGGTTGTGTATTATGTATATTAGAATAATTGCATTGATGAACAAGATACTAATAATATGCAAGTAATGGGTAAGTAGCCTATGGTACTGTACAACATTCCATTGCTACTTATCTAGAATGAAACCTCTTTGCTGACATGTTGGGAGTTGTGCACACTCTTAACAATGTTCTGGTAGAGATTGAAAGGCATCTAGAAAGTTACGGGATATGGATAAATGTTGTATTGAAGCATTGGCTAAAATAATTGCATGACTGTATGACACATATTCTTATGTGTAATATTTTGTTATGAAACTATGAGATGTTTCTAATCATGCAATTTAATTTGTCTTGTAGGAAAGATCGTGTACCATCACCTACAAAAGAAGGACTACAACATTTGTTCCAGCAACAAAGTTATCTATTGAAGATATTGAAGTTCCTAGGATTCGAGAAGTATGCCATGATCGAGGAGTACCGGTCGATCATGAAGAATGATATTTGGGATGCAGTCCCAAGACCTGAAGGGAAGTCTGTTATGAATTCCAAGTGGATCTACAAGATCAAACATGCTGCAGATGGTAGCATAGAGAAACACAAAGCGAGATTTGTAGCTCGTGGCTTCTCCCAGAAAGAAGGGATTGATTATGAAGAAACATTTGCTCCTATAGCCAGGTACACTTCCATTAGAATAGTACTTGCTCTCGCTACAGCAATGAAATGGAAGATACACCAGATGGATTTCAAGATAGCTTTCTTGAATGGTGTATTCGAAGAGGAAGTGTATGTGGAGCAGCCACTCGGTTTTGAGACACATGACAGAGAGTCATATATGTGCAGGTTGAAGAAAGCCTTGTATGGCTTGAAGAAAGCTCCTAGGACTTGGTATGGTAGGATGGAAAACCTTCTATCTAGTTTGGGCTTTACCAAAAGTAAAGCGGACTCTAACCTTTACTACAAGGTTGAGGAAACCAATCCTGTGATGCTACTCTTGTATGTAGATGACCTATTTGTAATAGGTGAAGATAGTTTGATTGTTGATACCAAGAGGAAGCTTGTTGCCGAGTTTGAGATGAAGGACTTGGGAATGATGCACTATTTTCTAAGTATGGAGGTGTGGCAAAGTGCAGATGGGATCTTCCTTGGACAAGGGAAGTATGCAGTAGATATCCTGAAGAGGTTCAGGATTATGGACTGCAAGACCATGGCTACACCTATGGCATCGAACTTGAAGATTCTGTGTGATGTTTCATCTAAGCCGGTTGATGTCACTATGTATCGTCAGATGATTGGGTCCTTGATGTACTTGAAGAACACGAGACCAGATATTTGCTTTGTGGTGAACACATTGAGCCAGTTCTTGACGGACCCGAGAGGTGTTCACTTGGTTGCTGTAAAGCATATTCTGAGGTACCTGAAGGGTACAGTTGATTATGGGCTCAAGTATGATGCAAATCAAAAGTTTAACTTGCAAGGTTATGTTGATTTAGATTGGCCAGGCAGTGCTGTAGATAGGAAGAGCACATCTAGGTGCTGCTTCAGTATGGGATTAGGTGTGATCTCTTGGTTTAGCAGGAAGCAGTCCTGCGTAGCACTGAGTACAGCCGAGGCAGAGTATGTTGCATCTTGTTCAGCTAGTTGTGAGGCAGTATGGCTGACGAAGCTACTATCTGAGTTATTTGATCTCCCACTGGATGCTACTGGTATCTTCTGTGATAACTAGAGTGTGTAAAGCTGTCTGAGAACCCAGTGTTCCATGATAGGTCGAAACACATTGAGATCAAATATCACTATATCAGGGATATGGTGCAGAGAGGAGCAGTGAAGCTCCTGTATATTGCGACGGATGAGCAGGATGCAGATGTGCTGACGAAACCACTAGCCAGAGTGAAGTTCGAGTACTTCAGAGAGAGGCTTGGTTTTCTTTAGATTGACGACACTTCGAGGAAGAAGTGATGGACACATTTGTTGGAGCCATTCCAAGCATGGTGAGAGGAGGATCCTTCACATGGCTGTGGAAGTAAGCATTGGATGATGAGTATCAAGACGATGCTCCAGTTACTGCTCTGTATATGCATCATGTTGGATGCTGGATATGATTAGTTGGATCATTTATATGTATGTATGTATGCATCATGTTGGATGCTGGATATGATCAGTTGGATCATTTATATGTATGTATGTACGCATCATGTTGGATGTTGGTTATGATTAGTTGGATCATGTATATGTATATGCATCATGTTGGATGCTTGGACCATGTATCTGTATATGTATCAGGTGGATCATGTATCTGTGTATGTATCATATGGATACATTGTATGATCAGGTGGATCATGTATGATGATATGTATCAGGTAGATACTTGGTATGCATCAGGTGGATGCATTGTATGATCAGGATGATCATGGATGACGAGCTTCAGGATGTTGCTCCAGATGACATGCATCAGGACGATGCAGTGATGATGATCAAGTTGATCATGTGATGATGTACATTAGGATGATGTATGGTGAGTATCAGGTTGATACTCTGTGGCTGTGGACATGTTGTGCAGATGAGCATATAAGTAGACCTAGGAGATCCGACAGGTAGAGCTGTGTGCTCATAACAACCTGGGATGCTCTTTTGAGGCATTGCTCTAGGAGGACATATAAGTAAACCTGGAAGATACGACATGTAGAGATGTGTGCTCATAACATCCTGGGATGCTCTTTCGAGGCATTGTCCTATGGCATGTAAGTAGACCTGGGAGATCCGATAGGTTGGGCTATGTGCCCATAATAAGTCCTGGGATTCTCTTTCGAGGCATTTCCATGACCACATGTAAGTAGACCTGGGAGATCCAATAGGTTGGGCTGTGTGTCCGTAATAAGTCCTAGGATGTTCTGTCAAGGCATTGTGGTAGGGGTCACATGTAATAAGTCCTGGAGATCTGGACAGGATGAAAAAGGCCTCAGATGCTCTTTAGAGATCTTGCTTGGCAAGATACTTTTTAAAGGTTTTGTGATAGTCACATGTAAGTGGACTTGGGAGATCTTGCCGGTTGTGCTTCGGCACATAAATGGTCCTGGGATACTCTTTCAAAGCATTGTGACGCACGTAATAAGTCCCAAGGATTCCACAATATGGCAAGTGATGATGAAGACCTGCAAGTGATGGGCCTACATCTAGTATGAAAAAGGACTAGCTCTGTAGAAATTCCTATGACGAGTAGATCAGAGATTGATTGAGATAGCAACAGCAGTGACGATGACGATGATTCGAGGACGATGATTCGCTGATGATGATCCAGAGAAGAAGACTTATACTAGTAAATCTGTGTTGAGAAATACCTTCCTAGTTAAGACGGAGTGTTGATGTATATGTAACTTCGGAATGTATTTCACCTATGTATTTCATCTATGTATATTGTACTCCTATAGAGATGTTATTATTCCTCTATACGGAAGTGTGGTCATTTGTATTGACAAGTGTCGCAAGTGTCGTAACTTGCCGATGGGTTATTAGAACACCATGTGTGGGGTCGGCCCTTATTAAGTTAACCATGGGTTATTAGGCTAAGCTAGACAAGTTGGCCCCATTAGTTTATTGGGCAGGATAGGACAAGTATAAATAGAGATAGGGAGATCTCTATTTGGACATCTCATTAATCACTTCTACATCACTCGGAAAGTGGTGCACATGTGAGGAGGAGGATCATCTACTAGGAGAAGACTATCTCTTGTACTTGGGTTGTACTTTGGTTGTATTATTGCTCTATCTATCTCTAAGGAAGTTGTGGGGTTTTTCACCTTAGGGTTTTCCCCACGGAAACTCTGTGTGTCTATTGTCTCTTATGTTTGCCTCTTGTTGTGATTGACATGATTGATATGATGTACATGTTATTCTCTTAGTAAAGATCCTTGAGTATATTGAATTCATGCTAAAAAATTAACAGTTCCATGACATGTCGAAGCACATTGAGATCAAATATCACTATATCAGGGATATGGTGTAGAGATGAGAAGTGAAGCTCATGTATGTTGCAACGGACGAGCAGATAGCCGATGTGTTGACCAAGCTGCTGGCCAGAGTAAAGTTTGAGTAGTTTAGAGAGAGACTTGGTGTACTTCAGATCGAGATTCCTTCCAAGGGGAAGTGACGAGTCCGGAGACACAGATGCACACAATCCATTCTCACATAGTGGTAGGAAAGTCCTCCTATGGTGTAGATGTAAGGGCTGGGGCCATTCTCACATGGTGTTAGGAAAGTACTCCCATGGTATAGATGTAAGGGCTGGACCATTCTCACATGGTTAGAGGAAAGTCCTTCCATGGTGAGATGTAAGGGCTGGGCGTGGATTTTCCGACATAGTCAGAGGAAAGTCCTTCCAAGGTCGTTGATGTAATTGCCGTGGCTTTTTCGACATGGTCAGAGGAAATTACTTCCATGGTCGTTGATTTAATTGCTGAGATTTTCCGACATGGTCAGAGGAAATTCCTTCCATGGTTGTTGATTTAATTAGTGTAGCCTTTCCGACATGGTCAGAGGAAATTCCTTCCATAGTCATTGATGTAAGTGCTGAGCCTTTCTCGAATGGTTAGAGGAAAGTCCTTCCATGTCGGTGAGTGTAAGTGTTGTGATGTGTGTGCATCTAGGTTGTGCTCCATGGACTATTAGGTGATCTAAAGACAATGATGTGACAGTAGGGTACACAGGTTTTGCAGAGGCAGTGTAATCAGTCCTGGGAGATCTTGTAGGTTTTGCAGAGGCAATATAATCAGTCTTGAGGTGTACCTACTTGATGGCTTGCTCGTAGAGATGATGAAGAACTACATGGAGGCTAGGCCTACATCCAACATGAAAAATGGCTGGCTTTGTAGAACTTCCTATGATGAGTAGATTGGAGATTGATTGAGATAGCATCAGTAGTGACGATGACGATGATGTTGATGTATATGTAACTTCGGAATGTATTTCATCTATGTATATTGTACTCCTATAGAGATGTGTTATTCCTCTATACGGAAGTGTCGTCATTTGTATTGACAAGTGTCATAACTTGCCGATGGGTTATTAGACCACCATGTGTGGGGTCAGCCCTGTTTAAGTTAACCATGGGTTATTAGGCTAAGCTGGACAAGTCGGCCCCATTAGTTTATTGGGCAGGACAGGACAACTATAAATAGAGATCGGGAGATCTCTATTTGGACATCTAATTATTCACTTGTACATCACTCGAAAAGTGGCACACTAGTTGAGGAGGAGGAGGAGCTTCTAGTAGAAGACTAACTCTTGTACTTTGGTTGTACCTTGGTTGTATTATTGCTCTATCTATCTCTAAGGAAGTTGTGGGGTTTTTCACCTTAGGGTTTTCCCCACAGAAACTCTGTGTGTCTATTGTCTCTTATGTTTTCCTCTTATTGTGATTGACATGATTGACATGCTTGATATGATTGATATGATGTACATGTTATTCTCTCAGTAAATATCCTAGAGTATATTGAATTAATGCTCAAAAATTAACATGGAATCAGAGCTTCCCTGAGAAGAAGACATTGTGTAGTGGCGAAAACTAGGGTTTCTTGTTTATTGGGTTTCTCTCCATAGATTTTGGAAAAGAAGTAAGGTAGATTGACTCTACTAATCAAGGAGAATCTATCCATCCAATTAGAATTCAATTTTGAGCACTTTCAGTTTTGGCCCTAAAAATTAGGGTTTCCACAAAAATAGGAATTTCTGAAATCTGAAGACATAACCAGAAGCTCCTTGGAAAATTCAAAGTTTAAAGCTTTGGATCGAGATTTTTGGTTGGGTGAAGCTTCGGGAAACTCAAACCCTAATTCAGGGTCCTCCCTAGTGAATTCAGGAAGACTAAAAGGCATTTTCGAAGGGTGAAACTTTGCAAATCTCAAATTTTGAATATACCAGGCTGATCAGCTCATCAAGGCGCATCTTTCTATCCTTTCAGAATTTTGAAATTCACATTTTAAATTTTTAGGGTTTCTCTAACAAACCCTAATTCAGGACCAAATCCAATTCTCAGCAAATCAAGTGGTAAGACCTAAATATTTTCTATTTCCATTTGAAGCACTATTTAAGATGTCTCACCACACCAAGCTTGAGGATAAGCTTGAAGGAGCTGATAACTTTCGATCCTGGAAGTATAGGATTAGGTTAATCCTGGAAGAAAATGAATTGGACACCTACATTAGCTCTGAGGTCCCTATCCCAGAGGATGAAGAGGCTAAGGCATTGCATAAAAAGAACTTGTTCAAGGCAAAGAGAATCATTGTTGATTCTATGAAAGACCATCTCATACCACATGTGTCATCTCTGAAGACACCCAAGGAGATGTTTGACTCTTTGACCAAGCTATTTGAAGGGAAGAACATAAATCAGAAGATGAATCCGCGGAATTAATTGAAAGGGGTCAAGTTGTTGAATGGAGAGACCATTCAATCTTATTTCTCCAAAGTCTTTCAGATCAAGGAACAACTTGAAGCTGTAGATGAAGTGGTGGATAATGGAGAAATTGTGATGACCACTCTGAATGGCCTACCTAGGTCATGGGATTCCTTTATCCAAGGAATATGTGCAAGAAGGAAGTTAATCTGCTTCAGTAGACCGTGAGATGAATGTTTACAAGAAGAGGCTAGGCTTGTAGCCCAAGAAGAAAAGATGGGAAATGAAGATCAAGCTCTCACAACTCACACCAAAAGAAGCAAGCATAAGAAGGAGCACTCTCATTACAAGAAATCCTCTCACACCCATCTAAAGAATAGGAAAGATATGAGATGCTTCACATGTAATGAGAAAGGACACTTTGCTGTAGATTGTCCCAAGAACAAAAAGGACAACAACTTCAACAAGAAGAAGAAAGGAAACAAGAAGAGGTATCATGCTCATGCTGCTGAGGATGATGAACCTCCCAAGAAGAAGGCTAGAACAGAAACTGATGATGATGACTCATCAAGCGAGAAGAATATGTTCTAATCTCTGCTCTCACAGGTAATATCTCTCATGGTTGTAATGATTGGCTTATTAACAGTGGGGCTTCGAAACACATGACTGGGTTTAAAGAATCTTTTGTAAATCTATCTGAACATGAGTCACCCCATAAGGTGAAACTTGGGGATGACTATCAATATCCTATCAAAGGAAGTGGTGAAGCCTCCTACAACCTAGACTCTGGGAAGTCTTTGAAGATGAAAGAGGTTCTATATGTACCTGGGCTCAGGAAGAACTTACTCTCCATATCTGCATTGGATGCAAAAGGCATGAGGGTTGCATTTGTAGATGGCCAAGTCTTAATGTGGCCAAAAGGTAAAACTATAGATGATGCAGTGGTGATTGGAGAGCAAGAGGGAGGATTGTATAAATTGAAGGGACAACCTGAACATGCCATGGTAGATGAATCCATGGAGCCAAGTGAACTTTGGCATAGAAGGCTTGCTCATGTGCACTATAGAGCACTACCAATTGCAAGCAAAGCTATAGTGGGTCTTCTTGAAATCAAGATCAAGTATGAAGGTGTTTGCAAAGGATGTGCAAAAGGAAAGAACATAAAGAAGGAATTTCCAAGTAGTGAAAGCAAGGAAAAAGGAATCTTGGAAATTATCCACTCTGATGTATGCGGACCGATGTCTTCCACTTCTCTGAGTGGGTATGTTTACTATGTCTCTTTCATTGATGACTTCTCCAGGAAGACTTGGGTTTTCTTCTTGAAGAACAAGGATGAAGTGTTTGATAAATTCAAGGAATTCAAAGCCTTGATGGAAAACCAAACTGATAAGAAGATCAAAACATTCAGATCTGACAATGGCGGAGAATTCACTTCAGGAGAATTCAAGAAGCTATGCAGTGATTCAGGGATTAAGAGGGAGTTGACTGCTCCCTACAATCCACAACAAAATGGAGTTGCAGAAAGGAATCATCGAACAATCATGGAAGAAGCACGGGCAATGCTGCATGACCAGGATATGCCTATGAATCTGTGGGCAAAAGCAACTAGGACAGCTGTATATGTGTAGAACAAAACACCACACAAGATATTTGACAACAAGACACCAGAAGAGGTCTTCTCTAGTAAGAAACCTGAAGTCAACCATCTCAGAATATTTGGTTGTCCAATATATACTCATGTCCCAAAGGAAAAGAGGACTAAGCTAGATCCTTCAGGAAAGAAGGTTATCTTTTTGGGTTACAATGAAAGCTCGAAGGCTTACAGAATATACTTTATAGGGTTCAAGAAGATTAATGTCAGCAGGGATGTAACATTTGATGAAAACTCAGCATTCATCAAATCAAAGAAGACACCTGTTGAAGATCATGAAGAACCAAAGGAAACCAGATTTCAAGATACTACCATGACTGAAGCAATTCCAGATGCCGATCGTGAAATTGAAGATCCGTAAGAACCTGTAGATCCACCTCGTGAGAAGGACTCTCACAAGAGGAAACCTACATGGGATAGAGAGCTCATTCAAGATGCAGAAAGGTATGGCGTTCCAGAAGAAGAACACAGAGCAAAGAAGAGGACCATATCACATACCAGCTATGTTGCTTTACTCTGTGATATCATGAACAAAGAACCTTCTAGTTATGAAGAGGCAGGGGAAAAGAAAGAATGGAAGGATGCCATGGTCGAGGAATACCAGTCGATCATGAAGAATGATGTTTGGGATGTAGTCCCAAGACCCGAAGGGAAGTTAGTTGTGACTTCCAAGTGGATCTATAAGATCAAGCATGCTGCAGATGGAAACATAGAGAAATACAAAGCGAGATTTGTAGCTTGTGGCTTCTCCTAGAAAGAAGGAATTAACTATATAGAAACTTTTGCTCCTGTAGCTAGATACACTTCCATCAGATCAGTACTTGCTCTGGCTGCAGTGATGAAATGGAAGATACACCAGATGGATGTCAAGATAGCTTTCTTGAATGGCGTAGTTGAGGAGGAAGTGTATGTGGAGCAGCCACTTGGTTTTGAGACACATGACAGGGAGTCATATGTGTGCATACTGAAGAAATCCTTGTATGGCTTGAAGAAAGCCCCTAGGACTTGGTATGGGATGATAGACAACTTTCTATCCAGTTTGGGATTTACCAAGAGTAAAGTGGATTCCAACCTTTACTACAAGGTTGAGGAGGGAAATCCTGTGATACTGCTATTATATGTGGATGACCTGTTTGTTACATGTGATGATAGATTGATTTCCGATACCAAGAGGAAGCTTGTAGCCAAGTTTGAGATGAAGGACTTGGGGATGATGCACTATTTTCTAGGCATGGAGGTGTGGCAGAGTGCAGATGGGATCTTCCTTGGAAAAGGGAAGTATGCAGTAGAGATCTTGAAGAGGTTCAGGATGGTGGATTGCAAGGCCATGGCCACACCTATGGCATCGAACCTGAAGCTTCTGTGTGATGCTTCATCTGATCCAGTTGATGTCACTTTGTATCGTCAGATGATTGGGTCCTTGATGTACCTGATGAACACTAGACCAGATATTTGCTTTGCGCTGAACACATTGAGCCGGTTCCTGACGGATCCCATAGGTGTTCACCTGGTTGCTGCAAAGCATATTTTGAGGTACCTGAAGGGTACAATTGATTATGGGCTCAAGTATGATGTGAATCAAAATTTTAACCTGTAGGTTATGTTGATTCAGACTGGGCAGGCATGCTGCAGATAGGAAGAGAAGATTTGGGTGTTGCTTCAGTATGGGATCAGGTGTGATCTCTTGGTTTAGCAGGAAGCAGTCCTACGTAGCACTGAGTACAACTGAAGCAGAGTATGTTGCAACTTGTTTGGCTAGTTGAGAGGTAGTATGGCTCCGGAAGCTACTGTATGAGTTATTTGATCTCTCGCTGGAGGCTACTGGTATCTTTTGTGATAACCAGAGTTGTGTGAAGCTATATGAGAACCCGGTGTTCCACGACAAGTCGAAGCACATTGAGATCAAATATCACTATATTAGGGATATGGTGCAAAGAGGAGCAGTGAAGCTCCTATATGTTGCGACAGACGAGCATATTGCATATGTGCTGACGAAACCACTAGCCAGAGTGAAGTTCGAATACTTCAGAGAGAGGCTTGGTGTTCTTCAGATTGATGACACTTTGAGGAAGAAGTGATGGACACATTTGTTGGAGCCATTCCAACCATGATGAGTGGACGATCCTTCCTATGGCTATGGATGTAAGCATTGGATGATGAGCATCAAGACGATGTTCACGTTTCTGCTCTGTATGATCAATTGGATCGTTTATATGTATGTATGCATCATGTTGGATGCTTGTTTGGATCATTCATATGTATATGCATCATGTTGGATGCTGGATATGATCAGTTGGATCGTTTATATGTATGTATGCATCATGTTGGATGCTTGTTATGATCACTTGGATCATTCATATGTATATGCATCATGTTGGATACTGGATATGATTAGTTGGATCATTTGTATGTATATGCATCATGTTGGATGCTGGATATGATCAGTTGGATCATTTGTATGTATATGAATCATGTTGGATGCTGGATATGATCAGTTGGATCATGTAAATGTATCTGTGTATGTATCGGGTGGATACATTGTATGATCAGGTGGATGAATTGTATCAGAAAGATACTGTGTATGCATCAGGTGGATGCATTGTATGATCAGGATGATCATGGATGATGAGCTTCACGATGTTGCTCCAGATGACATGCATCAGGACGATGTAGTGATGATGATCAGGATGATGTATGGTGAGTATCAGGTTGATACTCTGTGGCCGTGGAATAGGTTGTGCAGATAAGCATATAATCCAGCCATGGGAGGTTTGAAGATAGTCTTTCGAGGTTTTTCCTATGGCATGTAATGTGGCCCTGGGATATCTGGAAAACACTCTTTTGAGGTTTTGCTTTGGGAGGACATATAATCCAGCCCTGGGAGATCTGATAGGTTGAGCCGTGTGCTCGTAATCAGTCCTAGGATGCTCTTTTGAGGTTTTGTCCTATGGCATATAATCCATCCCGGGGAGATCCTATAGGTTGGAGTTGTGTACTCGTAACAGCCTGGGATACTCTTTTGAGGTTTTTCCATGACCACATATAATACAACCTTGGGAGATCCTATAGGTCGGAGTTGTGTTCCCGTAACATCCTGGGATGCTCTTTCGAGGTTTTGTGGTGACCACATATAATACAGCCCTGGGAGATCCTATAGGTCGGAGCTGTGTGCCCGTAACAGCCTGGGATGCTCTTTCGAGGTTTTGTGGTGGGGTCACATATACTACAGCCCTAGGAGATCCGACAGGTAGATCTATGTGCTCGTAACAGCCTGGGATGCTCTTTAAAGGTTTTGTGACACACATAATAAGTCCTGAGGATTCCACAGTATGGCCAGTGATGATGAAGACCTGCAGGTGGTGGGCCTACATCTAGGATGAAAAAGGACTGGCTCTGTAGAAATTCCTATGGCGAGTAGATTCAGAGATTGATTGAGATAGTAGTATCCGTGACGGTGACGATGATTTGAGGATGATGATTCGCTGATGATGATCCAAAGAAGAAGACTTGTGCTAGAAGATCTGTGTCGAGAAATACCTTCCTAGTTAAGAGGGAGTGTTGATGTATATGTAACTTCGGAATGTATACATCTATGTATATTGTACTCCTATAGAGATGTGTTATTCCTCTATACGGAAGTGTCGTCATTTGTATTGACAAGTGTCATAACTTGCCGATGGGTTATTAGACCACCATGTGTGGGGTTGGCCCTGTTTAAGTTAACCATGGGTTATTAGGCTAAGCTAGACAATTCGGCCCCATTAGTTTATTGGGAAGGACCAGACAAGTATAAATAGAGATCGGGAGATCTCTATTTGGACATCTCATTATTTATTTGTACATCACTTGGAAAGTGGTGCAGTAGTTGAGGAGGAGGAGGAGCTGCTAGTAGAAGACTATCTCTTGTACTTTGGTTGTACCTTGGTTGTATAATTGCTCTATCTATCTCTGAGGAAGTTGTGGGGCTTTTCACCTTAGGGTTTTCCCCACAGAAACTCTGTGTGTCTATTGTCTCTTATGTTTGCCTCTTGTTGTGATTGACATGATTAACATGCTTGATATGATTGATATGGTGTACATGTTATTCTCTCAGTAACGATCCTAGAGTATATTGAATTAATGCTCAAAAATTAATAGATGATTCGATGATGATGATCCAGAGAAGAAGACTTGTGCTAGAATACCCGTGTCGAGAAATATCTTCCTAGTTAAGAGGGAGTGTTGATGTATATGTAACTTCGGAATGTATTTTATAAATATATATTGTATCCCTACAGAGATGTTATTATTCCTCTTTACGGAAGTGTCGTCATTTGTATTTACAAGTGTCGCAATTTGCATTGCATGTACCACAACTTGTATGTGATGGGTTATTATACCACCAAGTGTGGGGTCGCCCTGAGTTGAGTTACCATGGGTTATTAGACTCTCCTAAAGAATTTGGCCTTGTTAGGTTATTAGGCAAGTCAAGTCAGTGTATAAATAGAGTGAGGGTGTCACTCTATTTGATCATTCACTTACTCATCTATTATCTCACTTGAGTGATGCGCACTAGTGGAGGAGGAGAAGCTGCTAAGGAGACTATCTCTTGTACTTGGGTTTTGTATCATTGCTCTTTCTATCTCCGAGGAATTTATGGGGTTTTTCACCTTCTTGGTTTTCCCTAAGGAAACTTTGTGTCTATTGTCTCTTGTGCTTGTCTCTTGTGATTGATATGCTGTACATGTTATTCTCTCAGATAAGATCCTAGATCATTTTGAATTAATGCTAAAAATATAACATAGTTCTTTACCGATTGCAGCCCGGTCCACCGTTTATATTTTATGTTTAATATTATGAATATGCAAGTGCTACTATTCTAACTAATTCATTTAACCTACAATTGACAGGAAGAATCCCCAACAAGTGATGCGCAGGTTCTTACCTCCCATCTTATCACTTCTACCTACCAATTCACTAATTCTATCCTAAACTAACTATCATATCCTTGCAAGGAACTAGTTTAAGTGAGAGTAATAATCTAAAAGTGCTCATACAAATCCAACAGATAGTTGTTCAGACAAAGTATTTAAATTCACAACAGAAAAGATACCAAAGATAGCTTTAGTTTAAATTTAAGCAATTTATTACTCTGTTAACACATAAACATTTGCATAGATAGAGAAATCATTTATCACTATGTGAAGTAGTTCAATAAGGTTAGAACGATCTCATAGTATGAGTTACGAATGAATGAGGAAATAGTTCCAAATTTGTCATTCCACACAAAACATTTTTGTGCAATATTTTCCCAGCAAACGGGTCCTTCTCATTAGCAGAAAATAGTTCTCTTACACAATCTCTCTAGCTTCTATTATGCTAGAAAAAGTCCCTTCTACTAGTATCCATCCCCTATATTTATAGTACATTAGATTTTGTCCTTACATGACTATTCATTTCAACTACCCCAACCGTTGGAATTCCCAAAATTCGTCCTTTTGTGTTTGCACAAAAATATAATTAATTACAAATTTAAAATTAATTTTCTGGTGGGCCCTCCAAACTAGAAATGTAATTATCCCATAAGTATTTGTCTTCAAATATGATATTACATTGGATAAGTTCTAATAATTTCAAAGACACCTCATCGACAGATAATTCGTTTTGTACACTGGTCACTCCCTCAACAACAACTTTATAGCTTTCTTCTAAGAAATAAGCATTGATAGTCGCCTGCCCGATATACTGGTTGAGGTCTTCTTTGTCCAACACATCCAATTTTTTGAGATACTCCATGTCTTCCTTCAGTCTGTACTTCAGATCCACTAAACACTGATATTTTGTGGGAAGCTCAAACATATTTGAATTCAGTGCAATGTGGCATTTCTCATGTATCTGGCGAATTATTTTGTAGAACTCTTGACACTTTTCAATGGACCTAGGTACTTCTACACATATCCTCCTGGAATATTTCCTGCAAAAATCAAGGAGCGCTATATCCAATTTCATTTCTGTAGCTGCCTTGTTTGGTAGCTGATCAAGGAAGTTTGATTTTTTTTCCTTCCACGCCATCTGCGTTTTTATCTTTCTAAAAAAAGTTAACCAACTTTTTCCTTATTGACAGAGAATTTGCAGAAATGTCTTTCATTCTACCTATCATCTGCTTCATCTTGTAAATTTCTTCAGTTAATAACTCCTGTGTGTGACAAATCTGTTCCTGTATCTTAAATGCCTGTTCGTGAAAAGGAGTCATATCTTGCTTTTGATTATGTTCCAACTTGACCTATTCTACCAAATATTCTTTCTCCCTCACCAGCTTGTCCATATGGGATTTCATAATTTCCACTTGCTGATTTGCTATTATTTCCTTTCCCTCCAATTCATTTATGTAGGCGTAAAAATCACTTCTTTCACCCTCCATAATCACAAGCTGTACATTCAAAGCATCTTTCTCATTCTCGAGATTTTGATAATCAGACATTAATTTTTCTTTCTCAATTATTAGAGCATCATGCTTTCTTTTCAACACTATTCCTTCACCTCTGGATTTTACCAGGTTGTCTTTCAACTTTAGCATCTTATCCTTGTTCCAGTCCAAGTCATTCATTATCCTATCAACATTATCTGCACTTGCTTGTGCAAGTGCTACATTCACTGATGTTGTGAAATTGGGATCCTTATGGGTGCCTTCCATTATGGTATTATCTTGAATGGTCACCACATCCGGCTGTGCTCCCATCTTCAATATTTTCTCTGATCTTCTAGTTATTGTCTTCCTCTTGGAGTCGAAGACTATTGTATCCATATTTGCCACCGAATGTTGTTTTGATGGGGTGAAAGGAGTGAGTCCAAGCTGTCCAAATGGGAGATGCCCCCCCTGTAAGTGTGATTCCCGACACTCCTGGTGGGTCTATATCCATGTCTTGGATATTTGGACCTCCATCTTGGGATTTTTCCTCTTCCACAACTTTCTTGAGCATGTCTTCTTATTCTCTTTTCGTTTCCAAATCCACGACTTTCTCTTTTGCTTCTTGATCTTCTTGATCTTTTCTTGCCTCTTCTTCTTTTCTTTTCTTTTCTTCTTCTATCCTTTGTTTTTTTGCTTCCTCCGCCTGTAACCTTTCTACTTCTTCTCTTTTCTTTCTTTCTACTTTTGCTGCCTGTATTCTTTTGGCTTCTTCTCTTTGCTTCTGCAATTCATCCTCCTTAGCAGTATCAACAACATGACTAGGGCCCGCGCCACTTTTCTGAACAAAACATTTATTTAAATCATAGTGATTTCTCTTCGATACACTTCCTCATCCTTAAGGAAATGGTCTGAGTATTCAAAATGAACTTTGCATTATGCACAATGCTGTGCGACCTTTTGCAAATTGTTATTCCTCACGAAATTTATTTCTCCAAAATGGAAATCCTCTAGTCTTTTATAAAAGCTTCTGCACCTTTCACCTTAGGGAATTTGTATGCCCCAATGACAAATGGAAATGGCGGGTAAGAGGCCTTCTTATGTTCATTCAAAAGGTTACCTACCCCATTAATGAACACCTACCCTACTACCTCTTTGTGTACTTAAAAATTAGTCACATACTTTGGCATCAGAGATGGGGCCTTGGTGCCACAATACATCCTGATATAAGTTCCTTCTAGAGAAAAATAGTGTCTCCATATTCATTTATAACCGCCATGGAGTTATCTGACAAGCAGTTTGGTTCTTTGTAAAAAATCAACCAATACAAGGGGATGATTAGTTCTTCACAGATGAGCTTGTAGTAGCTCGCATACTTGTGGGCCCATGTGAATTGATAAGCCACATAAAGGGGGGACTCAGTTTGATTCCACAAACATCCCAACTTAGTGAATGGATGTCTGACTAGTATGCAATCCATTAGATACGAGGACATGAAAAGTTTTGCTTTCTTTTGGGTCATTCTTCCTTGGGATGCAGCTATCGTTGAGGCCATGCTTTTCGATATAATATATGCCCAGTTGAAAATGGTTCCATGAGAGGCTATGTGATACATAAGTGTAATGTCCCTAAAAACAATAAATCTTTTTTTTTTTTTCACTTACTACTAACATTGCTTAAACAGATAATGTATTGCAAATTAACTTCAGTACTGGGAAGTTATGTTGGTACTTATTTGAAGCAATGATAAAACTATGTTCTAAGAGAGTTGGTTTTACAAATTATGTTTTCTGCGGAAGCAATGAAGTAAGGTAGTATGGGGTGCATAACACCATCATAACAAGTTTAATGTTAGAATAATACTTAAGGTTTCTCTTTTACGTACTTTACTTTTAAAGCTTAGATGTATGTTTGTTTCATTTAAATGTTTAAACTTGTTTATATCCCCTAATCAGGTCTGATGGACTTTCATGAAAGAGAATATGAAATACTTCGGGGACCTTGTGTTGGTAGTCATACCACTGGCGGTACTGTCGAGAGGTAAGGGATGCGTAATTGGGTGATCTGGGTTTACTTAGCAATTCCTTGCTAAAGCATTTCTGGGTTTATGTTTTGCAGGCATAAGAGATTATTCTCTAAACTACCTACATCGACTACGTAGCAAAAACTAGTTTCTA
The DNA here is from genome assembly GCA_027924585.1 of Larix kaempferi. NCBI lineage: Eukaryota > Viridiplantae > Streptophyta > Pinopsida > Pinales > Pinaceae > Larix > Larix kaempferi. Next base: position 2,661,282 of record BSBM01001483.1, on the reverse strand, counting down.
TGTCATCAAAAAGGGTTCAAGAATTAACTTGGTTAAAATATGAATTAAAACAACAAAGGGGTGACAAATACCACGACCCTAACTATATCGTTTGGATAGAAAATGAAGCGTTACCCAACTATAGATTTTGGGTTAAACATTTGCGGTGCTTAGTGGATGTTTTGTGGTAGCTTTAATGCTACATGCGGTCTTCATGTGACTCCTTGCCGGCTGGAAGGAGGGTTTTATGCTTTGGACTAAAACAACTGTATTGTCATTTCACTAGTTTTGGCTTGTAGAGTAAGTGATTGCTTTGTATGGTTTCGTTTAGGCCCTGACTTGAGATATGCTCATGGTCAGTGCAGTTGCAGCTAAGGTGGTAATGAAAAATGGAGGGTGCTACGAAATCCTGACAAGTAAATAGCGTCTTCATTCTATATTTTCTGTAGTTTTGTTATATGCTTCTAACTAACTCGTGATTTTTATGGTTTTGCTGGAAGGTTAGCAGGTATTGCTAGCTTTGGTGTTGGGTCCTAGTAAGTGATAAGAAGATTGGGTTTGGTGTAACACTGGTAAGCCCAGGTCCTACCAATATTCGTCCTTGCCTTTCGCAACTATGGTCGCAATGTTCTATAGATTTTAACTATTTCATTTCGTAACTTCGTTGAGTCCTTTGGGCTCACTATAACTGAATTCAAAGTTCTATTGGGTCACCTTTGGTTTGACTAGTAGCTGGAAGGAAAACAATTTTAAAGAAATCAATTTGGATTAAATGGGGGTTTTTGGACCTGGTCAGTGTTTATGATGTTTTTATTTTATTGATGATGGAATAAACCCTTGAGGGTTTCATCTCTGCTACCGTAGTTGAAAATATGGCTATGTAAAAATATTTAAAGCTTTTAATGGGAAAATTACCCACAACGTGTGTTTTTGGGGTTTTGAATAAATACTGGTATTTGGATTTTTTGCCTACGTTTCTTACTGAGTATGTAATGGCAATGGTGTTTTTCTAGCAAGTGATTTTTGTTGATGTTTTGATACTCCTGTAAGTTTCGTTTTTGGCATGAAGGAATTTCTACTAATAATTATGTGGATGTGAATCGTTGAGAGCGTAGCTCTGTTTTGAATGTATGTTGGCCAGTGGATGGCTTCTATCTAAAAGATGTATTTAACTCTCTGTGGGTTGATTGATTTGAATGGATGTTTGTTTAATAAAATCATGGAACCAGATTATTCCTTTGACCTCTATTCTGAAATGACGGGTTTCGTCCAAGTTTGAATTTTAATTCTGCTAAGGAGAAAATGTATTATTTGGAAACCCTTGATAGGGAAATCATGCTTGGTAGTTTGTTTTTCCTGGTAGTTTATTAGCGTGGTCTCATGCTGTGTATCTAACAATGCTAGCGATACTAAATGTCTAAAACATTGGAAGAGGGTTTCAATATCTTGACCTGAGTTTATCTATTTCTTTTAAAATAATAAAGGAATGGACTGAGTTTGACTTTGTTGGATTCATGAATATTTTCGTTGGTCCTATCTTGTGAATCTAACTGTTAGTTTGTACATTTGATAGCTTTTCTATTCAGAAGAAATCGAAATGCTGAAATGCCTTAGATAGGGAATTCGTATTTGACAGCTTGTTTGTCTTGGAAAATGCATGCACCGTGGGTGTTTTTACTGTAGGTTTAAATATAACAGAGATGCTAAGTTGATGGATAATTTCGAAGCTCTGACCTGCGTTATTTCTGTTATTGTAAAAATAATAATTGTAGTTGACTGAGTTTTGTCTACGTTGGTTTCGTGGATCCTTGGGAGATCCTTGTTTTGAAAATCTAAGTTTTGAATTTTAATGGATAAAAGGTTAATCCCTAGCTTTCTTGAAATTTAATAATTTAAATGTACAACATGAGGGTTTGAAAGAATACTGCGATTTCGTTTTGTGGAGGTTAATAGTTTAGATATCGACATTGCTAAATAAATTTTTTGACAATAGTGATTCTACCTATATAGGTATCTAGCACAATCTAGCTAGGCTAGCCCTGCTAGATCCTTGAAACATTTAGGGCAGAAGCTTGAATTCAACGAAAATATTAAATGAAATTTGATCCTAGAGCAATGATCCCAATTCCAATGTCTTCATGTGTGATCTTGAGATGAACATTCAAACAAGACTTGATTCTTATGATGTCTCTCCTAGTACATCAGATCAATCTGAAAAACAGCCAAGTGGTTATCTCTACATTGAGAAACCAACCATAGACTTAGTACCACACCCCCCCAAATGTGTTCTACGTAGAACAATGCATAATCCTAACACGTGAGCTGCTAAGAATGGTAATGTTCTTGAGGACCTAGCTCAAGGACCATGTACCATGTCAGCCTTGGAGGTATTGCAATATCATTTTGTGCAAAGAAAGTAACTATTGTCTACCATTGGTGATGTTGATCCATCCGATGAGACTTGGATCACATCAAACATAGACCATTCAATATGTAGGATCCTTACCGAAGTTGCTTTTCAGATTAAATTAACGAATCATGGTAAGAACATATGTCTAACCATAGTGGATGAAGGGACCTCATCTTGTGTAATGTCATTTACATGTTGGAAATCATTTGGATCACCCCTATCTGTCATAGAAGTTCCATACCAAGTTAATCAAATAACTTCAGTAGATTCAGATCAAAATCTTCCCTTGATGGAGGAATATGATTCGCTTACTTGGCCCATTTGGGCTGTGAGATCTCCTAGCTCACATGACTTCTTGGATTACATTTTATTATCAAATGAAGATACCCCTGAAGTTGTAATCATTTGGTTGCACCCACCTAAGGACATCTTTTGTGGGGCCACTGGGAGCATAATTGGATTAAATCTACCCAAGTATAGGAGCATGATCTGCATGTTCCTCAATATGATTTGGTATATTTGGAAGCTTGCATATAGGTTTAGGCCATCCCTTTGTGAAGATTCATTTGAACCTTTTGCAACCCAAACTTGCCATAGGGTTGAACCTATTGGAAACTGGTGGGTCGACCCTTCATATCTGTATTTTCCACCATTCCGACAGAAGAGCCTACTGAACATGGGACACCCGAGTCAGCACCCCATTGCCATTTTGGTGCCCATGCTGAGTTATTCTCGTAGGCCTGGGAGCCCTATTAGTCCCATCATGACTTGGAGTTTGAGACCACATATTTCTCTTTCATTCATTTCTGACCATATCCCGATGGGCTCCCAATTTTTTGTCATTTTACATAAGCTTGCATTAAAATATCCACTTGAACATCCATGCAAACTGCTTTGTTGCTTATTGCTCATGTTTCTTATTTGCCTGTATAGTCACTTTCTGTTACACGATGCTTATAAACCATTTCCTATGTATATTTGACCCATACCCATGGAGGAAACATCTGCAAGAGTGTACATAACTAGATCAGCCCTTGTTTGCAATACAAATCTTTGCCTTGGCTTGACCCATGCCCTTGACATTTAGGCACATGCCCTTGAGACACTCGTTTCCTCTAATGTATCATAGCATGCTTTATTATTTTTTCAAGCTAATAAATAAAAAAGGTTAAAAAAATTTGGAAAACACAAAAATCCAAAAAGGGAGAGACTTGAATCACTTCATATTATAAACTTCGAAGAAAATGGCAACAGTCAATCCTTGTCGCCCTTGAACACGACACATAACATTATATCCGCTATCAGTACACCATCTACATTTTCCTTAGGAAACTGTACCAGTATTTTGAACAGATCTCCACCGATGGGTTATCCTTCTCGTCACCAATAGAGCTTTCGTTAATGCATCTGGCATTAGTGGATTTCATTAAGGTTAGTTACTCAAAGTCCCATGTTGCCAAGTGTCCATTCTGCATCGTGTTATGTGTTCAAGGGAAGTCCAAACCAAGTCGGCCATTCCTCAAATATTCCTGACCCATCATGTCGGCCTTCCTTGTGTCAGTATGCAGTGTTGGATCTTGCAGTTCTACCAAACTATATTAGACTATTGATCTTTGTTTCGTATCGGTTGATGTGGGATGCATTAATACCCTCCTTCCGATGGATCTATTCCTATCGACATCAAAACATCATCTAGGACATGGATCTAGAAACCCAAGAGTACCTTGGATCTTGCAATCATTAGTGGTACATTCCTCTCAAATGACAGTGCATATACATCAATGACCCCTGATTATTTGATTCTACAAGTGTTCAACTTCAAAACATCTACTCACACTTGCTAGTTTGTACTCAGTACCTTAGAGTCCATCATCATTATCGGTGGGTCTCCTTCACATCTATTAACGATATACATCAATGACCGGTAATCAGATGGTGTTTTATTATGGTCGACATCAGATCACTTATTTGCATGATATAATGTCGTACTATCGTTGGTTTATATTGAAGACCTTGGGAAAAACAGTTGTATCACTCATCGATGCGCTGCCCGAGTTGCGCAAGATTAGACTACCATGTCAGAAGTTTGATAAAGACTTTGTTCTTGCACTCATCAAAGTGCATGTTTACACTTCTGAAAAATTTACTTTTGACATGGATCCACTGTGTATTGTTCGTGGCCATGCTTGTTTACTACTAAGCATGGGTATGCCCGCCTCAGGAAGATATTATATATTTGAGAAATTGCTATGTTTTTGTAAGTGTAATCCTCAATCCTGGGCCCATGATTTTTTCCTTCCCTCGTCCTTGCTTTGAACGATAAAGAGTATCAGCATAAAGAGTATCAATATAAATAGTATAAATTTCAGTAATGTATTTCGGCCCTTAGCTCTGCATCGGACCTCACACATTAGGGGGCATCTGTTAACAATCAAATTAACACCCATAGTCATGTGACAAAAGAAGCACATTTTTACTATGCGCCCGCAACATGAAGACATAACACAAGTACATTCAGAGACAAGTCCTCTCTGACCTAATCAATTCTCCCATAAATAGAAGGATTAGGTGAAGACAGTAAAAACCTAAAAGAGATCAAGTTCAGTGATTGATCGCTCATAAAAGGTCCAAAATTAAGCTACACCAATCAAAAGTGAAGATGAATGCATTAACGTGCATTAATTGCACTTAAAGTATGCTAAGTTGTGCAAAAAAGACTAAAAACTATGGAAAAGTGGGTTTTTGAGAAAAAATAATAAAAAAAGATGAAAAGGGACAATCCCACATTGAAAAGAGAAAATTGAGGGCTCATTTCTCAATGCTATATAAGAAAGGCATGGGAGGCATTGTAGAGTACACAAAAGAAGAGCAAAGGCATGTTGGAGAGATTCTGAAAGAGGAGGAAAAGCTCAATTTCTTTAAAAGCAAGGGTGGAGAAAGGAAAGCTTATGGGAATGGAGGAAGGATTCACACCAAGATCCATGGTAAGGATGTACTTCTTCATTGTTTTAACATGAATTGATTCAAGTTTCTACCATTTAAGAGTTTGAATTTACTTATCACGTATGATTTTAATTCTCAAATGGCTTTAGATCTTAATGAGTTTTTGAATGAATGTAGATCTTTAGAAGCTTGTGATAATCTTTTCATTTGTTAACATAGAAACTCACCATTTCTTAGTAAAATAGCATGTTTAGTGAAGACACAACCCTACACTAATTATTGTTATCAATAATAATATTTCCTCAATATTTCCTCAAGTAGCTATTTGGTTGGGGTCATGGAGTGTTTCCCTCTTCGAGGGTTTAAACCACGTAAAAAAATTGGTGTGTTGATTTGTAATTTGTTCATTTGAGTGGCTATTGAAGGTGTTCGGTCCCTTGGAAATATCCTATGTAGTCAAACATGGTATTGGATCTATTATGAAGTTCCACTTCCATTGGTGATCTAAACCTTGAACCGATGTTTCCAAGGTTGTTAAAGGATTTATGGTTCTATTATTTCTATTCATTTATGAGCTAAGAGAGATGTTCCATTGTGTTCAAACCACTGTTTCCAATTGGAAATAGTTTCCATTTCACTGAAAAAGGTTTTTGTTTTCCCAAGTATGGTAATTTTACTAGATCCAAAGGTATATTATTACAGGTACCCGTTTTATTTTTAAAAATGATCTCATATTCTTTCAGTTTTAGTCTTATTTTTTATTTTAGTTTCGAGTTGTTACATTTTCATTCAGCGTATGCTCTTTGAGTGGTAAGGGTTTTCTTTATTGCATATGCTCTTTTCCATGAGCTTTGTGTGAACTTGACAAACCATAAACAATGAGAAAACATACATTTTACAGGAAAGATAATGAGGACTAACCCGAAATCCAAGCCATTTTAGTTTCGGGAATACATATAGATATTTTTTTGTGAAGTGTTTTGTAGACCAAAAGAAAGGTTTTTTGGGAAAGCATGCACATCGAGTTCAAAGAGTAAGAAAACACCCCTTCCTCATTTCCAACTTTTACATATTTAATATTAGCTCACAAGTTTCTTTCTTAAATAAGAGGTATTGGGTTCAAGTCTTCTATTTGTTAGTTACTTTTCTAAAAAGTACATGTAACTTCTAATTTTAAGTTACTTTACTGTTAAAGTGCATCTCACTAGTTTTATAAAAGTAAGTCACTTAAAAGTGTAAAGTCTTTTAGTTATTGCATGCAAATATTTAAAGTAAAATTATTGTAAAAGTGAATTCTACTTATTATAAAAGTGGGTCACATAAAGCAACATTATTGTAAAGTGAGTTTAAAAGATTACCATATGGAGGACGTCCTACAATGTAGGGAACTTTACTGGATTACCTTGGGGAAAGAAACTGAACTTGATGATGATAATAAGAAAGTAAAATGGGCCAATAAATGTGATGAGGCTTGTGGATTAATTAGAATGTCCACTTCTAATGACTTAAAACTCCACCTTCAAGGAACTGATGATCCAAAAACAACTTGGGAAAAGTCGGAAATTGTTTTTGGTAAACAGAATGAAATTTGGGGTCATCATCTTGAAAATGAGTTGATTACCTTAAATCAAGGTGATTTCTCTTACATACAAGACCATTTGTCTAAGTACAAGACTCTTAGACTCTTACTTGATGAATGCAACATAAAAAGGAAATATGAGCAACATAATTTTCATATTCTTTCCAAGATTGGACCTACCTATTCTATTTTTGTATCTATCTTTTACTCCTTGAAAGAATATTTGGGGATTCACTATAAAAATCTCACTCTTGAATCTTTTTGTTATTCCTTGATTATAGAGAAAGATAAGGTCATACATCTTTGAATAATTGGCAATCCTTAGTGGAACAATAGAAAAAGAAGTCCAAGCATCCCAAGAAGAAACCTCCTCACAATAATAAGAAAAATAAGGGTCCCAAACCCTCTTAGCCAACTCATCCTTCCAAAAATGAAAGATCAACAAGATCAAAAGATAAGAAGACTAAGTGACATTGCAAATTTTGTGGGAAAGATAATCATGATGAATCTAAATGTTTCAAGAAGATGGAAGCTTTAGAAGCAACAATGAAGAAGCACAACATCATCCTTTATTTTTCTTTAGAATATACATCTCACAGACATTCACTTTGTGCTTCTGGTTTTTCCTTTAATGCATCTACTTCTTCTTCGAATGAGTGTCTAATTAATTGGGTAAAATCATATCATATGGATAAGGGTAAAGCCATATTTTCTACTATGAATGAATGTAACCCCCAAAAAATATTTATTGGTGATGATAGATCTCTTAGTGTTGTAGAATCTAGAATAGTTCAGGTAGATGATGGCCATTTTAATAATATACCATGTGTTCCAAGAATTTCCTACAATTTGTTGTCAATATATCAAACCACTCATTCTGGTGAAGGAAAGATTGTAACATTTAGACTTCACTAAGTTGTAATCAAGGATTTTAAAGATCCTAAGCATGTCCTAGCCATTGGAATTGTTGACATTACCAATTTGTACAAATTTAACAACTTTGGGATATCACCTTCTCCCTTAGTTTTTGTTGCTCATAGCGATGACTTGATCAAAATTTGGCATGAGTGATTTGGTCACTTAACTTATCACTCATTGCAAGAACTATGTAAAGAAAATATGGTGACAAGTCTTCCAATGGTATCTTCTAGGGATAATGTTTTTTTGTTTGTGTACTCCGAAAACATCATTGGGACAATTTTGACAAACATGCCTCTTGGCACGCCTCACCCCACTTGCAACTCATGCATAGTGACTTGTGTGGTCCTCTTCCATCTTCGTTTTCTAGTTTCAAGTATTTATTAACCTTCATTGATGATTACTCCAGATGCACTTGGGTTTATTTACTAAAACTTAAGAGATAAGTATTTGACATGTTCTTAGCCTGTAAGATCCTTGATGAAAAACAATCATGTTAGAAAATTGTTAAGATCTGATGATGGCGGAGAATATGTTAACAACAAGTTCACTAATTTCTACATTGAAAAGGGAATCCAACAACAACACACTATTCCATATACACCACAACAAAATGGTGTCGTTGAGTGGAAGAGTCACATCTTAAAAGAAATGCTTAATTGTATGCTCCAAGCTAAGGGACTAAGTCTTCAATTTTGGGCCGAAGCCATAAATTGTGCAGATTACATAGATAATCACAACCCCACTAAATATTTACAATCATATCAGAATAAGCATGGAGTGAAATGAAACCATATTTATGTCGCTTTCATGTGTTTGGTAGTGAATCATGGGATCATATGTCCGATGAAAGATGGAAAGCATTGCAGCTTAAAAGTGAATAGTGAATATTTGTTGGATATTCTAAAGATGTCAAAGACTATAGAATTCTTGAGTCACATTCTCATGATTTAATTATTAGAAGAGATGTTAAATTTGATGAAAATATATTGTCCCATGAGCCTAATTCAGTGTCTGTTTCATCTATGGCTGGTGAGCCATCTTCGACTCTTGTGCCATCTTATACTCCCAATTTCCTTGATAGTGGTCCTATTCCAACTTTTGATGATAATAGTGAGGTTGAAAATCCATCTCCGCCTACTCATTTTCCTCTAGTTGTTGTTAATTTTTTGATAATTTCATTCCATTATCATTCAAGATCACTAATAGAATAACATGTACAACATATCTACATCATATCAATCATAAACACAATAATGCAAGCACACAAGAGACACAGAGTTTCCTTGGGGAAAACCAAGAAGGTGAAAAACCCCACAAATTCCTCAGAGATAGAATAAGCCCCAATACAAGATCACAAGGATCAAACCCAACAAGATGTATCTAGCAGATACTCTTCCTCCTCCACTTGTGCACCACTTTCTCTCTTAGCTATGAGAGTGAGAAGTGTGTGAATGAATAGAATGAGAGAGGCACACCCTCTATTTATACACTGACTTGACCTGCCAATAAATGACTGGGCCCGACTTTCTAATGAAGCCTAATAACCCAACCACATGACCTAACTAGGGCCAACCCCACACTGGTGGTCTAATAACCCATCAATATAAATGACGACACTTACAATGTAATTTGCGACACCTGCAAATACAAATGATGACACTTCCAATCAGAGGAATAAGACAGCTCTGTTGGATATACAATAAAGTACAAATGTAATATACAAGTGAATATCTTCCGAAGTTACAAATACATCAACACTCCCTCTTAACTAGGAAGGTATTATGAACACAGCTCATCAATACATATTGGTTGAAGTCTTCAATTCTGAAGCTGGATCATCAACACTGGATCATGGAGCATTATCATCATCACTGCTGCTGTACTTGACATCTCGATCACTGGGCTATCTCATAATTCTTCTCGTCATAGGAAATTCTACAGAGACAACCCTTTTTCATGCTGGATGTAGGCCCACCTCCTGTGGGTCTTCATCAACACTGGCCATACTATGGAATCCTCATAACTTATTACGTGCATCACAATGCCTCGAAAGAGTATCCCAGGATCCGTTATGTGTCGAAGCACGACCAACAAGATCTCCTAGCTCCACTTACATGTGACTATCACAAAACCTTAAAAGAGTGTCTTGCCTAGCAAGATCTCTAAAGAGCATCCTAGGACTTTTACGTGACTAGTACAACCTATCCGGATCTCCAGGACGTATTACATGTGACCCCCACCACAAAACCTTAAAAGAGTGTCTTTCCCAGTAAGATATCTAAAGAGAATCCGAGGCCTTTTACGTGACTAGCACAACCTGTCCAGATCTCTAGGACGTATTACATGTGGTCCCCACAAAACCTTAAAAGAGTGTCTTTCCCAGCAAGATCTCTAAAGAGCATTCGAGGCCTTTTACGTGGCTAGCACAACCTGTCCGTATCTCGAGGATGTATTACATGTGGTCTAGCAAAACCTTAAAAGAGTGTCTTTCCTAGTAGAATATCTAAAGATCATCCGAGGCCTTTTATGTGACTAGCACAACCTATCTAGATCTCTAGGACGTATTATATGCTACCATCGCACAACCTGTCCACAACCACAGAGTATCAACCTAATACTCAGCATACATCATCCTGATGTACATCATCACATGATCATCCTAATCATCGTCATTGCATTGTCCTGATGCATATCATCCAGAGCATCATCCTGATACTCATCACACATGATCATCTTGATCATCATCACTGCATCATCCTGCTGCATATCATCCAGAGCATCATCCTGATACTCATCACACATGATCATCCTGATCATTGTCATTGCATCGTCCTGATGCATATCATCCAGAGCATTGTCCTGATACTCATCACACATGATCATCCTGATCATTGTTACTTGCATCGTCCTGATGCATGTCATCATACATGATCCAACTGATTATACAAAGCATCCAACTGATGCATATCCAAAGCAGTAACTAGAGCATCGTCCTGATGCTCATCACATAGTGCTTACATCCACATCCATGGGAAGGATCCTCCTATCACCATGCTTGGAATGGCTCCTGCAATGTGTCCCATCACCAGGGATAATTTTAAGGACCCATAGTTATTTAAAAGTGTATAAACCTTGGAGAATCTTACCAATTCTTAAAATGTCAACTATAAAATATTTGGCGATATTTTTCTAAAATTATTTCAGTTTATAAGGATTTTATATAGTTTATATAATAATTTGGTGAATTTTAGAGTGACAAAAGTTTACCCCATCAAAATTGGGCGAAATGGGGCTTCAAAAAATACAAATTGGCGATTTTTTTTTTGGAAAAAAACATGGAAAAATAGCCCATGGGCTAAATTTTGCCCCTAAAATTATCTTTTCCCATCACTTCTTCCTCGAAGTATCTTCAATCTGAAGAACACCAAGCCTCTCTCTGAAGTACTCAAACTTCACTTTGGCTAGTGGTTTCGTCAACACATCTGCAACCTACTCATCCGTTGCAACATACAGGAGCTTCACTGCTCCTCTCTGCACCATATCCCTGATATAGTGATATTTGATCTCGATGTGCTTTGACCTGTCATGGAACACCGGGTTCTCAGACAGCTTCACACAACTCTGGTTGTCACAAAAGATACCAGTAGCATCCAACGGGAGATCAAATAACTCAGACAGTAGCTTCCTAAGCCATAGTGCCTCACAACTAGATGAACAAGCTGCGACATACTCTGCTTCGGCTATACTCAGTGCTATGCAGAACTGCTTCCTGATAAACCAAGAGATCACACCTGATCCCATACTAAAGCAGCACCCATAAGTTCTCTTCCTATCTACAGCACTGCCTGCCCAATCTGAATCAACATAACCCTCCAGGTTAAACTTTTGATTCGCATCATACTTGAGCCCATAATCAATTGTACCCTTTAGGTACCTTAGAATATGCTTTATAGAAACCAGGTGAACACCTCTAGGATCTGTCAGGAAGTGGCTCAATGTGTTCATAGCAAAGCAAATATCTGGTTTCGTTTTCGTCAGGTACATCAAGGACCCAATCATCTGACGATACACCGTGACATCAACCGGATTAGATGAAGCATCACACAGAAGCTTCAGGTTTGATGCCAAAGGTGTGGCCATGGTCTTGCAGTCCATCATCCTGAACTGCTTTAGGATCTCTACTGCATACTTCCCTTATCCAAGGAATATTCCATCTGCACTCTGCCACACCTCCATGCCTAGAAAGTAATGCATCATCCCCTAGTCCTTCATCTTTAACTCGACAACAAGCTTCCTCTTTGTATCGACAATCAATCTATCCTCACCTATAACAAATAGGTCATCCACATACAATAGTAGTATCACTGGATTGCCTTCCTTAACCTTGTAGTAAAGGTTGTAGTCCGCTTTACTCTTGGTAAAGCCCAAACTAGATAGAAAGCTGTCTATCCTACCATACCAAGTTCTAGGAGCTTGCTTCAAGCCATACAAGGCTTTCTTCAACCTGCACACATATGACTCCTTGTCATGTGTCTCAAAGCCAAGTGGCTGCTCCACATACACTTACTCTTCGACTACACCATTCAATAAATCTGTCTTGACATCCATCTGGTGTATCTTCCACTTCATCACTGCAGCGAGAGCAAGTACTGTTCTGATGGAAGTGTATCTGGCTACAGGAAGAAAAATCTCTTCATAGTCTATTCCCTCTTTTTGGGAGAAGCCACGAGCTACAAACCTTGCTTTGTATTTCTCTATGCTTCCATCTGCAACATGCTTGATCTTATAGATCCACTTGGAGGTCACAACAAAATTCCCTTTAGGTATTGGGACCACATCCCAAACATCATTCTTCATGATCGACTAGTACTCCTTGACCATGGCACCCTTCCATTCTTTCTTTTACACTACTTCTTCATAACTGGAAGGTTCTTTGTTCATAATGTCATAGAGTAAGGCAACATAGCTGGTATGTGATCTAGTCCTCTTCCTTTCTCTGCGTTCTTCTTCTGAAATGCCATACCTCTTTGCATCTTGGATGAGCTCTCTAGGCCATGTAGGTTTCCTCTTGTGAGAGTTCTTCTCATGGGGTGGATCTATAGGTTCTTGTGGATCTTCAATTTCACGATCTTCTTCTGGAATTGCTTCTTTCATAGCGGTTTCTTGAAATCTAGTTACCTTTGGTTCTTCATGGTCTTCAACAGGTGTCTTCCTCAATTTGATGTATGTTGAGTTTTCATCAAATGTTACATTTCAAACACTTCATCTATCAAGGCTTTGAATTCCTTGAACTTATCAAACACTTCATCTTTATTTTTCAAGAAATAAACCCAAGTCTTCCTAGAGAAATCATCAATGAAGGAAACATATTTTACATACCCACTCAGAGAACTAGATGACATTGGTCCACATACATCCGAGTGGATAGTTTCCAAGATTCCTTTTGCTTTGCTTTCATTGCTTGGAAATGCTTTCTTTGTGTTCTTTCCTTTTGCACATCCTTTGCAAACCCCTTCATGCTTTGACTGAATTTCAGGAAGACCTTCTACTGCTTTGCTTGCAATTGTTAGTGCTCTATAGTGCATGTGTGCAAGCCTTCTGTGCCAAAGTTCACTTGGCTCCATGGACTCATGTACCATGGCATGTTCAAGTTGTCCCTTTAATCTGTACAATCCTCCCTCTTTCTCTCCAATCACTACTACATCATCTATGGTCTTACCCTTAGGCCACATGAGTACTTGGCCATCCACAAATGCAACTCTAATTCCTTTTGCATCCAAAGATGATATGGATAGGAGATTCTTCTTGAGCCCAAGTACATATAAAACATCTTTCATCTTCAAAGACTTCCCAGAGTCTAGTTTGTAGGAGGCTTCACCACTTCCTTTGATAGGATATTGATAGTCATCCCCAAGTTTCACCTTATGAGGTGACTCATGTTCATATAGATCCACAAAGGATTCTTTAAACCCAGTCATGTGTTTGGAAGCCCCACTATCAATAAGCCAATCATCACATCCATGAGAGATAGTACCTGTGAGAGCAGAGATTAGAACATATTCATCTTCACTAGATGAGTCATCACTTTATGCTCTAGTCTTCTTCTTGGGAGGTTCATCATCCTCGGGAGCATGAGCATGATATCTCTTCTTGTTTCTCTTGTTGTTGTATCCCTTTTTGTTCTTGGGACAAACTGAGGCAAAGTGTCCCTTCTCATTACAAATAAAGCATCTTATATCTTTCTTGTCTCTATGATGATGGTGTGGAGTTTTCTTGGGATAAGAGTGCTCCCTCTTGGATTTTTCTTTCTTGGTGTGTGCCATGAGAGCTTGATCTTCATTTCCCATCTTTTCTTCTCGGTCCACAAGCCTAGATTCTTCTTGTGAACATTCCTCCCATAGTCTACTGAAAGATATCAATTTCCTTCTTGCACAGATTCCTTGGATGAAGGAGTCCCATGACCTAGGTAAGCCATTCAATGTGGTCATTACAATTTCACCATTCTCTACTACTTCATCCATAGCTTCAAGTTGTTCCTTGATTTGAGAGACCTTAGAAAAGTAGGATTGAATGGTCTCTCCATTCTGAAGCTTTACCCCTTTCAATTGGTTCTGTAGAGTCATCTTTCGATTCATGTTCTTTCCTTCAAACAACTTGGTCAAGGAGTCAAACATCTACTTAGGTGTCTTTAGGGAAGACACGTGAGGTATGAGATGGTCTTTGATAGAATCAGAAATGATTCTATTAGCCTTGACAAGGTTCTTCTTATGTAAGGCTTTAGCCTCTTCTCCCTCTAGGACAGGAACCTCTTCACTTATGTAAGTGTCCAACTCATTCTCTTCTAGGATTAACCCAATCCTATACTTCCAGGCTCGGAAGTTATCAGCCCCTTCAAGCTTATCCTCAAGCTTGGTGTGGTGAGACATCTTAAAGAGTACTTCAAATGGAAATAGAAAAGTTATTAGGTCTTACCACTTGATTTGCTGAAAACCAGATCAGGAGCTAGATTAGGGTTTGTCAGAGAAACCCTAAAAATTCAAAATTTGAATTTCAAACTTCTGAAAGGATAGAAAGATGCGCTTTGCTGAGTTGGTCAAGCTGGTATACTCAAAATTTGAAATATGCAAATTTTCACCCCTCAAAATTGCTTTTGAAACTTTTGGATTCACTCGACAGGACCCTGAATTAGGGTTTGATTTTCCTGGAGCTTCACCCAACCAAAAAGTTCGATCCAAAGCTCTAAACTTCGATTTTTCAAAGGAGCTTCCAGCCATGGTCTAAGATTTCAGAAATTCCAATTTTTTCAGAAACCCTAATGTTTAGGTCAAAAACTGAAAATGTTCAAAATTGAATTCTGTCTCGACATAAAGATGCGCCCTTGCTAGGAGAGTCAATCTAGCCTCCTGCATTTGATGATCTATGGAGAGAAACCCAAAAAGTAAGAATCCCTAGCTTCTGCAGCTGCACAGTTCCTTCTTCTTAGGTCAGCTCTGATACCATGTTAATTTTTTGATAATTTCATTCCATTATCATTCAGTATCACTAAGAGAATAACATGTACAGCATATCAATCATAAACACAATAATGCAAGCACACAAGAGACACAAAGTTTCCTCGGGGAAAACCAAGAAGGTGAAAAATCCCGCAACTTCCTCAGAGATAGAATAATCCCCAATACAAGATCACAAGGATCAAACCCAATAATATGTCTCTAGTAGATAATCCTCCTTCTCCACTTGTGGGCCACTTTCTCTCTTAGCTATGAGAGCTTGAGAAGTGAGTGAATGAATAGAATGAGAGAGGCACACCCTCTATTTATACACTAACTTGACCTGCCAATAAATCATTGGGTCCGACATTGTAATGAATCCTAATAACCCAACCACATGTCCTAACTAGGACTGACCCCACACTTGTGGTCTAATAACCCATCAATACAAATGATGACACTTACAATGAAACTTGTGACACCTGCAAATACAAATGACGACACTTCCAATCAGAGGAATAAGACATCTCTGTTGGATATACAATAAAGTGCAAATGTAATATACAAGTGAATATCTTCCAAAGTTACAAATACATCAACAGTTGCACCAGAACAACTGCTTCCTCAATGGGCTTGTTCAACATGCGAAGTGGTTGGTGATTGTCGATGATCCTAGAGATCAACATCGAACTTGTTCTCAATTCTAATGAGGCACCTCTCTTTTGGCTCAAGTTTGAGAGAATCGTGACCTAGAGATATTTGCAGAAGAGTCATGGAATTTAGATTGGGATGCGGTTATGGATGAAGAATATCGTTCCTTAATGGAAAACGATACTTGGGATCTTATACCTCTTCTGAAAGAAAGAAAACTTGTCAGATGTAAATGGGCCTATAGAACTAAGTATGCATTAGATGGAAGTATTGAAAGACTTAAGGACAGTTTAGTTTACAAAGGATTTTCCCAAGTTGAATGAATTATCTACAATGAAACCTATAAATGGTCATTAGTGAGATGTAACACCCCAATTTTTAACGCTTGATGTAATGGTGTTAATTTTGATTATGAAATGCCTAAAGGGTTGAACAATTTGTATTTTGAAAATATTAATAGAAAATAAAGCTAACTATCGTTGAGGAAGGTGTTAAAGATAACATGGGACTATGACTTCACACGTGAGAAGTAAAGGGGGTTGTAGATAGCCTAAGGGGGGTTACAACATGAATTTTTCCTTATCCCAAATTTGACCCAAAAAGATTCACCTTTATTATATTTTAATCAATATTACCTTTTTTATCAACCATAATTCTTAGTGATGTGCAAAAGGGGAATTAGTGCATGGGTTGACATGAGTCTTTTAGGATACCATGTGTGGGTGAAGTCGACCATGCAAGGAATTAGTGCATGGATTTTGACATGGGCCTTTTGGCATACCATGTGTGGGTGAAGTTGGCCATGCAACATGCAAAAGAATTCGAGAGGCATGGAAACTATGCCGATCAGTTTTGGACATGAACCATTATGCCTGGTGGAGTGTGGGAGTTTTGGAATTAATCATTCAACTTTGATTAGGAAAATAATTTTTTATATTTTTTTGGGTGATGTCTTCCTTTCCATATCCATGATTGTACTTCTAGTGAAATGGAAAACTATGTATGAAATTTCCTTGCTATAGTTTTTGGCATTGGTTAATGGTATGTATATTTCATTGTTTTGCTTTTTGAAAAAAAATTAAGGAAAAAATGCATTGTTTGGTGTGTAACTGGTTGGTTTCAAAATTTTCAAATTATTGAGAAAGAACCACATTGTTTTTGTGTCGAAATGGTGAGTGCCAAATTTAGGAAAGAAACCCAATGAGGATTACCTTGTTCACCTGTTTATTATCCTTTAGCAACCTTGAGTGTTCTCTTGATGAATTCATAGTTTTAGCTTGGGGTGAGCACCTTGTTGAGATATTTATGAGCAAGGTAGACGATATTTGGGTGGGGCATGCCTCACACATAACCAGTTTCTCTAGCTGAAAACTATTCAAATAAGTGTTTGTTTCTTCATTTCAGTTGTTTAGATTTTATGCTTGTGTTAACTCGGCTGTTATGCAAAATTTGGTGCCTTGTTTTAGTTATTATTTCTATTTATGATTTTAATGATATTTGGAGGATTTGGTTTATGTTTTGTATTGAATATGAAGCTTGTGTTTTGGACATTTATGTGAATTATTATGTATCTGTTTATTCACAGTCCCATGGATGCATATATAACAAGTGACTAAGAATGCATATGTAACAAATGAATATGAATGCATATGTAACAAATGAATATGAATGCATATGTAACAAATGTTTTGGACTGATAGTGTTAAATGCATTGGGTTTTCAGTGTAAAAGAATAATACATAGTGGTAGTTAGACCATAGCTAACTATACGTGATGTAGAAAACTGTTTATCCTTGACCAATTTTGCAATTGAATGTCGAATTGATTTTTTTTATATACTTAAAATTAAACCTATATGACTTAAGTTTCCATTGTAGAAAAATAACACCAACAAGGCTTACTTCCTGAAATTTGATAAATTGGCTAAGTCCCAGAAGGTCATAGCACTAAGATCCAAAATTCCCTACTATACCAATTTCTACATCTAATATTGGAAGGGTCGTGTCAGGATGATCCTTGGGTAACTTAATGAGTGTGTGTTATAAAATCATGTAACAGTGTACATTATAGAGTGGTATGAGAGCTGAGGCTACAATTATCGAACCTCATGGGTTATTAAAATAAAGGATAAGAAACACCATTTGAAATACAAGACACAAAAAGCAATGCCTACCCATAAACATACACATATGCCATAAAATTGTTGCAGCTTCATCCAGGGAACAAAAATAAATTGCATGAATGGTCCAGTCTACACAACTACAAATGCCATAAAATTGTTGCAGCTTCATCCAGGGAACAAAAATCAATTGCATGAATGGTCTAGTCTACACAACTACAAAATCAATAAAAATGGCTCGTGAAAATCCATAACAAAGTCAAATTGGAAGCCCTGATCGGTACCCAAACCAAAGCCAAGGACATCATAAATAATATGATAACAAGGACGATGAGACAAAATATATAGTGGACGAGGATAAAGTCTAAAGTATGGAAGATCAATATGAACTTGAAGAAAAATCAGTTGAGAATAAAAATGACAAAGAGATAGATACATCAGATTTTGACAGTCATGATGTCAATATAATTTCTAAATAAAATGGAGATCTCATAGATTGTAATAATAAAGCACCAGATACTGATGAATACAAAGTCAACGTTAATGAAAATTATGAAATAATTGACGTTGTTGAAGGATACAACGATGAAAACAAAAGCACTGGAGATGATCCTAATCATGATAACATAGGATAAGAAAACCCAGAAGATTCTTCGACACAAGGTTCTCATGATCAAAAGGATCTCAAGGAGAAACTAGAGATAAGATCATCAGTTAAAGAAAATGAAATAAATAATTTGGAAAGTCCTAATCAAAACCAAATTAATGAAACAAAAACACTAAAAGGTGTTTCAACGTTAAAAGAAAATGTCGAAACTGAAAATGAAGACACCTTAACCAATCAAATTGAATTAAGTAAGTTGTTAGTAGTTGTCACTACAGTTAAGGAGACCATAACAAGTGTAACTAAATATCCAACCAAGTTTGAAGATCCATTGAGCAACACTAAAGAAGCTATATTTAGGATAGAAATTAGCGCCATACCAAAGCATGCAAAAATACCAGAGTTCAACATGTCGACGCAAGTTCATCATGAAGATATCATATTGGAAAATCACAAGAATACTCCCTATAGTCATTATGTTTTTATCTACAGAATCATATGCATGAATAAATTTGAATGGAAATGTGACCAACTATTGCAAGAATTATTAAACCATGGTACCATTATTCATGGAAAGAGTTCCCTTTTCAACATCATTCACACCTATGCGCTTCTCCAAGGAAATTCCGCCAAGCAAAAAACCCCTATTGAACTTACAACTAATCAAGCAATTACTAATTTCAAGCTGATCACTCTTTACACGATATTCATGGTCGAATATTTTCAAGGCAGTATGACTTGTAATAAACCTAATTGGTTATTACAGATGATATATATATTAATATATAAACTAGAAGTTATAGGTTAATTAATTATTAAATATTAATTACTACACGACATGTCTATTGATAAATAGACATGTCTCTTCCTCCATCGGCCATATTTAATATGGTCCATTATCTATATTCATCATCATCAGATATATATATATATATATATCAAGCAATGAATAGGAGAAAAATTACGTGAATATGATAGAAGATTCAAATATCTCCTCAACCAAATGATGTAAAAAATGGACCAAGCTGTCGTAATCCAATTTTTTGTTGCAGGTTTGCAACCTAGAATCAAGACACCACTCCTATTACAATATTACACAACCTATGTTTATATCTTAAATAAAGCGCTAAGAGTCGAGTTGAACACATATTAATTGATCGTACTTAGTGAATAACGACATATGGTGTACCACATGCTCAAGATAAGTCTACATGAGAGATAATTTCCTTTTATGATGAGCAAAGAAGACATCATGATGACCAAAGCACATACCAGAGAGAAATCAAACAAATTGAAGAAAATACAAGATCATTTCCAGAATATAGTAAACCAAAAAACTTCCACTCGACGCAAACGAGCTATTTTGTGACATATGTGAAAGGTTTGAACCTCATTCAACGAAAGAATTCCTATATAATACTGTTAACATAAAACCAAAATGGTGAAAAATATGTTGAAAGACAACATTCGACCGTAGAATGTATCAAGAACTTAAAGACCAAAGAAAATTATCATATATCGTACTCGACATAGACTGTCGAGTAGAAAAGACGAGATGGTCACAAAAATGATGAGACAAATACAACGATCATGGAAGATACAATAATCAAGGATATAGACCATTAGGTCGTGGAAAACTATGTTGCTTCATGAACATTTAAGTCCCGACTGTCCTTGGAAGGACATGACAAACTTAAACTTTTGTATGAAATGTGGTGTAGGAGAGAACAACTTAGAAGAGTGCCACATCATGTTAGAAGCACTTAATAATAAAAGGAATGTTAATCTCTTGTCTAGTGTCTCTAAGCATGATGAAGTGAATACTAAGTATTTGCATGTAATTACCAGACAAGGTGAAAATATTGGAGGGGATAACCCTCATTTAACAAGAATACAAATACATGAAGATGATTATCCTAACTTGCTGAAGAAAAAATAAATATTTACCATTGCTACAAAAATATTGACAAGAATTGCAGCCGAAGACAACACTTAATGAGTTATTACAACTCTTAACAAAGGAAGAAGTTGTTGCATGATTAATTGATTTAATGCATAACATTTGAAATAATTTAGCAAGTGTAAGGATCACCAAAACTATTTACATCTTGAATCACAAAGAAAAAAATGATATTGACCCCCTTATTGACCTTGAAGTCTAAGGGTTCTGCCTTTCACAATTCGTCCTCAACTTTGGGTCACAAGCCAATATAATGACGAGGTTGACTTGGTAAAGTTTGGGTCGACCATGACTAGAAGAATTGGGCATTTACCTTAAACTTGTCTACCAATGACTGATTGAACCTATTAGCGTACAAAAAAAGTTAATACCAAAATTATGGGTATCGACATTCTTATTTATTTTGAAATTCATCGACCCAAGAGAAGGATCCAAATCATTCCCAGCATTAGTCGATTGAACTTGGGGTCACAAAATGAAATCTTCTATTTCCTTAGAAAAAATTAGAATCAAATTGAAAGGCGAAGGTAAAAAGGTCACAGTTCCCATTAATCCATCCTAGGGGAAAACCTGGGCAGAACCAGATGATAATGAGGGATATATAAGGAAATTATATCAAGTCATGCAAGATAATGAATATTCAATAGAAACGACCGAATTGTGTGAAATCCATCTTGGTTCTCCTATGTGCGTTGGAAAAATTTTTGACTCTAAACTATACGACTAGTAGATCGAAAACTACGGAAAACATGCAAGATAATGTTGGATGGACAAATCCATCCCTCAATGGTTAACAAGAAAATAATTTGCAATAAATTCAATCCCAAAAATATTCTAAAAAGGAGAAAAAGAATATCCAACTCTTATATTGATGAAAAATGAACCTGCAACTCTCCCTCCCTTAAGGTTTAAAGAAGGAGAATCACTAGTACCGCGTGTTGAACAAGTATCTAAAACCATAGGATGACAAGGATGACTGCAAATCCTAGTCGAAACATTCACGGGACAAGTATCTTGATGGTGGTATACCCATCATTCATGACTGCAGACCTGGATGACTGCATCGACATATTTCATTGAAATATTTGGAGGACACAAACTAATGCCACAACTAGAAATTCAGAAATCTGTACAAGGTCTAGACCTCGCCGTGCATATAGATAATTGTGAAAAAGAATGGAAATGAATAGGATACAGAGACCAAATAATTTGGCCAATTTGTTTCCTAATACCTTAGACGACCTACCTAACAAATGGTACAAAATGGAAGAAGCAAGAGGAGAAACATTTAATTGGAAAAGTACTAAGGAAAACATTTCTCCTTCTCTCCCACAGAAGAATGCCTTCACAAAGCGGTACAAGATTTGAACCAATTTATTAATCCAACAAAACAAGAAAGAGACTCGAGCAGTCGCTTAGTCTTAGAATGTAAAGCAATTTCTATTAAAAGTAAACATCCAGACCAAGTGATGACCCGACTAGAAATGGAGAACAAGCATTCTCATGGGAAATTTTTTTGATGGAAGAGAGACCAACCACAAGTAATTCATCCAGTAAAAATGAATTTCAAAATTTCCATCAAAGAAAAGGAGAATGAAGATGATGACAAATAATCCCCCCCATCTTTTACAGAATTTAAAGAAGGAGAATGATCGATCAATGAATCAAAATCACATGAGTGTATGGATTCTGAGATTAAGAAAAATGAAGTAAACATATCTATTGATGGGTGACCAAAAATGGAAAATATTGGTGACTACTGGTCGGATCAATATACCTCCAAAATAACTAATTTGCTTAAAGAGTATCAAGATGTTTTTGCTTAAGACTACAACTACCTGAAAGGACTGGTACAGGAAATGGTAGAAATGAAAATTGATATAATGCCTAATGTTAAACCCGTCAACAAACGAACATATAAGTTATCCCACAAGTATAAATACATAGTTAAGAAATATATTGAAAACATGTTAAATGCAGGAATAATATATCCAATAGATCAATTTGAGTGGGCCATCCCCATGGTTGTTCAACCAAAGAAGCATGAACCAAAAAGTATCAGTGTCTGCGTCAACTTCAGAGGCCTCAATAAAGTAATCTTAACAGACCCCTTCTAGACTCCCTTTGTTGACGAGATCATTAATGAAGTCACTGGGCATGGATGCTACTCATTCACCGACATATTTTATGGGTATAACTAGGTCCCAATTGCAATAGAAGACCAACACAAAAATGCATTTGTCTATGAATTTGGATCATTTTCTTATACAGTAATTCCATTTGGCCTAAAGAATGCCCTAGTTGTTTTCTCCAGAATAGTTATAAAATCCTTTCAATAATTTTATATAAAACAACAACTGTCTACTTTGACGATTGGCCATATACTCAATGCTCAAATACCATATACAATGGCTTCGCCTAATGCTAGAAAGGTGTAGACAAATACAATTATCCATAAATATAAAGAAATGCATATTTTCCACACCAATATGAATACTATTGGGTCATGTTGTCTACAAGGATGGAATAAAGGTGGACCTAGCTAAAATAAAATTCATCTTGGACTTAAAACCACCAATAAACCCTAAACTAGTTAGAATCCTACTAGGAAATACTAGATATTATAGAAAATTCATCTGACATTATTTTTACATTACATTTTCATTGGAAGAATTACGTAGAGAACATGTTGAATTCCCATGGACATTAGAATGTGAAGATATTTTGACATACTTAAAAGTAAATTAGTTAAAGCTCCAATACTTAAATTTCCCTACTGGTCGAATAAATTTCATGTCCATATTGATGCACAGGCGTCACAATAGGAGCAATATTAGCAAAAACTGGAGACGATGGACTCGATTGCCCTAATGCATATGCCAGTCGCAAGCTAAATAAAGAAAAAAGAAATTACTCGGCGATTGAATGTGGAGGATTGTGAATGATATTCACACTACAAAAATACTGACATTACCTATTGGATAATCCATTTGTATTTTACATAGACCATCAAGATCTCAAATACTTAGTGAATAAACCACTACACTATGGTCACACATGATGATGGCTCTTGTTGTTTTAGGAATTCAAATTTGAAATTATAGTCCAACATGGAAAGTAGAATGTCGGCCCCGACCACTTTTCATGCATCGAAACCAAAGAAGAACTAGTCGACATAGGAAATGAACTACCTGACACACACCTTTTCAGTGTATAAGAAGTACCAAAATAATTAGCAGATATTGCAGAATTTTTACAAGAAGACCAAGCACCTAAAGGGACATCAGAGAAGAAGAAAAATATTTTAGCAATGAAAGCAACACCATACACAATAATCAATGGATACTTATACAAACTTCGTCCTGAATACATACTCCATCTGTTAGAATATTAAAAACCCACTTTAGACTTAGCTTATAAAGTATTAATCATTTTGATACTTTCCTAGGTGTTTTGACTAGGTAGTTGGACTCAACTTGCCTCTTTTGGATAACACTTTCCCTCATTATCCACAGAAGCGAACTTAGAAATATTTTGGATAAGTTTCTACTTATTTTATGAATGTCCTAAATTAGTAAGACCGCTTTCCTGCCTTGCACAATTTTTTCTTGTTTTTTCTGCTTTTAGTGGATAAGGATAAAGCTAGGCGCCCTCATTGACTTGGTAAGTCGTCTTATTTTTGGCCAACTCATCCTCCATATTTTTCTCTCCTAAAGCCATGATCATTTTCCTTTTTCATAACTCATTAGATTCCATAATTGATTTTTCCTATTTGTGAGCCTCTTAACTAATTTGGAAAGAGATCCCTCCCCCTTGGGGGGTTTTAAGCTTTTAGTAAGCCTTCCTTTTGTGAGATTTTCGAATTTCCTTTAGTGCTTTCAATTTTCTATCTTTAGATGTATTATTTATTGTACTCTTATTGTTCAATAATATCATGATGAATTTTTACTCAATTGAGTTTTCTTTCTCATGTGATTCTGCTCAATTTTTCTCTCTTTTATGCATTCTTGTAAATTCATTGTGAGGATTTTTTCTGTGAACTAGATCCAAACCGTGCTCAAATTTTTAAATGGTATCAGATCATGATTGAGCTTATATATTTTTCCTCCTTAGCGTTTTTTTTCCAGTTATTTTGTGCAGGTACAACAACTTCATGGATTCGAAATCAGTTCCTGCTCTTACTCCATTCAATTACGATGATTATTAGATCTACTATTGCTACAAAAATCACTACCAGATCATCTGGTAAGCATCCAAATCCCTACAAAACCAACTGAGTCCCAAATAAAAATCATATCAGTTATAATGGGGAAATCTATAGCCACTAAGGGTGCACTAGATGATTTACATACAAACATACAACAACAGATATCAAATTCTCTAGAAAAACTATCAATTCAATCTATTTTTCTAGCAAAAACACCCAAGTTTCTAGCAATCAAAACTTATTATTTTCATCTGTGAATCATATAACAGATCTGATCAGCCATGGAGAGGGTGCACTTTCATAATATGCTACAGAAAATAATACATGTAAAAAAAATTAAATCTTCCATTAAGATCAGATCTCAAAACAAGGAGAAAACCCTAATTTCTAGGCAAGATTTCCTCAACTAGAGTTCCAAAAACCAAGCAACTTCAACTGTAAATTTATTTATTGATCTAATCAGATATGGAGGGAACTCTTTTAGATTAATATATATCCAATAAAATTTGAATGAACATATTTTCAATTTTCCATCAAGATTAGGTCTCACATAGAGGAGAAATCACCAATTACCAAGCATTTTAACCATCAGATCTACATCCAACCATTGTTACAACTACCATGCTCATCAACAAAAAATACTTAATCTATGGAAACAATAGAAACATCATGTAAACATATGAATTTATTTACATTAAAAAAAAAAAAACCACTTATCTTATTAATGTGCAGCTAGCATCAACCAGACCACGTTCCACCCAACCAAAGGCACTACCAAGCCATATCTCACGTTGATAGGCCACCCACGAGATGAGGCCACATATACACAATACAGGTGTACTCAAAGATATATAAAGTATAATTTTGAGAAGAAAAAACTCAGTTCCTTACCACCTTCTTTCTCCTCCACCCCACTACTAGGTGCAATGGTAATCCCTTCACCCCCTAGGTTCCTCAAGACATTACCATTCACCATTAGGATTTATGTGCAGGTCCATGACAGAGACACGTAGTGGACATGAAGGAACTATACCATAGTTTTTTATGCTTTACACAAACACCATACAATATCATAGTGATTCAAGCACAAGGTTCATTCACATAGCAGAGCATACATGACTTCCCAAGCTCACAAGCTTACTAAGCTTTCAACATTAATGGAATGAAAAACCATGATTAACCATCAATAATCCAGAACAATAAAAAACCTAAACCAAGGAGACTAACCATGGATTTATATACCAAAAGGGAGATTTGAACCCAAGGGTGTCAAAACAAACCAAGGTAATCCAAATTGAGTCAATCCAAGGGGGGTAACTTCAACCACAAGAGGTTAACTCTAATCCAACCCAAGCAATTCAAATTCCAAGGACAGTGGATCCGAGTCACTCTACCCAACTCAAATTCATGTGTGGACACAACATCCATGTAGAGGAATTCAAAATAGTGAGGTTAGGAGTTACACAAACCAAGGAATCTTCCCAAAATAGAAAAGGAGGGGTTGCACAAGGAGTTATCGAACTTTTGAGGTGTCATGGCTAAAAATAGCCAGTGAGGGTGCACTTGTGAAAATGGGGGTTACAAAATCAAGTGTAACCTCCAAAAAGGAGTTACGAAACCACCAAAAAGGAGTTACAAAACCACCAAAGGGGCCTAATCAACAAGTGGAATCCCCCCAAGCACCCACTAAATCATGAATTAATCTCAATAGTACCAACATAGACTAAAATAATCAAAAGTTGGGTCCATTGTACAATGTTTGGATGATCATCAACTATTAAAGCCACTAAGGCATAAATATAGACCAAGCTTAACCAAACAAGTTCTAAAGTGCTAGGAATGTAACCATTCCCCCTCACCTTGTGGATCTAGGCCTCCCATACTCTTTTAGTGGTCCCCGTTGTGCCAATTATTTTTTATTAATTAAATATTTACAATAATAATAATAATAATAATAATGTCTCTCGGTCCTTAAAGACCATTGTCTTGGCACCTAGTGCAAGAATAATAAAAAATTACAATTTACATATGTCCAAGGATTAGAACATGGGGTATTACACACTTCCATGTTATCCATTTCCTACTTTGACCTTCTAATGCAATTTTTGTGTTGCCTCTCACTTGGAAAAATACTAGTCTTCAAAATCATATAAGAAATAGATTTACAGTGGTGGAATTGCTATGATATGGGTTCCAATAGATGTAATACATGTACATGAATCCATATAGTCCACTGTTTCATCATTTTTTCACTGTGTTTGGATTTTATCACATGCCATAGCTTGCAACCAAGAGCTATTGTGAGACATTTCCCATTTTTCTTGTGTTTTGTCAACTTTAGGTCTATTTGGAAATGGATTAGGTGAGAACGATGACCACATGTTTCTATGGTATATATTTCATACTTGGAGGTCCCAATTTAATTTTTACTTTTCCTCTCATTGAGTAAAATACCTGTTTTCAAAATCATTAGAGAAAAACAAAATAGAACGGAGCATTAGTAGCATCAAGTACACAACATAATAATCATGCATAATGAGGAAAAACAAAAAATATATCATTAAATAATTTATATTAATGAACTTTATCATCACAAAATGTTCCACTATACAAAATCATTTATTTTGTTTATTCTTAGACAATGCTACATATTTCTTAAGTGGCTCATCCATATCCAATCATTCATCTCTTTTTCCCTCTTCTATTGTTGTTTGGACAGACATCCTCCCATGCACTATATTCTTGGTCATGTTATCACAACATGGAGGATGCTGGAAGGCCAAGGCATATCCTATAATAAATAAATTGGTTAAATGTATTTTTGGAATATTTAAAACCCACCTATGTCATTTAATACCATAGTAGCATTAATTAATCATTTTTGGTTAATTTCTATGTATTAGACTAGGCAGTTGGCCTAATTCACCATTGTGTGGACCACAAGTCACCATTGTGTGGACCAAAATATTCCTAAACCCACTAGAGCACATTCCTGGAGATCCTAGATTAGATTCTTGCTATTTTTAGCTAATCCTGGAATAGAAGGCGCATTAGCTGCTTTTACTGCTTTTTACCACTTTTTGGTGAAAGCTAAAAGCTAGTTGACTAGTCATAAATATTTTTTGGCCAACTCATCCTCCATGATGTTTCTTCATTCCAAATTATGGATTTGGCATTATTTTCCATCACACATAACTATCTGATTACTAAATCAGAAATTTGTGAGCCTTTGGGGTGACTTGGAGAACACACTTGCCACCTAGGGGGTTTTGCATTATTTCAATAAGTATTCTTTTTTGAGGATTCGAATGGTATCCTTATGCATTTGAATATCTAATGTAATTCTATATATTTAAATCCTATTACTTTACCAAGCTTGGCTGATGTATTATTATTCATGAGAGTAATTCTATTTGCATCATATGTGACTGTTTTTCAGTGTTCTTGACTAGTTGTGTGAGAATTACTTGTGAGAGTTGTAATTTCTTGATCATATCTTGGCATGAACTAAATTTCACATGGTATCAGAGATATAAAGATATTCTTTTCTCCATTGATTGTCTTACAGGATCCAACCAGTCTCAAGGAGGGCGCATTCAGTCATCTACTGGGCGCATTCAATCACCCAGAGGGCGCAACAAATCATCTTGGCGTGCACCCAAACCACTCTAAAAGATATTCCAGAGCTGTCATGGATCAGTCACATCAGATCATCCTCACTCCATTCAATTATTTTGACTGGAAAGCGCAGATGGATATCATGATGAGTAAATGCCTCTACAGGGTGACTATGGCAACTGAACCTGAGCCAACCTCATCAATTGAGAAATCAAAGTGGCATAATCGAAGAGATGAAGCCTATGGTCTATTGTGTCTCACTACATCCAGGGATATTTTATTCCATCTAGATGGTCTTATCTCTCCCAATGAAGTTTGGCTAAAGATTCAAGAATTGTTTGGAAAGACTGATGAATTAAGACGCCACCAATTGGATAATGAACTTGTTTCATTGAGTCCACAAAATTTCGAGAAGCTCTAGGATTTTTTCTCAAAGTTCAAGTCACTTGTTCTACAGTTGAAGCAATTTGGAATTGATAAAAAGGATGAGAAAATAATCTTGTCCATTCTCTCCAAGCTTGGCCCTGATTACTTAGTCTTTGTTTTGACCTTCCATTCCACAAGGAAGGTAGTTCAAAACTGGAAGAGCCCTACATTCTCAGAATTCATGGAGTCTTTTACACAAGAACAAGACAAGTTGGTCTTGATGGGAGCCATAAAAAATCTATCAAAATATCAATGTTTGAATTTTGGATAGTCAAAGGGTTCGAAAGGCAAGAAGAAGGGAAATTTCAAGAAGCCCACTGATCAGAGGAAGGACAAGCAGAAAGTCGATGAAGACTCCTCCAACTCAAATTTCAAGAGAAATCCAAAAAAGAAGAATGAGAAGGAAAAGTGTAACTATTGAAATAGGGATTTCATCCTGAAATCTCCTACATGAAGAATACCATTGATCAAATGGCTCAACTCCTGGATAAATCCAACATTCCTCTTCCTGAGAGTGCAAGGAGGAAGGATGGAGGAAAAAATTATGAAGATAAGGAGCGAGTGCATGCACTGATGGAAATCACATCAAATCCTACCTCATTCATCATTGACTCAGGATCTTCAAGGCACATGGTGTCCACAAGAGATAGCTTATCATCTATTGATTCTTCCATTGGTCCGACCATTATGTTGGGTGATGATTCTGAAACTTCAAGCAAAGGTAAATGCAACATTGATCTATATTTTGGTACATTCACTAGTGTTTTGTATGTTCCAGGACTTGTTGCTAACCTTTTGTCAATATACCAGATGACTCACACATGATCATCCAAAAAGGTGATCTTCACACCTAATGATGTTGAAATCCGTGAAATGTCAATAGGCCGAATTTTTTCCTTAGGTTCTGCTGACCATAGCTCAAAAATCTATAGGTTTTCTCATTTTGTGCCATTCCCCTCACCTTCTGTTCTATTAACCCATGCCAATGAGTCAAGCAAATTATGGCATGAAATATTTGGTCACCTAAATTATAAATACCTTTCCCAACTCCATGAGAAAGAAATGGTCATAGGGCTGCCCAATATCAAGTTTTCCAAACGTGTTTGTCAAAGTAGTATCTTAAGAAAGCACCCAGAGCATAAGTTTGAAAGAGCCAAAAATGAGAGAACCTCACCACCCCTAGAGCTTATTCACAGTGACATATCAGGCCCATTCCCCATGATTCTTTGAACCATGCCAAATACATCCTTACCTTCATAAATGAATTTACCAGGTACTGTTGGATTTATTTCATCAAGTTAAAGTCTGAAGTGTTCGGTCTGTTCAATATTTTCAAGGCCTTAGTTGAAAACTAGTCTGGTATACATATCAAGATCCTTAGATATGATAATGGTGGGGAGTACATCAAATCTTAGTTTCAACAATTTTGTGCCTCTTCAGGCATACATATGCAACACACTATTCCCTATACACCTCAGCAAAATGGTGTTGTTGAGAGGAAGAACAGATCATTGAAGGAGATGGCCACATGCATGTTTGAGGCAAAGTATTTATCTCCAAGGATTTGGGTTGAGGAAATAAATTGTTTCACATACATCCAAAATAGAGTGCCTCACAAATCTCTCAAAGGAATTACTCCTTTTGAGGCTTGGACTGGGCACAAACCTGATATTTCTCATTTCAGGATTTTTGGCTCCAAGGCTTGGGCTAGAATTCCACTTGAGAAGAGGGGGGCTATGCAGCCCCAAATACAAACTTATATTTTTTTTTCTATTCATAGGAATCTAAAGAACACAATATGCTGAACATGACTTCTAAAAAATCCTTCATATAAAGAAGTGTTCAATTCAAAGAAGAGCCCTCTCAGAATGTTGAAATTGGAGAGCCATCCACACCACCACCTGAAGATGTAAGTGAAGTTCCTCTTGAATTTTTTGATTATGATATTTCTGATTATGAAGACAATTTTATTATAGATACTAATTCACCCACAAGGCCAAAGTGGGATGCTAAGACTCTTCAAGGAGCTGGTGAACTAGTGGGAAATCCTCAGGACACAAGGAGGACTTGATCACAATTTGAGAATTCTCTCAATGTGAATGATAATTACTTATCTGAGAGATGTTATTTGTTGGTGGATTATGATCCTCATACATATGAGGAAGCCTCACATGAACCAAGATGGCATGATTCTATGGATGAGGAGTTTCATTCACTGCAAAAGAATGAGACATGGGAGCTAGTCAAGCTCCCCCTGGGAAGAAAATTGGTAAGGTGTAAGTGGATATTCAAGATAAAGTGTGCAGGTGATGGTGCAGTAGTGAAATATAAGTCTAGGATGGTGGCAAAGGGCTTATCCCAAGCCCAATGCCTTGACTACAATGAGACTTTTGCACCATTTGCACAGAAGGATTCGATAAGACTAGTTCTGGCAATTTTTGGTACCAATCGCTGGGAAGTACATCACATGGATGTCAAAAGTGCCTTCCTCCATGGATATATTGAGGAATATATTTATATGCATCAACCAGAAGGGCTTGGTATGCCAAAATGGACAACTTTCTCTTGTCACAATCTTTTGCTCGATTCAAATCTGATCCACATGTTTACATGAAGCTGATCTATGGTTCAATTATGATTATTGTGTTATATTTTGATGACCTACTAATCACAGGTAGCTCTACTAATTAAATTGCTTCATTAAAGACTGCTTTTCATCAAATTTTTTCCATGACTGACTTGGGAATTCTTAAGCAATTTTTGGGGCTTGAGATTTCTCAAAATGAGAATGGAACTAAGGTATCTCAGTCCAAATACGCATCTGACCTACTAAAGAAGTTCAATATGGCTGATTGCAAGCCTTTAAAGACTCCTTTCCTTTCAAGAGTTAGACTTGAAGAAGCAAAATCTACAACATTGGTGGACAACACCTTATATAGGAAACTTGTTGGCAACTTGTTATACTTGACTCACAGTCAACCCAATCTTGCATATACTGTGAGTGTGGCATCAAGATACATGGAGCAATGACATGAGCTCCATTGGAGGGTTGCAAAAATAATCTTTCATTATGTGCAAGGCATAAAGACTGATGGGATTCACTATGTTGCAGATTCTAGCCTAGATCTTCTTGGCTTTACTGACTCAGATTGGGCTAGTGATAGCCTTGAAAGAAAGTCCACATATGGATTTGTATTCATGCTTGGAGGTGGTACTGTTTGCTAGTATATCAAGAAACAGAGTGCAATTGCACTATTTTCAGTAGAGTCCGAGTACAGAGGAGCAGTGAATGCTACTACTCAGTGTGTGTGGTTGCAGGGTATTCTTTCAGAGTTTGAGATTTCCTTTAGTACTCCTACTGTCATATTTTGTGACAATCAGAATTCTATAAGGGTCTCAAGTGATCCATTATAGAGACATAGGACCAAGCATATTGAGATCCATATGCACTACATTAGGAGTTTAGTGCATGACCAAATCATTGACTTGCAGTATTGCCCAATAGGTTAGCAAACTGTAGACATCTTCACCAAAGATTTTACTGAGAAGACTTTCAGCTATATGAGATCACTACTTGGGATGGTTGAACATGTGGTGGAGTGAAGGATTGATCAATAATATTTCAATTTTTATTAGGTCCATTTTTAGGGTATTTTTTCCCATGAGGTTTTCCTTCTTTCCTTGTTTCATGGACAAGGCAATATTGTACAGGGTGACCATGTCTTGTTACTAGGCCCTAGTTTTTACTTCTTACTTTTAGCACATAAAGTAAGACTTATGGGGAGGGTGTTGCAATATTTAAAACCCACCTATGTCATTTAATACCATAGTAGCATTAATTAATCATTTTTGGTTAATTTCTATGTATTAGACTAGGTAGTTGGCCTAAAACATCATTGTGTGGACCACAAGTCACCATTGTGTGGACCACAAGCTTCCTAAACCCACTAGAGCACATTCCTGGAGATCTTGGATTAGATTCTGGATATTTTTAGCTGATCCTGGAATAGAAAGGTGCATTATATGCTTAAACTTATTTTTACCACTTTTTTGTGAAATCTAAAGCTAGTTGACTAGTCATAACTATTTTTTGGCCAACTCATCCTCCATGATGTTTCTTCCTTCCAACTTCTAGATTTGGAATTATTTTCCATCACACATCACTATCTGATCACTAAATCAGAAATTCGTGAGCCTTTGGAGTGACTCGGGGAACACACTTGCCACCTAGGGGGGTTTTGCATTATTTTAGTAAGTCTGCTTTTGTGAGGATTCGAATCACATCATTATGCATTTGAATCTCTGATGTAATTCTATATATTTATAGCCTATTACTTTCCCAAGTTTGGATGATGTATTATTATTCATGAGAGTAATTCTGTTTGCAACATATGTGACTGTTTTTCAGTGTTCTTGACTAGTTGTCTGAGAATTAATTGTGAGAGTTGTAATTTCTTGATCAGATCTTGGTGTGAACTAAATTTCACACGTATATGGTCAATTATTAATCATTAAAGTAGTTCATTGATAAAAAATACCTTCACAATTTTATTTACTTGGTGTACAACTCGACACCATTGGATTGGTTATCGTACATTCCTCTTCTCATAGAGGATCCTCAACTGCATCATCTTCCATTGAAACAAAAAAAATTATAAGTACACTATCATAAATTTATATGTACAAAATATATAAGTATATGATTTTATATCCATATTACCATTGTGGGACTACACACCACCATCATCGGGTTGCACTCCGTTGTCATGGTGACAGGCACACCATCATGTGGTTTTAGTCCACTGTGATGGGGATGACTACACAGGTGCAACATCATGTTGCTACACTCCAATGTGATAGGGCCACTATCAAATCATGGCCTCATTATAATTTATCATTGGTTTTCCTCTGCTTAAAATAAAAAAAAAGCACATTAATTTATGGGTGATATCAAACATGAATGGATTTTAGAAGTAATGAAGTGTTGGACCCCAAGTGATACTGAGAGGGGGGGGGGGTGAATCATTATCATGCACTTTTCATCCTCTCAAACATTTATTATGTTATGTTATCATTCGTTAATATTTATACCATGCATCATAAGCATTTCCGAGTACGAATATTATGCAAAGAATATGAAGAGAAATATTATATATATCTATATCTTTATCTATATCTATCTATCTATCTATCTATCTATATATATCTATATCTATATCTATATATATCTTCTTATTAGAAACAAATGTATGAGACACCAATCTTCATTTCGAGTAAATTACTTGAGATTGTCGTGAAAAGTATTTCATGCTTTGCATATTTGATTAAGAAACTTTGAAAAAGCTAAAAATTGTCAATGCTCATGTTCTCTCGGTTTGAAAAGTTTATCTTCATTTATTTGAAAATATTAAGTGGATTTAGGCCTTATCGAAGTATTGCAAGGCTAGTGAAAGCTCTCATATTTTTTATTTTCTTTTCACTTCTTTAGTTGTTGTTTTCAAGGTAGAGTTGTTTCAATCAAAAGTGAAGTTCATATTTTCATTTTGTTCATAGATTTTGCTTAATTGGAAAGAAGAAAGAAAAATATTTTTGATTTGGTTTTGTTATTTTTATTTTTTTATTGGATTACATGAAATAATACTTTTAGTCTTTTGGTTAAATTTGAAAAGAAAGTAAAGAGAGGTACTTTTTTCATTTGTTTTTGGAAAAGAAAAATATTTCTCCTTACTTTAGTTAGTTTTCATTGAAAAGAAAAATGAAAGACTTGCGTGCTCCATTTAGATTAGTTGTGCATATTTTTTACTTTACAAGTCTACACTTCATGCATTCATCTAACCGTACAAGGTAAAATAAAGTAGTAGCCTAGGTTAAAATTGTATCAAAACTTGTGTAATAGGGTAAATACGTGCTCCAACATCTTAAAACATAGCAGTTGTCATTATTTGCCTGCACTGCATCTCGGGGGCTTGTAGTTCTTCCATGTACTGGTTAGTATATCGAACAACCTTATTTTTCAATTTTCCAAATGAATGTAGTCAAAAAATGAGAATGATGCCACTTCTTAAACCTTTATTTAGAATACTAGAGACTACTTACTACTGCAATCCTCAAGCAAACATAATTTCTCAAGAAATAAATCACCCAAAATCATAATCTAACACAAAAATCCACACCAAATTTTGCAAAAATCACAACAATCTTAAATTTTGGAGGGCTTAGAAATCAGAGTGAATGAATCAGAAATACTAAAAGGGATTCACAAGACTGGATGCACTCACGAGGGATTGAAATTGACCATGACTAGAGAGATGTTTGCTTGACTAACTAGGACTCAAATCAAACTCCAAATTCAAAAACTAGACCAAGGATAAAGCATACTGGGTTTGAGGGATATTGTGGGTATAAAGGAAAAAACAAAGACCTCAGCAAACCAAGCCAAAAACAATTTGTGATATTTTTTGACCCTATGCACTAATTTTTGTAGGGATATGCACTTTGAAAGTGTATACCAGAGCGTTGGTAGACCAACGGCGCACTTTGCACACACGGGAAGTGCATCGGTGACGCAGGTTGATCACAAACAAATCACATCAGTGACGTAGGTTTCCCGAATGAAAGGTGCATCAGAGTAACAGTGACGCGGGAACAAAGCTTCCCAAGTGTGTCTGGCGAGATCCAAGTTTGAAAAAAAAAAAAATCTCAACAAAAAAAAGATAAATGGCTAAGCTAAAATCCCCAATTAGAGTCTGTATCACCTAGTAACTCTTTGATAAACATATCCAATTGAAAAAGAGGCAATTAAGAGGCTATTGGAAGAAAACCAAGAAATAAAAAATTACAAATGAATCAAATACTATGGGATACCCATCCCCAACGGAGTCGCCAATTTTGTTTGGGGACAATCCATCAGTGCAGACACTAATCAATCTCCCTAGTCCGAATGGTTCGGATCTAGAACAAAAGAAGTACACAATACAAATTACTTTCTAGATTGATCAAATTTCAGAGGATGTCAGAAGATAACTCACCTTATGAACGCAATACTAATTATTTTCTTGATGTAGCTCTTGATCTCTAGATATACGGATCTCCAGCTACAAAAAAATATACCACAAGATAAACAAGCAAGTAGTAATAGCATATAAACATAAATCAATCTAAACTAGCAGTCAAAGAAGCTAATTATAAAGATCTTACAATAACAATATGTTTATGGAAAGAATCTGCATTAATGTAATAATAAGAAATACATAGAGAGAGGTTACAACCAAGCTTTGACGTCGTAATTCCTTCCAAATGGTACTAGCCTCAAAGATCCAAGCTCTTGCCTCTTGATGGATGAAAGGGAAGCAATTCTAGAATAATTTCACCAGCATTTTAATGCTCTATCTTCCTCATCCTTGATCACGGAGAGGGGGTTTGTATTTATAGGCCTAAAATGATAGGATAGGTTGAGCATTTGTGGGAGAAGCTCAAGGGATCATCCCAAAAGGTAAGGGAACCGAATTCCACCTTCCCTAGTTCATAGGGATAAGGCCCCACATAACCAAGGATTCTAGAAGCCACTCGAAGTTTCTCTTTCTCCTTTTAAACTAACAATGCCGCACATTGCATACAAACAACCCATGTCTTTGAAGGGTGACACATCTTGTGCAAAGGAAACTAGCGTCACAAAAAGTAGGAGGAGCAACAACAATTATCCTTTCAATCATTTGGACCAACTGATTTAGGAATTAGGGAAAAAAGAGGACACATAACTCATGATGATGATATTTTGGTGTAACAAAAACTGTTAATAAAAGTGTCATAAATTGTATTGACGAGAGTGCCATAAATTGTATAGTTTTATGGTGGAAATATCTAGTTTGTAATTGCTTGCAAAGAATTTTGTAAATATGATTAGTTATCATTATTGGGAAGATTATGGTCACCTTTAACGTTTTAATAATTCTAAGGGTCAAGTTTATTAAAGTTTGTAAATCTGGTTGCATTATCATGCTTGCATGGTGTTGCATCTGCATGAGCTCTTGGATAATTTTATAATTGTTTTTAAAGTATCGCAATTATTTTAAAGGTTGTATGTTTGATTTAATTATCTTGATGGTATGTCATCATAGCCTTTGGTTAACCTTAATCCATTGTGTTATACATTTATTCAACCTTCCTTTGGGTACACTACAAAGTGGTATTAGAGCTTCGGTTCCAACTCTGCGGCTGCTGGGCCTATTATTGATTTATAACTCTGTTTATATGCATTTAGAATTTATAAATGAGATTTGTGAAATAATTTTAATCTTCCTTATGTGAATGGAAGAATTAGAAGCCTCACTTCAAATATTAGTTCGGTTGTATCCTACTTTTTAATTTCAGAAGTTAAGAGATTAAAGGTTAGTTTGTTGTATGTTTTAGAATTAATTAATATTGCATATTATTGTTCAATTGTTTGGTTGGTAAAAAATATGCAATGCATATCTATGATCAAGTGGATTGATTGGTTGATGCATGTTCACCTTGCATTTCCTCTTTTACTATTTAGTGATTTGATTGGTCGATGCTTGTGCATTGCCTCTTTTACTGTTTAGTGATTTGATTGGTCGGTGCTTATGCATTGCCTCTTTTACTATTTAATGACCTGATTGGTCGATGCGTGTGCATTTCCTCTTTTAATGTTTAGTGACTTGATTGGTCGATGCTTTTTATTGTGCATTGTCTCTCTTACTGCTCATAAAATTTGTTAATATTGAAATGCTTCTTGCTGTACGATTTATTTATGGGTGGGATTGACTTGGTTTTTGGAAGGATTGATTTTCATGCTTTTGGAACTTTGGTATAATCTAGGAGCATAGTTGAGTTATGAAATGTCTCAAAAGATTTTATGAGTAGACCTCCTTTAAAGTTGCACTCCAACTTGGAAACTGGCATTTTGAAATTGAAAAATTTTGAAATCGAAATTTGGAAACTAGGAAAAGTTGTCTTTAATTGTTTACGAAATATGTATAAGTATGTACGTATGTGATAAAGTAGGTTTATAGTAGACATATTTGATGATATATATTGATATGATATAATATCATATATATTGTATAGTATTATGATGTATTGGTATATATGTAGTATATGCCTATTATAGTGTATTTAAACTTGATGATGTAAGCCTATATGCAATTAGGGTAGCGAGATGTATATATATGGTATATAAAGTTAGTATATATATATATATATATATATATATATATATATATATATATATATATATATATATATATATAGTATAAATTGTGACATGTGAAATTATGCATATATATATGATATGATATGATGCAAGATGTATACAGATGTGTATATATAATGACATATATATAATAGTGTGCATATATATGATTAATGTATGAGATATAGGTAATATGTAATGTGTATAAAATTTAAATAAATATATTATATGTGGTATAATAGAATAATTACACTTATAATTGTGAAGTATTTTATGTGTGTGTGTGTGTGTGTGTGTTTGTATATATATATATATATATATATATATGATGTAGTATTACTATTAATAATATGAATGTTATTAATGGGAAATGTACTCCCTATTTCCTTTATTGCTTCTCTTGAGAGAATAATTTTATGTATGGGCATGCTTTGCCACTTGAAAGGTAGTGGTTACCTCAATAAGTAACTCATTGTATATTTTAGGAAATGGGACACTTATCTAAATGGTGTTTTCCATTCTCCTTTTATTTTATTTTATGCATGTAGTATGTTTATTACTGCATTATTGGTCATTTGTGCATGCCTATACATGATAAGCCAAGTGGAATTATCATTATCCTAACTTATCTAATTGATTGTTAGTGGAATTGCCACTTGGGAGGCAAGAATGGATATGTACTATTTTAGTAATTCTCTTATTGTTGATTAATTGTTATTGTGATTTTATTTGTGTGAGCGTTTCATTGGTGAATAGAATAGGTTATGAGAAATGTGTAAATAATATATGTATATAGATATATATATAAATTATGTAATGAATATATAATGAAATAATAAAGTGCATAAAGTATCTTTGTGATCTTGTTGAAAGTATCTTTGCTGGAAGAGTATCCTTGTGGTATTTTTTTATATCTTTGTTAGGAAGAATCTTAGTTATAGTTCATGCATATTTATTGGAAATTATATTATCCATAAAAGTATCTTAATTCAATTCATGTGATTTCTTGTATTTCAAGTAACTTAGAATATGTATCTAATGCATGATTGAAATTGAATTTGAAATTGGTTAGAATGTGTCTCGGGAAGATGCTTTTCAAGTGTTTTGATTTCGTATACCTTTGATGTATTTCATGTGTCATAGTTGAAGTAGAATGAAATTGAATAAAAAAGAATTTATTTCATGTTGCGATGCACCCTTGAAATATTTCATATGAATAATTAGAATTTATTTCATGTATCTTGTATTCTAGTGATGTATTTTATGTATCTTGTTGAACAATGTATATATATGTGTGTGTTTGATGCTAACCATGTGGTTGTTGCAATGTGAAGAAAGTATCTTTGTAGAAGAATATCCTTATATCATATATTTTTATATACTTGATGTTAATCATATGAGTGTATGAAATATGATTTTTAGGTGGATGTATCTTTTTTGAGGATTGAAGGCCTCGTAACGAGATTTGAAGACCTCATAATGAGGTTTGAAGACCCTGTAATGGGGATTGAAGACTGACCCTTGCTTCCATGATTTCAATCTACTAGTCCCAGTTATCCCATGGGAAGTGGAGATGAATAGGAAAGTAGGTGGTAGTGGGAAGTATAACGGTGAGAAAGATGTTATCTTTTTAAGGCTACATGTATGGGCATGTCTATGAGAGTT
This sequence comes from Larix kaempferi, assembly GCA_027924585.1. Lineage (NCBI taxonomy): Eukaryota > Viridiplantae > Streptophyta > Pinopsida > Pinales > Pinaceae > Larix > Larix kaempferi. Next base: position 2,621,499 of record BSBM01001483.1, on the reverse strand, counting down.
TGAAAGATGTTATATTTCTTAGGCATGTATAAGTATGTATGTTATCCTTTTGTAAAGGCATGCATGTATTATTTGTCGAGAATGATGCATTTTTTAAGGGGGAGGAGAGTGTATTACCTTATGTGTTAAGCCCCATACATATCTAAATTGTAATTGTTTATTATTGTGGCACTAGGTGCAAGAACAAGGGTCTTTAATGACCTAGAAACATTATTATTATTTTGTAAATAATTAATTAGTGAAAAATAACTGGCACACTCGAGACCACAAAAGAATATGGGAGGCCTGAATCCACAAGGTGAGGGGGAATGGGGACATTCCTAGCACTTCAGAACTTGTTTGGTTGAGATTGGTCTATATTTATGATTTGGTGACTTTATTAGTTTATGATCACCCAAACATTGTACAACAGACCCAAATTTTGATTATTTTAGCCTAGGTTGGTACTATTGAGCCTAATTCATGATTTAGTGGGTGCTTGGGTGGATTACACTTGTTGATTGGGCCCCTTTGGTGGTTTTGTAACTCCTTTTTGGAGGTTACACTTGGTTTTATAACCCCCATTTTCACAAGTGCTCCCTCACTGGCTATTTTTAGCCATGAAACCTCAAAAGTTACGTAACTCCTTGTGTAACCCCTCTTTTTTATTTTGGGAAGATGCCTTGGTTTCTATAACACCTCACCTCACTAATTTTGATTCCTCTTCATGGATGATGTGTCCACACATGAATTTGAGTTGGGTGGAGTGACTTGGATCCACTCTCCTTGAAATTCGAATTGCTTGGGTTGGATTAGAGTTAACATCTTGTGGATGAGTTACCCCCCTTTGGATTGACTCAAGTTGGCTTACCTTGCTTTGTTTTGACCTCCTTGGGTTCGAATTTCCTCCTTTGGTCTATAAATACATGGTTTATATAATTGGTTTAGGTTGTTTATTATTATGGATTATTGATGGTTTATCTTGGTTGTTCATGGCATTAATGTTGAGAGCTTGGTAAGCTTATGAGCTTTGGAAGCCATGTATGCTATGCTATGTGAAATTGTGAATGAACCTTGTGCTTGAATCACTGTGATCTTGTATGGAGTTTGTGGCAAGCCTAAATAAATTTGGTATAGTTCCTCTGTGTCCATTGATTTTGTTTGTTCTGGACCTACACATAAATCCTGATGGTGAATGGTGATGTCCTAAGGAACCTAAGGGGTGAAGGGATTTCCATTGCACCTGGTAGTGGGGTGGAGGAGAAAGAATTTGGTGAGGAATTGAGTTGTATGTTTTCAAAATGATACTTTATCTATCCTTGAGTGCACCTCTTTTTTTGATCTATATTCTCAACTCGGGGGTGGCTTGTCAAAGTGAGATCTAGCTTGCGATGTCTTTAACTGGGTGGAACGTGGTCTGGTTGATGCTAGTTTCACATTAATAATATAAGTGCTTTATTTTTTTACGTAAATTCATATGTTTACATGGTGTTTCCATTTTTTCCATAGCTTAACTATTTTATATTGATGAGCATGGTATTTGAACCAATGATTGGATGTAGATATGATGGTTTAAATGCCTGGAAATTGGTGATTTCTCCCTATTTGAGATCTGATCTTGATGGAAACTTGAAAATATGTTCATTCATGTGTTATTGGATGTATATTACTCTGAAAGAGTTCCCTACATGGCTTATTAGAACAATATATAAATTTATAGTTGAAGTTGATTGGTTTTTGGAACTCTAGTTGAGGAAATCTTGCTTGGAAATTGGAGTTTTCTCCTTCTTTTGAGATCTGATATTAATAGAAGCTTTAAATATGTTTTTACATGTCTTATTTTATTTAAAATACTCTACAAGTGCACCCTCCATTTTTGATCAGATCTTTTATATGATCCACAGATGAAAATACTGAGTTTTTATTGCTAGAAAGTGGGTGTTTCTGCTAAAAAATAGATTGAATTGATAGTTTCTATAGAGAATTGAATATATTATGTTGTATGGATATATGTGAATTATCCAATGTTTCATTGGTGGATTTAGAGTGCCCCATATATTTGGTATTCTTTTTATTTGGGACTCACGATTGGTTTTGCAGGGATTTTAATGCTTACAGGATGATCCGATAGTGATTTTTATAACAATAGTAGATTTGATCTTTGTATGAATTAATGGTTTTATATGATAGCTATGTATTTTAAATTTTACATTATTGAATGGATATAGTTTTTAGTTTCATATCTGGCCTAATGAGAAATTCAAAAGTGTTAATAAAAGTGTCATAAATTGGATTGACGGGAGTGCCATAAATTGCATAGTTTTATGGCGAAAAGATCTAGTTTGTAATTGTTTGCAAATAATTATGTAAATATGATTAGTTATCATTATTGGTTTTATAATTATCACATTTAATGTTTTAATAGTTCTAAGTTGCAAGTTTATTAAAGTTTGTAAATCTAGTTTCATTATAATGCTTGCATGATGTTGCATTTGCATGAGCTCTTGGAGAATTTTATAATTGTTTTTAAAGTATCACAATTATTTTGAAGGTTTTATGTTTGATTTAATTGGATGTATGGTATGTCATAATAGCCTTTGGTTAACCTTAATCCGTTTTTCTATACCTTTTTTCAGCCTTCCTTTGGGTACACTACAATTTTGGCCATGCTTATTTTCTTCTTTCAATATGTTGATGTCATGTAATAAATTTTTTATTATGGTTTTGTAATCTACATATTTCTTCATCCTATTTTTCAATCATTCCCTTGACTCATCCTTTTCCCACTTTACTTTTCTATTATTTTCTTCTTTCAATTTAGATACCTCCTTAATGAGTGATTCATTAAGGACTTGTATCTTAGACAACTCTTAACATTTCTTCTTGATTTCTTATTTTTCTTCTTTCAATTCATATTGAATTTTGTTCATCTCTTCCATTTTTTGTTAGAAAAATACAAAAAACAAAATCAAACAACAATAACAATATAATACAAGATTTATGTGGAAACCATGCTATACGTAAGTAAAATCATGAGGCAATGAAAAATTCGATCTTTCTTTATTGCTTGATAAAAATATTACAATGATTTCTTCTATCTCTGGTGTATTACAATTCCATGGGGGCACTACCCTTTTACACATTACATATGAGGCTTACAAAAGGAACCAGAATACACTAGAATGGTCCATTTGTTTCCTTGGGGGAATCCCCCCCCCCCCCCTTTGACCCCCCCCCACATGTTTGGAACATACAATAATGCATTTCCCTAACCGAGATCTCTACAGCAAGAATATTGGATATCTCAATATTGAATTCATCTCCTAACATATTTTAGTCCTTAATCCATATTTTTGAGAAGAGTTTTTTCAAATACTTCCCATGTGTTGTATGATTGAGTATTTATATCATGAATCTTCCATCACTTACAAGATCCAACATCAAATTAAATACCTACTAAATATTATTTCCAAAATTTTCCTTCACAATCCTTAACCATTCCTAATTAGGATCAATTATGTCTTCCTCTCCTCTAAATATATGTATTTTCATTGATTCTTAATTTAGGTTTAACCAAAACCTTCAACTTACAACCTTGATATATTAACAATATTGATTCAAAATATCTAATATCATTTTTTCAACATATTATTATATGTATACTCTTTCCAAAATATTTTAAATCACTTAAATTGGGCCTTCCATTCAAAAGTTATGCTAATTTCAAAATAACATACCTTATAAAACCCTAATTTGGATATTGTCGTATTCGTCGACATTCCTCCTAAGATAACTATGATATTTCACCCCCCAGAGTCTAGAATTAATTCTTGTAGTATCTTGATATATATTCTCTACAATCCCATATATTTGAGCAAGTGTGGATGAATCTAAAGAAAATTATGATAGCTTCCAAAAACTTGTTGATTTTATCATTTTTAGGAGAGTGAACTTGTACAAACTAACAAAAGTCTAATTTTTTGGATATGCTTCTAAAATTTTGACCTACAATGTTGTGTCCCATCTACTATCCCATGAAATTGGTGGCACTCAATTTGGATACTTTACAATTAAGATATGACAATTTCACCCATAATACCTATTTGAGACTAGTTTTTTTACTTGTCGAAATCCCTAAATTCCACGGACTATATATATGAAATTATAGTGAATTAGAGTTTGAAATTTTTATAATAGGAATTTATTTATGTCTCCTAAGTCTCCCAAAATTTTTATTATATGAAACTTCCCCCAAAAATAAATTATACTGAAAATGGTGGAGTGCCTCATTTAGAAAGAGACCACCCAAGGACCTTATACCAAATGTTATGGACCATATACTTATCATAGCGTAATAAAATAGAGTACACATCATGTACAACAAATACCTCCTCCAAATACCCAAATATATTCTACATCCAATTCTGATGTTCTCAACAATGACTACATGACCTCTATATATACATATTCACTCATTTCCCATGTGGGCCCCTCATTAGGATGACCTTATTACATGTACATTTACTTCATTACATATACAATTAACCCCATATATGACCCCCTTGGGTGTTATATTGTCTAATGATGTCTAATGAGATCTCGTAAGATGTTCTAATGTCCTAACTAGAAAAGAATGCATACTTCTTTTCATAACTCTCCATCTTATGTAAAAGGAGTTATCCCACTTGCATTATGGAGTAAAATTATCCTATTTCCATTATTTATATAATTAGATAGGTGGAAAAATATTTATCCCACATGTATTATGGGATGAAAATATTCCATACCTCTAGCTATATAATAGAGGTGAAGGAGACACATTGGGGATATGAGAATTACACTGTGAACAATATTGTAAAGCTGTGATATAAAGAATATGTGGGGGTGCTCAAGATTAAGACTGGAATTTTCCTAAAGAATAAGAAGATCAATTCTATTTTTCTCTTGTCCCTTTCCTTTCTTGCACATACTAATTATTTGATACTTGTGTTGATAGTAGTTTAGATTAGTAAGATTATGATTATGGATTTAAATGTTAGTAATTTAATGTTATATGTTAATGCATATTTGTCAATAATCTAACATGGTATTAGAGTGAGGTTACTAAGCTCTACCTCCTTCAGTAATTTTTTAAAAATCTACTGTCAAGCATCAAATTTATTCATTTTTTTTTGTTTTTGGGCCCTCCTTTTCTTATATATTTTCCATCAAATTAAGAAAATTGATGTTTTACACCAGATCTAGGTGGTTTCCTACATGTATAAGATTCTTTTTTCAAAACCCCAAACTCACCATTTATTTTCTTCATAAATTCTCTACTTTTACTTTATTTTTCTTTAGATCTAAAGTTGAAATCCAATATTGTACCCTAACTTGTGATCAAGGATCTATCTCTATTGAAGTAGATTTGGTTGTTTGCCTATGTCTAGTTGTGGTTTTCATAGGTTTCTGTCTAAAGGACTTTGACATCCATGAATTTTAGTTCAGGGCAATTACAAACACATACACAATTTTCCTTCTCTATGAACACGTAATGATCTGTAAACTATCATGGATATTCCAGTGGAATAGTTTGTCACAATGGATCTTACAACCTAGTTCCTTTTATTAGCTTATTTCCACTGAATGCTAAATAAACTAGAACTAAAACAACTAAATAACTAGAGAATCCACACAATAACAAAATATACACCTTGGGAAAACCCACTACGAGGAAAAACACAACCATAAATGAGGACTATGCTTCACTCTTTTATATAGAATGCAAATACAAAGGAAATGGTACTCTCTATAGAGTTACCTATGACTCTGCAACCATAATGGCTACTACAAGATCTCCTCCTTCCTCTTTTCTTCTCTAATATTCACTCATTTGTTGTTTCTCAACTATGTAACAATATAACATAGCTTGATATTTAACATTGCGTGATACTTGTCTAGGGTTAGTTCTAGGGTTTTTGCATGCCCTAACTCATTATTAGGGTTACGGTTATGGACCTTCTAGAATCTTCTTGAATGTACACATGTGAATAGACCAACATGTGTGATAGATGAAAGCTAACGTGGAATCCATTTCGTACCATGGTGGTCAATTGGATAGGCCAGCTTGTAGGAGGCATAACTTCTTTATACAGACTTCATTTGAGGTGATTCTTATACCGTTGGAAAGGTCTCATAGTTTGGAATCATGCGGAGGGAAATTACAAAGCGATGGACTTTTTGACCCCAAAAAACATCATTTAGACCCTCAAACAAGCCCCAAAAGGATCTAGAACCCAAATCTACAAAATGAGACATGTCCCTAGAATGGGCCCTGTAAGACAATTCATCCAATCTCTCCACCAAAAAAACACCAAATAGATGAAAAAATATATATTGATCCATTTTAGATCACGGTCCCACATGCTTCTCCTTCATTGAAGGCACATATCCACATGGCCTTTATGTGAAATTATCTCACACATGTGGATCTCTAGTAGTAAATGTTGATGTATATGTAACTTCAGAATGTATTTCACCCATGTATTTAATCTATGTATATTGTACTCCTATAGAGATGTTATTATTCCCCTATACGGAAGTGTCATCATTTGTATTGACAAGTGTCGTAACTTGCCGATGGGTTATTAGACCACCATGTGTGGGGTCGGCACTGATTAAGTTAACCATGGGTTATGAGGCTAAGCTAGACAAGTCGGCCCCATTAGTTTATTGGGCAGGACAGGACAAGTATAAATAGAGATCGGGAGATTTCTATTTGGACATCTCATTATTCACTTGTACATCACTCGGAAAGTGGCGCACTAGTTGAGGAGGAGGAGGAGGAGCTGCTAGTAGAAGACTATCTCTTGTACTTTGGTTGTACCTTGGCTGTATTATTGCTCTATCTATCTCTGAGGAATTTGTGGCGTTTTTCACCTTAGGGTTTTCCCCATGGAAACTCTGTGTGTCTATTGTCTCTTATGGTTGCATCTTGTTATGATTGTCATGCTTGATATGATTGATGTGCATTGTTATACTTGATATGCTGTACATGTTATTCTCTCAGTAAAGATCCTAGAGTATATTGAATTAATGCTCAAAAATTAACATGGTATCAGAGCTTCCCTGAGAAGAAGACATTATGCAGGGGCAGAAACTAGGGTTTCTTGTTTATTGGGTTTCTCTCCACAGATTTTGGAAAAGTAGTAAGGTAGATTGACTCTACTCATCAAGTAGAATCTATCTGTCCAATCAGAATTCAATTATGAGCACTTTCAGTTTTGGCCCTAAAAATTAGGGTTTCCACAAAAATAGGAATTTCTGAAATCCAAAGGCATAGTTGGAAGCTCCTTGGAAAAATAGAAGTTTAGAGCTTTTGATCGAGATTTTTGGTTGGGTGAAGCTCTGGGAAACACAAACCCTAATTCAGGGTCCTCCCTAGTGAATCCGGGAAGACTAAAAGGCATTTCCGAAGGGTGAAACTTTGCAGATTTCAAATTCTGAATATACCAGGATGATTAGCTCATTAAGGCACATATTTCTATCCTTTCAGAATTTTGAAATTCACATTTTGAATTTTTAGGGTTTCTCTAACAAACCCTAATCCAGCTCCAGATCCAGGTTTCAGCAAATCAAGTGGTAAGACCTAAATATTTTCTATTTACATTTGAAGTACTCTTTAAAGATGTCTCATCACACCAAGCTTGAGGATAAGCTTGATGGAGTTGATAACTTTCGAGCATGGAAGTATAGGATTGGGTTAATCCTAGAAGAAAATGATTTGGACACTTACATCAGTGAAGAGGTCCCTGTCCCAGAGGGAGATGAGGCTAATGCCTTACACAAGAAGAATCTGGTCAAGGCTAAGAGAATCATTGCCGATTCTATCAAAGACCATCTCATACCTCATGTGTCTTCCCTAAAGACACCTAAGCAGATGTTTGACTCCTTAACCAAGTTGTTTGAAGGAAAGAACATAAATCTAAAGATGACTCTGTGAAACCAATTGAAAGGGGTAAAGCTTCAGAATGGAGAGACCATTCAATCCTACTTTTCTAAGGTCTCTCAAATCAAGGAACAACTTGAAGCTGTGGATGAAGTAGTGGAGAATGGTGAAATTGTGATGACCACATTAAATGGCCTATCTAGTTCATGGGACTCCTTCATCCAAGGAATTTGTGCAAGGAAGAAATTGATCTCTTTCAGTAGACTGTGGGAGGAGTGTTCACAAGAAGAAGCAAGGTTTGTGGCTCGAGAAAAAAAGATGGGGAATGAAGATCAAGCTCTCACAGCTCATTCCAAGAAAGGAAAGTTCAAAGGAGAGAGATCTCATAGGAAATCTTCTCACCATACTCAAAGGGAGAAATTTAAAGATCCTTCTCTTGGTAGATGTTTTACATGTAATGAGAAGGGACACTTTGCCTGAGATTGTCCCAAGAACAAGAAGGACAACAAAAACAACTTCAATAAGAAGAAGAAGAACAACAAGAATAGGTATCATGCTCATGTTGTTGAGGATGATGAACCTCCCAGGAAGAAGGCTAGAGTAGAAAGTGATGACTCATCAAGTGAAGATGAATATGTTCTAATCTTTGCTCTCACAGGTACTATCTCTCATGGTTGTAATGATTGGCTTATTGACAGTGGGGCTTCCAAACACATGACTGGGTTTAAAGAATCTGTTGTAAATCTATCTGAACATGAGTCACCCCACAAAGTGAAACTTGGGGGTGACTATCAATACCCTATCAAAGGAAGTGGTGAAGCCTCCTACAACCTAGACTCTGGGAAGTCTTTGAAGATGAAAGAAGTTCTTTATGTACCTGGGATCAAGAAGAACTTACTCTCCATATCTGCACTGGTGCAAAAGGAATGAGGGTTGCATTTGTAGATGGCCAAGTCCTAATGTGGCCAAAAGGTAAAACTATAGATGATGCAATGGTGATTGGAGAGCAAGAGGGAGGATTGTATAAATTGAAGGGACAACCTGAACATGCCATGGTACATGAATCCATGGAGCCAAGTGAACTTTGGCATAGAAGGATTGCTCATGTGCACTATAGAGCACTACCAATTGCTAGCAAAGCTGTAGAGGGTCTTCCTGAAATCAAGACCAAGCATGAAGGTGTTTGAAAAGGATGTGCAGAAGGAAAGAACATTAAGGCGGCATTTCCAAGCAGTGAAAGCAAAGCCAAAGGAATTTTGGAAATCATCCACTCCGATGTATGTGGTCTAATTTCATCCAGTTCTCTGAGTGGGTATGTATACTATGTCTCTTTCATTGATGATTTCTCTAGGAAAACTTGGGTTTACTTCTTGAAGAACAAGGATGAAGTGTTTGATAAGTTCAAGGAATTCAAAGCCTTGATGGAAAATCAAACTGATAAGAAGATCAAGACTTTCAGATCTGACAATGGCGGAGAATTTAATTCATGTGACTTCAAGAATCCATGCAGTGATTCAGGGATTAAGAGGGAGTTGACTGCTCCTTACAATCCACAACAAAATGGAGTTGCAGAAAGTAAGAATAGAACAATCATGGAAGCAGCACGGGCAATGTTGCATGGCCAAGATCTACCTATGCATCTATGGGCAGAAGCAGCTAGGACAACTGTATATGTGCAGAACAGAACACCTCACAAGATATTGGACAACAAGACACCAGAAGAAGTCTTCTCTGGTAAGAAACCTGAAGTCATATCATAATATTTGGTTGTCCAGTATACACTCATGTACCAAAGGAAAAGAGGACTAAGCTAGATCTTCAGGAAAGAAGGGTATCTTTGTGGGTTACAGTGAAAGCTCGAAGGCTTACAGAATATACTTTCCAGGGTTCAAGAATATTGATGTCAGTAGGGATGTAACATTTGATGAAAACTCAGACTTCATCAAATCAAGAAAGACACCTGTTGAAGATCATGAAGAACCAAAGGAAACCAGATTTCAAGACACTTCTATGACTGAAGCAATTCCAGATGCAGATTGTGAAATTGAAGATCTGCAAGAACTCTCACAAGAGGAAACCTGCATGGGATAGAGAGCTCATTCAAGATGCAGAAAGATATGGCATTCCAGAAGAAGAACATAGAGCAAAGAAGATAAATAGATCACATACTAGCTATGTTGCTTTACTCCTGTGATATTATAAACAAAGAACCTTCCAGTTATGAAGAGGCAGCGAAAAAGAAAGAATGGAAGGATTCCATGGTTAAAGAATATCAATCGATCATGAAGAATGATGTTTGGGATGTGGTCCCAAGACCTAAAGGGAAGTCTGTGGTGACTTCCAAATGGATCTACAAGATCAAGCATGCTGCAGATGGCAGCATAGAAAAATACAAGGCAAGGTTTGTAGCTCGTGGCTTCTCTCAGAAAGAGGGAATAGATTATGAAGAAAATTTTGCTCCTATAGCCAGATACACTTCCATCAGAACAGTACTTGCTCTGGTTACAGTGATGAAATGGAAGATACACCAGATGGACGTCAAGACAACCTTCTTGAATGGTGTAGTTGAGGAGGAAGTGTATGTGGAGCAACCACTTGGTTTTGAGACACATGACAGGAAGTCATATGTGTGTAGGTTGAAGAAAGCCTTGTATGGATTAAAGCAAGATCCTAGGACTTGGTATGGTAGGATGGATAGTTTCCTATCCAGTTTCGGCTTTACCAAGAGTAAAGCGGATTCCAACCTTTACTACAAGATTGAGGAAGGAAATCCTGTGATACTACTCCTGTATGTGGATGACCTGTTTGTTACAGGTGATGATAGTTTGATTGCTGATACCAAGAGGAAGCTCACTGCCGAGTTCGAGATGAAGGACTTTGGGATGATGCACTACTTTCTAGGTATGGAGGTGTGGCAGAGTGCAGATGGAATCTTCCTTGGACAAGGGAAGTATGTAGTAGAGATCCTGAACAGGTTCAGGATGATGGAATGCAAGGCCATGGCCACACCTATGGCATCGAACTTGAAGCTTCTGAGTGATGCTTCATCTGATCCGGTTGATGTCACTATGTATCGTCAGATGATTGGGTCCTTGATGTACCTGACGAACCTGAGACTAGATATTTTCTTTACAGTGAACACATTCAGCCAGTTCCTGACGGATTCGAGGAGTATTCACCTGGTTTCTATAAAGCATGTTCTGAGGTACCTAAAGGGTACGGTTGATTATGGGCTTAAGTATGATGCGAATCAAAAGTTTAACTTGGAGGGTTATGTCGATTTAGATTGGGAAGGCAGTGTTGCAGATAGGAAGAGCACTTCCGGGTGCTTCTTCAGTATGGGATTAGGTGTGATCTCTTGGTTTAGCTGGAAGCAGTCCTTCGTAGCACTAAGTACAACCGAAGTAGAGTATGTTGCAGCTTGTTTGGCTAGTTGTGAGGCATTATGGCTAAGGAAGCTACCGTCTGAGCTATTTGATCTCCCGTTGGATGCTACTGGTATCTTTTGTGACAACTAGAGTTGTGTGAAGCTATCTAAGAACCCGGTGTTCTGTGACAAGTCGAAGCAGATAGAGATCAAATATCACTATATCAGGGATATGGTGTAGAGAGGAGCAGTGAAGCTCCGCGACGAATGAGAAAGTTGCAGATGTGTTGACGAAACCACTAGCCAGAGTGAAGTTTGAGTACTTCAGAGGGAGGCTTGGTGTTCTTCAGATTGATGACACTTCAAGGAAGAAGTGATGGACACATTTGCAGAATCCATTCCAAGCATGGTGGTAGGAGGATCCTCCCATGGCTGTGGATGTAAGCATTGTGTGATGAGCATCAGGACGATGCTCCAGTTACTACTTCAGATATGATCAGCTGGATCATGTATATGTTTATGCATCATGTTGGATGATGGATATGATCTGTTGGATCATGTATATGATATGCATCAGGTAGATGCATGATATGTATCAGATGGATAAATTGTATGACTAGGTGGGTCATGTATGTGATATACATCAAGTGGATGCATGATATGTATCAGGTGGATACATCATATGATCAGGATGATCATGTTTGATGAGTATCAGGACGATTCTCTGGATGACATGCATTAGGATGATGCAGTGATGATGATCATGTGATGATGTATATCAGGATGTTGTATGGTGAGTGTCAAGTTGATACTCTGTGGCCATGGAACAGGTTGTGTAGATAAGCATATCATCCATCCCTGGTAGATTTGCAGATGCTATTGCTAGGTTTTGCCGCTGGCATATAATAGCTCCCCGGGAGATCTAGAAAATGCTCTTTCGAGGTTTTTCTTGGAGGGACATATAATATTTCCCTGGGAGATTTGCAGATTCTCTTGCTAGGTTTTTCCGCTGGCATATAATATCTCCCTTGGAGATCTGGAAAATGCTCTTGCTAGGTTTTGTACATGGCATATAATTTCTCCCTGGGAGATCTTGCAGGTTGTGCTAGGCACGAGATGCTCTTGCTAGGTTTTGCTTGGTAGCATATAATGTATCCTTGGGAGATCTTGCAGGTTGTGTTGGGCACGTAATTAGTCCTGAGATGCTCTTGCTAGGTTTTGCTTGGTCACATGTAATAGCTCCCTGGGAGATTCGATAGGTTGAAAAGTGTGCTCATAATTAGTCCTGGGATGCTCTTGCTAGGTTTTATTGACGCACGTAATAAGTCCTGAGGATTCCATAGTATGGCCAATGATGATGAAGACCTGCAGGTGGTGGGCCTACATCCAGTATGAAAAAGGACTGGCTATGTAGAACTTCCTATGACGAGTATATTTAGAGATTGATTGAGATAGTAGCAGCCGTGACGATGATGATGATTCGAGGATGATGATTTGCTGATGATGATCCAGAGAAGAAGACTTGTGCTAGTAGATCTTTGTCGAGAAATACCTTCCTATTTAAGAGGGAGTGTTGATGTATATGTAACTTCGTGAATGTATTTCACCCATGTATTTAATCTATGTATATTGTACTCCTATAGAGATGTTATTATTCCTCTATACGGAAGTGTCGTCATTTGTATTGACAAGTGTCGCAATTGTCGTAACTTGCCGATGGGTTATTAGACCACCATGTGTGGAGTAGGCCCTAATTAAGTTAACCATGGGTTATTAGGCTAAGCTAGACAAGTCGGCCCCATTATTTTATTGGGCAGGACAGGACAAGTATAAATAGAGATCGGGAGATCTCTATTTGGACATCTCATTATTCACTTGTACATCACTCGGAAAGTGGTGCACTAGTTGAGGACGAGGAGCTGCTAGTAGAAGACTATCTCTTGTACTTTGGTTGTACCTTGGTTGTATTATTTCTCTATCTATCTCTGAGGAAGTTGTGGGGTTTTTCACCTTAGGGTTTTCCCCATAGAAACTCTGTGTGTCTATTGTCTCTTATGGTTGCATCTTGTTATGATTGACATGCTTGATATGATTGATGTGAATTGTTATACTTGATATGTTGTACATGTTATTCTCTCAGTAAAGATCCTAGATTATATTGAATTAATGCTAAAAAATTAACAGTAAAACTATCATCACAATGTTTAACACAGATCTACGAAAAATTAGAGATGAATATCATAGAGAAAAGAGAGTTCTTAGTGTAAATTTTTTTTCATATTATTCATCCACTATATGTGGTCAATAAAATAAGAATACATGCAAGAAAATTCATGAGCCTCTAATGGCATTCGAATTCCACTGAAGAGACGTGCTTAGTTAGAATTGAATCCATCTCACGACAAGAACTAGTGCCAAGTAATGATGAATGGCCAATTAACTGAAGGTGGTTGAAACATGATTGAGCCACTAGGATAGAAATTAGGGAAGGAGAACCCAATTAGGTGCATGAGGTGACTTTCATTGGTCAAAAGGGAACTACTGCACTCAAACTCAGTGATTCTAGGTCAAAGGGTTAGTTAACTAGGTGATCAAGGAGACAAGGCACCTTAAATAATGGAACTAACTCAATTAACTCCTAAATTCATCCATGATGGTGCATTAGATCCTAAAATATAGGTATAAGGAGCTCTAAGTGGATAAGGATTCCAATGGTGACAAAAATTAAGCACTAGGGGGTCAACAACATAGTCTAGGTTCTAGGAGACTCAATTATCCATGCATGGAATGCATGACTAATGCATCCAGACTACATGCATGCATACATAACCAAGGTCTATATGGATAGAATGTTCCAAAACACCCCTTAATCTTGACTTGTGTCAGGAAAATCAAAATTAGGGCCCTGGTAACAAAGACCAAAGGTCACCCTTTACAAAAAAATTATTATTTGTCCTTATTAACCGAGGAAAGAAGGAAAACCTAGTGGAAACAAAACCTCCCCTCAAAAAAGGACATGACACATAAATAATAAAAAGGTCTTCAAAATTTATTTTTCTTCACTTGAATGAGTTGAATGTATTGCTTCTTGGTGATAGACTTGATGAAGATGTTGTAGATGCCTTGATCATGCACAAATTTTTCAATGCAAGTAGACAAAAAACAAGTGTAGGAGCCCCTTAAAAATCAACTTCTACTGATGAAGGAGCATCAAATGAATGATTCTTGATGTGAAAAAATACATAATAATATCTAAAAACAGAATCAAATATTGACAAGAGATATGTGCACTCTCCTATTCGAAATGCATCAATGAACTCATCAGGATCAATAACATGTGTAGTTGCATAATGGACAATGTAGCCATGTATCTTCTTCTCAAACTGATTGATGACCTTCCTAAATTCACAATGGAGCTTATGAGACTCTGAAACAAAAAAATAGGACTTATATGGAGCATAAAACTTCAATGGTGAAGTGTCTCCATGAGTGAGTAGGATCACAAAAAGAAAAGATTGTGGAGCAGAATTATATTGATTGTTGAGTGAACCTACGGGGTCTTTAGATTGTGTAACCTTGAACTTCAAACCAAAAAAAGTGATATTAGGTAAAAATATGTGGAATATCAGTCAAAACAGATCCAATGTGATGGAATCCCAACCACTAAAAGATACGAAAGACTAGAATGCAACTGAAATAAGTGACATGGTTTCGGAAACCATGGGTTTGTCAACTGGAGCTCTTGGGGGTTGAGGAGTATTTTCTGAATCTAATCATGGGAAGTATGAATATGTCATCCATACAAACTGCTTATAAAATTCTCAATCAGATTCATATATTTGATAGGAATTATTTGAATGGGGGGATTGGAAGGAGTTTCCATAAGGAAGGTCAGAAACATGGGAAAAAACACAAGGATTGAGAGGTGGTTCTGGTGGACTGGCAAGAGATTTTTCCAAGGAAGGGATGGATATTTATGATTCTGATATATCAGAATGTGAATCTAAATTAGAAATACCAAAATCATAGGAAATTGGTTTTACTCGAGCACTCAAAGCATAAAAATTATTACCTTCATGAGTAGCACCGAGACAATGTTCTTGGTGAGCAACAAGACTTTCTGGTTCTTTATTTCATATGATATCAACTACATCAATGTTATGTCTTTTGAGAAATTGGGTCATGATGTACAATTTATTATTCATACAATATTTCTCAGAATGGAAACCTTTGTTTCAATAAGAGTACTTGGATTCCCCTTTCTTGTTATTCTTCTTGGAATTGGAACCTTCATCAACTAAATTGGAACCCTCATCATCTGACAGCTTCTTATCTTTGAAATGCTTCTTCCCTTTGGATTTCTTCAAATCAATCACCTACAACAAACGCTTGGTCCTTTGATGTCTTTATGGTACCCATTTGAACCAATTTCTCTTACTCCTGGGTGAGGGCCTCCATGAAATTTTCCAAGGAAGGAATCTTCCAATTTTGCACTGCCAACTTGGTTGCATGAAAAGTAGACACAAAGATTGAGTAGTCTGATCCCAAATTTGAAAGTATGGACAAAACCAATTTTCTTCTTTCTTCTCAATTCCACATTGCTTGAGCTGGAGTACCAAGGATTTGAAATTTGTGAAGAAGTCCTGTAGGGAGTCAAAACTACTAGGGATCAGAGTAATCAGTTCATTTTCCGGCTGATGGCCTCTCATTTCATCTGTCTTTCCAAATAGAGTTTCGAATTTTCTCCAAACTTGATTTGGAGTGGTCAAACCATCGAGGTGAAAATATATCTTCAAGTACCTAGGCATAGCAGACCAGATGCTTCATCCATTCTATTGTACCAATTGGCCTTCTCAACTGCCGAGTTTAGATTGTTCTCAGTTCCAATAGTGACTCTCTAAAGGCCTTTGCTTATCAGAAGGATCACCATCTTTGGTTCCCAATCAAAGTAATTGAATGGAGTAAGAAGAATATGCTGGGACTACTCCATATTCAATAGTTGTATTCTTGATGATCCTGGGACCTTTAGCCTGCAATAAAACACTCTGGAATAAAGTTTAATATCAACTCACTCAATCTCTACTTCGACACTGAACACATTCAGGATTCCCTCACACCTGGGAATATTTCCTTGGAAAATCTAAGGCTATCAAGGTTTCCCCAAGGATTTATGTGGAAAATCCGCATCTTCTGGTGCATCAATGGAAGTATATGAGATACACTAGATAGTTGATACACTCTGATACCATGTAAAATTCTCTCACACAAGTGGATCTCCAGCAGTAAAACTATCCTCACAATGTTTAACACGTATCTACAGAAAAATAGAGAAGAATATCATAAAGAAAAGAGAGTTCTGAGTGTAAAAACTTTTCATATTATTCATCCACAAGATGTGGGAAATAAAATAAGAATACATGCAAGAGAATTCATGAGCCTATGATGGCATTCGAATTCCATTGAAGAGACAGTCTTAGTAAGCATTAGGTCCATCTCTCGATAAGAACTAGTGGCAAGTAATGATGAATGGCCAGTTAACTGAAAGGTGGTTGGTTCATGATTGAGCCACTAGGATAGAAATTAGGGAAGGAGAACCCAAGTAGGTGCATGAGGTGACTTGTAGTGGTCAAAATGGTACTACTGCACTCAAACTCAATGGTTCTAGGTCAAAGGGTTAGTTAACTAGGTGATCAAGGAGACAAGGCCCCTTAAATCATGGAACTGACTCAATTAACTCCTAAATTCATGCATGAGGGAGCATTAGTCCTAAGAGATATGTATAAGGATGCCAATGATGACAAAAATTAAGCATTAGGGGGTTAACAACATAGTCTAGCTGCTAGGAGACTCAATTATCAATGCATGGAATGCATGCATGCATACATAACCAAGGTCTAGATGGATATAATGTTCCAACACTTTACTCCTAGAAAGTGCATACAACCCCTTCCAAAGTGAAAACTTTGTTGTAAGAAGATTCTTTCTAGTTTTCTTTAGTGTTTGCAAATTTGTCGATAAGGTGCTACAAGGTTTCATCATTGATGATAGCTTGATTTATTACTCATTGTTTCTTCTAGTAATTAGCATATTGTATTTTTTTGCATTGGGGCTTAGTTTATGCTTAAATCATCATGAGTTTAGAATTAGCTTTAGTTCCTGAGTTAATTGGTACTAACTATTTTTCTTAGAAAAGAAATATGACTGACATCCTTAGGAGTAAGAATCGATTTCGCTTAGTTAATGGTGAACATCAGAAACCAACCAATGTCAAATACTTATCTATATAGAAAGAACATTGTGATCAAGAAAGAAAACTTAATTGTCAAATTGTTTCAAATGATTTATAGGTACATATTGAGGATGAAGATATCCTAGTTAAAGTATGGAAAAATTTATCTTTGTTGTATGATAAATCTGATGATGTTTCAACTTATTATCTTGGAAAGAATATTTATGAGCTTGATACTAAATATTTTGATACTAGGAATAGGGATATTGAAATGTATAAGGAATCTATGAAACCCTCCTTTGAATATTTTTGTAAAGGTTTGATTTTTGAGCAAAATATATTGATTACATTAGGTCAATTAACTATTAGTAAAGCTCTAATGGAAACTAGTATGAACAATCCACATAAAGGTTTTAATAAGAACCCTAAACCACTTACTTAAGTTCCATCACATCACACTTGTAATGACTCTTCTAATGATGCTCCTAAAATAAAAGTACTTAAACATTGTAAGTATTGTGGAAAACCTAACCACCATGAAAATAATTTCTTTAAAAGGATAAAAGACTTTGCTAAAGCCAAGAAGAAATCCTATGAGGAGCAACAACTATCTCTTTGTGCCTATTATGTTCACCCACGTAAACTCTCTTCTTCTATGGAATAGATTATGGATTCAGGTGCTTCTAATCATACAATTGGTGCTCCTTCTTTGTTTTCATCTTATGACAGTGAAAAGAACACATCGCATAAAGTTTCAACTAGTGATGGTAAACAACTTTCAATCAAGGCATGCCCATCAACTTTCAACTAGGTTCTAGTGATATTAAAGTTCCTAATGGTACATTGGAATATGCTTTTCATGTTAAAGGCATGCCCATCAATTTTATTTCTATATATCATGCTTGTCAAAAAGTTTATAAATTTGAAGCATGGTGTAGTTGTTGGGCCCTGGAAATGCCCCTTTTTGACCATATATATTACACCATTTTGCCCAATTACACTCTACCTTCATAAACCATATACATGCCTTTTTCCAGATTAATCAGCAATCCTGACAAGGTATACATCATTATTGTTTCAATTAACTAAATGCCTAAGATTGTTATGGTTATGAATTCTGGTCTTTGATTTATGCTAACTTGTGTGATTTGTGAAAATCCTCACAGCATATCTAAGAGATGATGTATACCTCACAAGAAAGTAATTGATTAAGCAAGAAAATAGAAGAAGAGTGGTCAATGCAGTATAATGAGCAATAGAATAATAATACAGTAGAACTCAGATAGAAGCAAAAATACTTCACACACACTAATTAATTAATCACAATATGGAAAATAAGTAGTACAATGCATGAGGATTCGAATGCCAAGGTGGAAATTTGAATTAGCCTTCATGGAGTGATCAAAAGATCACTGGAGTGTCATCAAAGCACAACTAGTAGTCTATCTCATCATCGATGGAGTCATCAATGCACAAGTAACTGTCAACCATCAGTCAAATTGAGTCTAACTGAGTGTGGTAGGTGTAACTGAATGTAACTGGCACATGGAGACACTAACTAAATGAAGGAGGATCAGTGGAGGGCGCATGAGGAGCTAACTGGAGTTAGAACAGGTAGTCATGTCTCATCGGAGTTCAGTCAGAGCGATAATAGCAGTGAGGAGTCTGTCTGGCCTCAAATCAAGGAAAGACTGGTGGATAATTGAAGTAAACTGGACTGGTAGGTGAGAAAGGTGCCCTTCTCATGCAGTAGGTGAAAGGAGGGCGCATGACAGGCTAGGAGGGCTGAAACTGAGTGGAAGGAAGCTCCAGGGGCTAGCTAACTGAGGGCTAGGTGCTGGGACTGATGACTGCAATGCATGCAAACCCTAAGTGATGCATGCAAATGCATGCATGATTGAAAATGTAAATGATCAAAATACTGGTGGGACTATGATGGACTATAGGAGTATCCTAACACCCCCCCTTAATCCATCCTGGGCCTTGGTAACTAAGACCAAAGGTCACCCAATACAATGAATAATAACAGTCAATAAACCAAGGAAGTGGAGAAAATTTCATGGGAAAAATACCCTCCCCTCAAAACAGACTGTAAGGCACACATAAAAAATAAATGCTCCAAACTCAAGTAGGTGTGATGCTTGGTCATATGTCTGGAGGTATCTTCTTCTTGGGAAGAAGTGGATCATGCTCAAAAATCATGTGCTTGTACTTTCTCTTCAGATCGAATGTGATGAGGACAAATGCAAAAGTATGAGGATGATCCTTGAACCTGTGATTCGAATCAGCTGAGTTAGGATCAAATCTATGAATGTGCTGATAGTCTTTTGTCTTCTCCTTCGAACCATCATGGATGAGATTATGCCAAAAAGAACCATCAAATAATAATGATTGCTTGAAATCCAAATCAGATTTAAGACTTGATGAATAGTTTCTTGAGATCTCCTTTGAACCAGCAGGGGTGAGATCAAAACCATCATATGCATGAGAAATTATCTCAAGTAGTGTTTGCTTAGAATCCAAATTAGATCCAAGACTTGAATCATGGTTTCTTGAGATCTCCTTTGAACCATGAGAGGTGAGATCAAAACCAGTAAATGCATGAGAGCTTATCCCAAGCGAATGGCAATGGTTTCTTGAGATCTCCTTTGAACCATAAGAGATGAGATCAAAACCAGTGGATGCATGAGAAATTATCCCAAGCAAGTGGCAATGGTCATATTCTTCAATAACCTTCTGAAAGCATGGAATAATGATCATATAGTAGTAAATAAGAGGTGATTTCTTGAGGAGAGCGAATGCATTACCTCCAATAGTTGATTTTACCTCCGAAATAATCATGTGATCATGATGCAAACCAACAGACTCTGGTGCAAGAGAGGATTTAGGACCTTCTGCAATATCTAGAGTTTGAGCTGGAACAGAACGAGAAGAAATTTGTAGCCTGAGTGTAGAATCTACAAGTTCTTCATGGACAACTTCAATATGAGATGTGGTTGATACTGGTTCATGATCAATGAGATCATCAAGGAGGGCGAATGCATCACTTTGCTTGCTCTCGAAAGGGTTTGGACCAATGCCTTCATTCTGTCTGCCAAATATTTCATCCAGATGAGCCCATAACTCTTTCGGAATTTGAACAACATCAAGGTATTGGTATTGGAATATCATGTATTCAGGTAAAGAAAGCATCATTGCCCCAAAGGCTCCATCACCTTTATTTAACCAATCAATCTTCTCTTCAAAGGATTCAAACTCTCTTTCAAAATAACAATCAAAGAGATCATGACTCTTCAAGTATGCTATCATTCTTGGTTTCCATTCATCATAGTTGAATGGAGAAAGAGGAGTAATTCTTGATGAATACATAGAAGTTGTAGAAAACCTGCAAAAACAATAGAGAATATCTACAACTGCTACTGCTGCATAAATGCAGAAACTGTTGCAACTGCTGCACTCGAAATCTTGATAATAACCTGCAAAAAACTCTCAGGAATGGAGATAAACAATACTCTCAACATGCTCTGATACCATGTGAAAATCCTCACAGTAGATCTAATAGATGATGTATACCTCACAAGAAAGTAATTAATTAAGCAAGAAAATAGAAGAAGAGTGGTCAATGCAGTATAATGAGCAATAGAATAATAATACAGTAGAACTCGGATAGAAGCAAAAATACTTCACACACACTAATTAATTAATCACAATATGGACAATAAGTAGTACAATGCATGAGGATTCGAATTCCAAGGTGGCAATTCGAATTAGCCTTCATGGAGTGATCAAAAGATCACTAGAGTGTCATCGGACCACAACTAGTAGTCTATCTTATCCTCGATGGAGTTATCAATGCAAAAGTAACTGTCAACTGTCAGTCAAACTGAGTCTAACTGAGTGTGGTAGGTTTTACTGAATGTAACTAGCACATGGAGACACTAACTAAATGAAGGAAGATCAGTGGAGGGCACATGAGGAGCTAACTGGAGTTAGAACAGGTAGTCATGTCTCATCGGAGGTCAATCAGAGTGATAATAGGAGTGAGGAGTGAGTCTGGCCTCAAATCAAGGAAAGACTGGTGGATAACTGAAGTAAACTGGATTGGTAGGTGAGAAAGGCACCCTTCTCATGCAGTAGGTGAAAGGAGGGCGCATGACAGGCTAGGAGGGATGAAACAGAGTGGAAGGAAGCTACGGGGGCTAGCTAAATGAGGGCTAGGTGCTGGGACTGAAGACTGGAATGCATGCAAAGCCTAAGTGATGCATACAAATGCATGCATGCATGAATGAAAATGTAAATGATCAAAATACTGGTGGGACTAGGATGGAGTATAGGAATATCCTAACACGATTTCATTAAGATAAGATCAAAGCACAGGTGTATTAGTCGCCATGCCTTGGGAAAGAATCATACATGGGACAGTTGTTACTCTTTTAACTCCATTCCTCATATTTTCAAGGGACAACGCATCTTTCCACGTGAGCTGTAACAAGTCGCTGAAACAGAGCATAGCTGCAACAGATAGGATGCCTCCCAATTGGTTGAACCATTGATCCATTGACTGCAAGTGTAACAACATCCTTCATGACTAACTACCTCATTCATTATGGCTGTAATAGTTAGTTGTAACTCTACAGGATGAAGATCGTAGATATTCATTGTTGCACGAAATTAGTCGATCACGAACTATATTCCTCATGTATAAATTCGAGATGGTTTTCCAAGTCTGGGGTTGGATAATTATTATTTTGTACGGGCTGTAACGGAGAACTGATACTGTGAATTACCATCTTTAATGAAGAGTAGAGTTACTTCCATTTCTGTGTCTTAATTCGTGGTAGTTCACAGCGTCTCTGTTAGAAGGCCAGGGCCCACCTTCTCACAGAGATTGCCGAGTTAAGTAGGTAGTTAGATTTATTCATTTCCTTTTGTGTGTTGTGGAATTGCATTAGGTATATTTCTGATAGCGGTAACATAGAGTTTATGATTGCATTCTTTATTGGTAGTTTATTTCCTGCATATGAATAGTTGTAACTGCGTGGTGTGACAGTCGGCTGTGAAGGTTAGTTTGATTAATGCATGTGTGTTCAATATTTGTTACAGCCAAGCTCATCTCCATTCCTTTCAGTCATCTATGCTTTCTAGAATTTCTAATGGTTATCAATTTATAGTTCAATTTTATTTCTTAATTCTGGTTGCTGTTGTATCTTCCATTGAGTTCATAGATTAGGCAGATCATGGTTGAGTTACAGTATTTACTGGATGGATCATTTTGGTAAAAATTGAATACTGTAGTTTGATAATTATAGGATTTAACTTCTTGCAAAAGTAATCTAGTTCAATTTCATTCTTAGATCAATAACTGCTAGGTTGATTTCTGTAGGAAGGTAGTTGCACTTTGAATTCCTAGATGTATGAGTTAGATTAGTTTTCTTTATGGAATGAGTTTGGTTGAGCAGATAGGTAGGATCATTATCTTCATTTATTCAATCAACTGCTAAAGATGTTTATGCATAGATTGTGCTTATTGCCATTGAAATAAAAGACCTCCCTGGGTTTGACAATTTATATTGAGAAATCCTATGTGTTAGTTTTAATTAATTGACATATAGGGTGACCAACAATAGTTATTGTTTTCACACTAGCTGGTGCTAAAAAGCACCTGTTGAGACTTATGGAAATCTTAGCAATAGTTCGAATGGTATTGCAAATAATGAAAAATAAACTAGATCTACAATAAGCATACATTAATCTAACATCAATTTAAAATGGTTTTAAAAGAGCATGAGCTAGGACCATAAGAAATACCTAGAAATGTTGACCCTTGCAACCATCCAAAGTAGTGGGTTCTTGGTCTCGTAGCATCTTCGCAGTCTCTAGATACACACCATAAGAAGTACCAAAACTAAACATATGGGTACAAAGGAATCAATGCAATTTTGGCAGAGTAACGACATGCATGAGGTGGAGAATATCTGGTATGTGAAATGGGGGACATTCACACGTATATACAGATATTGTGACCCATGGTTTTGTAGCCCATGGTATTTGGTGTCCCATGGGATTGGAAAATGGTATTTGGATAACCATTATGATTGCGTTAGATCCAACTTCTTTTTTCCCTTTTTATGGAATTTTTCTTGTTTTGGGAATTTCCCATTTTTGGGGGATTTTCCCTTTTCCCCATTTTCTAAGAAGGTGCCAATTTCCCTCTTTTGTGGAAAGAGTAAATAATAATGATGGGCCATTTATGATATATTTTCCATGTGAAGGTCAAAGTGGGGGAAATGGAAAGTGGACATGATGTATGATATGGTGTGGCTAGTGGATAAGCAAAGTGGACAAAAATTTGGTGTTAACAGATCCCCCCCTGATGTGTGAGGTTAGGAGCTCATCATATGGCCAAAAATTATCATAGGATATTTATTTTTTCCAAGGGAGAGATGTGATGGTAGCATAGAGACCAGGAATGGTTTCAGGGGGCAGAACATACCCTTTTCCAGTACTATAAGGGCTTGTATATGCATATATTATCACTCAAAATGGATGAGGCACATATAATCTCAAATATATGGACGAGGCAAGCATACCCATTGTGGTTAGTGTTTTCACACCAACCTGTGCAAAAGGGAACCTACTAAGTATTATGTAACCCTTAGTATCAGTCTCATGAATAAATAATATGTGAATGTAAAATAACAAATAAAAATAAATCTAACTAATTGTTGCAGTAAAAATAACAGATAAATAGGAACCCATGAAATGTATTTTGTATTATGTTGCAAACAAGGGTTTACAATAAGAGTTACCTCATAAGGTGAGCAGATGGGGGCTCTCAAATCTATATGAAGAGTAGTGATACAAGTCTCCAAGATTCATTTCTCTTCTCCAAATGCTCAAGTGGTGGCCAAGACTCAACTAAACGGGGACAAAATCCCAAAGGGTTAGGCTAGAGTTCAATAGGAATTTTGGCAGCTTAAGGGTAGGAAGAGTTGATCAGGGATGTGAAATGGGGCGCCTCCATCACCTTTTTATAGAAATTTTGGGTGGTGGAGTATTGACCCATGGTATTGGGTAGCCACTAGTATTGGCTAGTGGTATTTTGAGTTTTCCCTCTTTTTTTTTACTATTTCCCCTTTTTTTCTTTTCTTTTTTTTTCAGGATTTTGACCCTTTTTTGTGGGATTTTGACCTTTTTGAAGGATTTTCATTAATTGATGAGGGAAATAATGACTTTTTTCCCATTTAGTTACCAATTTAGGGATTTTTGGAGGCCAAAAATGTAGGAAAAAGGGGTAAATGGGTTATGTGACTAGGGGGATGAGCTAGGTGAACAATTTTTAGGTGTTAACAGATTGCCCCATGATGTGTGAGAGGAGGAGCTCATTGCATGGCCGATAGAACTCATAGGTTATTAATTTTTCCATGGGTGTGAGCATTGTGATGGCAGAGAGAAAAAAATGGTTGAAGACCGGAAGACATGCTTCATTCCAACTGTAAGGGATAAAACTAGAAATACATCACCTCAATAATGGATGAGGAAAATGATCTCAAATATATGGACGAGGTGGGCATATACATGCTCGTATCAAGATATACAAATAATGGTGAATCCCAAAGGGGACCTGAACAATACATAGAGAGATGATGTGTACATCATAATGGTCCAGATGGGACATACTCATGGCCCAACCATGACTGATGTGAAGAAATGATACATGGAAACAATGACATCCATCTTGAATGTGGTACCATATCAACTGATGCTCTGTTGGATCTAAAGGTGTCCAAAAACTATATGGACTCAACGACTGAAAGTCGGAATCTCAAAGGTACACTGAACTGCATCTAAACTGGATACTCTAGGAAACATATAGTTGAAGAGATTCCAAATATTGTCTCCAACGCAGCTCGGATATCCATGGGAACATACAACTGAGGGTTTCAAATAGACTCATCAATGTTCTAGAGTCATGGGACATTGGGGGTCTTCAACCAATAATTGAAGGGACCAGTACCTTGTACGAATCTCAACGATGTGATTATGGAGTCGAATTCAAGCACGTGAGAAAAAACCATTGTAAGAGGCACTAAGGATTTCTCTTAGATGGTCCGTAGGAAGTCACCACTGATTGAGATGAGTCCAAGTTATAGGGACCTTTGGGTCTATCCTCTAGAATAGAGGTGCTGACATCGACAGAGGGAGACCTGCAACTACCAAGGTAATGATTTTTCCTTGATAGGAGCACGAGGTGTACAACCAATATGTGACGGTATTGGACGTGGTACTAACATACTAGGGAGGGGTATGAGGGTCGCAGAGTGGGAGGACTCAAGATTCCTTTGTTTAGAGTATGATGGAAAGGTTGAGCTGGCAGCGTATCAAATTGACTCCTGGTAAGGAGATCATAGCTTATGGGATCAATGGTTGTGGCTGCAATGGGGGAGACTCAAGGGGGGAAATAATGAATGAGATCAAGAGAATCCAAGGGTGACACATTGCAGAATACTCTGAAAAAAGGTGACCAAGATGGGGATGCTTCGGTAATGGTAGGACTAGTTGTGATCTGTCGAGGGTGCCGAGAGGCACCCTTTGGGCCTCATTCATGGTGTGAGGAGCTCGAATGAGGGATAAAAGTGTGCTCTCAAGGATACTATCGTGTGGATTTGTATGATCCCAGGATAATGCATGCTCGTGGGTGCTTTAAATTTTAAGGAGTCTGAAAGCGATAAGAAGACTCTAGAATGGTGGGAAGGTACCGTCATGTGGATTTATATGAGCCTAGGACAGTGAATGCTCATGGTCACCTTCAATTTTAGAGAGTCTGAAAGCAATAAGAAGAGTCTGATGGGATTATTTTTCGTGTGTTAGTCCCCAAGGTCCAAACAATCATAAAAGTATGCAATGGAGAACTCTTCTAGCTGATGTGACTATAGTATTCTTGTTTCGAATTAGTCTACCAGGTTTGGAAAAGGGTTAAACTTATACCAGATACACACCCTTTCAGATACTTTAACGAGCATGAAAGGAAGCAAGATTGCTCGACGATCTTTTCATTCTTTAAGGATTCAAAAAAGAGCTTAACAAAAGCTCCCTGAGTGCCTTTTTCGTAAAGGAGTTTCTTGGCCTGAAAAGGGGATAAAAGTATATCAAACAGATGTAGGTAGGTCGGTCATGAGATGTGCCAGTGAAAGGGATTTGGTACTCTTAGGTGTAACAAATGTCAGGTCATATTCTTGAAGGATAATGATCCATTTAGCCATGCGACCTTGAAGGAGGCAGCGACTCAAGACATCGACCATGGGGTTGGAGTTTTCCACAACTGTAGTTCGACTCAGAAGAATATAGTGGTGTACCTTCTAAATAAAGAAGAAGATGGGAAGGGCCAACTTATCCTCATGGGGTAGCATAGTGGTGGACAAGACAATGTATGACTCATATAATATATGACAGTTTCTTGACACACACTATCTTCCTGGACTAAGACGCCAGAAATGGCATATTCAGATGCCAAAACATAGAGGATGAAATCCTTCGAGAAATCAGGAGGTGAAATTAAGGGATCGGAAGTCAAGGCTTGTTTTAATGCTTCAAAATCCATGCAACCAAGCTTAGTGCTATGGGAACCTGCTAACTAGTAGCAGCAGTTTCAATAGAAATAAATAACAATAAACTAAATCTAAACTAAACTAAACTAGCATGTGCATTTTGAATTAAAGAACAAGAACAAGAAAGATAAAAAATAATTTTTTGTATTGACAATGGGGGCAAGCAAGTGCTTGCAACAACAATACCTCCAAGTGATGAAGGTTGTTGAATAGCTCCAATGGTGAGCAGCTCCAATCTCCAATGGGTCCTTTCTCCAAGGTTGCTACAATGGCCAAAACTCAAGGGAGATTTTGGCAGCGTGAGGATAGGAATATGGATGGATGTGAAATGAGGAGCCCCTACCACCTTTTTATAGGTTTTGGTGGTGGGGAATACCATTTGTGGTTTTGTGGAAACCAATGGTATTGACCAACATGGTTTAGGTACTTTTCCCTCCTTTTTCCTTTTTTGAATAAAATTAATATTTTTATTCCCTTTTTAATATTTCTGGGAATTTGGACCCTTTTTGAGGGTTTTTTATGCTTTTTTAGGAAAAATAATATATTTTGAGTGGGAACAGGGGTGTACTCAGGTCTTTTGGTGACGTTTTGTTGGCTTCAGAGGCTCAGATGGTGGAAAAGTGGACAAATGGGTCATGTGAATACGGAAATGAACTAGTGAGCACTTTTTAGGTGTTAACAACGTGGGTCCCAAGAAAGCGAAGAAAACCATGAAATTTCATGGCATAGTCGGTAGCGAAGCAACGAAGAAAATTGGCCTTGCCCTGAAGGATTTATAGTCGACGTAATGTTCGTGGAGATGGGAGGTCAAGCATATATTGAAACTTCAAAGGGTCGACAGTGAACCCTTTTTGGGAAACAATAAAACCCAATAACTGACCAGTAGGAATGGAAAAAACGCACTTGAGGGGATTCAAGTGAATGTTATATTTGTGACAATGCAAAAAGACTTGCCAGAGATCGTCTAGGTGGTCAGATCGTTTCTTGGATTGAGCGGTGAATTTGTCCAAGTATACAAGGGTAATATGGACCAAGTTGTGAAAACAAAAGGTCATGGCCCGCTGAAATGTGGCACCAACATTTTTAATACCAAATGGCATGGCGCGATAAGCAAAGGTGCCCCATGGAGTAGTGAAGGAAGTATTATACTAATCCTCTTTTTGAATTTGAATCTTGTTGTATCTAGAGAAACCGTCCATGAAGGATAGAATCTCATGACCTGCACATGCATCGATGAGTTAATCGATGGAAGGTGTAGGAAAGTTGTCTTTGGGACAAGCTAAATTCAGATCACAAAAATCATTATAGACGCGAATGGTGCCTTGTTGTTTTGCTAAACAACACTAGATTGGAAATTCATGTGGTGTAAGTGATGGGTTAAATGAACCTAGTTTGACGCAATTTTTCAATTTTGGCCTTCACTACTGATAGCTTTGAGGGGTGAATATGCCGCTTCTTTTGGAAGATAGGAGGGATGTCAGGCCAAGTATCAATATAGTGTTCAACAATGGAGGGGTCAAGACCAGGAATCTTAGTATATGACTAAGAGAAAACATCACGAAACTCTTGGAAGAGCTTCTTCTAGGAATCCACTTTGTCAGGGGTACACGATGCTCCTAATGTAATGTTCTCAACTATACTAGGTGTGACATAAATATTGACCTGTATGGTGGGTGATAAGTTAGAAATTTTTTGGCATGGGATTAGTCCGCAGGAAGTGCAAAAGTTGACAGCTGTGAAAGGGATGATACGAGGAAGAAAGGGTCATTCGTGGAGAACGCGGAAGCGCTAAAGTAGATAGTTAGTTAGATAAGGGTCATGTGGAACATTTTATAACCACTTAGTTTTGTATAAGTAGGGTATGCTTGTAATCCTAAGGGCATCCAGATCAGTGATGAATAGGGTAATCGACCTGTCTAGTTTTAATCCAGTTGTTGATCTGTTTTGTATCCGCGATATGATGTATTGACTGTTTCTGTGAAGGTCATTATGCAGGTTTTAATGAATGCATGAAGATGTTCAATTATGGTTCGTTTTCTGTCCTTGTTTTTGTGAGATGATGAATGAGAATGTTTCTGAGAGGTTTAATTGCTCTATGGGTTTTTGCTGGTTATGAGTAGTTAGATCATGTTGATGCGAAAGTTTATTATGTTTTGATTATGCGATTAATAAAGATGCGAATGATGAAATGTTAGTATAGTGCGAAGACATAATCTCTGGTTTATGCGAGTGCAATGTGTGTTTAATGCATGTACTCAACTCCACTATGGAAACTTGGTTCCTACATCCCCCTTGTGAATCTCGGGTGAGACCTCACTCACTCTGTAGGTGTTGCTGGAAAGGGTAAAACCTTTCTGGGCCGGTGTGTAAGGGAGTTCGGTCGATGCTTTGTTGATGACAGTGTCAAGTGAACCCCTATCGATAGTCGCTATGTCAACAAATGGTTCTTTTGCTAGGACCCTGAAGAGGAAAAGAAGAGGATATGCTGTGGCACCCGACGAAACTGAAGATTCAAGAGCGGTTTGACAGAAAGACAGAAGAATTCGCAGAAGGAGAAAAGAAAAACCCCAGACAGACGGTAAGCAGTTGATTACAGAGGTACATTTATTTAGATATGCATGAAATATTTTTTTTGCGAATTCCCAGTACTATTGTATGAGTGGTTAGCGCAACTAACATTCTAGAAGCACCATTTCCAAACGACTGAGCCTGAACATTGGACACTAGAACTGATTCGACAACAGAAATGTGTTGACAAAACAGTATCAAGGGATATCGATTTCTGGGTGGATAGTATCCTAGAGGGATATATTACTGAGTTCACAATAGACACGATCAAATCATACAACAACGCAGAGAGGCATTTCTTCAGGGGACCAAGGGGAAGGTTCTTGCTGTTGCTAAAACTAAGGATTAAAATGGCCGTCTGCGAAAAGGGAATTTTGAGGATGACTTCCGATGACTAGAAAGATCAATGTGCAGAGGTTGTAGGTGTCGTGTGAATGCGGATTCGCTAGAAAGATATGGGGTAAATGGACATGAGTGACGATGAGTTTCTAAGGGAAGCTAACGAAGAGTGTGGTACCTTGAGGAGTGGGGTGATATTCTGTCGTCCTGAGAAGAAGAGGAGGACTGAGAGAGAGTCTCTTAAGAGGACTGGAGTAGAAGACTACGAAATAGGACCACAAGGGAGAAAGCGACCCTATTGCGACGAAGACGGTGACCAGGATACCGTAGAAACAGAAGAGGGATGGATCATAAGTTACAACACACCTACAACCCTGCGCACTACCTAGAATTTTAGAGGAAGAAACACAAGATATTCGCAAAGTTTCCCTACATGCAGCGGTGAGAGTAGTGCATCAGTAAAAAATAACAGTAGGAATGTTAGAATGGAAGACAACACAAAAATGCCCACTTTCCAGGGGAACAAGACTGAGGATCCCGAGCAGTTTTGGTTTCTGTGCGAAGCAGTATGGATAGTGAAGCAGGTCCAGGATGAGGATATTAAAAAGGGATAACTAGCGACAACCCTTAGGGGTCATGCGCTAGATTGGTTCATGAAGTTTACAAGGGTTCCAGTGGGAACACTAGCCAAGTCATTGGCGCAGATCAAAGAAGGAATGTTCGATGAATTCAGGAAGCCAAAGTCAGAATCCCAGTATGTCACCAAGTTCAAAGTAATCAAGCAATACCCGAATGAGCCAATATGGGAATTTGATCAGCGATACAAAACACTGATAGCGAAGGTAAGTTTTAGGATAAATGATATGTAGCATAAGGAGTGGTTCATCGTAGGACTAGTACCACACATCCGTGGACCACTAATGCAATAGAAGGTTGCGACCCAGGCTGAAGCATTGGAGATTGTGATGACGCTGGAGGCTTCACCAATCGACAAAACGGGGTTGGGTATGGATCAAATACAAGCGCAACTTGCAAACTTGACGATCCAACCACAAGACATGAAGAAAGGGAGAGAGACCCGCAAAGAAGTCTGGTGTACCAGGTGTAGGATAGAGGGACACCACAAGGATCAGTGCCCAGACTTCCAAGATTATTTGCAATCTGGTGCACCAAATCCCCTCAGTCAGGGAGGGATACCTTAGTGTTGTATCTTCCAAATGAGAGGCCATCGACCAAAAGAGTGTGTTTATCTGTAGAAAATAGTGTCGAAACCAGAGAACTTGTATTGCAAGTTTTGTAAATCGGTTGGCCATGATGACAACAACTGTAGATCTTATGGCCTAGTCCAGGAGAGGACTGCAGCCACATATTTCACGGTAGGAGAAGAACAGGCACCGGGTGAGCAACAACAACAGTATAATTAACCGCCAACCCAGTATAATCACCAACCACAGTCGTATGATCAGGGATAGTATGGGAAACTGCAGTATGGTCAGCCACAGTATCCATCACAATAGTGTCCACCACTGCAGTACCCACCATATGGATCACCACAACAACCGAAGTACCCACCATATGGACCACCGTGTGGAGGGGCTAGAGGAGGATTCTGTGGAGTTCAAGGTGCTGGCGCAGGATGAGGAGGAGCTGCTAGACAAGGATGAGGACCAATTATATGCTACAATTCTGGGCAGTAGGGGCACTATCAGAGGGATTTCTTGAATCCAACGCCATAGTGCACTTATTGTAGCACCGTGGATCATGGCGTTGAATACTGTTTGTAGCTCATTTCAAAATGGGAAAACAAGAATCTGCCACCACCTCCACAGAACCAGAATCAGAATCCACTGGCTGTACAGATGATATCAACGGAGGCTTGAAGACACCATGTGACTATGGGAGTGGTGACACGAGGTGGAGCTGACGGGCCAAGAGCTACCATATGACCAACAACACAGAAACATGTCACCTTTGACGCGGAGGTCAAAAGGGATATCTTCTTGAAAGCATAGGAGGAGATGAGACAGAGGAGGCAGTTACCTCTTCAGGAAGAAGTTATCTATGATATGCCACCGACGTTCGACGAGATGAAGTTGTGGGGAAAGGATAACACCTTAATAGACTTCCTAAAGAGTTTCCTTGAGTTGGCAAAGGATCAGGACGCGCTAGAGGAGATATCCAATATGTTGACTTGATGGGAGGGTGTACGCTAGGAAAAAAAGGTCAACCACATACACAAGAGGAAGACTCGGAGAGAGATGCGAATGTCGGCACAGATAAGAACATTTGATGTCGACTCAATTATCTTGGATCTGGGGTCGAATGTCAAAATTCTGACCAAACAGACATGTGAGACAATGGGGAAACCACAGTTGGCCTGGTCACTAGTGCAACTGCAATTAGAAAATCAGAGTAAGGTTACTCCACTTGGTCGAGTGTACCAGCTTCTAGTCGAGATTGAAGGTCTCAAGACTTATGCAGATTTGATATAATTGAAATAATGGACAATACCAGTCCCTACCCAGTGCTTTTAGGGATTGACTGGTAAATCGATAATCTGGTAGTGATCAACTTCAAGAAGCAGACTATGTCATTCAAGAATCATGAAATGAGGGTCATTGCACCTCTAGATCCTGTGGAAGGGAAGCGATACGTTGAAATGACAAGAGATAAATTTATGGAGGGATGGGATAGTATATACAATATATCTGAGGATTACATTAATCCTACCGCAAATAGATACTTGGGTTGCCACAGTGTCAATTCAGCGTCGTCGGATTCAGATGAGGTGCTTGAGAATCGGCATAACTAGATGCATCAAGTGTCATTTCGAAGGTGTGCTTGGGTCACACAGCCTCTGTGATGGGTAGCCACAGAGGAGTGCGCGCTACCAACATATGAAGGCTTTCCCAATTTGGCTACGTTTCTCATGGATTTTGAGGAGAAAGTGGTAGAACCGCAATGTCTATTGCACTTGGAGGAAGCCTTGAAGGCTACTCCTACGCGCTAGTTGGAGGCACACAAGTATAATATCACAAACTGGACACTATGTCACCCCTTAATGATGGTTAGGTTCGACGATGCAGAAGGATATAGAGGAAGGAATTTCGATGGAAAAAGTGACCCAAAGGAGCATTTGGCCGAGTGCAAAAGCAAATGGGAATTACGAGCAAAAGAAGAATGGGTCCATGCATTTGTTCACACATTGGATGAAGTACCATGGAGTTGGTATGTTGCAGCACAACTGTGACGTAGAACAAATTCTTGGGTGCAGCTAACACTTGGATTCAGCCAAACATTTTTCTTCTTGGATGAGAACCCCTTCATCCATAGTGCACTACAAGTGATCCGCGAGAAGATATTTGAAGCAGTGCCGATAGAGCAACCCTTAGAACTTCGGTGGACTGCGACACCAGAAATGATGATGGATTGCTATAACATCATAGGAGAGTTGGATGATGAGGACGATCCAAGGGATATGCATGTACCAGAATCGGAAGGCAGTCGCAGTGTCAAAGAACCAAAAATACCTTCCGACAAATTCTAGCAACCACTGAAGATCAACTAGAACGTATACATTGGGTTGGAGGAGAACCCAAAGTTTGCAAGCATTGGGGATTATTGGGACGATTTCACCATTATGAAGATGACTGATACGTTGCATGAGTTTCAGGATCTATTCCCAATGAAATTCTTGGAGATGAAAGGATTTTCCGGGGACATAGGAGAAATGAAGATCCCCTTGAAACCCGATGCAAAGCTAGTCAAGCAACGGCCCTACCGATTGAATCCGAGGCACAAAGAGAAAGTACAGGCCGAGATCATGAGAACGCTGGATGCAAGAATTAGAGAGCCAATACTGGATGAGTTCGAGAAGTACATGTCACCAAACAAACGAAGTTGGAAGGAATTGGTGACAATAACAAGAACTACGAAAACATGAATAAAGTGCAACACCGCGGCACAGTGGAAGTGGCCTCATTGCTAATCGAAGACTAGAAAAAAAAAAGAAATAAGAAGAGAGAACACAGACCACAGTAGGCATCTGTTGACAAGAAAGCATTGGTCGGCAGCAGCAGCACTAGTCGACAGAAGAATTGCAATATCACAGACTTGGTGCGAATGAG
Source organism: Larix kaempferi (assembly GCA_027924585.1). NCBI lineage: Eukaryota > Viridiplantae > Streptophyta > Pinopsida > Pinales > Pinaceae > Larix > Larix kaempferi. The sequence continues at coordinate 2,587,355 of BSBM01001483.1, read as the reverse complement.
TCAAATCCTGTCATAAATGTAGCAGTTATGCCACAACGGACAACATCAAAAACAAGAAAAATGGCATTTAATTCCCAATGCATGCGGTAGATTTGGAAAATCACCACCGGATTCGGTAATCATGGTCCAAAATTGGTTGGTTGCGACCAACCAACACTGTAAATGCAGGGAAAAGGGCAGTGCAAGCCATTGTGTGATTAAGCAAGAGGTTGCAAAACTGCATGGAGGTTTATGTTTCAAGCACCAGTACCGAGCGACTAGAGTTGATGCCAGTTATAGAGGCACAACCATAAGTCATGTCCAGCATCCCAGTCAGAAAGAAGACGAGCACAAATCGACCTCCAGACATCAGTTGCGCAAAGAAGAAAGGAACCATGGCCTCAACACAGTTCACCGATGGAGCTGCAGGTCCCTCAGGCATCGAAGTACTGCAAGAAGGGAACGATGGCCTAATGCTCTTGAGTATGTTCCACCACATAGGAAAGAGGCACCCATGCTGCGGGTAAACAAGAATGAAAGGTATTCGATTGAGATGTCACCGATACCAAAGGGCGTTCCTCATGTCGGGGACATTACGGCCAAGTTGATGAGGCTGCAGTATACCGACCATGGCCTTGCAAAATTAAAGGAATACACAGAAGGCTACGTTGATGTCCCCCACGAAGGAACCCGTCACATGGGCATAGGGACTGGACCGCTCGAGGCTGTTAGGCCTTACCCACATGCCGCACTTCGGGAGGTTGGCACAATTCAATGCATGCGTTAAACAACTGATTGTGTGTTTTCATGGAGGGTCTCTCTAGATGCATGAGAAGATCCCCATCATAGTCGAATTAATCTCTAGAATCACTGGGCTGCCTAAAGAGGGAGCCGACCCTTCCCAATTTTTCCAGGGGAAGGATAATGACAAGAAGTTTGCGGAACAGTTGATGGCCAAGTATGGTGTGGAGAAAGATTCTAGAGGATACCTCATCCACACAATCAACGACCATGTTGTCAGGGTCGGGGCAAAGATACTAGCAGTCAAGGTGACACAGAAGAACTGACCCAAGGAATGTAATTCAGGGGTCATCGCCACTGCGGAACGATGTGCCGCAGGAGAACAGATGAATTGGTCCCAATTCCTGCTACACGAGTTGATCGATGATGTGCACGATGCACAAGAGTATGGGAATCCATTTACGTACTCTTGGCTCCTCATGCTGATTGCAATGGCAGGATGGAGGGAACCAGACCATTATCAGGGTATGGACATCCCAGAATCTCGGGTACGCGAAGGTGCATGGTACCAGATCTTATGGGAAACCACTGATAAAGAGCGACAAAAATACAACATTTTGCAATTTTATGTGTTGCTAGAGAGGATGTGGATAGATGCAAAGATGATACCGTGGGTACCGGGGCAAGAAACAAGAAAGTATCGATCGATTGCAAGACTATCGGTCGAGGCACAGATGATATACCTTCAAGCCCGCGTAGATCTAGGGAAGCAATGGGTTCAGAAACAGTACAAGCTCACTGAGGTTGAGCTTGATGCCATTATCGCCAGATGGACAGAGAAATGGAAGCTTCCAGCCGATGAGAAGGACATAGCGAATGGGAAGGAAACAATTCGACCAAACCCGGTCGGGGAGGACATAGCTTCTGCCAGCCAGAAGGAAGGTGTAGGACAAGATGATGATGCGAAAGATCAGTCGGTGGAATCTAGCCACGATGGAGCTTCAACTGCCAACACCCTAACAGATTCAGAGTTGGAGGCGCAATGGGACGAGCTAAGGACAAAGAAAAGGATGGACCACGCTGGAGGTAGCAGATGGGAAGGGCTCACTGCACAGCAGGTCAATAGACTTCTGGAGAGCATTATAGTAGTAGTGGAAAATATATGCAATCAGGTTACACAGTATTCAGCCGAGAAATTCCAGCAGATATGTGAGCTACTAACCACAATGGCAAACACAATAATTAATACAAGTGTACCACATGGGGATATTCAACAAAATATGTCGACATCCAGAGTTGAGGTAGAAGTCGGTACCCAACCAAGGATAGGACAAATAGAATTCCATGCCATCATGACAGGTGATAAGGCCTTGGAGTTCGAGGTTTGGAAGGCCTACCAGGTTATGGTAAATTTCAATTTGCTCCCAATGTTAACATTACACCAAACCCAAGCCGCAACAAGGATAGATATCTACGACCGCAAGGCTGTGATGCACAACAAGATGGTTGAATACAAGAAGCAACTGCAAACTAGTGAGATGGTGGCACAACGTCTCCAAGACGAGCAAGTTGCAACATTGGCCGAGAAAGAGAAGGCTATAAAAGAGCCAAATGAGAAAGAGCACTTGCGAAGGCATGCAAAACAACGGATTTAGATCCCGACGTAGACCCAGAAGTGAAAGTTGTTATGTAAGGGGTAGCCCTCACTGAGATGAGGAAGGAAAATGCAAAGCTCCAGAATAGAATGATACCCAGCACACCGCCAAAATAGATTCAGAGTTGACAGACGACGATTGAGGAAGTAGTGATGGAGATACAGGAGATGGAACAAGCAACATAGACATTCGCAGAAGGCATCACAGAATTTTGGGGCAGTATAGTCGAGGATGACCAGCTGGCCATGCTAGAGGGACAACTCAACGAAGTGGAAGCGTAGTTAGAGGCCTTTAAGGGATCACTCAAAACGATACCCACAATGATATGAATGACAAAGGAAGTGGACCTAAAAATCATGTAGCAAAATGTAACAAAGGCCCACGAGAGACAACAATGATGGGCCACGCACTTGGACGAGCTCCAAATGAGAGCCAAAGTTCTCATAACACGTGTGGTAGAGCCATAATGAAATAGGTTAAGGAGCAATTGGGGGAAGCACGACAGAAAGGATGCGACCACCCAACGAAGCAACAAGTGGGAGAATGTGCACAGATTAAAGCATCAGTGAAGGAAGCAGTTGACCAGATCAATACTGCATATGATGACTTCCAACAACAGGTGAAAAAACCAGCAATGTCTAGTTGAGGTGGCTCCAGGGCGAGCCACAACTTTGTGTTGGGGGCCTGTTGGCATGGGATTAGTCTGCAGGAAGTGCGGAAGCTGACAACTACGAAATGGATGATCCGCAGAAGAAAGGGTCATTCGCGGAGAACGCGGAAGTAGATAGTTAGTTAGATAAGGGTGATGTGGACCATTTTGTAACCACTTAGTTTTGTATAAGTAGGAGTATGATTGTAAGACTAAGGGCATCCAAATCAGTGATGAATAGGGTTTTTGATCTATAGAGTTTTGATCCAGTTGTTGATCTGTTTTGTATTCGCAATATGATGTATTGACTGTTTTTGTGAAGGTCATTCTGTAGGTTTTAATGAATGCATGAAGATGTTAGATTATGGCTCTATCTCTGTCCTTGTTTCTGTGAGATGATGAATGCGAATGTTTCTGAGATGTTTAATTGCTCTATGGATTTTTGTTGGTTATGAGTAGTTAGATCATGTTGATGCAAATTTTTATTGTGTGTTGATGTTGCGATTAATAGAGATGTAATTGCTGAAATGTTAGTATAGTGCGAAGACATAATCTTTCATTTCTGCAAGTGCAATGTGTGTTTAATGCATATCCTTAACTCCACTGTGGAAACTTGGTTCCTTTAGCCCCCTTGTGCATCTCGGGTGAGATCTCACTCGCTCTGCAATTGTTGTTGGAGAGGGTAAAACCTTTCTGGGCCGGTGCATAAGGGAGTTCAGTCGATGCTTTGTTGACGACAATGTGAAGTGAACCCCTATCGACAGTCACCGTGTCAACACCATTTTACCTTCTTCAAAGGCATCGGGAGCTGGGATGGGTCTCTTGAACCAGTCCACTTGGCTATGGATGAAGTCTTTTGACTTGAATAAAAGTTGGTTAGTCGTCATAGGAGTGGACTCCTCGAAGATGAAGTAGGATCTATGATGCATTCCATCCCAAGGGAAGTCAGGTGCGGTTAGAGCTTCAAGGATTTATTCATCACTACAGAAACATTGTGTGGAAATATTGGATGAAGTAGAGCTAGAGGTTAGGGGAATGGTTAGTTTGCTACTTGTGGAAATGAGATAAATAGTGTTGACCTCAACCATGGAGGAGGATTCGGGTGGGTGAATCTCCTCGGTAGTAATGGATGATTCTAAGGAAGAGTGACGCATTTCATGAAGCACCAATCAATACTCTGGTAAGTCGGGACAATGATGAGAGTAATGGTCATAGACTCCTCATATGGCGTAGGAGTGGTTGGTGCGCAACAATTTGTTACGCGGTGGGGGGGTGGTTGGTAATTCAAAAACCAATATAGTTGGGTCATCATCCAATGTCTTCATATATTCTTGAAGGTTGGGAAATTGTGGACAATTATGGGTGGTGTGTCCCAAATCATCACACAAGGTATACTTGGGAGGTACGTGTACTGGAGGAAGGGGGTGCACGGTTTTAGTCGCATTAGGTGAAGTATGATTTTGTGTGGCTTTTTCTAGAGCATTCTTTGACGGTGGAGGGAAGGTGTTTGAGGTAGATGTGGCCAATACACCAGGAGGTGGATGATTGGAGGTGGTGATCGGTTGGATCGGTTGAAGAACAACTTGTGGCATTGGAGTGGGATTTGGGGTAGGGAAATACAACACGGGAAGTCCTAATGTCAATCTCGGGAGATTCAGTGTGTCCATGACTGGCATACTTACTAACCATGAAGGTGGGAACAAGAATAGGATTGTGTGTATCGATGTGGCCCCAATATGACTAGGTACCGATGGTGGTTGAGATTGAAGTGGCAGTTGAGGGTTAGGGACAGATTGACTCGATGAAATGATACACAAGTCAGAGATCTAAATGGTTGGAGGAGAAGGGGGTGAGAAATGAAATGTGCAAACCATGGGTGTCTTTGAATAAATTCCAAGCCCTATGGGGGAGGTCAAATGGGTAGACGCACCAAATACAAGTTGTTCAACCATGGGGAGGACATTCTCAGGTGTAGCAGGTGCATTAGGATCATAGTAAGTGACCTGGTCTATTTTGACAACCCATCCCTCATGGGGGAACATCATAAGCTAGAACACAGATGAAGGCCTTCATGGCGTACATGTAACTTCATCCTAGGAGAAGGTTGCAGTTGAGCTATGCATTGACAAATTCAATGTCAATCAGGAGAGTTTTTCCATCTAGTTGGATTGGAACATTGGCCAGAAGGCCTTATAGCTGACATGAGCGACCATCATAAACTCGTAGGGAAGTTGTGGATGGTTGTAGGGGAGGGGATCATAGCTTCTGCCACACAAATGTAGACATGATGCATGTTGAGGCACCCTCATTGATAATGCATCAATGGATAAAAATGTTCCGGATTGAAATGGAGACCTAAAATGCTAAGGTGGAAGGCATGTGAGGTTCAAATTGGTCTAAGTCGAATTCCATCATTCTTGTTTCAGAAGGGTCAATCGTACCTATGGCTGATAATAGTGTTTTACGATGTGTTGGGTAGTTCTTTAAAACTTCTAAGGCTGACATGGTAGCGGGGGATTGAGCTAAATCATCCACGATATTATAGTTGGGGGCATCACAAGCGTTGGGGTTGTTATTGATGCGGGGTAGGGGAAATCGAGGGGATTTGGGGCCCCTCTCGAGTGGCGGTGCGGGTAGAAGTAACGAATGATGTAGGGGAAGAGCGGTAGTGGCCTTGTCCACCGGAATAGTCTCGGTGGTTGAAGCATACCGATTATGATGTGTTTGAAGGTTAATGTTAGTTGAAGACATCATTAAGAGGTGGTGAGTACTAGGGTGAATGGGTTGATTAATAGGGTTAGTGAAGGTAACTGGTTGTGGTGGTGCAACATCCCGTTGAGGGGAAGCCAAAGGTTGGGTGGCTACTACCCCTTGTGTGAGTAAGGGATTTTGAAACACCATAGATTGGGGTTGCGGGGGGTTTGGTGGTGCCAGAGGTGCAACATGTCGATCGGGTTCAAGGGTGGTTCATACGTAAGTTAGGTTTTTACCTTTCCAAGGTTGTCGATTAGGATTTTGGTTAGATGACACGGCACCATTATTATCACGAGGGTTCGGAAGTGGACAACCTCTATCGGGAGGATGGTTATTACCTTGGTTATGTCCACATCCCCTATTTTGTTGTCCTTGTTGGTTCTGTTGGGAAGGCTAGTTCTGTGGTTGGTTTTGTTGGGAATAAAATTTCCCTTGGGGAATGGGAGGATATTTTGGTTGGGAGGGTGCTAGGGAAGCCAGTGGTTGATAGTATGCGGGAGGCATTGGAGGTTGCACAGGTGCAATTGTTGGGTGGTAATACGTAGGTGGTACAACAAGGGGGCATATGCTGGTGGGGTATGAATGTAGAAATGAGCATGACAAGAAGGTAAATGTATATGAGGGTCTTGGGATAGGGGAACATACTAAGGTGTTTCTCCAGAATGGGCCATGGCACGTGAAAGGTCGGGACCATTACTCATGGTGGTTGATGCAGGACTAGGCATAGGATTATAAGAAGGGGTGGAGGCGGGAGGCATATGGACATATGGCTAACTAGTAGATGCAACATGGCCAATAATGTCGTCAGCAGAGTGGGATGAACTTGGCGTGTCCTTCCTAGAGGAATCACTATGAGGAGCATCAGGTAAAATGGTGTAAAGGTAGCCCGATTGTGCATAGATAAGTTCAAACTATTGGTATTTTAGTATGACTTCTTATTCGGTTTGGGGCCATTCAGATGCCATCTACTTTGCGATAAATGGTATGAGAGACTTCAAGAACCAATCTAAAAAGATACAGTCATATAATTTGATATTGCACAAACTACGATGATGACGCCACTCATGGATGTGGTCAATGGTGTGGGTATTTGTGTTCTATATGCAAGATAGGAGTATCTCAACACCAGCATCATAGCATGTGGACATGGAGCTGGAAGAACTGCATGAAATTTGAAGAAAGGGAAGTGAACATGGGGTGCGTCCCATGTGGTTGGTCAATATATGACTTGGTTGCTCGCTAGTGAGTGTCTGTTGTAAAAGGCATAGGTGGATTGAGTCATCCATTATGGAGTTGGAGGAACACCATAAGTGGAAGGACATGATATGGTTATGGGGGTCCTCACCACCCTTTCCTTCAAACTTTGGGATGTACGAAGGGAGTTTGGTAAGCATGGGAGGCCAAGTAGGGTCATGTCGGATTGGATCGTTAGTCAAATTTTGCCAGATCAACTAGGTTGAGATTGACCATGAATGGAAAACTAGCATGAGGATGTGACATAGTCAAAGGGGCCTACATTCTAGGCATGGCGGTGATCGTGGGCCCACCTCTGCCAAGCAGTGGTGCATTGGCATGAGTCATGAATGGGATAGAGGGACCGCTAGTAAGGGGTGGAGGGATCTGAAAAGAGGGACCGTTGCTGACTAAAGGGACAATGGGTGGGGTAGGTCCGCTACCGATGGGTATAGAAGTAGTAGTTGTAGTGCCATGCATAGGTCCTGTAGATGGCATAGTAGGGATGGATGCTGAAGTGGTAGCGGGGCTAGTGGTGGAACCACTGTCGACAATTCCATTGTAAAATGGTTTGGGATTCACGTCGGCCATGTGGATATATGGAGCTGTGTATATGGGTAAATATGACTCAGAGTCGGAGGTGTGATAAGGGGTGTTAGGATGAAGATCTGGTGATGAAGATGTGCGTCTCAAGGGAGTGTGATGAGGGGGTTCCAATGGACCGCGCTATGGGGATTTCCCTCGTAGGAGACGAGAGTGTCGTAGTGAATCAATGGTGATAGGTGTAAATGTGCCAAGGGACTGTGGTGGATAAAACGCTAAAAAATCCTAGTGAAACCATGCATACAAAAGGAGAGCTCATAAAAATAAAACACTTAGGCCAACAACAGGCTCGAAAACACTTTTTGCAACATCGTGCTACAAAAGGTGGAGTGCAAATAAAATGGTCATAATACCAACAATCAACACTTCTAAAAATAAAAAAGAATCACTAACCAAGGGGGGTATAGAAGCATGTAAACACCTACTTTAAAGATATGGAAGCTCACACAATTTGTATCCCCTACAGGGTGATGAAATACACAGTTAGGAAATACGAAATGTAGAACCAAATGGCTAAAGGAAATCCCTCTACCAAGAGGGAATCTAGGTAAAAGAGTCCTAGAAGAATGGAAACTAAGCCACCTCGTTCATGGAACGTTCGGAAAGGTGTCCCGCAGCCTCAATTCTTTGGTCGTTGTGCACGTTGTATGGGTGCCAACATGCACGACGAGAACAATGAGTTGGTGTCCTTCAACAAAAAATGGATAGCAGTGTTCCACTCAGATTTCCAGAACCAGTCTTTCCACTTGCCCTCCTAAGGGAGAGGCCCTCTGATAAATCAGTGTCAACCGTACCAATAAATAATAGGGGATTTTGGATTTTTAAATGACAACAACTATGTCTCAAATGTGTATGACAAAAGGGGTGTTATTTGGATTCCTAACATCAATGTCCTACTTAGATACAAAGTTGTTTTTGGGTCCCCAAGTGGGTTTAATGTGTGTGTAATTAAGCTATTTTTACTCTCACTTGAATTATGGGGAATGTGTGGGTGCAGAAGTGGTGTAAACCCAATATCGTCGGAAATAAATGCTGAAATAAAAAACTGAGACTGAAATAAAATTACTAATTGCTATGTATGTAATAAATGAACTCACTCAAATATAGTGAAAAGGATAGCAATGCACTAAGGATGCATGCACACTAAACTATCTCAAATGTTACTACAAGCAAACAACAGAATAATACCAATGGAAAATGGGTGCAGGAAAACAGGGGGTTGTGGGAGCGGCCAAGGTCAAGAAAAGAGGCAACAACAAGTGCAGGGTGCGTCTGTGAAGAGGAAGGTCACGCTCTGGGCGCTGCAGACTATAGAATAGTCGTGCCAGAACAGAAAAACAAAAATCAGGAAAAAGGGCGCGAGTTTGGGCAGAAAAGGCACGGCTGGGACATAGGTTTTAGTCTTAGTAGCGGGTGGAGCATGTGGGTTTGCATCCAAATGACATGCTGAGCGTGTGGGTTTGTATCCGACAAGCGCAAAGAGAACATAGTTAGCAAGCCCAAAGGCTTGCGTAGCATGTGGGCAGCAGGCCCAAAGGCGTGCGTAGCATGTCGGTAGCAGGCCCAAAGGCGCGCTCAGGGTGTGATTTGCAGGCTGAAAGGTGCACTTTGGAGCGCGAGTTTCGGGATGTAAGTCGCACTCGGGGTGTAAGTTACTAGGGGAAATTCACACTCGGTGGTGCAGAAAGCTGTACCTAAAGTTGCGATTCGAGCCGTAAAAACAGAAATAATGGAGGATACTACAAAGGAAAGGGCCATATATGCAAGTATAGGGTCCAAGGCTAGGCCAGAAAAGTAAAATGCAAGCAAAATAACAAGTACAAAACTAAAAATAACTATTGATCAAGTAAAACGATAGATCATTGGGAATCGACTTGGTTGGAGTCACTAAAAACTGTGGTTAGTGTTTTCACACCAACCTATGCAAAAGAGAACCTAATAAGGATTATGGAAGCCTTAGTAGTAGTCTCATGAATAGATAATATGTGAATGTAAAATAGCAAATAAAAATAAATCTAACTAATTGCTGTAGTAAAAATAACAGATAAATAGGAACTCATGAAATGTATTTTGTATTATGTTGTAAACAAGGGTTTACAATAAGAGTTACCTCAGAAGGTGAGTACATGTGGTCCCTCACAATTGTACGAAGAGTAGTGCTCCTGGTCTCCAAGGTTCCTTTCCCTTCTCCAAATGATCAAGTGGTATCCAAGACTCAACTGAATGGGAACAAAATCCCAAAGGGTTAGGCTAGAGTTCAATGGGAATTTTGGTAGCATAAGGGTAGGAAGAGTTGATCATGGATGTGAAATGGGGGGCCTCCATCAACTTTTTATAGAAATTTTGGGTGGTGGAGTATTGAACCATGGTATTGGGAAGCCACTCGTATTGGATAGTGGTAGTTTGAGTTTTGCATCTTTTATTATTTTAGTTTGACTATTTCCCCTTTTTCTTTTTTGTAATTTTGACCCTTTTTTGTGGGATTTTGACATTTTTGAAGGATTTTCATTAATTGATGACGGAAATAATGAATTTTTTCCCATTTGGTTACCAATTTAGGGATTTTTGGGTTTTTGGAGGCCAAAAATGTAGGAAAAAGGGGCAAATGGGTTATGTGACTAGGGGGATGAGCTACATGAACAATTTTTGGGTGTTAACACCCATGCTCATATCAATGTCTAAATATATATATAAAATGGATCAAGGCCCAAAAGGGGGGTGATAAATACATAGATAAATGGTGTGTACAACATAGGAAGCATGGAATTGAGGGGCTTCCCAAACACTATCGCCAATGTAGCCCAGATATCACAAGGAACATAAGTGAATCAGGGTTCCAGGGAGACTCACCAATATGCTTTAGTTAGGGGATATCCAAGATATTTGACCATATAATGAAGGAACCAATAACCTATGCGAATCTCAACGGTGTGATGATGTGGTTAAATTTGAGCACGTGAGACACAACCAGTCTAAAGGGTACTGAGTGCTCCCATCAAGTGGTCTGAGGAAATCATCAATGAGGTGTATGAAACCAAGCTACAGGGATGTCTGGGTATATACTCTGGAATAGATGTGTTGATGTTGAGAGAGAGAGACATGAAACTACCAAGGCAATGAGGTATCCTTAATAGGATCATGAGGGATACAATCATAGAGGAAATGGAATTGAACATGAGACTAAGACACTGAATGGGGATACAAGGGAAACTATGTAGAGGGGACACAGACTTCCTTTGTTCATAGTATGATGACAAGATTGACCTATTATCATATGAAACTGATCTCAGGGGAGGGGAACATAGCTAGGGTGACTTGTTGGGGATGACTGCAATGGTGGATTCTTGGAGAATAGAGAATGATACATGACATTAGGGGGAATCCAAGGATGACTCATCACATAATACTCTAAATAAAGGCAACCATATTGAGGATGTTTCCATAATAAGAGACTATATGTGATATGCAAGGGCGCCGAAAGGAATCGCTTGGGCCTTCTTCATTTTTTAATGAGCTTAAAGAAGGGATAGAAGGGTGCTCAATAATGTATTGACCTGTGGATTTTGACAGAGCTTGATTTAGTTAATGCTCATCGATGTTTTCAATTTTAGAGAGTCTGAAAACATGAAGAAAACTCCATTGGGGTTCTTTTTCATAAATTTAGTCTCCCAAGCTTGAAAAAGAATAAAAGTATGCAGGTGAGAACTCTTCTAGCCAAATGGATTAGAGTATTCATTTTTCGTAATTAGTCCATCTGACCCGCAAAAGGGGTAAACTTAGACCTGATGGATACACTTTAAAATACTTTAATGAGCATGAAATGAAGCAAGTTTGCTCGATGATCTTTTCATTATTTAAGGAGTCATAAAATAGCTTAAAAGAAGCTCCATTCCAAGAGTTTGTTTACAAGGAATGGTCAATGAGTGACAATGTGAAGGAATGCATGTGGCTTCATTTCTAGATGTTAAACTATGAGGACTCCCGATCCTATGGGGATTTGAAGGACATGGGTGCCAAATGCAGGGGGTACTAAAACAGTCACCCATGTAAGGTAGGATCTACTGCTGAGTAAGGGAGAATGCAATGGTGGCTGGGATAGGTTGCTTACTAAAACAAGGGGGGTCCTACAATCATAAAGGAGAAACTGGATCAATGCATCAGATACTCTAGGGGAGAAAATAACCTATATGGTAGTTAAGAGGTTATACCCGCAGGGATCGAATTCCGATTGAAACAAGTGGATTTAAGTGCAACTTGGACCTATTCACATGGAAATGATACCAAAGTGTAAAATGTGTGTTTGGCAATCAAACCAAATATACAGGTGAAATGTGAGCTAAAAAATGGTCTAGATCACACATGTGAAAAAGTGAGTAGGGTTAAGCTCCTTCCCCCATGCTATGGGCATGGGGTTTGTGATTATGGATCACATAAGTGTTGGATTGATATATGGGCTCATTGAAATACTGAGATAGATCTGACGGTGAAGGGTCAAAATGATTGAGCATTCCCCCTATCCTAGGGTCAAGGTAGTCTATTATGCCCCCCATCCTAGAGGTGTCAATGCACTATGAATGCTCTCCTGGAGAGTTACCAAGAGGGAATCGATCAGCTAATGGAAGGGAGGTGTACCATGAGGCTATTAGACATAATGGAAAACTGAATCGATGATATGATGATAGGGGATGCTAGTTGCGGTTGAGTTTGTTGTGGGTGTTGAGGTTGTGAGTCATGTGGTTGCAGTGGGACAGGAGGTTTTTCAAATGAAATGGTGCACAAATCCAATATCTCGATTGTCGAAGGGGGAAGGGACAAATCCTCAACAGTCTTAGTCAATAGGGTGTCACAAAAGAGGCCAAGCCCAATGGAAAAAATCAAGGGGATGGAGACATTGTTGATAGTGGTGTTAATAGTGGGGAGGACATTTTCATGAGTAGTCGTTCCGTTGGTATCATAGTAATTCATCTGGTCAATATTGACGATCTTCCCTTCAAGAGGGAACATCATGAGCTAGAATACGGATAAGGAAATGGCCTTCATGGAATACATGTAGCTATGGCCAAGGAGCAGGATGTAATCAAGTTGGGCATTAACAACCTCAATGTCAATGAGGACCATTTTTTTTGCTAAATCCATAGGAAAATTTGCGAGAAGTACCTAGGGTTGGGAAGCACGACCATCATATAATGCACATAACGCAGTAGTAGAGAGTTGAAAGGGAGGTGAACCAAGCTGCTGCCAAACAAATTTTGACATAACACAAGTGGAGGCACCTTCATTGACGATAAATCAATGAACGATGAGGTTCTGGATTGAAAAGGGAATCTGGAACACGATAGATGAAAGCATGCGGGATTCAGACTGATCCAAGTCAAAAGTGATCAAACATGAATCAGATGGATCTATAGCACCTAAAGACAATAGTAAGGATTTGTGTTGCATGGGGCAGTTCCTAAGAACCTCCAAGGTCAACATGGTTGAAGGTGATTGGGACAAATTGTCCATAATTCTATAGCTAAGCGCAACTCAAGCATTGGTATTATTCGCAATGCAACACAAAGGAAATTTCGGTACTTTGGGAGCCCCATCGAAGATGGTGGAGGTAGGCGCAAAGATTGGTCCATAGGGGTGGATTCTATAGCCTTATCTATGGGTATGGTTTCAGTAAACAAACTATATTGGTTTCATCTGGTATGAAGGTTGACGTTAGATGAGATCATGTCTTTCTAAATCTTGACTACATATTGTCTTATCAAAGCTTGTATTACCAAATATTTGCTTTCCACCTATGCTTGGGTTCTTATTAAATATTTTCTCTTCACTATGCTTGGATTACTACTATTTGGATTCTCATCCAAATTTTCCTTGACACGTTTTTACATGGTGTCTTGATTTATAACTATTTTTGCAACTATTTTGAACCTCCTTGCGACATCTTGTGATTCTTGCATCTGATTTGAAATTTTCTCTTGCATCCTAAATAGATATTTTTGTAGTGAGGTTGCATAAACCTGGAATTATTCCACACTTCTCTTTTCACTTTTGGAAAATTATACTTCCTTACTCAATGATTATTTCTCTAAGAGAAAGGAATCATACTCATGAGGAAGTGTCATTGCTCCTCTTCCTGCCTCCAATATCTCGTCGTCGAGCATGTCTATATTTTAATGTTCTTGAGATAACTCTCTACTCAATTTCTATACATTTAATTGTATGGCCATTGTGATGGAGAAATTAGTAGAATCCATAATAGCAGGTTCTTGATCCATATTAGTAAATACAGTGGTCTCGAAATTTACTTCCATCTATGGCTGAGAGGAAAACTTGAGTTTCTTATGTGTCCTTTTAACTATCTGTTTCTTTTGATGTTCAAAAGCAAAGGAGATAAGTGAGGCTACTATGTCCTCCTTTTATGGAGTGTACAAGCCGATTCCTAGCTCTCTTAATGGGAAATGGACTTCATTGATAGTAGTCGTTGCATCTAGAGTTGTTAAATCCATGTCGTTGGTTTGAGCCTCACTAATCAAAGCCTCCATTTCTCCTTGTCTCTTTCTCTCATCTTCGTATTTCTGTCAAGATTCTTCTTGTTCTTTTTGTTGTGCCTCTTTCTATTCAACCTCTATTCTCCTTTGATATTTGTTAGCTTACAATACGGTTCTATAGGTTTCTAATGTAGACCTAGGTTCTTTGTGGTTTCAACGAACCAACAAAACCCCTTTTCACCGGCCCTTTCGGCAATAATATGTGAACAGACTAAGGTCTCACCCGAGGCGAAGCTGAGGGGGTGGATTTGGAATCAGGTTTCCACAACTTGGTGATTTGAGTTTCAGCTAATTGATGAGCAGCACACTGTAGGGATCACACTGCGGACTGAGGACTGGGCGGCATAGGAAACTTCACGGCTGATAATTCTACAAGTTGGGACACTTGCACAACCAACGCACCCAAGGATTGCGCGGTTCAGATAGGTTTCAATGACAGGACAACGCAAGTGACGAATACGCTTCCTCTTTTGACTTAACCAACCTTGATGACCTTAGTTAGTGCTTATATTCATTCATCTACTTCCATAGATTATGTAGCCTTATGAATTATGCAAATAAGAGGAAATACACTGCTCTGCGCACTTCCTGTGCCGTGCTTCAAGGGAGTCACATGACGCAACCTCTCCTACATAGGTGCTTATCTAGATGACTTATGCGTTTGTTAACTCAGAAATATTTTGCATTCAACATTCATCCATACATGTGATACTTAACATATTATCCCCATCTCATTCTCATGGCGAATACATATAAAATCATGAACATATCAATTGATAAATGATATTTCAAGCATTCATTGTAAGAAAACAGATAAGTGCAAAAACATAAACAGTCACATTGCACAAGATTTAATGTGGTTCACCCCTAGGATGGGAGCTACGTCCACATGAACTATTGTTGTATTAGTCTTTGGGAAGGGTAAAATAGTTCTAGTCTACACACTCAGCTGCAAACTCTCTTCTCTCTCAATAGGCCTCTGCTCACACAGCTTGCAGAGCCTTTACAAAAGTGTCTCTCAATAGAGATCTATTAAGTCTTTGCACTTAGAAGATTTTTCAATACTAAGAAACAACAACAACACGAGAGATTAACCCTTTCCCTTACAAAATATGCCCTTTTTTATAGATCATTCTCGTAGGTCATGTCTTTACAATAGTTGGGCGAAACCCTAAGGGTTTCCAAAATTGTTGGGGTTTTTAGCTAACCAGACTTGCTGGTTCTGGTAGCAAATCTTCCATCATGGCCGTCCTCTATGCATGGTCACGTCACTATCATCCCCCCTATTGTGCGCACACCAACATGTCACTTTCACTGAGTCATTTCCATTTCTAATGGATTTATGCAGTCGATTCATGTAGTGGTTCCTTGCTTGTGCAACCGGTCGCTTTCATCCGCTTTACTCCTTACCCACTGCTTGGTAATCTTGGAGCATCTTTACCAAAAATAGACCACTAATGGTCTAACCAGAATATCTACCATCTTCCTGTTGATGTATATGTAACTTCGGAATGTATTTCATCTATGTATTTCATATATATTTATTGTACCCTTATTAGAGATGTGTTATTCCTCTATAAGGAAGTGTCGTCATGTGGATTGACAAGTGTCGCAAGTGTGTGTACTTGCCGATGGGTTATTAGACCACCATGTGTGGGGTCGGCCCTGAAATATATATATTATATTGTGGACGTACCTAGCTAGACAAGTCGGCCCCATAAGGTCACTGGGCAAATAGGTTAGTATAAATAGAGATCGAGAGATCTCTATTTTGATCATTCGGAAAAGTCACTCTTCTCTCACTCAGAAAGTGGCGCACTAGTGAGGAGGAGGATCATCTGCTACTAGGAGACTATCTCAAGTGTATTTTGGTTGTACTTTGGTTGAGCCATTTCTCTCTCTATCTCTAAGGAAGTTGTGGGGTTTTTCACCGTAGGGTTTTCCCCATGGAAACTTTGTGTCTCTTGTTTCTCATGCTTTTGATTCTTGTGATGCTTGTGATGCTTATTGTGATTGTTATGCATTGATATACTATATATGTTATTCTCTCAGTAAAGATCCAAGAGTATTGTGAATTAATGCTCAAAATTTAACATGGTATCAGAGCTAACCTGAGAAGAAGACATTTTGCAATGACGAAAACTTGAGTTTCTTGTTTATTGGGTTTCTCTCCACAGATTTTTGAAAAGCAGTATAGTAGATTGACTCTACTCATCAAGAAGAATCTATCTGTCCAATCATAATTCAATTCTGAGCATTTTTTAGATTTGGCCCTAAAAATTAGGGTTTCCACAAAAATAAGAATTTCTAAAATCTGAATACATAGATGGAAGCTCCTTGCAAAAATTGAAGTTTAGAGCTTTGGATCGAGATTTTTGGCTAGGTAGATCTCCGGGAAACTCAAACCCTAATGCAAGGCTCTCCCTAGTGAACCCGAGAGGACAAAAAGGAAAATCTGAAGGGTAAAGCTTTGCTGATCTCAAATCCTCAATACACCAGGCTGATCAGCTCATCAAGGCGCATCTTTCTATCCTTTCAGAAAGTTGAAATTCACATTTTGAATTTTTAGGGTTTTTTCGACAAACCCTAATCCGGGACCAGATCCAGTTTTCAGCATTTCAAGTGGTAAGACCTAAATATTTTCTATTTCCATTTGAAGTACTCTTTAAGATGTCTCACCACACCAAGCTTGAGGATAAGCTTGAAGGAGCTGATAACTTCTGAGCTTGGAAGTATAGGATTGGGTTAATCCTGGAAGAGAATGAGTTGGACTCATATGTAAAAGAAGACATCCCTATTCCAGAGGATGAAGAGGCTAAGGTTTTGCATAAGAATAACTTGGTCAAGGAAAATAGAATCATTGTTGATTCTATCAAAGACCATCTCATACCCCATGTGTCTTCTCTAAAGACACCCAAGGAGATGTTTGACTCTTTGACCAAGCTATTTGAAGGGAAGAACATAAATCAGAAGATGACCCTACAGAACCAATTGAAAGGAGTAAAGTTTCAGAATGGAGCAACCATTCAATCTTATTTTTCAAGGGTCTCCCAGATCAAGGAACAACTAGAAGCAGTAGATGAAATGGTGGAGAATGGTGAAGTGGTGATGACCACTCTAAATGGCCTACCCAGGTCATGGGATTCCTTTATTCAAGGAATTTGTGCAAGGAAGAAGTTGATCTCCTTCAATAGATTGCGGGAAGAATGCTCTCAAGAAGAAGCTAGGCTTGTGGCCCAAGAAGAAAAGATGGGAAATGAAGATCAAGCTCTCACAGCACATGCCAGGACAGGAAAGTCCAAGAAGGAATCATCTCATAATAGGAAATTATCTCACCACCATTATCATAAAGATAAGAAAGATCTCAGATGCTTCAATTGCAATGAGAAGGGACACTTTGCTTCAGATTGTCCCAAGAAGAAGAAAGACAACAACAACTTCAACAAGAAGAAGAAGAATAACAAAAAGAAGATATCATGCTCATGCTTCCGAAGATGATGAACCCCCAAAGAAGAAGGCTAGGGCAGAAAGTGATAGTGATGATGACTCATCAAGTGAAGAAGAGTATGTTCTAATTTCCGCTCTCATAGGTACTATCTCCCATGGTTGTAATGATTGGTTGATTGACAGTGGGGCTTCCAAACACATGACTGGCTTTAAAGAATCTTTTGTAAATTTGTCTAATCATGAATTACCCCATAAAGTGAAACTTGGGGATGATTATCAATACCCAATCAAAGGAAGTCGTGAAGCCTCCTACAACCTAGATTCTGGAAAAATTTTGAAGATGAAAGAAGTCCTTTATGTACCTGGGCTCAAGAAGAACTTACTCTCCATCTCTGCATTGGATGAAAAAGGTATGAGGGTTGCATTTGTGGATGGCCAAGTCCTAATGTGGCCAAAGGGAAAGACCATAGATGATGCAGTAGTGATTAAAGAGTAAGAGGGAGGTTTGTATAAATTGAAGGGACAACCTAAACATGCCATGGTACATGAATCCATGGAGCCAAGTGAACTTTGGCATAGAAGACTTGCTCATATGCACCATAGGGCACTTCCAATTGCAAGCAAGGCTGTAGAGGGTCTTCCTGAGATCAAGACCAAACATGAAGGTGTTTGCAAAGGATGTGCAAAAGGTAAGAACATTAAGAAGGCTTTCCCAAGTAGTGAAAGCAAGGCAAAAGACATCTTGGAAATCATCCACTCAGATGTATGTGGTCCTCTGTCATCCAGCTCTCTGAGTGGGTATGTTTACTATGTCTCATTTATTGATGACTTCTTCAGGAAGACTTGGGTATACTTCTTGAAGAAAAAAGATGAGGTGTTTGATAAGTTCAAGGAATTCAAAACCTTGATGGAGAATCAAACTAACAAGAAGATCAAAACATTCAGATCCGACAATGGTGGAGAATTCACCTCAGGTGACTTCAAGAAGCCTTGCAGTGATTCAGGGATTAACAGGGAGTTGACTGCTCCTTATAATCCTCAACAGAATGGAGTTTCAGAAAGGAAGAATAGAACAATCATGGAAGCAGCAAGGGCAATGCTGCATGACCAGGATCTACCTATGCATCTATGGGCAGAAGCAGCTAGAACAACTGTATATGTGCAGAACAGAACACCCCAGAAGATATTGGACAACAAAACACCAGAAGAGGTCTTTTCTGGTAAGAAACCTAAAGTCAGCCATCTCAAAATATTCGGTTGTCCGGTATACACACATGTCCCAAAGGAAAAGAGGACCAAACTAGATCCTTCAAGAAAGAAGGGTATCTTTATGGGTTACAGTGAAAGCTCGAAGGCTTACAGAATATACTTTCCAAGGTTCAAGAAGATTGATGTCAGTAGGGATGTAACATTTGATGAAAACTCAGTGTTCATCAAATCAAGGAAGGCACCTATCAAAGTTTATGAAGAACCTAAGGAAACTAGATTTCAAGACACTACCATGACTGAAGCAATTCCAGAAGTTGTTCATGAGTTTGAAGATCTGCAAGAACCTGTAGATCCACCCCGTGAGGATAACTCTCACAAGAGGAAACCTGCATGGGATAGAGAGCTCATTCAAGATGCAGAAAGATTTGGCATTCCAGAAGAAGAACATAGAGCAAAGAAGAGAACCAGATCACATACCAGCTATGTTGCTTTAGTTTGTGACATTATGAACAAAGAACCTTCCAGTTATGAAGAAGCAGCAGAAAAGAAAGAATGGAAGGATACCATGGTTGAGGAATACCAATCAATAATGAAGAATGATGTTTGGGATGTTGTCCTAAGACCTAAAGAGAAGTCTGTTGTGACTTCCAAATGGATCTACAAAATCAAGCATGCTACAGATGGCAATGTAGAAAAATACAAAGCAAGATTCATAGCTTGTGGCTTCTCTCAGAAAGAGGGAATAGATTATGAAGAAACTTTTGCACCTATAGCCAGGCATACTTCCATCAGAACAGTACTTTCCCTGGCTGCAGCAATGAAATGGAAAATACACCAGATGGATGTTAAGACTGCTTTCTTGAATGGTTTAGTTGAAGAGGAAGTATATGTGGAGCAGCCACTCGGTTTCAAAATACATGATAGGGAGTCGTATGTGTTCAGATTGAAGAAAGCCTTGTTTGGATTGAAGCAAGCTCCCAGAACTTGGTATGGTAGGATGGACAATTTCCTATCTAGTTTGGGCTTTACCAAGAGTCAAGCGGATTCCAACCTTTACTACAAGGTTGAGGAAGGGAATCCTGTGATTCTACTCCTGTATGTGGATGACTTATTTGTAACAAGAGATGACAGATTCATTGTAGATACTAAGAGGAAGCTTGTTGCTGAGTTCGATATGAAATATTTGGGAATGATGCATTTTTTCCTAGGTATAGAGGTGTGGCAGAGTGTAGGTGGGATATTCCTTGGTCAAGGGAAGAACACAGTAGATATCCTGAAGAGATTCGGATGATGGATTGCAAGGCCATGGCCACACCTATGGCATCGAATCTGAAGCTTCTATGTGATGCTTCATCTGAGCCGGTTGATGTCTCTATGTATCGTCAGATGATTGGGTCCTTGATGTACCTGACGAACATGAGACCAGATATTTGCTTTGTGGTGAACACATTGATCCAGTTCCTGACGGATCCGGGGAGTATTCACCTGGTTGTTGTAAAGCATGTTCTAAGGTACCTAAAGGGTACAGTGGATTATGGGCTCAAGTATGAAGCGAATCAAAAGTTTAACCTGCAGGGTTATGTTGATTCAGATTGGGCTAGCAGTGCTGCAGATAGGAAGAGCACATCTGGGTGCTGCTTCAGTATGGGATCAGGTGTGATCTCTTGGTTTAGCAGGAAGCAGTCCTGCATAGCACGAAGTATAGCCGAGGCAGAGTATGTTGTAGCTTGTTCAGCTAGTTGTGAGGCAGTATGGGTACGGAAGCTACTATCTGAGTTATTTGATCTCCCATTGGATGCTACTGGTATCTTTTGTGATAACCAGAGTTGTGTGAAGCTGTCCGAGAACCTAGTGTTTCATGATAGGTCGAAACACATAGAGATCAAATATCACTATATAAGGGATATGGTGTAGAGAGGAGCTGTGAAGCTCATGTACGTTGCGATGGACGAGTAGATTACAGATGTGCTGACAAATCCACTAGCTAGGGTGAAGTTCGAGTACTTTAGGGAGAGGCTTGGTGTTCTTCAGATTGATGACACTTCGAGGAAGAAGTGATGGACACATTTGTTGAAGCCATTCCAAGCATGTTGGAAGGAGGATCCTTCACATGGCTGTGGATGTAAGCGCTGGATGATGAGCATCAGGGCAATGTTCTGTTTTCTGCTTTGTATGATCAGTTGGATCATTTATATATGTATGTATGCGTCATGTTGGATGTTGGCTATGATCAGTTGGATCATTTATATGTATGTATGCATCATGTTGATGCTGGATATGATCGGTTGGATCATGTGTTATATTTTGTATATGCATCATGTTGGATTCTTGGACCATGTATCTGTATATGTATCAGGTGGATACATTATATGATCAGGTAGATCATGTATGTTGATATGTATCATGTATTTATATTTGTATCAAGTGGATACACTATGTGATCAGGTGGATCATGTATGATGATATGTATCAGGTAGATACTTGGTATGCATCAGGTAGATGCATTGTATGATTAGGATGATCATGGATGACGAGCTTCAGGATGTTGCTTTAGATGACATGCAGTAGGATGTTGTAGTGATGATGATCAGGATGATCATGTGTGCATCAGGATGATGTATGGTGAGTATCAGGTTGATACTCTGTGGCTGTGGAACAGGTTGTGCAGATAAGCATGTAATTTGTGCCTTGGGAGATTTACAGATAGTCTTTCGAGGTTTTGCCTATGGCATGTAATTTGTAACCTGGGATATCTGGCAAATGCTCTTTTGAGGTTTTGCTTAGGAGGACATATAATTTGTGCCCTGGGAGATCTGCAAATAGTCTTTCGAGGTTTTTCTTATGGCATGTAATTTGTGCCGTGGGATATCTGGCAGATGCTCTTTCGAGGTTTTGTCCTATGGCATGTAATTTGCGCCTTGGGAGATCTGATAGGTTGAGCCGTGTGCTCATAATCAGTCCTGGGATGCTCTTTCGAGGTTTTTCCATGACCACATGTAATTTGTGCCTTGGGAGATCCAATAAGTTGAGCCTTGTGCTCGTAATCAGTCCTGGGATGCTCTTTCGAGGTTTTGTGGTGACCACATGTAATTTGTGCCCTGGGAGATCCGATAGGTTGAGCCTTGTGCTCGTAATTAGTCCTGGGATTCTCTTTCGAGTTTTTGTGGTGGGGTCACATGTAATAAGTCCTGGAGATCTGGATAGGATGAAAAAGGCTTCAGATGCTCTTTAGAGTTCTTGTTAGTCAAGAGACTCTTTTAAGGTTTTGTGACGTATGTAATAAGTCCTGAGATTTCCATAGTATGGCCAGTGATGACGAAGACCTATAGGTGGTGGGCCTACATCTAGTATGAAAAAGGACTGGATCTGTAGAACTTCCTATGATGAGTAGAGTCAGAGATTGGTTGAGATAGCAGTAGCAGTGACGATGATGATGATGATGCATCGATGATGATGATCCCGAGAAGAAGACTTGTCTAGCAGATCTGTGTCGATAAATACCTTCCTAGTTAAGAGGGAGTGCTGATGTATATGTAACTTCGGAATGTATTTCATCTATGTATTTCATATATATTTATTGTACCCTTATTAGAGATGTGTTATTCCTCTATAAGGAAGTGTCGTCATGTGGATTGACAAGTGTCGCAAGTGTGTGTACTTGTCGATGGATTATTAGACCACCATGTGTGGGGTCGACCCTGAAATATATATATTATATTGTGGATGTACCTAGATAGACAAGTCAGCCCCATAAGGTCACTGGGAAACAGGGTAGTATAAATAGATATCGGGAGATCTCTATTTTGATCATTCAGAAAAGTCACACTTCTCTCACTCAGAAAGTGGCGCACTAGTGAGGAGGAGGATCATCTGCTACTAGGAGACTATCTCAAGTGTATTTTGGTTGTACTTTGGTTGAGCCATTTCTCTCTCTATCTCTAAGGAAGTTGTGGGGTTTTTCACCTTAGGGTTTTCCCCACAGAAACTCTGTGTCTCTTGTCTCTCATGCTTTTGATTCTTGTGATGCTTGTGATGCTTATTGTGATTGTTATGCATTGATATACTGTATATGTTATTCTCTCAGTAAAGATCCAAGAGTATTGTGAATTAATGCTCAAAATTTAACACTTCCTTCCAACATTTTGCCTTGCGGGATCTCCGTAGATCGGGCTCATCGCAGCGCTAACTCCTTCACAGCATTGTACTTCGCAGCTCTTCCAACGCTGCGCTGCACTCAACTTCGCAGCTCTTCCGATGCTATGTTGCGCTCAAATTCGTAGCTCTCCCAAAACTAACCTGGAAAAAAAGTATTCAACTGAACCGCGCTTAAATCTGCAGTTCCAATAACTTGACTTGCACAAAAATGCCCCACTTGGGCCAGGCCCAACAGTCCCCTAACACTTTCATGTGGCTCGTTCCCGAGCCACCTTCAACTTCTACTTATCTGAGTTGTTCTTCCTCTTGCGGAGCTAACTTCGCAGTGAGCTCTTGGTATGTTGCAGTCAATTTTGCAATGTCTTCCTTGGTGTCTTGCTCAATTTGTTTGATGGTTTATAACACATCAACTGTTATTTCATCATCCATTTTCTCTTGTATTGAATCCTTTCCTTTGCAGAGCTCTCTCAACTTTTCTTCAATTTTCTGCGTGAGCTCGTGGGCTTCCTCTTACAGGGGCGGCGACTTATCTCCAATTTCATTCTTGCAGTTCTTACAGTTGCTTCTTCAATCCCCTAACTTCTAGAATTATCTTGATTCGGTCCCTTGGCGGCAGGGCCTTGATCTCTGCGTCTAGTAGTTCTAATGCATCCTGTCTTTCAAATCACTTTGGATTTACAGCAACTCTGGATCCTCTTCTAGGGCGGTGAATGTTTTTTTTGCCTCATCTAACAAGGTTTGGAACATAGCCACTTAAATGGCTATACTTTCTGCTGCAACTTTCACTTCTACGGCCCTCAGCTACTGCTAATCAGGTGGCATCTTTGGCTAGGTCTGCGCTTCCAACTCAGCAATGTTTACTTGATAACTGATCTCCATATCCTTCATCTCCACCTTAAGATCGCTAACTACCTCGCCGATATTAATGATAGTGTCCGCATCTTTTGGCTGCTTGTCGCATTCCGATATTTCCATGGCAACCGCAACGACCGTAGACTCTAGTCTCTTCTGTTGATCGTGCTCATCTTGTAGTTCCATGGCCCTCTGTGAGTTGGATTCTTGCAACTACTTATAGCTTGTCTGCAGCTCAGTGTGCTAGCTCAGAGCGTTTACACTTCGCTCATGAATATCCTCAACAACCTACAGATGCAGATTGTGTAGACCGGGCAGTGGTATATTCACAATGTCGAGGTCCATGTGCTCTAGGTCCTTCATGCTCAGGATTAACTGTTCTGTCAGTGGTAGCCTTACACTTAAGGGATCAAGTTTGATGATGCGGGACTTCACCGACAAAGTTAGGGCTTACAATAATGTTCTAGAGTTTTCCAATGTAGACCTAAGTTCTTCGCGGTTTCAACGAACCAACAAAACCCCTTTTCACCAGCCCTTTCCGCAACAATCTGCGAACAGACTGAGGTCTCACCCAAGGCGAAGCTGAGGGGGTGGCTGCAGGATCAGGTTTCCACAACCTGGTGATGCGAGTTTTGGCTAACTGATGAGCAGCACACTGCAGACTGAAGACTGCGCGATGTAGGAAACTTCGTGGCTGATACTTCTACAAGTTGGGACACTTGCACAACCAACGCATCGAAGGACTGCGCGGTTCAGATAGGTTTCAACAACAGGACAACACAACTGAAAAATACGCTTCCTCTTTGGACTTAACCAACCTTGATGAATTTACTTAGTGCTTATATTCATTCATCTATTGCCATAGATTATGTAGCCCTATGACTTATGCAAATAAGAGGAAATACACTGCACTGCGTAGTTTTGGTGTTGTGCTTCAAGGGAGTCGCACGGCGCAACCTTTCCTACTTAGGTGCCTATCTATATGGCTTATGCATTCGTTAACTCAGAAATATCATGCATTCAACATTCATCCATACGTGTGATACTTAACATATTATTCCCATCTCATTCTCATGGTGAATACATATAAAAGCATGAACATATCAACTGATAAATGAAATTTCAAGCATTCATTGTAAGCAAACAAACAAGTGCAAAAACATAAATAGTCACATTGCACAAGATTTAACGTGGTTCACTTCAAGGATGGGATCTACGTCCATAGGAACTGTTGTTGTATTAGTCTTTGGGAAGGGTACAACAGTTCCAGTCTGCGCACTCAACTACAGACTCTCTTCTCTCTCAATAGGCCTCTGCGCACACAGCTTGCAGAGCCTTTACAAAAGTGTCTCTCAATAGAGATCTATTCAGTGTTTGCAATTAGAATATTTTTCAATACTAAGCAACAACAACAACACAAGAGATTAACCCTTTCCCTTACAAAATATGCCCTTTTTTATAGATCATGCCCGTAGGTATTGTCTTTATAATAGCTCGGAGAAACCCTTAGGGTTTCCAAAACTGTCGCAGTTTTCAGCTAACCGGAGTTGCTGGTTCTAGTAGTGAATCTTCCATCGTGGCCTTCCTCTACTCATGGTCACGTCGCTATCATCCCCCCTATTGCACACATGCCAATAGGTCGCTTTCACCGAGTTGTTCTATCTCTAACGGCTTTATGTGGCCGGTTCATGTAGTGGTTCCTAGCTTGTGCGACCAGTCGCTTTCATCCACTTTACTCCTTACCCACTGCTTGGTAATCCTAGAGCATCTTTACCAAAAATAGACCACCAATGGTCTAACCGGAATATCTGCCATCTTCTGTCCAACATTCTGCCTTGCCGGATCTCCGTAGATCGGGCTCATCGCAGCGCTAACTCCTCCGTAGCACTGTACTTCGCAGCTCTTCTGACGCTGCGCTGCACTCAACTTCGCAGTTCTGTACTTCGCAACTCTTCTGACGTTGCACTGCGCTCAACTTCCCAACTCTCCAAAAATCGACTTGGACAAAAAGTCTTCAACTGAACTGCGCTTAACTCCACAGTTCCAATAACTTGACTTGCACAAAAATGCCCCACTTAGGCTAGGCCCAACAATATTTCTCTACCTTCTTTTCGTGTTCTCTTTTTTCTTTCTCTTCTGCTTTTTTTTCCTTTTTGGTTTCCTCTGCTAATTTACCTCTAGAGGTAACATTCTTTGTTAGGCCTAGAATATTTTGGGTACCATTTTTGGAAAAGACAGTTTTGGTGTGAACAAAAATAGGGCGAAACCGGTTCGACTAAGTGGCCGAAAAACCATGAGAAACAGTTATGTTGATTAAGTCAAAAGGGCGGAGTTGATTCAGTTAGTTATATTTTGTCCACTTGTATTAATGAGTCAGTTAGTGGGTTAGTGGGAGCGGGGAAAGGTAAGTGTGCCCTATAAATATGTAATAAGAGAGGAATTTTGGGGGGGTTTAGAAAATAGATCTAGTACATAAGAGAGAACATGTTGTTTTTGGGTTTGTAACAAAGTATTGTCTATGTATGTTGAAGCTATTGTGAAGCGCTGAGTCGTTGATCAAAAGGCTACATGCATAGGTCTTTTGTAATTCAATATGAAATTTGTAAGTCAAAACATGAAGTGCTTATTATTTCGCTGTGACTCATAATAAAGATAAAGCGCTTCTGTGGTTTTTCCAAGGATGGGTTTCCACATTAAAATATGGTTTCCTTATGTGATGTGATATATGTTTCTTTCCTCTATTGATGAATTATAAGAATGTAGGAATGTGTTTAATTAAGAATTCTATGAATGCGAAGCATGATCTATGTTATATGTTATATAAATTTGGCGATGTCATGGGTTATGTCGATGTGAAGGGTATGAAGAAGTTCTAAATTTTCCGATGCGTATATTTGTCTACGTAATGGGTTATTTACTAAATGATTGGTATGTCGAGCTATTCCCCTTCCGCGCTACATAAATCTGGTTCTTGCATTCTCCATAGATACTTCGAGTGAGACTTCACCTCCTTCGCAGGTGTTTCTAAAAGGGATTAAAACCCCCTTCAGGCCAGTATCTGTGGTTGGTATTTGTTGGTATTATGTCAGAAGAACGCCAATTTCATTAAATTTAGACATATTAGGAAAATTTTGGAATAAGAAAGTGTGAATTTAGACTTTGAAAGTGTCAATATCAACCTTTCTAAAGTGCAAAATTAGGTTCTGAAAGTGGCAATATTGACTTTGAAAAGTGTGTTTTTCCTTTCGAATAGTGTTTTTTTTACTACTTATGGGTCCTAAAAGTGCAGCTTTTTATTATGAAACTATGAATTTCAATTCAAAAAGTGTGAATTTCAAATAAAAAAATGCAAATTTTGATTTGAAAAGTGTGAATTTCAAATAAAAAAATGCAAATTTTGATTTGAAATGTGTGAATTTCAAATAAAAAAATGCAAATTTGATTTGAAAAGTGCAATTTTCATTTGGAAATGTGCAATATTCAAAGGTGAATAGTGCAATGTCTATAATATTTAGTCCTTGTTTGAATAACAATTTTATCAGTTATTGTTTCTTTTTTCATACAATATCAAGAATATCTAACTTTTTACATATATAATTTTAGTAGTTTCCAAACAAGGCATGAATTCTCTGCGTAATCTATATAGGGACAACTTACTTACACAGTAGTAACCAGTAAACAGTGTATTCTGCATCACAGTGGTAATTTTCCTCAAATGCCTAGAGGCTCGTGGACATTTCAGTATACCATGATGCTGTTTGGGTTGAAGAATGTACCTGCGATATTCTCGCGGGTTGTTGCTGCATTCCGGGACTTTATTTAGAAGTTTTTGCAAGTATACATGGATGATTGGACAGTCTATGGTTTGATCTGCGATCATCTGGCCAATCTGCGGTTGATGCTTGTGCGATGCTGATAACATCAGATATCGCTGAATTTGAAGAAATGCATCTTTTGTGCACCGTTTGGGATATTGCTGGGGCACATTGTATGTAAACAAGGGTTGTCAGTTGATCAAACAAAGATTGCGCTCATTTTGAGCTTAACACCACTGACTACTATTAAGCAGTTGAGAGCGACGTTGGGGCATACTGGGTATTATCGCAAGTTCATCAGGGGATATGCAGCGATCATCGCCCTATGCAGAAGCTATTGAAGAAAGATGCAGTATTTCAATGGAGCCTTGAATGTTAGGATAGTTTTGAGCAGCTGAAAGAAAAGATGGCTTCGACATCGATACTAGTATTTCCAGACTAGAGTAAGGAGTTCCATGTTCATGTCGATGCATCTTCGATTACACTCGGTGTAGTGTTGGCGCAACTAGGAGAGGGGGATCTTGATCCCCCTATTGCTTTCGCAAGTTAGAATTTGTCATCCGCGAAAAGGAATTACACTACTACTGAGAGGGAAGGTCCGGCGATGGTCTATGCATTGCAGAAGTTTCACCATTACTTGTTGGGAGGCCATTTTAATATGTTCACAGACCACTCCACATTGAAATACCTAGTCAATAAGCCTATGTTGGGGAGGAAGATCTACCGATGGTTACTTCTTTTTAAGGAGTTCAATTTTGAAGTAATTGTCAAGCCAGGACAGTTGAATGCTGGCCCTGATCATCTATCGCTGATTGAAATAGGAGAGGAGCCCACTAACATTGAAGAGGGGTTGCCTGATGCGCAACTATTTAAGGTTGGAGCAACCGATGGCTATTTTGAAGAAATCATTCAGTTTCTGGCGACAGGTACCACACCAGAAGAGTTCACTACTAGTCAGAAGAAGCAGCTGGTGGTCAAGGCTGTAGATTTCCACCTCATTGCAGGAGAGTTATACAAATTAGGCACAGATGAGATATTGCAACAATGTGTTTTTCCACATGAGTAAGAGCAGATCTTGTCAGAAGCACATGCAAGAGTGGCTGGAGGACACTATGGTGGTCATGCGACTACCAGGAAGGTGCTGTAGGAGGGTCTTTGGTGGCCCACGCTACATAATGATGCAGCAAACTATGCGCAGTCTTGCGATGTTTATCAGAGGACTGGAAAGCCATCCTGGCGGGATGAGATGCCACTAATGGCTCAGCTAACACTGTCACCATTTGACAAATGGGCAGTGGATTTCGTAGGACCAATCAATCCACTAGGGAAGTGCATCGGTGCAAGATACATCATCACGACGATAGATTACTTGACAAGATGGGTGGAGGCGGCACCAGTTGTTGATTGTTCCACGGCCATAGCTGCGTAGTTTGTGTTCGACAACATTATCAATCGCTTCGGCTGCCCCAAGATATTGCTGAGTGATCAAGGCAGCCACTTTCTTAATCGCACCATTAGTGCATTGACAGAGGAACTGCAGATACAACACAAGAAGAGTACGCCATATCATCCACAGGAAAATGGCACGGTGGAAGCTTTCAATAAGATATTGAAGCATGCGCTGACAAAGGTGTACAATGCGAACCGCGATGACTGGGATATGAAAATCTCAACAGTGTTGTGGGCATATCGCACCACATGTAAACGGATGATGGATTAGACACCATTCAAGTTAGTATATGGACAATAAGCAATTATGCCAATGGAGTACATTGTTCCAAGTCTGCGCATAGCGGCAGTGACAAGTATGGATGATGCAGCAGCATTAGAAGAACGTCTAGCGCAATTAGTATAGCTGGAGGAAGATCTATTTATCACAGGATTCCACCAGGGGGTGGAGAAGGATCGTCAGAAGGCTTGGCACGATCGCCACATACAAAAACAAATAGTTTCAGCAGGGTGACTTGGTGTTGTTGTATGAAAACAAGTTTATGAAACATCCAAGAAAATTGTAGATGCATTGGCTTGGTCCGTATCACATCAGTAGCATCACTTCAGGAGGCGCAGTACAGTTGCAGCAGTTAGAGGGAGTGATGCTCCCAAAATTGATTAATGGTAGCAGGTTGAAGCCCTATCGATCAGGCTTGGAACAGCGCGATGCCTGAATCGCATCGGGAAAAAAAAAAATGTAGGTTGATCGGTGGCAGGATGGCGCACCGACAGAGACGAGAATCTGTAGGTAGGGAGGCTCGTTCTGTAAGTTAGGAGCGGTCCGCATCAAGTGGCAGGGTCACGACTGGTTCAAATCAGAAATCATTATGAATTATTCGTAGATGAAAATTTTTCCTTTTGGGTAGGTATAATTGTTAGATTGTGCCAGAAGCACGCATGATTGGCACGAGGAGTACACCAAGGCAGCATGACCAAAGGTCCGTGGGGGTGATTCTTCACACACTTTGGCATGAAGGGTGACCGGTAGACGTATAATCACCTTGACACACATAAGAAATCCGGTTCATACTCAAACGGAACAACCAAATTTTATGATTCACCTCTAGTGTGGACAGGTGGTGTAAATGATTGCTGAGGCAGACAACTGGCCGAACACAAGGTATAAATATAGGAACCAGAGGACAGTAGAGCACAACCGATTTTCAATCGAGAGGTGTTATGTTGTGAGAGGGTCAGGCATCTAGATAAGTTAGGAATTCCAAGGAGGCTTTGGAAATGATTCACTTCGTTTCATGTGGTAGCACACCAGGCGCGCTAAGGGCCTGGACGACGAGTGTGCATGAGCGCCTGGAACAAGCCGCGCCGTGCACACTCGGGCGTTACAAGCATGAAGTCTCTTTCGAGATGTCTAGACAATTAGTGATAGTTCGAAGTCTTGTGGTTCGTGTGACCACAAAAATAATGGGGGTGGCAACACTTGGGTCCCGGTAGTATGTGCTTACTGGTGCGAAACAGATGTGCCAGAACCGTTGGCCTGTTTCGGACCTCGGCGCTATTCGTAAACTTATCCTTTGTCTGCAATCGGCCTCTTGAGACTGGAGGATGAGTTTGAGTGGTACATAATGATAAGCCAGGGAATGACCACTTTCGAGTGAGCGGTACACGATAGTCAGTTGATGACTCACGTAGCAGAAGGAGCAGGACCACATGGCGTGATCCAGACAACAAGAACATTTGCAGAAATGAAGTTCAATCAAGACCACAGAGTACATCATGTCCTGCTGACGTGGCTCGAGGGCGAGCCACAAGATTGTGTTGGGGGAGTGTTGGCAGGTGGTTTGGTAAGGTAGCATCGCAACATCACCGATGCTGCTACACATCAGAAGATGTCGTGGAAGGTGGAAACCTGGGCGCAAAGAAGATTATTTTATGCACTTTTGGGTCAATTGGATCGCAATTTGTGGGTTGTTTGTCTTTTGGACCCTATGTGATGTAATTTTGGGTTAATTGTACCGCAGAATGCAGGTTTTTGGGTAATTTGAACCGCATCAGTTAGATTTTGGGTCATTTGTTCAAAGTGTTGGTTAGGAAGTCGTTAGTAAGTGGACAAGTATTGTAAAGGCGGAAGCCTATATATAGACATAAGTTGTAAGTTTTGAATGATCTTAGTATGGATCCTTAGATGTTGAATGTGTGCATCTTTGAGTCTGTATCTGAGATCAAGAGCTATTGGTGAGATCTGGTTTTGTGGAGATATTGTATCAGGGTTTTGCTGAAGTAATATGACATGACAAAACTATTTACTGAAATTCCCTGTGTATCTTTTATGGTAATGCATGTTGCGATTCATGAATGATGCTATGTTTTCTTAATGTTTTACTTGTTGCGATGAAAGATCATGTTGAATAATGCTATGAACATGAATGATGTTAAATTTGAATGCATGTATCTATCTTTGAATGTCATGATAAGTTAAGTGATTGTTGCCGCACACATCCTCCTTCATTCGGCAAAAACATGGTTCTGTCCACTCTCCCTTGAATGCCTCAAGTGAGACCTCATCTGCTCTGCAGGTGTTTTCGTACAGGGTAAAACCTATTTGTGCCGGTGCTCAGGGAGATCACGGTGGGTTGGTGTCGATAGAAATGGGAACCGCTGTCGACTGGGTTTGAGTCAACAGTTTTATATATGGCATGCATTAATTAGTACCATCAACACACAATACTTCATGTTGCATTACATATTTTCTGTATATCACACACTTTTCATATGATTCTCATTGCAATACATCATAATGCAATTGGTGCTTAGATGTTCCGCCTTTGTAGAGTAAATCACCATATTTATCAACCATTGGTTCTGCAAGACTCTTCAAGCATTTTTCCAGGGATGTCACAGTGAAATTCGATCCCATATCTAAAAATGAGAGGCTGAAATGGGAAAAACCACCAGTATTGTTCCCATGAGCCAACATTCCAGTAAATTATATGGGAAGATTCATAACATTACTAAAACATTTTGCCTTCTTACCCATCCTTGGAATGGAAGACTTTGACTTATCCATTTTGTCATGAACAATACCCAGAAAAGTCTTTGGATTTTTTTGTGAAGCTAATCTATGAGAATAATCTACTTGGCAATAACTTGCGATATATTTATTATGAGCTTCCTGATGTCCTTGCAACCTTTCCACCTCAGCTGGATCAATGGTCCCCTTAATCCTATACTGTATTGTAATGCACTCATTACACATTGCAAAGGAGTTTGATTTAGGAATTTTAACATCTTGAAAATATTCTCTCATCACCTTGCTAAAGGAGGATTGTGATACTGGAGGCAAACCAATACTTTCGATTTCTTCATTTGCCATTTTTCACAGCAAACCATGGGAAATATTAGATGGCAATAATTTCAAGGTTGTCCTTGTTCCATCTTCATTTATTAATCATGTAAGATGTGGATATTTGTCTGAATTCTCTTATACAATTTTATTAATACTAGGTACCAATGCAATAGTGTTCA
The DNA here is from genome assembly GCA_027924585.1 of Larix kaempferi. Lineage (NCBI taxonomy): Eukaryota > Viridiplantae > Streptophyta > Pinopsida > Pinales > Pinaceae > Larix > Larix kaempferi. The sequence goes on along the minus strand of BSBM01001483.1, from coordinate 2,554,747 downwards.
CCCTAGATTTTTCCAAGCCACTGTTACCATGCACATCTCTCACATCACCATTCAAGAACATGCTCTTATAATTGTATAAAGTGCTACTTTTTATCCCATGGAATTTATACCATGCATTTTGACACACGTCTATTGTGTCTAATATCATTGTAAACATGCTTCTTTTTTCGTCATCTCCTTCTTTGGCCACAGGAGCATTTTATCCCATAGAATTTATAACATATTGTCTTCTTGAATTTCCATTCATACTATGAAATTTATTCAAACATTCAACTATCGATTGAAGTGAAAATTTTGAGATACAAAGATTTGAGCAACAATGTTCAGTGACAATTTTTGAAAGGAATGCACCATGATCAATTCCAAGCATATAAGGTACCAATCTTGAATTTCTTTCAAAAATGTGAGTTCCAGCTTGCCATTTTACGGAAGTGTATGGCCTTGTTCCATTACCTTTAACACCTCTATATTCATAATGGGGAGTACCTAGAAGGACCATCTGTAAAGGACATTCTTCAAAAATATTCCAAATTTTGACCATGTCTTCGTTTATATTCTTGTTTAGTATAACATCCAATATGTTCTTGTTTAGTATAACATCCAAATAAACATCATTGAGGTCAAACAAATTATTTGCAGGCCATCTTAAAAGAGAGCCTTCAAATACACCACAATCCTCGCACTTGCAGAAGACTTTATGAACTAAAATACCAAATTCACCAACACCTAGTGTTTTGAATTGTACAATGTCTCCTTCAAAAATAGTTGACACCATTCCCGATGCAACATAATGTGGATTTAAAGAACATTGATGTATCAAATTAACTTTCTCTCCCGCAAACTTGTTATTGTGATTTTTTCTTAATACTTTTAAAGCAGTTTCAAATTGATTATTGATGAAATTGCTTTCAACATAAATCAATTTTTCTATATTAAAAACTTTGATTCTTTTAATCGTCCATACAACAAAACCTCCACTGCTTAACCTTGGACAACGTGCCATACAACAAAACAACACTTCATCCACCAGAATACCAAAGGAGAAGTCACCCAAAAACCTTCCCTCCAAAAAATCAGTCCCACACACATTTGATACAAAACCTATGGAAATGCAATCCTTGCATTCTGAACACTTATGTAACAACTTAACTTTTCTCATAATAAAAGAATATTTATTCTCAGTTTTTATGATATGTTCTACACTTGTCGAAGTAGAAGCTGGTATATCATTCACCTCATTCTCGTGAAGAGAATATCCAATGTGGTTAACGATCTCATATGCATGCCATTGAATATAACCACCAACTGCCTCTAACAACGTATCTACACCTTCTGATGGATAGGGAAATTGAAGACTTGAATTTAAAGTCTTGGTAACGTTTCCAATGATACATCCACCATGACTGCTAATATTATGCAATAATTTTCTTTCAGGAAAAGATATTCCTTCAACAACTTTCAATCCATTCAGAAGGAGGTCCACACATTGTTAAGAACCAAAATCCATTTCATAAGTGATTTATGAAATATAAAACAACAGGACACATTGTTGAGAACAAAATCCATTTAAGAAGTGATTTATGAAATATAAAATAACAGGAGCACATTAAAAATAATATTTATTTTAAACAAATAATATTTTTTGTACTAGTATATATTATCAAATAAGTCAATAAGAAGGGTGATCGACCAGCCCTTCGTTTATGAGAGAAAGGTAAAAATATTTAATCTACAAAGTCTAGGCAGACAATTCCCAAATTTCAACATCCGCTGTAAATAATAGAGATCCAGACATCAACTAAGTTATAACATATAAAAAAACTTTGTCCCGACTGCTAGAAAAACAGGATCGCAGAGCAATAACAATAAACAGAAATGCAAATACAATCACACAAACACATTACAATAGAGACACTAATATATTGTGGTTCACCCAAGATGGGATACATCCACACTGAAATTGCTAGTCCTTATTATTATACCGTCCAAAAATGTGAAGGGATACAACCTGCAGCACAACTGCTGCACTTCCTCTTCACACTCTCTCACAGTCTCTCTTCATGATTTCAGAGATCTTTACAATGCATAATACCTAATACATCAACCCTAGCCATATTACAATGTCTTTATTTTATAAGGGAAATACAATGGGAAAATACCATGGGTTACCCAAAACCATGGGCCCCCCCGGACCCCTTGGGGATTGTGCCAGGATCATAACCAAACCTGGGGTTCAAACATGGCTGAATCATCATCTATGAGACTGGAAGATCAGGCTCCACAATGAACAATCTCCCACTTCGAGACTGATCACAACAAATCCACCACTTATGTACTTGCTGGACCTTAGACTTGGCAAATTTATCATCTTCACTTTCATGCTAGAAGGCCAATTGAAACCGAGCAAGAACTCAGTTTCTCTCTGGTCACTACCTTTGTGAACATGTCTGCAGGATTCTGGCTAGTATGTATCTTTTCCAGCTTCAACAATTCATCTTCCAGAACAGAATGTATGAAATGGTACTTGAGTTGTATATGTTTAGTCCTAGAATGGAATGATGAGTTCTTTGCAAGATGAATAGCACTCTGGCTATCACTATACAACCTGCTATCCTTCTGCTTCTTACCCCATTCCTCCATAAACATCTGCAACCAAATCATCTCTTTACTAGCCTCTGTAACAACAACATACTCTGCTTCCGTTGTTGAAAGTGAAACAACCTTCTGCAATTTCAAAATCAACCTTACTATTGTTCCACCTACAGTAAACACATACCCTGTAGTGCTCCTCCTACTATCCTTATCACCTTCCATATCTGCATCAACATATCCCTATAGAACAGTGTCTGAAACTCCAAAACATAATGCCTGAGTGGTAGTACCTCTCAAATACTTGAGAATCCACTGTACTGCCTTCCAATGTTCTTTACTTGGATTGTTCATATATCTTCTCACAACTTCCACTGCTTGTGCAATATCTGGTCTTTTGCACACCATGGCATACATCAAGCTGCCAACTGTTGATTGATAGGGAACCTTGGACATGTAATATGTCTCTTCTTGTGTCTTGGGACACATTTTCTTACTTAGACTGAAATGGCTGGCCAAAGGTGTACTAACTGGTTTTTCATTCTACATTTTGAACCTCTCCAACACCTTTTGTATATACTCACTCCGAGACAATGTAAATTTGTGATTTTTCTTGTCTCTCGTTATTCTCACACCAAGGATTTGCTTTGCAACACCCAAATCCTTCATCACAAATGAATTAGCTAGCTTTCTTTTGAGTACATTTATATCCTGCATGTTAGAACTTGCAACAAGCATGTCATCCACATATAATAACAAGATAATATATCTTTCATTGTCTAGTTTCTTGAAATAAACATAGTGGTCAGAATGACATCTACTATAACCTTGTTTTGTCATAAACCTGTCAAATTTTAAATACCACTGCCTTGGATCTTGCTTCAAGCCATACAAACTCTTTTTCAGCCTGCATACCAAGTTCTCCTTACCTTTGACCTCCTACCCTTGTGGATGCTGCATATATCTCTTCCTCCAAATCCCCATGGAGAAAGGTTGTTTTTACATCTAACTATTCAAGATGCAAATCTTCTACCACCATTAGACTTAAGATAGTCCTAATTGAAGTCATCTTAAGAATAGGAGAAAATATTTCATCAAAATATTTACCTTTCTTCTATGCAAATCCCTTTACAACAAGTCTAGCCTTGTATCGTTTCTTACGTCCTTCTTCCTTCAACTTGTAAATCCATTTGTTCTGCAATGCTCTTTTACTAGCAGGCAACTGAACCAAATCCTAAGTCTAGTTTCCTACCAATGAGTCCATCTCCTCATTCATGCCTTGCTCCCACTTCTTTCTAGTTTCCACCTACATTGCTTTTTCATAACATTCTCGTTCACCAGCATTAGTCATCAATAAATAATAAATTGAAGGAGAGTATCGTTCATGGAGTCTACTTAACCTGGTAGATCTTCTTGCAGTTGCAGGAGTTTTAGGTACTTGCTACTGTTCTTGATTTTCTGGCACCTTTGGAACTTCATTTTCTTTAATTTCATAAAGTAATGTGTACTCTATGTTTTCCTTTTCCTGTTTCTTTGCATGCAACTGATCTTTATACATGACTTTTCATTGAATATCACATCTCTGCTCCTAATGATTTTGTTATTTTCATAATCCCATAAGTGATAACCAAAATCATCAACCCCATATCCAATAAAGGTACATTTCTTGGATTTAGCTTCAAGCTTTGTTCTATTATCTTTATCAATATGGAAAAATGCTTCACAACCAAATGTTCTCATAAATGAGTAGTTTACCTTTTTACCTGTCCATGCCTCCTCTGGAATACCACCATCCAAAGAACTTGAAGGTCCTCTGTTTATTAAATAAACAACAGTATTTACAGCATCTGCTAAAAACTGTAAGGGAAATGCTGCATGAAGTCTCATACACCTTGCACGCTCCATGATAGTTCTATTCATCCTTTCTGACACACCATTTTCTTGTGGTGTTCCTAGTACTATATTATCTCTAGGAATCCCATGGTATGAACAGTAACTATCAAACTCATTGCCGCAATACTGACCTCCATTATCAAATATGAGACACTTCAACCTTTTTTCTGTGTCATTCTCAACCAAAGCTTTCCACTTCTTAAAAGTAGCAAACACATCAGATTTCTGTCTAATGCAATAAACCCAAGTTTTCCTAGTTGCATCATTAATAAATGTAACATAATAATGAGAGCCACCAAGAGATTGTACTTGAGTTGGTCCCCATACATTTGTATGTACAAGCTCTAACTTTTCATTCTTCTTTTGTTCCCCAACCCTGAGAAATATGACTCTCTTCTGTTTTCCATAAACACAGTTTTCAAAGAACTCCAAACTTACTTGCTTCAAATTTGAAAGCAACTTCCTTGAGTGGAGAATCTGCATCCCCTTCTCACTCATGTGGCCAAGCCTATGATGCCACAATGCTTTATCTGTTCCTGTGGAAGCTAAAGAGATAGAATGGTTAGTATTATGAGGACATAAATACAGCGTACCTACCCGATCTCCTTTTTCTATAACCATTGATCCTTTAGTGATTTTCCACCACGTTTCTCCAAACATAGATAGACAGTCGCCATCTCCCAACTTCCCTGTTGAGATCAGATTTCTTTTCATAGTAGGAATATGCCTAACATCTTTCAGCAGCCAATCAGTTCCATTCTTAAATTTTATCCATACCTTACTCATTCCGACAATTTTACATGGCTCATCATCACCCAATAAAACATGTCCAAAATCGCCTGGAACATAATCATGAAAATATTTCCATTGGGGTGTAGCATGACATGAAGCCCCTGAATCTACTACCCAATAATCACTAGTATTATCTAATGAAAGAATCAAAGCATATTGTAACACATCACCTGCTACATTTTCTTCCTGGGTAGTTTCCTTCTATCCATCTCCTTTCTTCTTTAGAGATTTGCAGTCTTTCTTCAGATGTCCTTTCTTTCCATAGTTCCAACACTCTATTTTTCTTAGTCTAGACTTGGATCTCCCCATTTTAGACTTGCCACAATTACCTTGGCTCTTTCCTCTCTCCTTTTGTCTTCCCTTGCTCTCCATGGTCAACGCATTACCTGATGTCTCACTTGTGCTTTTTCTTCGCATTTCCTCACTAAGAATAACACTAACAACATCATCAAATATCAAGTTGTTTGAACCAGAGACAGAGTTACTTACAGCCATGACCAATCTATTCCATCTTTTTGGCAATGAACATAAGATTAGAAGAGCTCTAACCTCATCATCAAAGTTCACACTTACAGAACTTAGTTGATTTGTAACCGTATTAAATTTATTTAAATGATCAGCAACAGATCCACCTTCAGACATCTTCATATTAAATAAACGCTTCATTTGAAATACCTTGTTTGAGGTCGAGGGTTTTTCATACAGTTTACCCAATGCGCTCATCAAACCCTCCGTTGTCTTTTCTTTTGAGATATTGAAAGCCATCGACGAAGCCAGGGACAGCCGTATTGTCCTCAGTTCCTTTCTGTCAAGAACCTCCCATTCTTCGTCCTTCATAGCCATCGGCTGCTTTGCTCTTCCTCCCAACGACAGGAATAGATCCTTCTGGTACAAATAGTCCTCCATTTCCATCTTCCATAACTGGTAGTTTTGGCCATTAAACTTCTCGACCTTAAACTTTTCTTCTTCGTACATTGCTCCCACTCGAACCAGAAACCCTAGTTTCCTGTGGGTTTACTGCCAAATAGACCTTTGGCTCTGATACCAATTGCTAGAAAAACGGGATCGCAGAGCAATAACAATAAAAAGAAATGCAAATACAATCACACAAACAAATTACAAGAGAGACACCAATATATCATGGTTCACCCAAGATGGGCTACGTCCACACTGAAATTGCCAGTCCTTATTATTATACCATCCAACAAAGTGAAGGGATACAACCTGCAGCACAGCTGCTGCACTTCCTCTTCACACTCTCTCACAATCTCTCTTCATGATCTTAGAGATATTTACAATGCATAATACCTAATACATCAACCCTAGCCATATTACAATGTCTTTCTTTTATAAGGGAAATACAATGGAAAAATACCATGGGTTACCCAAAACCATGGTCCCCCCCGGACCCCCTGGGGATCGTGTTGTGATCATAACCAAACCTGGGGTTCAATAACGACTGAATCATCATCTATGAGACTAGAAGATCAGGCTCCAAAACCAACATCGACTTCCATTTTCTGACAAGAAGGATCGGTCACACCTTCGCTTAGTAGATAATTGTAATATCCTTGGCAATATTTAACCCATATATTAACTCAACTTCACAAATTTTAATAAAATTCATTTGATAATTTCTTAACAATCTTTTCAAACCGAGCAGGATGTTAGTGAGGGGGATGGAGATTGAATCTGAGGATGGTGGGATGAACTTTCAGTTCTGGAATTTGTATGGGGAAATGTACAGCAGCAAATATTAATATCAGAGGGAGAGTCCTAAGCACAAAGCACTGGGGCCATTTATGTTTCGGACAACAGCTATCGTTGAATCCTACCACAAAGCTTCCTGGGCGCACCAGGATATGCTTACTAGATCGGGTGGATACAAAATTGAGTTATGATGGTTAAATAGGCACAATGGATGCTCTGGACAACAATCAGACAGATTCGGGAAGAGTAGAGGTGGTTTGGAGATTTTAGACCCTGTCGGGATGACAGAGCTAGTCAATCTTTAAGCTTTACAAACAATGGGTAAATCCTTCCAAATTATGAAATTATGAGATGATATGGCTAGTTTGTTGTATTAAAGACCTCCTACAACTTACATAAATCAGATCTACAATTTAGAGTAAATTTGACAGTCATTTTAGTGAAACTAGTCATTAAACAATGCTTAATGAGCTAGTATTCTATTCTGAATTAAGTACTGAATTTATTTAAATGTAAAACTCTATTCTGAAACCTTAGAGTGCTCTGATACCACTATAATATCCTTGGAAATATTTAACCCAGATATTAACTCAACTTCACAAATTTTAATAAAATTCACTGGATAATTTCTTAACAATCTTTTCAAACCGAGCAGGATGTTAGTGAGGGGGATGGAGATTGAATCTGAGGATGGTGGGATGAAATTTCAGTTCTGGAATTTTTATGGGGAAATGTGTAGCATAAAATATTAATATCAGAGGGAGAGTCTTAAGCACAAAGCATTGGGGCCATCTATGTTTCGGACAATAGCTACCGCTGAAGCCTACCGCAAAGCTTCCTGGGCGCGCCAGCATATGCTTACTAGACCGGGTGGGTACAAAACTGAGTTATGATGGTCAAATAGGCATAATGGATGCTTTGGAAAACAATCAGACATATTAGGGAAGAGTAGAGATGGTTTGGAGATTTTAGACCTTGCTGGGATGACAGAGCTAGTCAATCTTTAAGATTTACAAATAGTGGGTAAATCCTTCCAAATTTTGAAAGTATGAGATGATATGGCTAGTGTGTTGTACTAAAGACCTCCTGCAACTTACAGAAATCAGATCTGAAATTTAGAGTAAATTTGACAGTCATTTTAGTGAAACTAGTCATTAAACAATGCTCAATGAGCTAGTCTTCTATTTTGAATTAAGTACTGACTTTATTTAAATGTAAAACTCTATTCTGAAATGTTAGAGTGCTCTGATATAATGTAATTAGTAGTAGCAGGTTGAAATTTTATTCACTAAACTTATTTTGCACTCATTTAATATCTCCTCCTTAATACAATGAATTATAGGCTAGGAAAGCCCCTCATAGAGCCATAAAATGACTGGAAGAAGAGAAGTAATGATCCAATATCTATTCTGAAGGTGTGATATGATCTTCTATAGGTATGAAATAGAGTATGGGCTGCACACTGATATTCTGAGAAAGTATGGGGTGCTATCCACAGCTCTTCTCTTCCTTGTAGGGAAAACACCTCCAAATCTAGCTGTGGTTGTGAGAAAGAGTAAGAAGAAGAAGATGGATCAGTTCTGAGGCTTCTTTCTGATACTGGAAATTTTTATTGATTGAACATATGGTTGTACCAACCCTCCATCAATCCTTGGGTGCATTCATCTTCAATGGGAGAAGCTTCACCAAAACTAGCTGGAATTTCACTGTATGAAAGATCTTCTCTTCCAATAGTCTGGAGAACTTCAATGAGAGATGGTAGTGACTGATAATGGATTTAGCAGCCTGCTACTGACCTGCATAACACTCACTAAATATTATAGGACCTTGGGGCACATCACCCAAGAGAAACAGTTGAGGCACAACACTCAACTAGAGAGGCTCAGAGCTCTCAAACCAAAATTACAAATGATCAAAAGTATGAGATGGAGTTGAAAACTTAGTTAAATAGGAAAGATGACTTATTCCTCAAGCCAGCCACATGTGTGGATGAAGGAAGGAACCTTCCTTGCTAGGATTAGAAACTTTTGACTAGAAAAACTTGCCATCTTTTGTCTTTCTTCACTCCAATTAGCAAGTGCGCCCTTAGGAAGCTTTCTAGATGTTGCTAATTCTTTTTCTTACAGCTTTTCTTGTTTTTTCCACTTTCATTCCTTTCTCCTTTCCTGCTTTTGTCTAATTTTTCCAGCATTTGTCAGTTTCCTTCTTTGTCCATCTTGCCAACTTGTCTTCCATTAGATTCCTTCACTTTTTCTGAGATTTATCACTTAGCAAGATTGGCCTACTTGACCAATTCGAATTGCCTATCCAAGTCATCAACCACTTGGCACATTTATTAGTAATAAACATTTAAATAACAAAATACAACTCAGAAATAATTTGGCTAAGCAAATACTAGGGAGGGGATATGACAGTCCTCCCTTCCCAAGACTGCTTGTCCTCAAGCAGTTTCAAACCAGGATGCTGCAAAATCTTTTCATCTTCCCAGGTGGCATCTTCACTAGGCAACCCTTTCCACTGTACTAGGTATTCTTCAATAATTCTACTTCTCAGCTTTCTTTCTCTAACTTGCAAGATGTATTCAAGTTCTCGGACCAAATTTCCTTCATCATCAAGGGGGGGCAGAATTTATAAAACCTTAACTTGCTGGGCCACTGCTTTCTTCAAACATGGCACATGGAAGACATTGTGTATCTTACTCTCTGCTGGCAGATCCAACTCATAAGATACATCACCCACTTTTCTTGTTATTTTGTAGGGCTTATAAAACCTTGGCATTAATTTTTCAGCCCCCTTTGTCTTAAGAGTGGTTTTCCTATATGGCTGTAATCTCAGATAAACCAAGTCTCCTTCCTGGAAGGTTCCATCTGTTTTATTCTTCTCTGCATTGATTTTCTGCTGATTTTATGCAACTTGCAAATTTTCTTTTAGTGCTTTGAGGATATCTTGGCCTTCTTGCAGACAATCCTTTGCCTTTTGTGCTTTACAGTTTCCAAAAAATGGGTCTACAAAAGTGGCAGACTCATACCCATAGAAGTCTTTGAATGGGGTCATTCCAATGGACATGTGGAATGTGGTGTTATAGCAGAACTCCCCCATATGTAACCAGTTGACCCGTGCCTTCTGCTTCCCTGTAACATAGTTCCCGAGATAACTTTCCAGCCATTGGTTAACTCTTTCAGTTTGCTCGTCTATCTAGGGATGATAGCTGGTACTGAGGTTTAAACTAGTATTTACCAGTTTGAACAAAGATTGCCAGAAGGCACTGGCAAACTTACTATCCCTATCACTGATTATGATTTTTGGTAGCCCATGCAATCTAAATACTTCCCTAAAAGAAAGTGTAGCAACTTGACTAGCAGAAATAGTAGATGTGACAGCAAAAAAGTGAGCAAATTTGGTTAATCTGTCAACTACTACAAAAATACGGTTTTTACCCTGAGATTTGGGAAAACCTGTGATGAAGTCCATTGATATGCTTTCCCATTTCTGTCTAGGAATTGGAAAAGGTTGTAGGAGACCAGCAAGACGAGTGTGCTCAACCTTGTTTTGCTGACATGCAGTACACTCACTCACATGCCTTAGAACATCCTCCTTGAGGCCCTTCCAGGTGAACCTTTCTCTTAACTTCCGGTAATTTTTGAAAATACCGGGATGGCCTGCTACTGGTGCATTGTGGGCAGCCATCAAAATCTGTTCCTTCATCTTGGATTTAGGAGTTAAAAAAAGTATGTCCTTATAATAGATGACATCATTGATAACCTGGTAATGATCTTCCTGATTTACTCTATCTAGCAATTCACAAGCAAACTGATTTTCTGCATATTCCTTAATTAGTTGTGCCTTCCAGTCAGTAGGCACTTGCAGCAAAGAAAAAACAGGCTTCCTAGAAAGGGCATCAACAACTACATTCAGCTTACCCTTATTATATTCAATATCAAAATCATAAGATTGAATTTTGCTTACCCATTTTTGTTGCCTGTCATTCATCTCCTTTTGCGTTAGGAAATGCCTCAAACTGTTGTGTTCTGTTTTAACTATGAATTTACCTCCCACCAGGTATTGCCAGAACTTAGCCAATGCATGCATGATGGATAACATTTCTTTATCATAGATAGAGTACAACTTCTCATGGGGCTGCAACTTTCTGCTCTCATAAGCAATCGAGTGTCTATTCTGCATTAAAACTGCTCATATGCCCTCACCCGAGGCATCACACTCCAATATAAAAGGTTGGCCGAAATCTGGGAGTGCCAGTACTGGGAAGATGCTCATCACCTCTTTCATTTTATTGAAATCTTTTTCAGTCTCCTCATTCCAGCAGAAATCTCCCTTCTTGGTAAGGTCTGTCAAGGTAGAAGTGAGTTTGGAAAATCCCTTCACAAATTTCCTATAGTATGTGCATAAGCCTATGAATCCTCTTAAAGCAGTTATATTCTTTGGGCTAGGCCAATCTAAGATGGCTTGGATATTCTCCATGTGTACCTTGAATCCTTTTTTCCCAATGATGTGGCCAAGATAGAGGAGCTCCTTCATATCAAACTCACACTTCGACAGTTTGGCATAAAAGGATTGTTCTGCAAGTAGAGTTAGTACACTATCCAAGTGCTGCAAATGTTCTTACCATGTCTTACTATAAATCAGAATGTCATCAAAAAATACAAGTACAAACTTACGGAGTTGTTTGCTGAAGATTCTGTTCATGCAAGACTGAAAAGTTGCTGGTGCATTTGTCAAGCCAAAAGGCATGACCAAAAATTCAAAGTGCCCAAAATGGCACTGAAAGGCAGTTTTCTGCACATCTTCACTTTCATTCTGATTTGGTGGTAACCAGAATGAAGATCAATCTTGGAAAAATATTTGGCTCCATGCAGCTCATCCATCAGCTCATCAATCCTTGGAATAGGTTATCTGTTCTTGATGGTCTTCTTATTTAAAGATCTGTAATCAATGCACATGCGCATTGTTCCATCTTTCTTTTTGACCAAAACCACCGATGAAGCAAAGGGACTTGAGCTTGGTCTTATGAACCCCATCTCAAGTAGATCTTTGATGGTCTTATCTATTTCATCCTTGAATCTCTTGGGATTCTTGTAGGGGTGGATTTTTATGGGAAAAGTGCCAGGTTCCAGATATATCCAATGTTCAGTACCCCTATCAGGAGGCCTTCCATGTGGCAGATCTTCAAACACCTTTTTGTGTTTTTGGAGCAATTTTTGGATATCTTCAGGATGTTGTTACACATCAATGGTGGTTCCTTTAGTGGAGATAAAACATTCAGCAGCCCACTCTATGTCTCCATGCCTCAAAACAGATCTCATACTATGTGCAGAAATCACTTGTTTTGGGTAGGTGTTAACCCCTCTCAAAACCACTTGCTTACCTTCAGTATCTTTAGAGCACATTTGGGGAATCCTATAATTTACCACATGCTCACCAAGTGAGAACAACCATTGTACTCCCAACACAACATTAGTATCACAACATCAACAATGTAAAAACTATCAGTTACAGTATGGTCTCCAATAGTTACCTGCATCTTGGGAATCTATCTGTTGCACTGCACAGTGTTGTTCTTTCCAGGAATAATAACTATGAAACCTCCAAATTTTTATGATGGGAGTTTTCTTCTCTCCACCATGGCTGCATCAATGAAATTATGTGTGGCCCCTCCATCAACTAGCACTGAAACTTTCTTCCCTTGCACTACTCCCTTAAATCTCATAGTGTGGTAGCGGGGAACTCCACTCAAAACTGCAAATTTTGCTTCTGTTTGTGATGGTTCTTCTTCTTCTGTTGTATTGTACCCTTCTTCTGCTGGTTCTTCCATTTGTACTTTTGCTTCTGTAGAATCTACTTCTTCTTCCCTAGTGTTTTTGGGGTCTTTTCCTTTAGTGCTAGGTGTTCTTCTTGAGCTCATCACCACAACAAGAGCAGGTTCATAGGACCATGCTCTGATACCACTGTAATATCCTTGGAAATATTTAACCCAGATATTAACTCAACTTCACAAATTGTTGAGATATTGTAACTTCAAAGAATATTATATTTGTACTTTATTATTCCGGAGATGTTTCATTCCTCCGTGAAGATCTTATTGTATATCCGGAGATGTTTATTCCTCCGTCGGAATGTGGTAACTCGGGTTATTAGACTTTCCTAGTGGGGGTCGGCCCTGTATGTGTTATGTGGGTCAAAGGGTTATTAGACCACCCTAGAGGGGTCAGCCCAGTTAGTTGTAGTGGGGTATTTAACCCATTGGTTAAATACGAGCCTACGTGTACTTGTGTAAAATACATATCAGAGTAGTGTATAAATAGAGGAGGTGTGTTCCTCATTACACACACTCACTCACTTGAGGATAGCGCACTTGTGGAGGAGAGGTCTGCTATTGTGGAGGAGGAGATCATGTCTCAGGGTTTCATCTTTGTATATTGCTGGTCATCTATATTGAGGAAGCTTTGCTAGGTTATCTACCCCATGAGGGTTTCCCAGGATAAATCTCTGTCTCTTGTGTTTATGCTGTGCTTGTTGTTTCTTCAGTGATCCTGTATATGATATTATTGTGAAATGGAATGTAATGCTGCTATTTTCTGTCTTAGCATATTAAATCTTAACATGGTATCAGAGCTAACCTGAAGGAAGACAAGGTATGGCACTTACGACACTTGCTTTACTTACGACAATTTGAAGGTTAGGGTTTTACATAGCAAAAACCAGTCATCGTGGAACTTTCACTATAAATCCATTTATGCAAAGGTTCAGGGTCTGAAAAGTTTACAGGTAGAAGATAACATCCCCAGGTACCTTTTGTCCAAAGGGCACCCTCATATTCGTTGTACTTTATGAGTTATGATCAGTACAAGTTAGGGTTTCTGCCTCTTCCAGATCTCATTCAAAATCAGGTGACCTTGGAAAAAAGGTCATAACTTGGGCTAGGAAGCTCCAAATGAAATTTTGTAAAAAGTGGCAGGTATTACACAGACTGTACTATCTCAGGAAACTTTTTTGGAGGCCGAAGGTGAACCAGTGACACGTGGCACGCCGTACAAGTTCGCTCTCCTGTTTTATCCCATAAACAGGTCACGTTGCGACACTTGTCATAACTCTCTCTCAGAGAGTCCAATTGAGGTCAAACCTATCAATATGGAAAGATAACAGGGCGGGATATCTCATAAAAAGTTTTCAGAGGCCGAAGTTCAAACAGTGACACGTGGCACACCGTACAAGTTCGCTCTCCTGTTTTATCCCATAAACAAGTCACGTTGCGACACTTGGAATAACTCTCTCTCAGAAAATCCAATTGAGGTCAAACCTATCAGGATGGAAAGATGACAGGTCAGGCTACTACAGAAAATGTTTTTAGACCCTGTGGAGCAAAAATTTCAGAGTTATAGCAGAAACAATCAGGTACATATTTCTGTCAAAATAGAATTATTTTTGGAGCACCTTTATTCATGGCTTCCGGAATTTAGGGTTTCGGAGAAAGTTAGAATTCTTGGAATCGGAATCCATGGCTGAATGATACTCAGGAAAATTGAAATTTAGAGACCAAGATCGAATTTTTTGGTTGGGTAGAAGACCAGGCTTGATTAAACCCTAGCTCGGGATCTTGATCGGAAAGATGGAAAATTAGGGCTTCAGCAAAAGTTGGAATTTTTGAAGTCTGTAACCACGGCTGGAAGCTCCTCAGAAAAATAAGAATTTAGAGCCTTGGATCAAACCTTTTCATTGAGCAGAAGGGTGGGCTTCATCAAACCCTAGTTCGAGATCCTGTCCAGAAGATCCAGAAGTTTCAAAGGCAATTTTGAGGAGTCAAATTTTGGAAATTCCAAAATTGAAGTATGCTAGTTTGATCAGCTCAACAAGACATATTCTTTCATCCATTCAGAAGTGTGAAAGTCAAAGATTGAATTTTTAGGGTTTCTCTAGAAAACCCTAATCAAGCTCCAAATCAAGTTTCAGGGGGAGTTGAGGCTAAGGAATTGCATAAGAAGACTACAAGAAGTCTCGACAGGTATGACTTAAGGAGGCTCAGGTATGTCTTGAAATCTAATTCTTGATTAAGTTCATGATGTGTTTGTCTTCATATTTTTTATTAGTACAATCTTGATTAATGTTAGAATTGTCTTATAACCCTAGTAACAGTATGAATGCATGTGAATGATCAAAGACATTCATTGATTAGGGCTATATGATTGTACTAATGCATTATGATGTTGTGTGAGGTTGATGTTGTCTGCTAACAAGATACAGGTACATCACAAAAGACAAATCAGGTTCCATGACCATGAAAACATGAAGACAAAGACTCATCCATAATTTTTGTTCTACTTACGAGGTATGTATGACTTTGTTACATTATGCTTAACCTGTGAGACATGCAGGTTCTAGCTCAGGATCTCTAAATCGTTGAAGAGATTGTTTAGGTATGTTGTACATAACTAAGTAGGTATACTAATCCAGGTATGTTTCCCATGAATCTTACCTTGTGTTAGGATCTCTTATATAAGTATACTTGGTACGATTGGTTATGCTTATTTATAAAGTTAGTAATCAAGGGATTATGCATATTATGTCTTTTATCTTGATTGATGATATGCATGAGTAAAAGAAGACTTCCCTGAAATCTTGAATACTAATGTTTATTAACTATAATCATGACTATACATTTTCAAGATTATTTAGAACTATAATGTTTTGATAACATTTAGAACATACTAATGGGTGTATGTTTGTGTATGAGATCATGAGGATGACACTTGAACATGCACAGTGGTACAGAATGAATAGAAGTTCAAAAGACATACAGAAGATCAAGCGGGAGGCAACCACACAAACATAAAAGATAAGTATTTGAGTTGTTATTTGAAATCGTAAATGATATTGCCTGTAATAGGTAGTATGCATATTTGTATTCCTATAATGTATCATGCTGAGTGTAAATATTCATAGAACATTGAACAGTATACTACTAATATGCATATGATTGGTAAGTTGGACAAACATTCCATTGTTGCTTGTCTAGAATGAAACCTCTTTGCTGACATGTTGAGAGTTGTGCACACTCTCGATAGTATGTTCTGGTGGAGATGGAAGGCATCTAGATAGCCACTGTATGCATACAGGATATGGGAAAGTGTTGTGCCAAAGTATTGGTCAAGATAGTTGCATAACTATGAAAATGATATCTGTATGCATAATAGGTTATCATGTCAATGTGATTTGATGATTATGAAATATTACTAATCATATACTTAATATTGATTTGTAGGAAAGATCATGAAGAATGATGAACACCAAGTGATGGATGTTCAACAAAAGATTTACAAATCAAACAAAATATAGAAGGCTCATGATGAGATGTTTGCTCCAAGTGACTAAGATAAGACCATTCTCTTAATGGTGTAATTAAAGAAGAAGTGTGAATCAGGTTCTGTATGGGTTCCCAAGATCGATAATCAATTGATGAGCTTAATGATCACCATGGGTGATGTGGATCTCAACCTTTGCTACAAGGTTGAATATGGATTCTATACACATATGACATGGATGCAAGAAGGAACTCACCATAGAGTTCGAATGATGTTGAGGCTCATATCAGTAGACCCATTTGATGAGAGATGGCACATATAGATGGCTGTAGAAATGAAATTGAAAGATCTCAGATTGATGCATTACTTTCTAGGTCTAAAAGTATGGAAAGTCTCGGAAGGAATCTCTCTCAACTAGAGAAAGTATGCTGAGAAATCTTGATATGTTGGAATGGCCACTCTTATGGATTCCAACTTGAAGCTGTTAGGAGATGACTCATCAGAGTTAGTGTATATAACTCTGTACAGTCAAATTATTGGGTCATTGATGTATCTAACATATACTAGGTTAGATATATGCTTTGTTGTGAACACCTTGAGTCAGTATCTAGTGGAAACTAGATGTGTTCACCCGATAGTTGCAAAGCATGTGATGAGGCACATAAAGGATACGATAGACTTTGATCTATGCTATCTTGGAAATCATGACTTCAGATGGCTACTCAGATGCTGATTGGGAAGAAAGTGTATTAGACAGGAAGAACACATCAAGAGGATGTTATTGTCTGGGATTATCCATGATCTCGTGGTTTAGCTGGAAGCAGTCTAGTGTGGCTCTCAGCACAAGCGGAATATATGGCTTCTTGCTCTACTTGTTGTGAAGAAGTTTGGCTTCAGGTTTGTTTGACTTAGAGATAGAACCAATTGTGATCCTATGTGATAAATAGAGTTGTATCAAGATGACATAGAATCTAGTGTTCCATGATAAGTCAAAGAACATAGGGAACTAACAAGATATGACACAGAAAGGAACTATAAAGTTTGAATTTGTAACAGGTTACCGTTGTACTAACCAAACCTCTACCTCAAGTGAAGAAGTTACCAAACTTCTGTCTTGGGTGAAATTTGAGTACTTCCAAGACAAGCTTGGTGTAGTTCAAAAGGACCCTCCTCGAAAGGGGGAGTAGTATAGTCATTGATGATGAGATTGTCTCATTGAACAACAAGGTCGATGAGTAGGTAACCTGTTCTCTACACCTAGATACTTAGAAATATTTAGATTTAGGACTCTTATACTTAGAATACTTAGTTTTACTTATACATGCTTTTGATGATAGATGTATTGATGAGAATACATGCTTTTGATGATGAGATGTATTGACGAGAAAGAAGAGGGATTGTATCATCCTTGAACACATGTTCTAAAGTGAGCCGTAGATAGGTGTCTTCGAGAAAGAAGAGGGATTGGATCATCCCTGGACTTTCAGTCCTAAAGAGAGCCGTAGACGTGAGGTCTCCGAGAATGAAGTCCTCAGTGGACAGTTGAGGGGATTGGATCATCCCTGGAATTTCAGTCCTAAAGAGAGCCGTAGACGTGAGGTCTCCGAGAATGAAGTCCTTAGTGGACAGTTGAGGGGATTGGATCATCCCTGGAATTTCAGTCCTAAAGAGAGCCGTAGACGTGAGGTCTCCGAGAATGAAGTCCTTAGTGGACAGTTGAGGGGATTGGATCATCCCTGGACTTTCAGTCCTAAAGAGAGCCGTAGACGTGAGGTCTCCGAGAATGAAGTCCTTAGTGGACAGTTGAGGGGATTGGATCATCCCTGGACTTTCAGTCCTAAAGAGAGCCGTAGACGTATGGTCTTCGAGAATAAAGTGATGGGGATTGCATCATCCCGGAACCACTAGTTCAAAATGTATGTGATGGGGATTGTATCATCCCCGGACCTTGGTCCCTGAATTGATCCGTAGACGTATGGTCTTCGAGAATAAAGTGATGGGGATTGCATCATCCCGGAACCACTAGTTCAAAATGTACGTAATGGGGATTGTATCATCCCCAGACTTCGGTCCCTGAATTGATCCGTAGACGTGTGGTCTCCGAGAAATGGGGATTGTATCATCCCCAAACTTCGGTCCCTGAATTGATCCATAGACGTGTGGTCTCCGAGAAGTGGGGATTGTATCATCCCCAGACTTCGGTCCCTGAATTGATCCGTAGATGTGTGGTCTCCGAGAAGTGGGGATTGTATCATCCCAGGACTTTGGTCCCTGAATTGATCCGTAGACGAATGGTCTCTGAGAAAGTGATTTTGTATTGATGATGTGGTTACTTGTATCGGTAGGATACTTGTATTGATGATGTGGTTACTTGTATCGGTAGGATACTTGTATTGATGATGTGGTTACTTGTATTGGTAGGATACTTGTATTGATGATGTGGTTACTTGTATCGGTAGGATACTTGTATTGATGATGTGGTTACTTGTATCGGTAGGATACTTGTATTGATGATGTGGTTACTTGTATCGGTATGGATACTTGTATTGATGATGTGATTACTTGTATCGGTAGGATACATGTATTGATGACATGGTTACTTGTATCAGTATGGATACTTGTATTGATGATATGTATACTTGTATTGGCATGAATACTTGTACTAATGATGTGGATACTTGTATTGTTATGGATACCTGTATTGATGACGATGCTGATGATCGTGTGATGACGATGCTGATAATTGTGTGATGACGATGCTGATGATCGTGTGATGACGATGCTGATGATCGTGTGATGACAATGCTGATGATCGTGAGATGACGATGCTGATGATCGTGTGATGATGATGCTAATAATCGTGTGATGACGATGCTGATAATCGTGTGATGACAATGCTGATAATCGTGTGATGACGATGCTGATGATCGTGTGATGATGATGCTGATGATCGTGTGATGACGATGCTGATCATCGTGTAATAAAGATGCTGATGATCGTGTGATGACGATGCTGATGATCGTGTGATGACGATGCTGATGATCGTGTGATGACGATGCTGATGATCGTGAGATGACGATGCTGATGATCGTGTGATGACAATGCTGATGATCGTGAGATGACGATGCTGATGATCGTGTGATGACGATAATCATGAGGATCCAGATGATGATATTGTTGTAGCTGTTCAAGTGCTACAGAAGATAAAGACTCAATACTGAAGATGTCGATGTTCCAGTATTGAAGATGTTCCAGTAACTGCTTGAGTTACTGATGATGTTGAGAAAGTTTCCAATGATTTATAGATGTATCATGTATGATGTTGATGACTCCTTGCTCGTGCAGATGTTGTTATAATATCCTTCTCGTTAAGGGGGAGTGTTGAGATATTGTAACTTCAAAGAATATTATATTTGTACTTTATTATTCCGGAGATGTTTCATTCCTCCGTGAAGATCTTATTGTATATCCGGAGATGTTTATTCCTCCGTCGGAATGTGGTAACTCGGGTTATTAGACTTCCCTAGTGGGGGTCGGCCCTGTATGTGTTATGTGGGTCAAAGGGTTATTAGACCACCCTAGAGGGGTCGGCCCAGTCAGTTGTAGTGGGGTATTTAACCCATTGGTTAAATACGAGCCTACGTGTACTTGTGTAAAATACATATCAGAGTAGTGTATAAATAGAGGAGGTGTGTTCCTCATTACACACACTCACTCACTTGAGGATAGCACACTTGTGGAGGAGAGGTCTGCTATTGTGGAGGAGGAGATCATGTCTCAGGGTTTCATCTTTGTATATTGCTGGTCATCTATATTGAGGAAGTTTCGCTGGGTTTTCTACCCCATGAGGGTTTCCTAGGATAAATCTCTGTCTCTTGTGTTTATGATGTGCTTGTTGTTTCTTCAGTGATCTTGTATATGCTATTATTGTGAAATGGAATGTAATGCTGCTATTTTTTGTCTTAGCATATTAAATCTTAATGTAATGCTGCTATTAACTCCACTCAAAACTGCAAATTTTGCTTTTGTTTGTGATGGTTCTTCTTCTTCTGTTGTATTGTACCCTTCTTCTGCTGGTTCTTCCATTTGTACTTTTGCTTCTGTAGAATCTACTTCTTCTTCCCTAGTGTTTTTGGGGTCTTTTCCTTTAGTGCTAGGTGTTCTTCTTGAGCTCATCACCACAACAAGAGTAGGTTCATAGGACCATGCTCTGATACCACTGTAATATCCTTGGAAATATTTAACCCAGATATTAACTCAACTTCACAAATTTTAATAAAATTCACTGGATAATTTCTTAACAATCTTTTCAAATCGAGTAGGATGTTAGTGAGGGGGATGGAGACTGAATCTGAGGATGGTGGGATGAAATTTTAGTTCTGGAATTTGTATGGGGTAATGTGCAGTAGCAAATATTAATATTAGAGGGAGAGTCCTAAGCACAAATCACTAGGGCCATTTATGTTTCAGACAATAGCTACTGCTGAAGCTTATCGCAAAGCTTCTTGGGTGCACCAGCATATGCTTACTAGACTGGGTGGGTACAAAATTGAGATATGGTGGTCAAATAGGCACAATGGATGCTCTAGAAAACAATCAGACAGCTTTGGGAAGAGTGGAGGTGGTTTGGAGATTTTAGACCCTGCTGGGATGACAGAGCTAGTCAATATTTAAGCTTTAAAAACAGTGGGTAAATCCTTCCAAATTTTGAAAGTATGAGATGATATGGCTATTGTGGTGTATTAGAGACCTCCTACAACTTACAGAAATCAGATCTGACATTTAAAGTAAATTTGACAGTCATTTTAGTGAAACTAGTCATTAAACAATGCTCAATGAGCTAGTCTTCTATTCTGAATTAAGTACTAACTTTATTTAAATGTAAAACTATGTTCTGAAATGTTAGAGTGCTTTGATACCATTGTAATATCCTTGGAAATATTTAACCCAGATATTAACTCAACTTCACAAATTTTAATAAAATTCACTGGATAATTTCTTAACAATCTTTTCAAACTGAGCAGGATGTTAGTGAGGGGGATGGAAACTGAATCTGAGGATGGTGGGATGAACTTTCAGTTATGGAATTTGTATGGGGAAATGTGAAGTAGTAAATATTAATATCATAGGGAGAGTCCTAAGCACAAAGCACTGGGGCCATCTATGTTTCGGACAATAGCTACCGCTGAAGCCTACCGCAAAGCTTTCTGGGTGCACCATCATATGCTTACTAGAATAGGTGGGTACAAAACTGATTTATGATGGTAAAATAGGCACAATGGATGCTTTGGACAACAATCAGTCAGATTCGGGAAGAGTAGAGGTGGTTTGGAGATTTTAGACCCCGTTGGGATGACAAAGCTAGTCAATCTTTAAGATTTACAAACAATGGGTAAATCCTTCCAAATTCTGAAAGTATGAGATGATATGGCTAGTGTGGTGTATTAGAGATCTTATACAACTTACAGAAATCAGATCTGACATTTAGAGTAAATTTGACAGTCATTTTAGTGAAACTAGTCATTAAACAATGCTCAATGAGCTAGTCTTCTATTCTGAATTAAATACTGACTTTATTTAAATGTAAAACTCTGTTATGAAATGATAGAGTGCTATGATATAATTTAATTAGCAGCATTAGGTATAAATGTTACTCACTGAACTAAGTTTGCACTTATTTAATAGCTCCTCCTTAATACAATGAATTATAGGCTAGGAAAGCCCCTCATAGAGCCACAGAATGACTCGAAGAAGAGAAGTAATGATCCAATCTCTGTTCTGAAGGTGTGATATGATATTCTACAGGTCTGAAATAGATTATGGGCTGCACATTGAGATTCTGAGAAAGTATGGGGCGTTATCCACAGCTCTTCTCTTCCTTGTAGGGAAAACACCAACAAATCTAGATGTGGTTGTGAGAAAGAGTAAGAAGAAGAAGATGGATCAGTTCTAAGGATGCTTTCTGATACTAGAAATTTCTATTGACTGAACATATGGTTGTACCAACCCTCCATCAATCCTTGGGCGCATTCACTGGAGCATTCATCTTCAATGGGAGAAGCTTCACCAAAACTAGCTAGAATTTCACTGTATGAAAGATCTTCTCTTCCAATAGACTAGAGAACTTCAATGAGAGATGGTAGTGACTGATAATTGATGTAGTAGCCTGCTATTGACCTACATAAAAATCACTGAATATTATAGGACCTTGGGGCACATCACCTAAGAGAAACAGTTGAGGCACAACACTCAACTAGAGAGGCTCAGAGCTCTCAAACCTAAATTACAAATGATCAAAAGTATGAGATGGAGTTGGAAACTTAGTTAAATAGGAGAGATGACTTCTTCCTCAAGCCAGCCACATGTGTGGATGAAGGAAGGCACCTTCCTTGCTAGGACTAGAAACTTCTGACTAGAAAAACTTGCCATCTTTTGTCTTTCTTCACTCCAATTAGCAAGTGCTCCCTTAGGAAGCTTTCTGGATGTTGCTAATTCTTTTTCTTACAACTTTTCTTGTTTTTTCCACTTTCATTCCTTTCTCCTTTTCTGCTTTTGTTAGATTTTTCCATCTTTTGTCAGTTTCCTTCTTTGTCCATCTTGCTAACTTGTCTTCCACTAGATTCCTTGGCTTTTTCTGAGATTTATCACTTAGCAAGATTGGCCTACTTGACCAATTCGAATTGCCTATCCAAGTCATCAACCACTTGGCACATTTATGTTAAATTTTTAGTATTAAATCACAATACTATAGGATATTTGCTGAGAGAATAACATCTACAGTATATCAATGCATGACAATCATAATATGACAAGCATCACAAGCATCACAAGAATCAAAAGCATAGAGACAAGAGACACAAAGTTTCCGTGGGGAAAACCCTAAGGTGAAAAACCCCACAACTTCCTTAGAGATAGAGAGAGCAATGGCTCAACCAAAATACAACCAAATAATACTGAGATAGTCTCCTAGCAGATGATCCTCCTCCTCCTCACTAGTGCGCCACTTTTCAGAGAGAGAGATAGTTGCTTTTCCGAGTGAGTGAAATAGAGATCTCCTATCTCTATTTATACTCACCTTTTTTCCCAGTGACCTACTGGGGCCGACTTGTCTACTTTGATACACCCACATTATATTATATATTAATCAGGGCCGACCCCATAAGGTGGTCTAATAACCCATCGGCAAGTACACACACTTGTGACACTTGTCAATCCACATGACGACACTTCCTTATAGAGGAATAACACATCTCTTATAAGGGTACAATAAATATAAATATAATATACAGATGAAATACATTCCGAAGTTACATATACATCAACACTCCCTCTTAACTAGGAAGGTATTTCTCGACACAGATCAGCTAGACAAGTCTTCTTCTCTGGATCATCGTCATTGATGCATCGTCATCATCATCATCACTGCTGCTACTATCTCAACCAATCTCTGTCTCTTCTCGTCATAGGAAGTTCTACAGAACCAGTCCTTTTTCATACTGGATGTAGGCCCACCACCTGCAGGTCTTCGTCATCACTGGCCATACTATGGAATCCTCAGGACTTTTACGTGCGTCACAAAACCTCGAAAGAGCATCCCAGGCTGTTACGAGCACACAGCTCTACCTATAGGATCTCCCAGGGCAACGAATTACATGTGACCTCACCACAAAACCTCGCAAGAGCATCCCAGGATGTTACGAGCACACAGCTCTACCTATAGGATCTCCTAGGGCAACGAATTACATGTGGTCATGGCAAAACCTCGCAAGAGCATCCCAGGACTAATTACGGGCACACAGCCCAACCTATCGGATCTCCCAGGGAAACGAATTACATGCCATAGGACAAAACCTCGAAAGAGCATCTACCAGATATCCCAGGGCACCGAATTACATGCCATAGGCAAAACCTCGAAAGACTATCTGCAGATCTCCCAGGGCACCGAATTATATGTCCTTCCAGAGCAAAACCTCGAAAGAGCATTTGCCAGATGTCCCAGGGCACCGAATTACATGCCATAGGCAAAACCTCGAAAGTCCATCAGCAAATCTCCCATGGCAACGAATTACATGCTCATCTGCACAACCTGATACTCACCATACATCATCCTGATGTATCCATGATCATCCTGATCATCATCACTGTAACGTCCTACTGCATGTCATCTGGAGCAACATCCTGAAGCTCGTCATCTATGATCATCCTGATCATCACTGCAACATCCTGCTGCATGTCATCTGGAGCAACATCCTGAAGCTCGTCATCTATGATCATCCTGATCATCACTGCAACATCCTGCTGCATGTCATCTGGAGCAACATCCTGAAGCTCGTCATCTATGATCATCCTGATCACCACTGCAACATCCTGCTGCATGATCCACCTGATCATCAATGCATCTACCTGATGCATACCAAGTATCATACATGATCCTCCTAATCATCAATGTATCCACCTGATACAAATACATGATACATATCATCATACATGATCCTCCTGATCATCAATGCATCTACCTGATGCATACCAAGTATCTACCTGATACATATCATCATACATGATCCTCCTGATCATCAATGTATCCACCTGATACAAATACAAATACATGATACATATCACCATACATGATCCACCTGATCATACAATGTATCCACCTGATACATATACAGATACATGGTCCAAGCATCCAACATGATGCATACATACATACATAAAATGATCCAACTGATCATATCCAGCATCCACATGATGCGTACATACATACATAAAATGATCCAACTGATCATATCCAAGCAGAAACCAGAACATCATCCTGATGCTCATCATCCAGCGCTTACATCCACAGCCATGTGAAGGATCCTCCTTCCAACATGCTTGGAATGGCTTCAGCAAATGTGTCCATCACTTCTTCCTTGAAGTGTCCTCGATCTAAAGAACGCCAAGCCTCTCTCTAAAGTACTCGAACTTCACTCTGGCTAGTGGCTTCGTTAGCACATCTGCAATCTGCTCGTCCGTCGCAACATACAGGAGCTTCACAGCTCCTCTCTGCACCATATCCCTGATATAGTGATATTTGATCTCTATGTGTTTCGACCTGTCATGAAACACTGGGTTCTCGGACAGCTTCACACAACTCTGGTTATCACAGAAGATACCAGTAGCCTTCAACGGGAGATCAAATAGCTCAGACAGTAGCTTTCGTAGCCATACTGCCTCACAACTAGCTGAACAGGCTGCAACATACTTTGCCTCAGTTGTACTCAGTGCTACACAGGACTGCTTCCTGCTAAACCAAGAGATCACACCCGATCCCATACTGAAGCAACACCCAGATGTGCTCTTCCTGTCTGCAGAATTGCCAACCCAATCTGAATCAACATAACCCTGCAGGTTAAACTTTTGATTCACCTCATACTTGAGCCCATAATCCATTGTACCCTTCAGGTACCTCAGAACATGCTTTACAACAACCAGGTGAACACTCCTTGGATCCGTCAGGAACTAGCTCAATGTGTTCACAGCAAAGCAAATGTCTGGTCTCGTGTTCGTCAGGTACATCAGGGACCCAATCATCTGACGATACATAGAGACATCAATTGGCTCAGATGAAGCATCACATAGAAGCTTCAGATTCAATGCCATCGGTGTGGCCATGGCCTTGCAATCCATCATCCCGAATCTCTTCAGGATATCTACTGTGTACTTCCCTTGACCAAGGAAGATCCCACCTGCACTCTGCCACACCTCCATACCTAGGAAATAGTGCATCATTCCCAAATATTTCATATCGAATTCAGCTGCAAGCTTCCTCTTGGTATCTGCAATCATTCTGTCATCTCCTGTCACAAATAGGTCATCCACATACAGTAGTAGAATCACAGGATTCCCTTCCTCAACCTTGTAGTAAAGGTTGGAATCCGATTTACTCTTGGTAAAGCCCAACCTAGATAGGAAACTGTCCATCCTACCATACCAGGTTCTGGGAGCTTGCTTCAAGCCATACAAGGCTTTCTTCAATCTGCATACATAAGATTCCCTGTCATGTATTTCAAAGCCGAGTGGTTGTTCCACATATACTTCCTCTTCTACTACACCGTTTAGGAAAGCAGTCTTGACATCCATCTGGTGTATCTTCCATTTCATTGCTGCAGCCAGGGCAAGTACTGTTCTGATGGAAGTATACCTGGCTACAGGTGCAAAGGTTTCTTCATAGTCTATTCCTTCTTTCTGAGAGAAACCCCGATCTACGAATCTTGCTTTATATTTTTCTACACAGCCATCTGCAGCATGTTTGATTTTGTAGATCCACTTGGGAGTCACAACAGACTTCACTTTAGGTCTTGGGACAACATCCCAAACATCATTCTTCATTATTGATTGGTATTCCTCAACCATAGCATCCTTCCATTCTTTCTTTTCTGCTGCCTCTTCATAACTGGAAGGCTCTTTGTTCATAATGTCACATAGTAAAGCAACATAACAGGTGTGTGATCTGGTTCTCTTCTTTGCTCTGTGTTCTTCTTCTGGAATGCCAAATCTTTCTACATCATGAATGAGCTCTCTAGCCCATACAGGTTTCCTCTTGTGAGAGTTATCCTCACGGGGTGGATCTACAGGTTCTTGTGGATCTTCAAACTCACGAACAGTTTCTGGAACTGCTTCAGTCATGGTAGTGTCCTGAAATCTTGTTTCCTTAGGTTCTTCATAAACTTTGATGGGTGCCTTCCTCGATTTGATGAATGCTGAGTTTTCATCAAATGTTACATCCCTACTGACATCAATCTTCTTGAACCCTGGAAAGTATATTCTGTAAGCCTTCGAGCTTTCACTATAACCCACAAAGATACCCTTCTTTCCTGAAGGATCTAGTTTAGTCCTCTTTTCCTTTGGGACATGAGTGTATACTGGACAACCAAATATTCTGAGATGACTGACTTCAGGTTTCTTACCAGAAAAGACCTCTTCTGGTGTCTTGTTGTCCAATATCTTGTGGGGTGTTCTGTTCTGCACATATACAACTGTTCTAGCTGCTTCTGCCCATAGGTGCATAGGAAGATCCTGGTCATGCAACATTGCCCTTGCTGCTTCCATGATAGTTCTGTTCTTCCTTTCCGCAACTCCATTTTGTTGAGGATTATAAGGAGCAGTCAACTCCCTCTTAATCCCTGAATCACTGCAAAGCTTCTTGAAGTCACTTGAGGTGAATTCTCCACCATTGTCGGATCTGAATGTTTTGATCTTCTTGTCAGTTTGATTCTCCATCAAGGTTTTGAATTCCTTGAATTTATCAAGCACCTCATCTTTGCCCTTCAAGAAGTATACCCAAGTCTTCCTAGAGAAGTCATCAATAAATGATACATAGTAAACATACCCACTTAGGGAATTGGATGACATAGGGCCACATACATTTGAGTGGATGATTTCCAGAATGTCTTTTGCCTTGCTTTCACTGTTTGGGAAATCCTTCTTAATGTTCTTTCCTTTTGCACATCCTTTGCAAACACCTTCATGTTTGGTCTTGATTTCAGGAAGACCCTCTACTGCCTTGCTTGCAATTGGAAGTGCCCTATAGTGCATATGAGCAAGTCTTCTATGCCAAAGTTCACTTGGCTCCATGGATTCATGTACCATGGCATGTTCAGGTTGTCCCTTCAATTTATACAAGCCTCCCTCTTGCTCTCCAATCACTACTGCATCATCTATTTTCTTTCCCTTTGGCCACATTAGGACTTGGCCATCCACAAATGCAACCCTCATACCTTTTGCATCCAATGCAGAGATTGAGAGTAAGTTTTTCTTGAGCCCAGGTACATAGAGGACTTCCTTCATCTTCAGATATTTTCCAGAATCTAGGTTGTAGGAAGCTTCACCACTTCCTTTGATTGGGTATTGATAATCATCCCCAAGGTTCACCTTATGGGGTGAATCATGTTCAGACAGGTTCACAAAAGATTCCTTGAACCCAGTCATGTGTTTGGAAGCCCCACTATCAATTAACCAATCATTACAACCATGAGAAATAGTACCTGTGAGAGCAGAGATCAGAACATACTCTTCTTCACTTGATGAGTCATCATCACTATCACTTTCTGCCCTAGCCTTCTTCTTTGGAGGTTCATCATCTTCGGCGGCATGAGCATGAAACCTTCTTTTGCTGCCCTTCTTCTTCTTACTGGAGTTGTTGTTATTATCCCTTTTGTTCTTGGGACAATCTAAAGCAAAGTGACCCTTCTCATTGCATGTGAAGCATCTTAGGTCTTTCTTGTTCTTTTGATAGGATCTATTGTGGCGAGAGTGATCCTTCTTGGTTTTGCTTCTTTTGGTGTGAGCTACAAGAGCTTGATCTTCACCTCCCATCTTTTCTTCACGAGCTATAAGTCTAGCTTCTTCTTGAGAGCATTCTTCCCGAAGTCTACTGAAGGAGATCAACTTCTTCCTTGCACAAATTCCTTGAATAAAGGAATCCCATGACCTGGGTAGGCCATTTAGAGTAGTCATCACCACCTCACCATTCTCCACCATTTCATCTACTGCTTCTAATTGTTCCTTGATCTGAGAGACCCTTGAAAATTAAGATTGAATGGTTTCTCCATTCTGAAACTTCACTACTTTCAATTGGTTCCGCAGGGTCATCTTCCGATTTATGTTCTTTCCTTCAAATAGCTTGGTCAAAGATTCAAACATCTCTTTGGGTGTCTTAAGAGAAGACACATGAGGTATGAGATGGTCTTTGATAGAATCAGCAATGATTCTCTTTGCCTTGACCAAGTTCTTCTTGTGCAATGCCTTGGCTTCTTCATCCTCTGGGATAGGGATGTCTTCTTTCACATATGAGTCCAACTCATTCTCTTCCAGGATTAACCCAATCCTATACTTCCAGGCTCGGAAGTTATCAGCCCCTTCAAGCTTATCCTCAAGCTTGGTGTGAAGAGACATATTTAAGAGTACTTCAAATGGAAATAGAAAAGATTTAGAACTTACCACTTGAAGTGCTGAAAACTCGATGTGGTCCCGGATTAGGGTTTGTCAGAGAAACCCTAAAAATTCAAAATGTGAATTTCAAAATTTTGAAAGGATAGAAAGATGCGCCTTGGAGAGCTGATCAGCCTGGTACATTCAGAATTTGAGATCAGCAAAGTCTTGCCCTTCAAAATTGCCTTTTTGTCCTCCCTGGTTCACTAGGGAGAGCCCTGAATTAGGGTTTGAGTTTCCCGGAGATCTACCCAGCCAAAAATCTCGATCCAAAGCTCAAACCTTCGATTTTTGCAAGGAGCTTCCAGCTGTGCCTTCAGTTTCCAGAAATTCCTATTTTTGTGGAAACCCTAATTTTTAGGGCCAAATCTGAAAATGCTCGGAACTAAAATCTGATTGGACAGATAGATGCGCCTTGATGAGTAGATCCAATCTACTATACTGAATTTTAAAAATCTATGGAGAGAAACCCAATAAACAAGGAATACAAGCTTTCGTCACTGCAAAATGTCTTCTTCTCAGGTTAGCTCTGATCCCATGTTAAATTTTTAGTATTAAATCACAATACTATAGGATCTTTGCTGAGAGAATAACATCTACAGTATATCAATGCATGACAATCATAATATGACAAGCATCACAAGCATCACAAGAATCAAAAGCATAGAGACAAGAGACACAAAGTTTCCGTGGGGAAAACCCTAAGGTGAAAAACCCCACAACTTCCTCAGAGATAGAGAGAGCAATGGATCAACCAAAATACAACCAAATAATACTGAGATAGTCTCCTAGCAGATGATCCTCCTCCTCCTCACTAGTGCGCCACTTTTCAGAGAGAGAGATAGTTGCTTTTCCGAGTGAGTGAAATAGAGATCTCCTATCTCTATTTATACTCACCTTTTTGCCCAGTGACCTACTGGGGCCGACTTTTCTACTTTGATACACCCACATTATATTATATATTAATCAGGGCCGACCCCATAAGGTGGTCTAATAACCCATCGGCAAGTACACACACTTGCGACACTTGTCAATCCACATGACGACACTTCCTTATAGAGGAATAACACATCTCTTATAAGGGTACAATAAATATAAATATAATATACAGATGAAATACATTCCGAAGTTACATATACATCAACAATTTATTAGTAATAAACATTTAAATAACAAAATACAACTTTGAAATAATTTGCCTAAGAAAATAATTAATTATCCAGTAATTAATTAACTACTATGGTGTAATTACCTCAAAATCTCCCCAATAAATTAATTTCTCAATTAATTATGAACTTAGACCCCTAGGTATAGGACAATCCAAGTGGTGACCAAGGTCACTAGGGAGGGGATATGAAAATAATTGTGAACACTTATATCCATAAATTCACTATATCCAAAATGGAGAACACAAGAAGGATCGATCGACCCTTCATATATGAGGGAATTGTAAAAATATTCAACCTAAGAAGGATAGGCAGTCAATTCATGTATATTGAAAATGGTGAACTCTGGAAGAATACGTAGCAACAAGAAGGGTCGACCGACCCTTCATTTACGAGAGAAATGTAAAAATATTTAATCTACGAAGTCTAGGCCGATAATTTCTGACTTCCGAATTCCATTGTAAATAGTAGGGATCCAGACATCAGCTAAGTTATAATATATAAAAAATGTTTGTCCCACCTCCTCTTTTTGACAAGAAAGATCAGTTGCCCCTTCGTTTAGTAGATAATTGTGAACACCTATATCCAGAATTTCCCTATATCCAGAATGACAAACACAAGAAGAATCGACCGACCCTTCTTGCAGTCTATGACTATTATGAAAATATTACTTGGCAGGAGAGGGGTCATCCGACCCTTCATTTATGAGGGAATTGTAAAAATATTCAACCTACGAAGGCTAGGCCATCAATTAATGTATATCCAAAATGGTGAACACTGGAAGAATACTGAGAATAAGAAGGATCGAAAGACCCTTCTTGCAGTCTAGAAATATTATGAACATAATACTGGGCACAAGAAGGATCGATCGCCCCTTCATTTATGAGGAGATTGTAAAAATATTCATCCTATGAAGACTAGGCCATCAATTCATGTATATGCATAATGGTGAAAGCTGGAAGAATACTGAGCACAAGAAGGGTCGGCCGACCATTCATTTATGAGAGAGAAGTAAAAATATTAAATCTACGAAGGCTAGACCGAAAATTCCTGACTTCTGACTTCCGCTCTAAATGGTAGGGATCCAGATATAATATAAGTTATAACATATAAAAAATGTTTGTCCCGACTTCGGCTTTCCTACAAGAAGTATTGACCGCCCCTTCATTTAGTCGATAATTGTGAACACATATATCCAACAATTCCCTAAACACATATTTCATTAAAATTGGAAATAATTTATTACAAGAATATGAGTAGAATTGAGGTTTTTAATTATTTTTGAATTCTAGATCCATTATTTAATTACAAATTTAATGAAATATGTGTTCCTATATCTATAGTGGCGAACACAAGAAGGATCGACCGACCCTTATTGCAATCTAGAACTATTATGAAAAGAATACTGGGAAGAAGAAGGGTCGACCTCCCCTTCATTTATGAGCG
Source organism: Larix kaempferi (assembly GCA_027924585.1). Taxonomy (NCBI): domain Eukaryota; kingdom Viridiplantae; phylum Streptophyta; class Pinopsida; order Pinales; family Pinaceae; genus Larix; species Larix kaempferi. Next base: position 2,522,865 of record BSBM01001483.1, on the reverse strand, counting down.
AATTGTAAAAATATTCAATCTACGAAGGTTATCCCGTCAATTCATGTATATCCAAAATGGTGAACAATGGAAGAATACTAAGCACAAGAAGAGTCATAAAACCCTCCATTTACGAGATAAATGTAAAAATATTTAATCTACGAAGTCTAGGCCTAAAATTCCCAACATCTGACTTACTTTGTAAATAGTAGGGAACCGAACATCAACTATGTTATAACATATAAAAAAAATTTGTCCCGACTTCCTTTTTCCGACAAGAAAAATAGTTCATCCCTTCGCTTAGTAGATAATTGTGAACACCTATATCCAGCAATTCACCTATATCCAGAATGGAAAACACAAGAAGGATCAACCGAACCTTCTCATAGTCTAAAACTATTATGAAAAGAATACTGGGCAGAATAAGGGTCGACCGCCCCTTCATTTATGAGGGAATTGTAAAAATAGAACAACTTGAAGAAAGAGTGGTTGTTCTTTCTCTGAGAATATTTCCACTTACCCACAAACTGTGCAAAGAAATTTTCCTATGAAATTTGTATTTAGAGTGTCGATATTTACTTTACCCACTCCTAAAATCCATCCCTGGAGGAAGGGTCGGATGACTCTTTATTTATGAGAGAAATGTAAAAATATTTAATCTACGAAGGCTAGGCCAACAATTGTCGACTTCTGACTTCCGGCGTAAATATTAGGGAGCAAGAAATTAGCTAAGTTATAACATATAAATTTTTTTTGTCCCGACTTCCATTTTCTGATAAGAAGGATCGACCACCTCTTTGTTTAGTAGATAATTGTGAACACCTATATCCAAAAATTCACCTATTTCCAGAATGAAAAACAAAATAAGGATCGACCGACCCTTCTTGCAATAAAAAACTATTATGAAAAGAATACTGAATAGAAGTAGGGTCATCCACCCCTTCATTTATGAGGGAATTGTAAAAAAACAACAACTTGAAGAAAGATCGACCGCTCTTTCTTTGAGAATATTTCCACTTGTCAGCAAACTGTGGGAAGCGATGTTCCTATGAAATTTGTGTTTATAGTGCTGATATCTAATTTTCCCACTCCTTAAAAAAGTCCCTGGAGGAAGGAGCGGGCACTCTTTCTCCTCAGCATCTACTTCCAACACCCCAAAATAGAACAACCTCAGGAAAGAGCGACCACTCTTTCTCTAACAAAATTTCGACTTGCCAGCAAACTCTTTGAAGCAAAATTTCTATAAATTTTGTTGTTAAAATGTCGACATCTAATTTCCCAGGGTGACACGTGGAACTCTCAAATTGTGACATGTGGCATATTTGAGTTTTAAAATTAGTATAAAGATATTATAAACGAATATTAAGGATATTAATGGTACCATTTCAATATAAATTGTCAGTATTGAATCATCATCATCACTATCAATTGTTCGTGACAAGACATAATGTCGACTAAAGCATGTTGAGATTATTTTCTTCACACAAGTGGTACAAAGCATCATTCACTATTACCACCGTCAGGATAGCCGCCATTTCAGAATTTATAGTATAAACCATGTCCATGTCAACATATAATCATTTCTCAAGGCATCGATTAGAGTGATATCTATGGCTACGGATTACTCTAGCAAAATCTACAGTGGCTACGATGATATCTATGACCATCATCAATTCATCAATTCACTAGCCACTCACTATATATAGGCTAAACCATACCCCATATCACAACAAAATGAAATATTGGGGAAGTCATGGCACTCTTATTTACCACCTCTGTTCCCTTTCCCTTGTTGTTTTATCATAAATACTTGAGTCTTATGGTCGCTCCCCAGTTCTCTTCGTGATATATGATAATTTCGACATCAATTCCCTGAAAAATCCTCACCACACCTTGATATATGGGAATTTTGAGCACTCTCGAATCCCAAAGACAAGGATTTTTCATTATGTTCCTCGCCACCAATCATGTTTTCGTCATTCTTCTTTCACTAACTGATTGGTGTACAAGTTGGAGTGGAAGTGAGAATAGTAGTGGTCCATGTACCCATTTTCTTGGACTCTTCCTTCTCTAAACAACATGAGCTTCCACTGTCGTCAACGTTAGGTTTGCATTAGTTGTCTAAGAATAGCCATATTGACATAAAAAATACTCATGTTGACAGCAAGAAGAGCCATGTTGACAACAAGAATCGCCTTGTTGACGGCTTTCGTCTACCAGCTCTCAGACATGAAGACCCATTTCCAGCCACTATAGTATCCGGTCATCCAAAGTTGTTTGGTACCAGACCATGTTGTCAGCTTTCATCTACCATCATGGACACGCTCCCATACTTGACGACCCATTTTCAGCCATGATAGTATTTGGTACCAGCTCAGAGTCATCAACTATCTACACTTAGTTACAAGACAAGCCACGATGAAGTTCATTTGTTTATCTAGCACCAGTTATTTTTTGATTTCTTTGGGACAGAGAAAGATATTTTTCATGGGAGAGATGTTGGAGGAGGCTAGGTTGGTCTCCCAAATATGTCCTCCATTCAACCACTTCGGAGAACATGTCGAACCATTATGTCGACCACCACATGTCGAGTCAGTTAGTCATGTCGGTTAGTGAACCGACGGGTCATTATGTAACCATCTGTAAACTATATATAAAGGTTCCTTAAATAATAGAAAGAGTGATCTTGTATCGAAAAGAATTGGTCAGTTGTATTAAAGTTTTTATTAATTTAATATCCATATACTTCCAAGCTATTCTTTTAATTCTTAAAGGAATGTTTGAGATAACTAGAACGTTTCGACATGCTACAAGACAGAGATAAGGTTATGAGTATATTTATTGATAAGCAAGTAAGGCATTCCAGCAAATGACGAGCAAGAAATGCTGCAAAGTATTCCTGGGTATAGCAAAGCACAATATAATCACTTGTCTTCCGCAGACAGAGGAACAGGATGTCGACGCTAGCTGTTATCTACATTATGCAAAGTATTCCTTTTTCCCAAGCAACGCCATGACTGAACTTACTGCTACGAAAATTTTTCATCTCTTTCAATTTTTTCCAATTTTTTAGGACAAGTATTTCTATATAAAAAGTTGCAATATATTGGTTGACAAAAGTAGTAATTTCCAGAAACTCTGCTCAGACTATGTTGTTTTGGTATGATATTGATATTCAAATTAAGATTTACTAATAATAAATATTTATAATATTCATCCATAGTTGTTATAATATTCAACCCATTCCTTGATTTCTATTATTATTTTTTTAAAATTTATTTCTAAGTTAACATAATTTTGATGAGTTAAAGAGTAAAGAACAACAATATTTTCTTAAATATTTTAAAATTTTATTTAATATGGGTGTATGCAGTACATTATAAGAGAAATAAAGGTACCGCAATTTCTCTTTAGATGGAATAATATTTTTAGTCTTATAGTTATTCTATCGAGTGGTCTTTTCTTTGATTCCCTAATCATTTAGTCAAGATTTGGTATCTTTTTTTCAACCCCACTTCAGTCCCAAGTAGTTTTGATTGTAGTTTGGAGCAATATTAGTAATCCTTTCTTACCCTATGTTTATATTGTTCTTCTTATTAGGAACCTAGTCATAGTCATGCTCTTAATGGGAGAAACACCTACTTCTATGAAGAGGGTAGGATAGGTGTATCGCCCTTAAGTTTGAGGTTATAAGTTCTAAAATGTTTTTGGATTTCCTCTATCTTTTTCCATTTATGTAGAGGTTCTACAACCCAAAAATCCACAACTATATAAGATAATAGTAGTGACAAGAGTCTCAAAGATGAGTTTCTTCCTATCCTAGAGCCATGGATTACGAGCTAAAAGGCTATTGACGAGCAATGGCAACTTCAATTTTTATCCTTGATTCATGGGTCGATACAAATATGCCTCCAAATTCAGATTTTTTGGAAATAGTGTGTTTTGTCATAATTATAGATGGTAACTCCTAAAAAAAAGGTAAATCTAATGATTTTTGCACCATCTAAAGTGGGGAGCGGTATAAGGGCTAACTAAAATGCCCTCGACTTGTAGGAATCCGGTAGAGCAATTCTTACAAAAATCACAATTTGGAGTGTTCAGATCGCAATTTTGGAAATCTGGGTAGTTTTAAAATTGGGCAATTAGTCTAGAACAGGAAATCCCAATTGCTGAAATTACAAAAATGTGAAAATAGAAATTTCCAACAAGAATTTTCACCTATTTTTATCCCAAAATCGCCAGAAAAGCGGGGCGTTTTGGTTTTCCTTTATCGTACGTGTCTAAAGTGGTACCTTTTAATGTCGCATCATTGCGCCGATTTGGGTAAATCAAGGAAGGATTGGGTAAATCAATGGAGGATTTGGGTGTAGCAGTTAAGGCGTGGTGCACAATGGCGCAAGTGGATGAAGGCACCTTTAATGGACAAGTAGGGCGAAAGATTCGGTAAATCAACGAAGGATTTGGAAATTATTGTCCAAAATTGACTCAATGGACAGAGAGTGGGAAAGAAAACCTATAACAACATGCAAAGCTGAACAGTTCGACCCATTTTGCATTGTGAGAATTGTGGAAGAAGATTCAAGTGAAGACAAACAAAAGTGAAGTTAGAAATTTGTAATGGCATATGTAACCTCCAGCACGAGCACACCGGAACAACCCAGGGTGACCGCACCAGTTGAAGAAGAACTGAAAATTGTGTTTAGGAAGAAGAGAAGTGCCAGCCAACTGAAAATTTCGGAAAGAAGAACGAAAACCCACCATTCCTTGGCAAGGGCCGTGGCGACAGGAGGAGAAGCAGGCACATCAGGGGCCATGGAAGAAGAAATAACAAAATCAAGGGGAAGACAACAATTTCAGACAGTCACGGACATTCCAGGGTATGTTCCACTATGAAATTAAGGGGAAGCATAAGTAATACTGGGTCAGAATGCCAAGTACACTATCAAGGAGCCAACGACACTGGAGGGTATCCATACCACTGGAGATATATTGCAGTGATTGCAAAAAATGTAGTACAACGACCATGATATTATGGCATATCCAGAATGCATACATGGATAAAAAGCATGGAGATGGAGGTCCAATCACACTAGATCCAATGTAGTAGGCGTTGGTCTTGGAGCGATCAGGGATCTTATCAATAATTCACATGCCGCATTTTGGGATATCAACAAAAGTGAATGCATGTATAAAGAAACTGTTGGTTTTATTTCACGGTGGATACTTATGGTTGGATACGAAGATTTTGATCACCGTCTACCTTATATCATAGATTACCAGATTACCCAAGGCCAGGGTAGACCCTTCGCAATAATTTCAAGGGAAGGACAATGATAAGAAGTTAGTTGCGAAGATTAATACCAAGTGGGTGGAGAAAAACACCCAAGGATACTTGATCGAAATGATCAACTATCAGGCCATTAGGATCACAGGGAAGTTGTTGGAAATCAAGATTCTAAGGAAGAATCGCCCTAATCAGTGTACATCAGGGGAGATTGCATCGGTGGAACAGTGTGTGGCCGTATTTCAAATGATCTGGTCAATATTTTTGTTAAATGAGATAATAAAGGATGCAGTAGCATCCCAGGAAAAAGGTAAGCCATTCACATACTCATGGATTTTGTTATTAATTGTGTTGGTTTCATGGATGGAGCCACCCTAGTACCAGGGTATGGAGACAGAAGTAGCCAAAGTGTGCTTAGGGGCACGATATAAAACTTTGTTTCCGTTAAACGACAAGGAGAGGAAAAAAGGTAATAACATTCAATTTTTTACTTTCCTAGAAGAGATAAGAACAGAAGCGATGAAGATTCCGTGACTAACAGAAGAGGAAGAAAAGAAGCATAGGAGAATTGCAAGGATTTCTGTGGGACTGCAAGGAATATTCATTCGAGTGCATGCAGACCCACAAAAGCAGTGGCTCACGTTGCAATACAATCTGAGCGAAGCGGAACTGGATGCCATTGTGCAAGAATGGCTGGAAAAATGGAAAGTTCCAGTGAATGAGGATCAAATTTCGGACCCAGAGGATGGGTATACAACAGAAATACCAAAATCCCAAGAAGAAAAAAAAATATTCAGATGACGAAGAGTATGGTGCAGATGAACAATCGCGCATTGCAAGAAACGATGGAGCATCATCACCCACTCCAATGGATTCAGAGCTAGAGGAGAGACGAGAGGAAGCAAGAACAAAGAATAGCATGGAGAGAAATGAGGGGAGGACTACCGACGGTCTTCCTGACGAAAAAATGAACAAGTTACTGGAGAAGATAACAACTGTGGTGGAGGAGAACTGTGCGAAAGTCATGGAACATGCGACTGAATATTTCCATCAAGTATTGCAGCTACTGCAGACACTAAGTAATGAAGACACAAAACCAAGGATACCAGAAGGACAAGTGGGGTCGAGTACATCTGAGGTAAGGAGGGTCAATGTGGATATCAACACTCAGCAGTGGATTGTGCAAATAGTCCAAATGCAATCACGACAGGAAATGAAGATTTGGATGTTGCATTATGGGTGAGATATTTGATCAGCATAGACATGAACATGTTGTTGATGTTCATGATGCATAAAACTCACACAGCACTATGCAAAGAGATTAATGATCGTGAAGCTTCAACACATGAGAAGATGGAAAACTACAAGAGGCAGGTGCGAAGCATTGATGTGAAGATTGAACAGATCCATGGAGAGAAGTGGTAATGAGTGAAAGGGGACAGGTGGTAGAGGACAGGAAAAGATTGGAACATGTGATTTCAATGGCATGTGAAGACGCACTAGAGATAGGAAAATATATGCTTACAAAAGAAAAGGTATTGAGGTTGGGTGTAGTCATCGTAGACCTCCAAAAAAAGAATGAGGAATTGCAGACAAGGGAAGTGCTAAGGACACCGCTATAGCAAGTAGAGGGAAGGAAGAGTTCCATTTAGAATTCCGTGATAGAAATCATGGAATTAGAGAAATAAGTTCAATGTATTACAGAAGATGTGACGCAATTTTAGGGAATTCTTGTCCAAGATGAGCAGTTGCACCAACTAAACGTGCAACTTGACAAGGTGGAAGCGCAACTAGAGGCACTGAGGGAATCGCTTAAGGAGATTACCCTACTGGCACAAATGATGAAGGCCACAGAATTGAAAGAGTTACACCATCGTGTCAACAAGGTGTGATCAAGGCAACAAAGAAGAATGACACACTTGGATGAAATACAAACGAAAGCTAAGTAGCTGACTGTTGAAGCAATGTCTAGAATGACGCGGATTAAGGAAAATATGGTGGAGGCATAGCAGATAGGTGGTGAGCACCCAACGGAACAAGAAGTGGAATACTGTACAATATCTAAAGTAACAACCAAGGAAGCAGTCGACTAGATTAACGCAACATACGATGAATTCAAAATGCAGGTGAATGCACCAGGAACATCCAGCTAAGGTGGCTCGAGGGTGAGCCACAAGTTTGTGTCTAAAGCATATGATTTTGGTAAAATCGGTGATTAAAAGGTCATCAACATAGGAAAAGGACCGGTCACGGAGTGAAATAGAGCTGATAATGCGGAACAATTGGTTAAGTAATTAGTTATTTAATGGGTCATTGGACCAAGTTGTAATGACCAAGTGAGCCTATAAATAGGAAGAATTGTAAGCCCAAGGGAATCTTTTTTGGCATCTAACATGAGGAAGAATCATATCTTGACCTATCTTTTATCTTGAGATATGATATGAGGTTCACAGCTTCTGTATTGTTTTGACTTTGAGTTGTCTCTTTGGATGGATTATGTGATGTATAAGGCGGGATGATGAATAATGAGAAGAATTATGTTGTTTATGTATTTTCCGAGTCTGTGTTAAATGTCGCCATATGACTGAATTTGTCACGTCCCCTCAACAGTGAACATTGGATCAAGATCCTAACCCAACCTATCCCTTGGGTCGAGGAGACAACTCCAGTATCATGGGGTTAAATTTTGTATTCCAGGCAATTAATTAATTAGGTGTGTGCATTTAATTTTATCCAAAGTTTGTTATCCACTTGGAATAATTATTTATGATGCATTTAATATTTTTATGTTGAATAAATGGAGATAATGCTCCACTCGGGTGCATTAGTGGATAAGGTTGGTGGAGAGGATACTTGAGGAAGAAGTCAAAGAGAAAGCACATGAATCTATAAAATCAGGAAAAAGAAAGAAAATCAGAGAAAAGCAGGAAAAGCAGAAAAGTTCAGAAAAGAACGAAAGTTCAGAAAAGTAGGATAGTGCAAAAAAGCTAGAAAAATAAGAAAAAGCAAAATCAGAAAGTGGAAAAGCAGGGAAAAGAAAACAAAAGTAGAAAGAAGGAAGACAAAGCAAAAGGTCAAAAAGAAGGAAATTTAGCTTTCCTCATCCACTCAAGGAGGGCGCATTAGCTTGGTTAAATTTCTCCTCAAGTCACCCATAGTTTATAAATGACCCAGTGGGCACCACATTATATATTCTTGAACAATTTGTGAATTGGTATGAGAGCACTTTTTCCTCAAAGACTTGGGAGATGTGCCCCTGGTCAAGTTTGGGAGATGTGCCCCAACTTTATGTGAGAGGATGATGGAATTCATCCATTGTCAATGATTTTATTTGCAGGTCCTATAGCTTATTAAGTAGAATCTGAATTTCATAAGCATCATCATCCAGTTCAGAGTTCGAATCTCCAAGCTTCCTATGGATTTTTGGAGCTAGTTTCTTGTGTAGAATAAGAGAGATCATTCCATAATGTTTTGAGAGGTATATTGGCCAATTTCTGATGTAATGATAGTGAATTTAATCCTATGATATTATTCATATCAATAAAAATTACATAACTTATCATTCTCCTCCTATTTCTCCACCCCTTCTAGATTTAGCTAGAATTTGACTAGTTTCCAGTGTGCAATTAATAAATGAATGAGTATGAATCCAAATGAAGTCATTATTGTTTTTGGATTTTATTAATATTCCATATGTCATGATAAAATTATCATATCAGAAATTCATGAGCCTCTGAATACTTTTTGGGAGTCCTAAATTCTTACTAGTTATGCAATCCCGAAATGCAATTTTACTAATCTTTTTGTGAGAATTGCTCATAAATTCATATAAATTTATGGAATTTTATTTTACTTTTTAATGAATTTAATTGAATTATATTTATCCTCTTCAATTCATAAACACCCATCCCCATCCTCCAGTCAAGTTCTTACCATACTAGTCTACAAACACTATTTTAATTCATCCTGTGCAATATAGATTTTTTGTATCACAATCCTGAGTTGGTACATTATAGTGGTATCATAGAATGGTCCTCTGAACTTTCTCTTTAATTAATTCTATGAGTCCCAAAATATATTCATATTACAAGAAGAAAGATCCTCTGTCAGAAGGAAAAGAGGAAGAATAATTCAATTCTATTGAAGGTAAGCTACAAGAAAAATAAGACATGTTTCACAATGAATACAAGGAATTAAAATTATTGGTTCAAAGCATGATGAAAGGGATTCAAGACATCTCACTCAATATTTTTCAATCCGATAAGGAGACCAGAGGGTACTTAGCTCAACAACTAGGAAGCAGGATTGGAGAAGGGAGAAGCAATGGTACCCCATATGGCGAGAGGAAGAACAGTGGTGGCCATATTTTCTCAAAACCTGGGCCTCACAATCACCCTGAGGAATTCAAGATGGAAACACCATCATACTCCAGGACTACTATGCTCAAGTTTACTGAAGAACAAAGAGAAGAACCTGAGGTTCGAAATGGAGGTCTTGCTTCATTGGAGGAAAAGTATGTTGAGTACCTTACATTGAATGAAGAATGCATAAGTGTTTTACCATTCAAATAATTCTGTGATATGCAATACAAGTCCAACCCAAGAGGAGACTTTAGAATGCAAAATCAGAACTATGAACTTAGAAATTCTATAGGTAATATTTTTTTACCCTATTTTAATGGTTCTCAGAAATGTACTGCTAACTCTTGGATTCAAAAACTTGACACATATTTTTAGTTGAAACCCATGGCTGAAAGAGATGCCATCATGATTTCTACTCTACACTTAGATGGAGAAGAAAATGATTGGTGGTTTCATGGCCTAAATACTCTTGGGCATGACCAAGTGACCACCTATGAAGAGTTCATAAGAAGGTTGGTTGAAAGATTCAAAAGAAAATGTCATGATATCACCATCAGGGAACTAGCACATTTGAAGCAAACTGGAAATCCTGAAGCTTATATCTCTGAATTCCAAAAATTAGATGTGATGGTCTCTGACATTTCAGAAGCTAGGTTGATCTTATTGTTTATGGAAGGGTTATCAAAACCATTGAAAGGCTTGGTGAAATCCTATAGACCCAATACCTTGCAAGATGCACTAAGTCGAACCGTATACTTGCAAGACTCTCTTCCAAGAACTAGATTTCCTCCAAGGATTGTTGGTCCTACTGAGTTCAAGAACCAAATACCACCAATGAAGAGTCCTACTAGAAATTTCTACATGATAGCTATGCTAACGATCGAGATGAGTTGAGAAGAAAGAAGCAGTGCTTCACCTGTGAGGAGCCATGGGTTCCAGGACATAGATGTGCCTAAGGAAAGGCACACTACATTGAGGTTTATTCAGAGAGCAAAGTTGAGGAAGAAGAAGAAGAGGCCCTAGTAGATGCAAAAGTGGCCTATGGGTATGCAAAAGAAGAACCTGTTAATTTTTGAGAATTAATTCAACATACTCTAGGATCTTTACTAAGAGAATAACATGTACAACATATCAAGCATAACAATGCATATCAATCACACCAAGTAATCACATGAGACAATAGACAAACAGAGTTTCACTGGGGAAAACCATAAAGGTGAAAATCCCCACAACTTCCTCAGAGATAGAAAGAGCAATGATACAACCCAAGTACAAGAGATAGTCCTCCTAGCAGCTACTCCTCCTTCCTCACTTGTGCGCCACTTTCTGGTGAGTGTAGAAGTGAATAATGAGATGGTCAAATAGAGTGCCTCACGCACTCTATTTATACATGACCTGACCTGCCTAATAAACTAGCAGGCCCGACTTGTCTAACTCAGTCTAATAACCCATGGTAATACTAATCATGGCCGACCCCACACTTGGTGGTCTAATAACCCATCACTTGCAAGTTACGACACTTGCGACACTTGTCAATACAAATGACGACACTTCCGTATAGAGGAATAATAACATCTCTATAGGAGTACAATATACATAGGTGAAATACATTCTGAAGTTACAATTACATCAACACTCCCTCTTAACTAGGAAGGTATTTCTAGACACAAATTTTCTAGCACAAGTCTTCTTCTCTGGATCATCGTCATCGAATCATCATCCTCGAATCATCGTCATCATCATTGCTGCTGTTATCTCAATCAATCTCAAATCTACTCGTCATAGGAAGTTCTATAGAGCCAACCCTTTTTCATGCTAGATGTAGGCCCACCACCTACAGGTCCTCATCATCACTGGCCATACTGTGGAATCCTCTGGGCTTATTACATGCATCACAATGCCTCGAAAGAGTATCCCAGGATCCTTTATGTGCCGAAGCACAACCGGCAAGATCTCCCCGTTCCACTTACATGTGGCTATCACAAAACCTTAAAAGAGTGTCTTGACTAGCAAGAACTCTAAAGAGCATCCGAGGCCTTTTACGTGACTAGCACAACCTATCCGAATCTCCAGGACGTATTACATGTGACCCCCACCACAAAACCTTAAAAGAGTGTCTTGACTAGCAAGAACTCTAAAGAGCATCCGAGGCCTTTTACGTGACTAGTACAACCTGTCCAGATCTCTAGGACGTATTACATGTGGTCATGGAAAATCCTTGAAAGAGAATCCCAGGACTAATTACAAGCGTACTGCTCAACCTATTAGATCTCCTAGGTCTAGTTACATGCCATCGGACAAAGCCTCGAAAGAGAATCCCAAGACTGATTACGAGCGTATTGCTCAACCTATCGGATCTCCCAGGTCTAGTTACTAGTCCTCACAGAGCAATGCCTTGAAAGAGTATCCTAGGACTGATTACAAGAGTACTACTCAACCTATCGGATCTCCCAGGTCTAGTTACATGCTCATCTATACAACTTGTCCATGGCCACAAAGTATCAACCTGATACTCACCATACATCATCTTGATGTATATCATCACATGATCATCCTGATCATCATCATAGCATAATCTTGATGTATATCAGCTGGAGCAACATCCTGAAGCTCATCATCCATGATCATCCTGATCATACAATGCCTCCACCTGATGCATACCAAGTATCTACTTGATACATATACAAATACATGATCGACCTGATCATACATTGTATCCACCTGATACATATACAAATACATGATCCACCTGATCAAAACAAGCATCCAACATGATGCATATAGATATACATGATCCAACTGATCACAACAAGCATCCAAAATGATGCATATACAAAGCAGTAGCTGGAGAATCATCCTGATGCTCATAATCCAGCGCTTACATCCACAGCCATTGGAAGGATCCTCCTCTCACCATGCTTGGAATGGCTCCTGCAAATGTGTCCATCAATTCTTCCTCGAAGTGTCATCAATCTAAAGAACACCAAGCCTCTCTCTAAAGTATTCAAACTTCACTCTGGCTAGTGGTTTCGTCAACACATCTGCAACCTATTCAACCATCGCAACATACGGGAGCTTCACTGCTCCTTTATGCACCATATTCCTGATATAGTGATATTTGATCTCAATGTGCTTCGACCTATCGTGGAACACCAGGTTCTCAGACAGCTTCACACAAATCTGGTTGTCACAAAAGATACCAATAGCCTCCAATGGTAGATCAAATAACTCAAACAGTAGCTTCCAGAGCCATACTGCCTCACAACTAGCCGAACAAGCTGCAAAATACTTTGCCTCGGCTGTACTCAGTGCTACGCAGGACTGCTTCCTACTAAACCAAGAGATCACACCTAATCCCATACTGAAGTAGCACCTAGATGTGCTCTTCCTATCTGTAGCACTGCCTACTCAGTCTGAATCAACATAACCCTGTAGGTTAAACTTTTGATTCGCATCATACTTGAGCCCATAATCAATTGTACCCTTCAGGTAACTCAGAATATGCTTTACAGCAACCAGGTGAACACCTCTAGGATCTGTCAGGAACTGGCTCAATGTGTTCACCGCAAAGAAAATATCTGGTCTAGTGTTTGTCCAGTACATTAAGGACCCAATCATGTGATGATACACAGTGACATCAACCGGATCAGATGAAGCATCACACAGAAGCTTCAGGTTCGATGTCATAGGTGTGGCCATGGCCTTGCAGTCCATCATCCCGAACCTCTTCAGAATCTCTACTGCATAATTCCCTTGTCCAAGGAAGATCCCATCTGCACTCTGCCACACCTCCATGCCTAGAAAATAGTGCATCATCCCCAAGTCCTTCATCTCGAACTCAGCAGCAAGCTTTCTCTTCGTGTCGATAATCAATCTATCCTCACCCATAACCAACATGTTATCCACATACAATAAGAGTATCACAGGATTGCCTTGCTCAACCTTGTAGTAAAGGTTTGAATCTACTTTACTCTTGGTAAATCCCAAACTGGATAGAAAGCTGTCTATCCTACCATTCCAAGTCCTAGGAGCTTGCTTCAAGCCGTACAAGGCTTTCTTCAATCTGCACACATATTACTCTCTATCATCTGTCTCAAAACCAAGTGGTTGCTCCACATACACTTCATCCTCGACTTCACCATTCAAGAAAGCTATATTGACATCCATCTGGTGTATCTTCCATTTCATCATTGCAGCCAGGGAAAGTACTGATCTGATGGAAGTGTACCTGGCTACAGGAGCAAAAGTTTATTCATAGTCTACCCCTCTTTCTGGGAGAATCCATGGGCTACAAATCTTGCTTTGTATTTCTCTATGCTGCCATCTACAGCATGCTTGATCTTGTAGATCCACTTGGAAGTCACAACAGACTTCCTTTCAGGTCTTGGGACTACATCCTAAACATCATTCTTCATAATCGATTGGTATTCCTTGACCATGGCATCCTTCCATTCTTTCTTTTCCGCTGCTTCTTCATAAATGGAAGGTTCTTTGTTAATAATGTCACAGAGTAAGGCAACATAACTGGTATGTGATCTAGTCCTCTTCCTCTCTCTGTGTTCTTCTTCTGGAATGCCATATATTTCTGCATCTTGAATGAGCTCTCTAGCCCATGTAGGTTTCCGCTTGTGAGAGTTCTTCTCATGGGGGGATCTACAGGTTCTTGCAGATCTTCCATTTCACGATCTGCATCTGGAATTGCTTCAGTCATAGTGGTGTCTTGAAATCTGGTTTCCTTTGGTTCTTTATGATCTTCAATAGGTGCCTTCTTTGATTTGATATAAGTTGAATCTTCATCAAATGTTACATCCCTGCTGACATCAATATTCTTGAACCCTGGAAAGTATATTCTGTAAGCCTTCGAGCTTTCACTGTACCCCACAAAGATTCCCTTCTTTCCTGAAGGATCTAGCTTTGTCCTATTTTCCTTTGGAACATGCATATATACTAGACAACCAAAAATTCTGAGATGGATGACTTCAGGTTTCTTACTAGAGAAGACTTCTTCTGGTGTCTTGTTGTCCAATATCTTGTGAGGTGTTATGTTCTACACATGTACAATTGTCCTAGCTGCTTCTTCCCATAGACGCATAGGCAGATCCTGATCATGCAACATTGCTCGTGCTGCTTCCATGATTTTTCTATTCTTCCTTTCTAAAACTCCATTCTGTTGTGGATTGTAGGGAGCAGTCAACTCCCTCTTAATCCCTGAATCACTACATAACTTCTTGAAGTCACCTGAGGTGAATGATCCGCCATTGTCAGATCTAAATGTCTTGATCTTCTTGTCAGTTTGATTTTTAAATCAAGGCTTTGAATTCCTTGAATTTATCAAACACTTCATCTTTGTTCTTCAAGAAGTAAACCCAAGTCTTCCTAGAGAAATCATCAATGAAGGAGACATAGTATACATACCCACTCAGAGAACTGGAGGACATTGGACCGCATACATCAGAGTGGATGATTTCCAAGATTCCTTTTGCTTTGATTTCACTGCTTGGAAAAGCCTTCTTAATGTTCTTTCCTTTTGCACATCCTTTGCAAATACCTTCATGCTTTGTCTTGATTTCAGGAAGACCTTCTACAACTTACTTGCAATTGGTAGTGCTCTGTAGTCCACATGTGCAAGCCTTCTATGCCAAAGTTCACTTGGCTCAATGGATTCATGTACCATGGCATGTTCAGGTTGTCCCTTTAATTTGTACAATCCTCCCTCTTGCTCTCCAATCACCACAGCATCATCTATAGTTTTACCCTTTGGCCACATTAGGACTTGGCCATCTACAAATTCAACCCTCATGCCTTTTTCATCCAATGCAAATATGGAGAGTAGGTTCTTTTTGAGCCCAGGTACATATAGAACCTCTTTCATCTTCAAAGACTTCCCAGAGTCTAGGTTGTAGGAAGATTCACTACTTCCTTTGATAGGGTATTGATAGTCATCCCCAAGTTTCACCTTATGGGGTGACTCATGTTCAGATAGATCCACAAAAGATTCTTTAAACCCCGTCATGTGTTTTGAATCCCCACAATCAATAAGCCAATCATTACATCCATGAGATATAGTACCTATGAGAATAAAGATTAGAACATATTCATCTTCACTAGATGAGTCATCACTGTCTGCTCTAGCCTTCTTCTTGGGAGGTTCATCATCCTCAGTAGCATGACCATGATATCTTCTGTTGTTTTTCTTCTTCTTCTAGTTGAAGTTGTAGTTGTTGTCTTTCTTCTTCTTGTTCTTAGGACAATCTGAAACAAAGTATCCCTTCTCATTACATGTGAAGCATCTGATATTTTTCTTATCTTTATGATGGTGTGAAGATTTCTTGGAATGAGAATGCTCCCCCTTGGACCTTCCTTTCTTGGTGTGTGCTGTGAGAGCTTTATCTTCATTCCCCATATTTTCTTCTCGGGCTACAAGCCTAGCCTCTTCTTGTGAACATTCCTCCCATAGTCTACTGAAGGAGATGAACTTCCTTCTTGCACAAATTCCTTGGATAAAAGAATCCCATGACCTAGGTAGGCCATTCAAAGTGGTCATAACAATTTCACCATTTTCCACCACTTCATCCACAACTTCAAGTTGTTCCTTGATCTGAGATACCTTAGAAAAGTAAGATTGAATGGTCTCTCCATTTTGAAGTTTTACCCCTTTCAATTGGTTCCGTGGAGTCATCTTCCAAATTATGTTCTTCCCCTCAAATAGCTTGGTTAGGGAATCAAACATCTCCTTGGTTGTCTTTAGAGATGACACATGTGGTATGAGATGGTATTTGATAGAATCAGCAATGATCCTCTTTTCCTTGACCAAGTTCTTCTTATGTAAGGCCTTAGCCTCTTCTCCTTCTGGGACAGGGACCTCAGAACTTATGTATGTGTCCAATTCATTTTCTTCCAGGATTAACCCAATCCTATACTTCCATGCTCGAAAGTTATCAGCCCCTTCAAGCTTATCCTCAAGCTTGGTGTGGTGAGACATCTTAAAGAGTACTTCAAATGGAAATAGAAAAGAGTTAGGTATTACCACTTGATTTGCAGAAATCCAGATCTGGTGCTGGATTAGGGTTTGTTAGAGAAACCCTAAAAATTCAAAATGTGAATTTCAAATTTCTGAAAGTATAGAAAGATGCACCTTGATGAGCTCATCATCCTGGTATACTCAGAAATTGAAAGCTACAAAGTTTCACCCTTCAGAAATGTATTTTAGTCTTTTGGATTCACTAGGGAGGACCCTAAATTAGGGTTTGAGTTTCCCAGAGCTTCACCCAACCAAAAATTTCAATCCAAAGCTCTAAATTTTGATTTTTCCAAGGAGCTTCCAGCTATGGTCTCAGAATTCAGAAATTCCTATTTTTGTGGAAACCCTAATTTTTAGGGCCAAAAATGAAAGTGCCCAAAATTGAATTCTGATTGGACATAAAGATGCACCTTGATTAGTAGAGTAAATCTACCTTGCTGCCTTTCCAAAATCTGTGGACAGAAACCCAATAAACAAGAAACCATATTTTCGCAACTGCATAGTGTCTTGTTCTCATGTTAGCTCTGATACCATGTTAATTTTTTAGCATTAATTCAACATACTCTAGGATCTTTACTGAGAGAATAACATGTACAGCATATTGAATATAACAATGCATATCAATCACACCAAGCAATCACATGAGCCAATAGACACACAAAGTTTCACTGGGGAAAACCATAAAGGTGAAAAACCCCATGACTTCCTCAGAGATAGAAAGAGCAATGATACAAACCAAGTACAAGAGATAGTCCTCCTATAAGCTACTCCTCCTTCCTCACTTGAGCGCCACTTTCTGGTGAGTGTAGAAGTGAATAATGAGATGATCAAATAGAGTGCCTCCCGCACTCTATTTATACATGACCTGACCTGCCTAATAAACTAGCAGGGCCGACTTGTCTAACTCAGTCTAATAACCCATGGTAATACTAATCAAGGCCGACCCCATACTTGGTGGTCTAATAACCCATCACTTGCAAGTTATGACACTTGTGACACTTGTCAATACAAATGACGACACTTCCGTATAGAGAAATAATAACATCTCTATAGGAGTACAATATACATAGGTGAAATACATTTCGGAGTTACAATTACATCAACAGAACCTACTCTCGAGGTGAGCAAGATTGTAGTACTCTCAGGGGTGCCTTGCAACCATACACTCATATTCAAAAGAGTGATTCAAGGAAAATAAATAACTATGTTAGTGGATGGAGGAGAAACAAAAAACTTCATTGATTCAACTCTGGTTGAAAGGAGGAAGCTGCACACTGAAAAATTTGGAGGCTTCACTGTTATCATTCCATTAACTATTGTAGATGGATTCGTAAATTGTAGATTTGTATAGGAGAATATACCATTACAAATAGTTTTTATGTTGTTGATGTAGCTAATACTAACATGGTTTTGGGAGTACAATGGATGCACTTCATTGGGAAGCATTCAGCAGACTACCAAGTCCCTGAAATAACCTTCAAGGGAGAAAATGGAAAAGAGATAGTGTTGAAGGGAATAAACAATTATCCCAAACAAGTGGTAAGTGCACACAATATGAGATCTATTCTATGGCATGGGGACATTAAATGGGTTTCAGAATTCCTAATCACCACAAAGGGAAACTCATTTGAAGTGGCCCATTATCCTAAATGCATTCATAAGTTGCTCCAAAAACATAAGAAGGTGTTTGGAGACCTTCCTCATGGTAGGACTCCGGATAGAGGAGTGGATCATAGGATTGATATGGAGATAGGAACCTCACCTATCAAGGTGCATCCCTGCAAGCACCCAAAAATATTCAAGGATGAGATAGAGTGATCCATCAAGGAACTGCTTGACTAGGGGTTCATTATACCAAGTTCAAGTCCCTTTTCCTCATCGATAGTCCTTGTGAAGAAGAAAGATGGGACCATGAGGATGTACATAGATTAAAGATCTCTCAACAAGAAGACTATCAATAATAGATATCCTATTCCAAGGATTGATGAGCTTATGGATGAGCTCATGGGCCCAAGTACTTTTCTAAGATTGATCTTCGATCTGGATACCATCAAATTAGCATGAAAGAAGAATATGTACCAAAGACATATTTTCGTTGTCACCATGGGCACTTTGAGTTTCTAGTTATGCCTTTTGGCCTAACAAATGCACCTGCAAATTTTCAATCTTGCATGAATAGGGTGTTTAGCAAGAAGCTTCGTAAGTTTGTACTTGTTTTCTTTGATGATATTTTGATCTATAGTAGGAATCGGGAGGAGCATTTGGATATTGTACTAACAATTTTGGCTGATCAATATTTTTATGCAAAGATAACCAAGTGTGAGTTTGGAATGACTAAGATTTTCTATCTTGGTCATGTGATTAGTCAAGATGGATTCAAGGTTCACATGGAAAAGATCCAAGCATTTCTAGATTGGCCTAGTCCTAAAAATCTCATTGAACTAAGAGGGTTCATTGGGCTATGCACCTACTACTGGAAGTTTGTGAAAGGATTTTACAAGTTGACATATCCTTTGAAAGCTCTCATTAGGAAAGGATATTTCCATTGGTTAGAAGAATATGAACAAGTGTTCAACAGAATGAAGGAGGTAATGAGTAGTTGTCATGTTCTTGCACTCCCATATTTTTCTCAACCTTTTGTTCCTGAGTGTGATGCTTCAGGGAATGGGATTGGAGCAGTCTTGATGCAAAATAAACACCCTTTGGACTTTGAGAGAAGAAAATTGAAGCCACATGAAATTTTGTATTTAGTTTATGACAAAGAGATGCTAGCCATCATGCATGTGCTAGTCAAGTTCAGACAATATTTGGTGGGAGGTAAGTTTATCATCAAGACTGACCACAACAGTTTGAGGCACTTCTTAACCTAAAAGGAGCTTAATGATATACAACAGAAGTGGGTAAGAAAGGTATAAGCATTTTATTTTTAGATTGAGTATAAGAAGGGTAAGGTGAACATTGTAGCTGATGCACTCTCTAGAAAACCCACTCTTGCATTACTTAAATTTCAAGATGATTGGAAAATATGGATGCGGGTAGAATACACCAAGAATAATTGTTCTTGTGATTTATTTGATGGATTAATTCATGATTATGCTTATAAGATCCTTAATGATGTCATTTATTATAAGGATAGGATATTTATAGTTCCAAAATCCATACTAAAGAAGAATATTCTTGAAGCTACCCATGATATGCCTTTAGCAGGTCATCTGGGGTTTGTGAAGACTTACAGGAAAGTAAGGGAAAGGTTCACATGGAAACAAATGAAGAAGGAAGTGATGGAGTATGTCAGATCATGTGTGGAATCTAAGCAAAATAAAGTAGATCATACTCATCCAGCAGGGCTCCTAAAACCACTCCCCATTCCTGAGCAAAAATGGGAGATTATATCAATGGATTCCATCACCGATCTTCCCAAAAGCCAAGGTAAAGACAATATTTTTGTTGTGGTTAATAGGTTGACTAAATATGCACATTTCTTTGCTGTCACAACTAATATTTCATCCAGCCAAGTGGCTTAAATTTTCATCAAATAATTCTTCAAACTTCATGGCATACCAAAGTCCATCATCAGTGACAGGGATAGTAAGTTTACTAGAAATTTTTGGTAAGATCCGTTCAAGCTAGTGGGGACAAGTTTGGACATGAGCACTACATACCATCCACAGACTGATGGAAAAATAGAGAGAGTGAAACTAAGAAACTATGTCACTTTCCAACAAAATTCATGGACCACTTGGCTCCATTTGGGAGAGTTTTGTTACAACACTACTTTTCATCTCTCGATTGGTATGTCTCCTTTCAAATCTGTTTATGGATATGATGCACTTAATTTTGCTGACCTGATATTTGGTGATTGTAAGATAGAAAGAAAAATATTGGCTCCAAGAGATTCAATACATACTCAGGACTCTCAAGGAAAACTTGCAGGTAGCACATAATCGACATAAAGTACATGCAGACAAGCATATAGTTGATAGAAATTTCCAAGTTAGAGATCTAGTGTATTTGAGGTTGCATCCCTATAGGAAGTCATCATTGAATTCTAAATGGGTTGATAAGTTTCAGCCAAGATTCTGTGTCCCCTAGAAAGTTTTGAGAAAGATTGGGGAAGTGGATTATGAGATAGAATTTCCTCCAGGAAGCCAGATTGAAAATCATTTCCATGTGTCCTGTTTGAAGAAAGCAGTAGGGAAGCAAGTCAAATTTTAACAAGACTTTCCACCCCTTGATGATGAATGGAATTTGGCATTGATCCCTGAGCGGATTCTGGAAGTCAGAGAAAAGAATCTAAGGAGTAGAATCCTTAAGGAATTTTTGGTGCAGTGGGAAGGACTGCCTAGTGAGGGTGCTACTTGGGAAGGTGAACATATCTTACAGCATCCCGGTTTGAAATTGCTTGAGGACAAACAATCTTGTATGGGGAGTACTGTCATGTCCCCTCAACAATGAATATTGGATCAAGATCCTAACCCAACCAATCCCTTGGTTTGAGGAGACAAATTTAGTATCATGGGGTTAAATTTTGTATTCCGGGCAATTAATTAATTAGGTGTGTGCATTTAATTTTATCCAAAGTTTGTTATCCACTTAAAATAATTATTTATGATGCATTTAATATTTTATGTTGAATAAATGGAGATAATGCTCCACTATGTAGCATTAGTGGATAAGGTTGGTGGAGAGGAGACTTGAGGAAGAAGTCAAAGAGAAAGCACATGAATCTAGAAAATTAGGAAAAATAAAGAAAAGACGAGAAAATAAACAAAAGCAGAAAGCAGGAAAAATCAGAAAAGAAGGAAAGTTCATAAAAGAAGGAAAGTTCAAAAAAGGAGGAAAGTCCAAAAATCCATAAAAAACAGAAAAAGAAAAAGCATAAAGTGGAAAAGTAGGGAAAAGCAAACAAAAGCAAAAAAGAAGGAAAGCAAAGCAAAAGAAAAAAAAAAAAGGAAATCTAGCTTTCCTCATCCACTCAAGGAGGGCGTATTAGCTTGGGTAAATTTATCCTCAATTAACCCACAGTAAATAAATGACCCAGTGCGCACCACATTAGATCTTCTTGATAGTTTGTGAATTGGTATGAGAGCGATTTTGCCTCAGAGAAATGGGAAATGTGCCCCTGGTCAAGTTTGGGAGATGTGCCCCAGCTTTCCGTGAGAGGATGATGGAATTCATACATTGTCATTGATTTTATTTGTAGGTCCTATAGTTGATAAATTCAAATCTAAATTTCAGAATCAACATCATCCATTTTAGAGTTCGAATCTCCAAGCTTCCTATGGATTTTTGGAGCTAGTTTCTTGTGTAGAAGAACATAGATCCTTCCATAATGTTTTGAGAGGTATATTGGACAATTTATGATGTAATGAAATTGAATCTAATCCTATTATATCATTCATATCAATAAAAATTACAGAACTCAGTATTCTCCTCCTATTTCTCCACCCCTTCTAGATTTAGCTAGAATTTGACTAGTTTCCAGTGTGCAATTAATAAATGAATGAGTATGAATCCAAATGAAGTAATTATTGTTTCTGTATTTGAGTAATATTCTATATGTCATGATAAAATTCTCATATCATAAATTCGTGAGCCTATGAATACTATTTGGAAGTCCTGAATTCTTACTAGTTATGTAATCCTGGAAGGAAATTTTACTAGTCTTTTTGTGAAAATTGCTCAGAACTTCATATATATTTATGGAATTTTATTTTACTATGTAATGAATGTAATTGAATGATATTTATCCTCTTCAATTCATAAACACCCATCCCCAGCCTCCAGTCAAGTTCCTTCCATACTAGTGTGCAAACACTATTTTAATTGATTTTGTGCAATATAGAGTTTTGGTATCACAATCCCAAGTTGGTACATTACAAAATTTGTTTTGCAGTAGGGTTCAATATGTTGTATTGATAAATACATGATATTTTTTATTGGTTAATAATCTGCTATTGAATAGATTTTATTAATATGTCAAGAGTGGGATGATTATGTTATGATGGGAATGTTGATTATGTCAATATCCGAGTTACATTGTGATTGAATATGAATTATGCATGTCCTCTGTAATATGCATCGCTCTTAGGTATCTCGGGTGATACCTCACTAGCTCTGTGGGTGTTGTTGGGAAGGATAAAACCTTTCTGGGCCGATATCTATGGGAGTTGTGTCGAGGTTTGTTGACAAGTAAAGTGAACCCATATCGATAGATCGGTCTCAACATGGGTGAGATAAGAAATCACTGACCGAGAAGCGTCAACACATGATCAAATGATCAATTATAAACCGCAAGTAAGAAGTATTGAAGTAGAGGTTGAACAACTCTGAGATTAGTATGTCTATTATGCGATAATGGTGTTCTGATGCGAATGATAATTATGTCGATCGCGTAGCTTCGCTATGATTGAATGATAATTATGCATGCCATTTGATACCTACAAAAACTTGGTTCATGCATACCCCTTAGGCATCTCGAGTAAGACCTCACTTTCTCTGCGAGTGTTGCTGGAAAGTCTAAACCCTTTCTGGAAATTGTGCAGAGTGAACCCCTATCGACAGATCTGTGTCAACACTTCCGTTTTCTGACAAGAAGGATCAGTCGCCCCTTTGTTTAGTAGATAATTGTGGAAATCTATATCCAGAAATTCCCTATATCCAGAATGGCGAACACAAGAAGGATTGACCAATCCTTTTGTAGTCTAGAACTATTATGAAAAGAATACTGGGCAGAAGAAGGGTCGGTCACCCCTTCATATATGATGGAATTGTACACATATTCAACCTATGATGGCTAGGCCATTAGTTCATGTATATGCAAAATTGTGAACACTGGAAGAATATTGAGCACAAGAAGGGTCGACCGACCCTTCATTTAGGAGAGAAATTTTAAAATATTTAATTTGTGGAGTCTAGGCCGCCAATTCCTGACTTCCGACTTCCACTGTAAATAGTAGGGATATGGACATCAGCTAAGTTATAACATATAAAAAATGTTTGTCCTGACTTACGTTTTTCGATAAGAAGGATCGTCTGCCCCTTCATTTAGTAGATAATTGTGAACACCTATATCCAACAATTCCCCTTATCCAGAATGGCGAACACAAGAAGGATTGACCGACCCTTCTTGCAGTCTAGAACTATTATGAAAAGAATACTGGGCATAAATAGGGTCGGTCACACCTTCATTTATGAGGGAATTAAAAAATTATTCAACCTGCGAAGTCTAGTCCGCCAGTTCATGTATATCCAAAATGGTGAACACTAGAAGAATAATGAGCACAAGAAGGGTCGGTCAACCCTTCAATTACGAGAGAAATGTAAAATATTTAATCTACGAAGGCTAGGTCGACAGTTCCCGACTTCCGACTTCTACTGTAAATAGTAGGAACAAGGACATCAACTAATTTATAACATATAAAAAATGTTTGTCTTGACTTTCGTTTTCCGACAAGAAGGATCGGTCATCCCTTCCTTTAGTAGATAATTGTGAACACCTATATCCAACAATTGCCTATATCCAGAATGGAGAACACAAGAAGGATTGAACGACCTTTCGTGCAGTCTATAACTATTATGAAAATAATACTAGGTAGAAGAAGGGTCGGTCGCCCCTTCATTTATGAGGGAATTGTAAAAATATTCAACCTACGAAGGATAGCCCATCATGTCATGTAAAAATATTTAATCTACGAAGTCTAGGCCGACAATTCCTGAATTCTGACTTCCACTGTAAATAGTAGGGATCTAGACATCAGCTAAGTTATAACATATACAAATTGTTTGTCCCGACATATGTTTTCCGACAAGAAGGATCGTCCACCCCTTCATTTAGTAGATAATTATGAACACCTTTATCCAACAATTCCCCTTATCCAGAATGGCGAATACAAGAAGGATCAACCAACCCTCCGTGCAGTATAGAAA
The DNA here is from genome assembly GCA_027924585.1 of Larix kaempferi. NCBI lineage: Eukaryota > Viridiplantae > Streptophyta > Pinopsida > Pinales > Pinaceae > Larix > Larix kaempferi. Next base: position 2,498,291 of record BSBM01001483.1, on the reverse strand, counting down.
TATTATTAAAATAATACTGTGCATAAGAAGGCTCAGTCGCCCCTTAATTTATGAGGGAATTGTAAAAATATTCAACCTACAAAGGATATCCCATCAATTCATGTAAAAATATTTAATCTGCAAATTCTAGGCAGATAATTCCCGAATTTCGACTTCCACTGTAAATAGTAGGGACCCGTATATCAGCTAGGTTATAACATATAATTTTTTTTTGTCCCGACTTACATTTTCCGACAAGAAGGATCGTCCACCACTTCGTTTAGTATATAACTATGAACAACCATATCCAACAATTCCCCTTATCCAAAATGGAGAATGCACGAAGTATCGACCGACCCTTCTTGCAGTCTAGAACTATTATGAAAAGAATACTGGGTAGAAGTAGGGTCGGTTGCCCCTTCATTTATGAGGGAATTGTAAAAATATTCAACTTATGAAGGCTATACCATCAATTCATGTATATCTAAAATGGTGAACACTAGAAGAATACTGAGCACAATAAGAGCCGATCGACCCTTCATTTAGGAGAGAAATGTAAAAATATTTAATCTACGAAGGCTAGGCCGACAATTCCTAACTTTCGACTTCTGCTGTAAATAGTAGGAACCTGGACACCAGCTAAGTTATAACATATAAATTTTTTTTTCCCAACTGTCATTTCCCAACAAGAAGGGTCGGCCACCCCTTTCTTTAGTAGATAATTGTGAACACCTATATCCAACAATTACTTATATCTGGAATGGCGAACATAAGAAGGATCAACTGACCCTTTGTGCAGTCTATAACTATTATGAAAATAATACTGGGCAGAAGAAGGGTCAATCGCCCCTTCATTTATGTGGGAATTGTAAAAATATTCAACCTACGAAGGCTAGTCCGCCAATTGATGTATATCCAAAATGGTGAACACTGGAAGAATACTGAGCACAAGAAGGGTTGGACGACCCTTCATTTATGAGAGAAATTTAAAAATATTTAATCTAGGAAGTCTAGGAAAACAATTTCTGACTTCTGACTTCCATTGTAAATAGTAGGGACTCAGACATCAGCTAAGTTATAACATATAAAAAAATTTTGTCCCAACTTTCATTTTCCAACAAGAAGGATCGGTCACCCCTTTGTTTAGTATATGATTGTGAACACCTATATCCATCAATTCAGCTATATCCAGAATGAAAAACACAAGAAGGATTGACTAACCTTTCTTGCAGTCTAAAACTATTATTAAAATAATATTGGGCAGAAGAATGGTCGGTTGCCCCTTCATTTATGAGGGAATTGTAAAAATAGAAAAAAATGAAGAAAGAGCGGTCGCTCTTTCTCTGAGATATTTCTACTTGCCAGCAAACTGTGCGAAGCAATGTTCCTATGAAATTTGTGTTTAGAGTGCTAATATCCACTTTCTTCACTTCTAAAAAACATCCCTAGAGGAAGGATCAGATGCTCTTTCTCCTCAACATCTACTTACAACACCCAAAAATAAGAGCAAGCTCTCTTTCTCTATCAAAATTTCGACTTGCGAGCAAAATATTTGAAGCAAAATTTCTATAAATTTTGTTGTTAAAATGTTGATATCTAGTTTCCAGTTTGACACATGGAAAGCTTAGATTGTGACATGTGGCATAGACGATGATGAATATGATGATAATAGTGAAGAAGAGGAAACCATTGTGGTGCGGAAATCCCGACAGAAGACAAAGTGAGTCACAAAATCCAAGAGATTGAGCACTTTGAAGCCGAAGATAAAAAGAAAAGGACATCTGTAAGTAAAAGATTCATCCAAAGGAAGTCTATGAATTTTTTGGTAAATAGTAATATTCTGCTTCATGCTTCAATTCTTAAAATCATTTGTTTACGATATTAGCCTCAGGGCCTCTAGTGCTAGGGTTTAGTGTAAGCCATCCAATGGAGCTATTTTATTATGTAAGGGATAAAATGAGCTTCAATATTAAGTTTAATTGTGCCATCATGAGTTGAGAGGGAGGTTAGGAGGTGTTTTTATTTATGGTAAACCTAGTTTAGGGAGGTAGTTTATTAAAGAATCAAGTTTACTATAGCAAAAAACAAGTTCTTGAACTCAGATAGACAATATGCCTACGACTCTGTCCAAATAAATCTTTTATTATTAAAATTTCTGTGGTTGGGGAGATTTTTCAGATCCACTGGAACCACCCCTGGGTGTCTACCTCCCACCTAGTGCTGGAATATGGAGCCCAAAATAATAAATTAGTTCACAAAAAGAAACCTTGCATTTCAAAATGTGGCCCACAAGCGAAGGAAAAAAACATCACTGTCACACATATATATTAGGGATACGGACTGTGTTGACTCTATTTCTTAAGCATATTTTGTAAAACTACGCAAGCATACAAGGTCTCAAAGAAAAACTTCCATAAATGAAGAGATAGACTGGAGTGGTTGATATGTTTCATAAGTTAGGTTTAAGATGCATATCATGGGTCGATACAAATATGTCGCAAAATTTAGATTTTCTGGAAATAGTGTGTTTTGTCACAATTATAGATGGTTACTCCTAAAAAAAGGTAAAGATAATGACTTTTGCACCATTTAAAGTGGTACAATTTCAATATAAACATATGGATTTCTTTTCTTCGTTAAATGACTCAAGGATTTCGGGAAATGTTTAAGGTCAACCTAGAACCTCACAGACAATCTGCGCATGGACTCGGCATAGAATTTTGGTTGTATTTACATTAATGATTACCCTTTCGGCCTGCGAATAATTTGACGCACACCAACCAACAAATTCGAGGAATTGTAGGGTCTGTTCAACACAAAAATAATACATAAAAGAACCAAAAACATTAAATACATCCTTTCCCTGCGACTTAAAATCCATTAATTTCTCTTTAGACTACGAAATACTACACATAGACAAAACATGGTTGAAAATATCCCTTTCCCTGTCAACTACAAGCTCCTTGTTTTCATCTAAACATTCATTGAACATAACAAGGTCTTCAATTTTTTCCATCTAGGAAACAAACTCTGAAAAGTGAGGGTTTCGAGCTACCTGTGAAGTGAGCTTGTTGACTTCTATTCTGGTTGACAAAGACAAGTGACGTGTTTCTCGAGGCTTCTTTTCTTCTAGGCAATAATCAACAAATGAATTTTTTCAAACTTCGAACACACCTTTTATATAACATATGCTTAGGTGGTTTCAAAACTTGTGATGAGCGGTTTAAATTTTACTGCTTTTCATAGCGGACTCCACCAACGCTTGCCACATGGTAAGCAGTTTAATTTCCACTCCACCTTTCTGAGTTTAACCACCGTGCACTTTCTAGCATCGAAACCCCTTTCCACCATCGATTTTCTTCTGCATGGGTCTGCATCATTATTTCACCACGGTTTTACATTTGCAACTTTTTGTGTGATTTGTTCAATTGTTTAGCACCTTTTCCATTTCATCCCTTGGTCATTTGAAGCCCCTCCATCGATTTGAATCCCCTTCCCTGCATGCAGGGTTGGATTTTGACATTCAAAATGCCCTCCATGGACCATTTTGAACGTCAAATACAGTCCAAATTTTTTATTTCACGTCGGAAATCACAACAAAGTTATTTAGCAAAACATTATTTTGAAGTGTTATACAAGTTTTAAAAGGACATGGTACTAGTAAATTATGGTTACAATATATAGCTTCATTAAAATACCAGTTGCATTCCTCGAAGTAGTCATTCCAAAGCGAGTCACTTCAATAGAAGTAGTTGATGCAGTTCCAGCTTTAGATTATATCAGTTGGGCAATAAAATTTTGGATTAACTAACTCAAGAATAAAATGAATGGAATTTTTTGTTTAATTATAAACAATAAATATACAAAGTAAATATGTGAATATTCAATTTAAGTAATTTTTAAAAAAGGGAATTGACGGAGCCCAAGATGTATCCGAACAACGAGGAAGTTAATTCTTCATCTTTAAAAATGCATAGCTTTTTTTCAATATATAGCTTTTCTTTAAACAAATGAGGAAGGTAATTCTTCCTATGGGATTTTTTTTAATATATATCTTTTCTGAAACTAAACGTTTTGTGATGGTTAAAGTAAGAGTTCAAAACGTCATAAAAATTTGATTTGAAGGGTAACAACCCTGCCTGTGTGCAATCATGAAGACCCTACATGCAATCATGAAGCCCAATCATGAAAAGAACCAAAATGACTTTATCGATTGTTTGATCTAAGAGTTAAGAGTTAGCAGATTAATTAAGGACTAATTTACTTATAGAACCATAATGAATTTATTATATAATTAGTAATGTTCTTTAAATTTGAATAGTCAAAGATACATATTATAGAATCAAATAGGAAACCAAATATTGCACTACATTTAGGAAACCAAATCACAATCCCAACAAATAGTTACTAGCCTTATAGTCATTTGAATATTGAGAATTCCTTATGCAATATTTCAATAGAAGTATCCATTTGTTACAAATTGGATTTCAAAGAGGCTTTTCTTTACTTTAATGTGCAAACTATGAAACTAGTCATGCCTTACTTATTATCCTTTGTAGCAAAGTGAGAAGTGGAAGAAACAAGTAATCCTACAAATTACAAGAAGGAAGAAGTTGGAAGATGTTTAACCAAAGCGTTCTACTTGCAAGGCCAAAGTGTTTTACTACTTATAGAAATAGATTTAAATGCCTAAGGAATGTACACAAATATTATATCCATTAATATATCTAGAATTTTTAGAAATAGATTTAAATGCCCAAGGAATATACACAAATCTTATATCCATTAATATATCTTCGTCAATATTTCCGATTACAATTTCCGATTACATCAAATAGACCAATATTTGCTACTGATTACATCAAAGGATTATATCTCTAATACGGTAGAAGCCTACTCCCTATAACCTCAATAACATGAGCTTCTATTTTACAAAAAGGATAATAGTGTGCATACCAAAAATCAATATAAACAAACATAAGGACCTTGGAAAACTAACATAAAACAAAACAAGTAAACCTAATCAGACAAGTAAATATCAAGAGACCATGGTGGGTGGGCCACATGGTTCCCTCAGCCATTCTCCATTGATTTTGGCCTTGAGGAAGGCCTATCAGCTGGAGGGGATTGTACAGAACCTACTGAAGTCACTGGGATCCTCTCAGCATCATGAGCTTGGGTGGCTTTGCATTGTTCATAAAGGAGCCTTTGCATCTGTTTGACATTATTATCTACAAACTTGTGGTCCATGGTATCCTCGATTGTCTTCTTCAATGACTCCAAGTCCTTTTTCTCGCATTTCCCCTCAAACTTCTACGAAAGCTCTGCTATCTACTTTTCTAACTTCTATAGTATTCGGGTGTATGCATTAATGATGCTATTCCTTCCAACAGGGCCGCAACTGCTACCTTCCACCATTATATAACAAGGAGCTATCCCTGAAAAACTATTATAACAAAGCTTACCATATGGGAGCTCGCCACCACTAAGCAGAACACTGGTCGGAATTTGGTGCTTGCCATTTTTTGAAACTTCAACAACCAAATGATGAGGGCTAGTGGAGGGAAAAACCTTCGATGATAGAGCTAAGTTAGATAGCATTTTCGGCAAACAACTAGGAACGGGGGTAGATCCGATTTAAAGGAGCAAAAATGAACAAAAAACCATGAACACAGATCAGAATAAATCTCCACAAGAGTCGAAATTAAATATCAAAGTACTTGAAAGAGGGTTATATTACATTATGATTCAGATACCTTACGTGAGACCTTACCCTGACCGACCTTTGAAGTGACTGATGTGATAGATTGACTGCTAGGGTTTGCAAATATTAATAATATATACTAGTTATATATATATATATATATATATATATTAATATGGTATATAATATTGTATGTATAATATATATTAATATTTTATATACAATAGTAATATATATAAAATGATATATATTATATATATAATCAAGGCCAGTGTCCAATTTCACTTTTAAGGGCTATGAGATATTGAACCCTATGTTGAAATGTAAAAATAAATCATTCTTTTCATTTGAAAATGTAATAGTACATCCAAATTTCATTATAGGTTTTACAGATTTCTTAATATAGTGACAATATTTGCATTGTTCCTAGTTGAATAACCCAAGAATCCATATAGAATAAATTTAAAAAACATATTGACAAAAAAGATAACAATATGAAGAAATCACTTGTTTGATCAATTATACCAATTCTAGACATTGTTTGTAGATGGTTTTGTAGAAGATCTAGTGTATAATCGGGAAAAGTCGATGAAGAGGAGGGAGAGATGACCATAAGAGATAAGAGAAGTCTAAACAACAAGATCAATCTTCCAAGATGGCATTGAGATGAAACATAAATAGGAAAAGAATGAGAGATAACATGTCGTAGGAATAACATCTAAGGTTGGTGCTAATTTTTTACATGACCCATTTTATATTATTTGCATAATTCTACCGTTCAAGGTTTGGAAATTGCGAAAAATGGCAGTGAGGCTATAAAATCTGGGAAGTTTGATTTTTTGTTGGTTCATTAGTGTGGGTCATTCTATACTTTGCCTCCATAGACTAGTCGCATAATGAATTACAAATTTCAAACAATTTGGTTGTGGAAAGTTAAAACCCTACATCTAACTCTGTTCTCCACATACAAAATGATACACATGTTTGAAAATCCAATCCATAGTGCAAAATTTTGCACATACCTATAAATTCAAAGTAGCCCAGTAATATAAGGAGCCCACTAGACAAATCATGAATGCAAATGTTGCAGAAGATGTTTGTAAGGAGCCTGTTGGACGAATTGCAAATGCATAGTGAGGAAAATGAGGTGGAAATGACAATGGGGACGAATTACCCAAGATAAACTATGTTTCAAGTTTCACCCCTATGCAGTTGGAGTATTGGGCATCGATACATCCAATTTCTCAAAAAAGCGACAAAATTTGCATCGTTCCACTCTATAGCCTTTAATAAGCAATGTCTAACCCAAATAAACAAAGAACCCATATAGAGGAAATTTTATAAACATAAAAAATACCTGACAATATGAAAAAACATTTGAAAAATATTTATAAGCTAGCATGGAGATTGAATTGACAAGTAATCAAAATTCTAATAGAAAAATCAAGGTTAGATGGAAATGAAATACAATCTATGCAATGTCCAATGAATATAGAGATTGATAAATACAAAAGAGGGAATGAATCTAGAAAATATGTTCATGAATACAAAAACTATTATCTTGAATAACTTCAATAACAAACTTCACTCCTTTGAAGCCCTTTGGCGACTTCAAAGTGGACGACAAAGTGCAAAGGTATTTGGAAAATGACTGCCAAAAATTACCAATTTGGAATTGGTGGTCCCTTAAGTACTCTAATGTTATTTCAACATTAGTAATATTCTCATAAGATATGAGATTTAATCTTTAAATTGAGTGTGCTTTTAAGATTTATCCATATCTCAAGTTGTCTACAAAATTTGCATCACCAATTATGATTCCATCTAAATAATCAAACTATGCAACATGATCTCTCTTTTGAGTTAATAGATTGGATTTGTACTCATTCTTATAAATATCACCATTCACATCCCATGGATGAGGTAAACCAAGACTAATGCAAGACTTTTCTTTAGAAATACCTTTGAATCTAATAATATCTTCAGCCAATGCTTTAGCTTTGTCTTGAGTTCTGGACATTAAGACCTCCTTGGTAATCATTTGGATGGATATATTTATCATATTGAGTCCTTTTATCAACCTACAAGTCCTCCAATTTCTTATTATAAGTTATACTAGTATTCATGAAATTTATTCTTTCAGCATCCTACTCAGTCATTTCTCCAAGTTGATTTTCAACATCTTTGATTTCCTTTTGACATGTTTCATACATCTATAACTCATGTTGTATAAGATAAAAATAATCCCATCTGTCTAGCATTCCAACTGATATTTTTTCCCAAAGGGTCTTTTTAGTTTTTTCTCAACAACTCTTCACCCTGGACATCTAGTTGCATCTTGGTAATTTGACTTTTTAATTCATTTATCTCTGACTCTTGATCATTAGTAACTTTTCACTTTGTTGTTCACTTTCAAGTTCATGAGCAAGAGTCAAGAGTTACTCAACATAAAGCTAAAGGCTCTTAAAGGGTAACCATAGAATATTAAGCTAAATCATGCTCTTAGAGTAGTATAAATAGGAGATGAAAATTTTCATCTTCATCATCCAAAATTGAAGAGCTCAGATGCAAGAGTAGAGGTTCAAATTTAAGGGCAATTTGAAGTGAAGAAGGCCGAAATTCTAGTGGAAGATGAAATCTTGCGATGATTTCTACTTGGTTTTTTGTTTTGTTTTAGGTCATCTTGGAATTTTTAGTATATCTTTGTTTATGGGATTTTCAGACCTTGAAATTTTTATGGGATGGAGACATGTCAAGACTTGTGAGTGCCTATGGTAAATATTTCAGATCTTGATTTTCTATAGTTCCGTAGATATGACCTCATAATGTTAGGGTTTTTTAATAACCTTCAAAAATGCCAATTTGGCATTTTCCTTATGTCTTTTGATCCATAATGTTTCAAATAGTGCCCTTTGGAGGATATGAACAAAATATCTTTAAGAAAATATGGTTCAAATTTCAGATCTTGGTTCGCTATATTTTTTGAAGATATGAACTTGGGAAGACAGGGCTTTTAAATGACTCAAAATCATCTTTAAGCAAGTTAGTTTGGAATTTTCACTATAAATTTTGATCCATGACATTCCAGAGAATGACCCTTAGAGGAGATGTTGTAGAAATATTGTGTCGCATCCCCATTTTGACCCCCTTTTTCATTAAATCGTAAACGATGTAAATATTGATATTTAATCATGGTGAGGAGCTCAAGGCCAAGGCCCCACCATTGATTTAGTGTTTTATGTATCAGCAATTAAAAATAGATGCCTATGGTTCTTGTGCTAGATTGGCACAATGTAAATTAAGACATCATGTAAATACGAATTTTAATGAAAAACCGACAACTAGCTATGCAATGCAACAAAGAGATGGGGGCATGATTCTACAAGGAATAGGGAGGGAAATTATTCAAACCCTTGAGCCAATGGTGTTAATCCATGTGTCAATGAGAAAACCCATAACCCACCAACTACCATTTTGGGTTATGGACCCAATCATTTAATTTTTTCGAGAAATTGGTTGAGGTAGTTAATGCCTTGGGAATGAAGAGGTATAATAGACAATTTCGTGCATGGGCAAGCCATCAACCTGGGAATTTGTATTTTGCTTCTTGGGCAAGAAAACACCCATGGAATGGTGCCCAAAGCCGTTATGAACCCATAGTCTTTCATCTCTCACGCAGTCTGAACTACTGGGTCTTTCCTTCATCACGTTTTTCACCAATTTCCTGCATTTTTCCATAGCTGGGAGCTTGTTTTTGTGTTGCACAGCAGCTGGGAGAAAGGGAGTCACGTTTTGGGGGTTTATAGAGGTCGTTTTTGCCCCAAAATACCCACGGGCGTTTTTCTGAAAACGGTTTTTGCTCTACAGGGTTGAATCCCCAAGGGTCTTCCCACGTTTTTCTGGGCTGGTAGAATCCCCATCTTTGGGAATCTCACTACAAAAACATTTTTATTATTCCCAATAATTGTGGTTCTGCTATTATATGCATCCTTGTTTTGGTTTGAATCTATGAGCAAGAGATTTGGAGTGGTAGTGGATAGAATTGGCTTGATAAACCTAGTGGGGGGGGGGGGGATAACCTCTCAAGAAGATCAAGAGGGCTGGCTACTCTTCTATGCACACCTTAGACACTCTAGATTGGAAGGTATGGCCTAAGGGACTGTGTATTGGTGAAGGGAATACTTCCTTGAGTGGGGTGTGTAGGCATTGTGGTTGCCAAGCTAGATAGATCTTGTAGATGTATCCCTGGCTCTGTGCTTGAGATCACTAGCTTAGAAATTCTTCCTTTCCATTTCCTAGCAGCCTGATAAACCCAATTGTAGATTGGCTTGGCTCATCTTGGTGTATGCTTGGCTATGTGTGAGTCTGTTGTTCCCTGGTTCCTTGTAGAAATCATGCCCAGCTCAGGGGTGGCAGTTGCATCAAGAGGTTGATAAGCACAACTGGCCTATGGTTGGGTGGAATGTTGCAGTTGCATAGCCAGTTGCTTGGGACTACTTTGTTATAAGATAAGTACTCTCTTGTGTTAACTTTGCATTTATTTATTTGATGAATATCTTGAATGTATGATGGATGTGTTACTGAAATTATTTCCGTTGTGTTTTTCTTATAATTATACATTTCATATGTTCTTTTATAATATGTGAATGCTTATTTAAAAGCTCATGGGGCTAGATGCTCGGTTTTAGCATCATGATCCTCTCCATCGCATTGGTATGAAGGGAGGGGACGTGACATATTGAATAATATGTGGTAAAAGTTTCATATCTTTATTCATTACATGTTAAGTGTTATACTTGTTGAATGTTAGGGTTTGTGGCAATGACAGAGACAATGACAATTCAAGAGAAGAAGGTTGACAAAATCTTGCATAACTTTATCATACGGTATCAAAAGCACAAACTTGTTGGCACATTGGATCAGCATACTTAATGATGATATTGGTAATTATCTTGGCACATTCTAGATGATCTTGGCATATATATTATTGGTGATTGTATTGAAATATTCCATGGTAATGTTATTGGCATGAGATCCCTCTAAGATTTTGGAATGTACTATGAGGTCTATGATGTAAGGGTTTGAAGGTGCAAATAGATGAAGTCTATTGGTGATTATTTCTAAGATTTGATTACACTCTTTAGAGGCATCTTTATAGTCTTTCTATACATTTGAAGTATATCTTGGAAGAAGTTGCTGGCATTCTTGGAGGACAGATTTGAGGCATGTACAGGTTGACATTGTGACAGAGATAGTTTTTGTGTCATTGTGACAGATACAATGATTGTATCATTGTGATGAACATGAATTGTGATAGTGACATCAATACTGTTAAATTTTTAGAATTTACTTTAATCTGATCTAGGATCTTAACTGAGAGAATAACATGTATAGCAAATCTACAACATATCAATCATGGACACAATAATGCAAGCACACAAGAGACATAGAGTTTACTTGGGGAAAACCATAAAGGTGAAAAACCCCAATAACTTCCTCAGAGATAGATAGAGCAATGATACAACCAGAATACAAGAGATAGTCTTCTCCTAGCAGCAGAGCCTCCTCCTCATAAGTGCGCCACTTTTTGAATGAGAGAAGTGTGTGAATGAATAGAATGTGTAAAATGAGAGAGACACACTCTCTATTTATACACTAACTTGACTTGACCTTTACTCAACTAGGTCGGCCTCAACTTAACCACTTAACATAATGATGACTGGGTCGACACCCAATAGGGTGGTCTAATAACCCTTTGACCCACATAGCCCACGGGGGGTTCACTAGTGAGGCAATATCATATCATGTCCATTCATATTGGGGGTCTGAATACTCTTAAAAATCTCAAAAATATATTGCCCCGTATTAAGGGGTCAAGGGTTTTTTTTAATTTGACATAATAATATAAATATTTGGGGTTATTTTATTTGGGTGTGCTAAGGAATAACCTCCAAAATGTGGGATGGATTCATACCTCCAAATCATGGTCTCAATTCATACCCACCTACAACTTAAGGACCCTCCATTTTTATTTGATATTGCTTATGATCCTAAGTTTTGCATAAATCTGATATAGTGTACCAATGATAATATCGATGGAAGTCTCTTTGGATTATTGGCCTTGAGCAATCCTCATTTAATAGCTTATTTAGGTTTGGTTTGAATTGATGCTATATTTTTTTCATCTTTAAGTTAAGAGATGTATCTAATCGAGGGTTACAGACTTGAACACTTGTATTTTATTTTTTGTAGGCATTAAAGTAAAAGATTTAACTCTTCATTTTTTAGGTTGGGGTTTTGGTGGGCATTGAGATTCAATTAAACCTTGCTCCATGACAACCAAGAAAAGTGAGATCAATCTTTGTTGGCTCATTAGAACCAATAAAATTTAGATCAATGTTTCTTGACTAATTATTTCTTTCAACATTTTGTATTCTTCTTTAATATTTTCACATTGCCAGTTAGGAACAGTTGTTAGATTGAGTTATATTTGGCACATTCATAATTGTAATTTCAATTCTTATATGCAAGGTATCCATTTTAATATTGTATTGGAACTGACATGAACATAGGTGAAAATCTAAATCCTTATTTACATACCCTATTTGTTGTCGTTACCATGAAATGGTATCATATACGTTTCACCATCTGTGCATATTTATAACTATTGCATGCTTTAAACCTAACAATGGATATTTTTCCCTCTCTTGTAAAGATAACAAAAACTAGATATAACCCAAGAAAAGGTAACTAAATGTTGTTAATTCCATTGATTGCAAGAATAAATGTAGAGGAAGTGGAGGCAATTCATTGGATCTTGTGAATGACCCAAATCTAAGCTATGCACATGATCATGTGGTGTTATTGAAAAGTAAAAGGATTTTTTCTATGTTCATTTGGGTTCAAACATCAAAGATGTTTGTTTTGATAGGAAGGTAGGGGAGTCCATCCATGAAAGGGTTTCAATTTTGCATTTTTATGGAGTTTAATTTAATAAGCTTATAGAAAAAATGAGTTCTATATGTCTATATTTGTATTTACATATATAAAATTGGTAGATTGGCAGGTTGTGGTGTGAAACGTATGCAATTCTCATATTTTCTAAGCATTTTACTAACAATTGGACTATCAGTGTTTTACATTCTTTGTTATGTTGATCTCTTGACTAGGTTTCCTTTTACACATTTTTCCTTCCCCAATACTATTTCGTTGGGTCCTCCATTATCCAATGCTACAAATTGATCAGTTGCCCCTGCAATCATAATGGGATCATTATACTATTATTTTATTAGCATCTTGTTTTCTTATACTAAGATGTGTTAGGACTCCTGTTTGTTACAAGTTGATAATATGATATAAAGGGGGTTTAAAAATGGGTTGATAAAAATGGATACCTACAATATATGGTGAAACTAGGGGTTTTCTTAATTGGAAAGGAATATTGAGAGGGGGGTTCAACGGTACAATTTCAGGACGCATTTTCCAATATTTAGTGAAAATAGGGATATTCTTTAATATCATGTGAACGATCATGCTATGTAACAAGTTCAGTGTGTGAACCCCCCGTGACATAGCCGACCCCCAATAGGGTGGTCTAATAACCCTTCGACCCACATGACTTATACAGGGCCGACCCCAACAAGGTGGTCTAATAACCCATCAAGTATAAGTTACGACACTAACAATATAAATGAAGGAAGGTATTTCTCGACACAGGTCTTCTAGCACAAGTCTTCTTCTCTCGATCATCGTCACTGGATAATCATCATCGAGTCATCATCATCATCACTACTGATGCTATCTTAATCAATCTCTGAATCTACTCATCATAGGAAGTTCTACAGAGCCAGTCCTTTTTCATACTAGATGTAGGCCCACCACCTACAGGTCTTCATCATCACTGGCCATACTGTGGAATCCTCAGGACTTATTACGTGCGTCACAAAACTTGGTTGCAGCATCCCAGGCTATTACGAGCACACAACTCTACCTGTCGGATCTCCTAAGAGCACATTACATGTGACCCATCACAAAACCTGGCTGAAGAATCCCAGGCTGTTACAAGCACACAGCTCTACCTGTCGGATCTCCCAGGAGCACATTACATGTGATCTCACCACAAAACTTGGCTAAAGTATCCCAGGCTCTTACGAGCACACAGCTCTACCTGTCGGATCTCCTAGGATCACATTACATGTGGTCCACCAAAAAACCTGGCTGAAGCATCTGAGGCCTTTTTCATCCTGTCCAAATCTCCCAGGAGAAAATTACATGTGGTCATGGCAAAACCTGGCTGAAGCATCTGAGGCCTTTTTCATCCTGTCCAGATCTCCCAGGAGCAAATTACATGCCATAGGAAAAAACCTCGCAAGAGCATCTCAGGATGTTACGGGTACACAACTTCGACCTGAAGATCTACCAGGGCACAAATTACATGTCCTCCCATAGCAATGTCTTGAAAGAGCATCCTAAGCTGTTACGGGTACACAACTCTGACCTATAGGATCTCCCAGACATGCTCATCTGCACAACCTGATCCATGGCCACAAAGTATCATCCTGATACTCACCATACATCATCCTGATGTACACATGATCATCCTGATCATCATCACTGCATCGTCCTGATGCATGTCATCTGGAGAAGCTCGTCATCCACGATCATCCTGATCATACAATGCATCCACCTGATGCATACCAAGTATCTATCTAATACATATCACCATACACAGTGTATCCACCTGATACATAGATACATGATCCACACAATGTATCTATCAACATACATGATCTACCTGATCATACAATGTATCCACCTGATACATATACAGATACATGGTCCAAGCATCCAACATGATGCATATACAAAATACATACAAATGATCCAACCGATCATATCCAGCATCCAACATGATGCGTACATACTTATACATATAAATTATCCAACTGATCATATCCAACATCCAACATGATGCATACATACATATACATATAAATGATCCAACTGATCATATCCAGCAGAAACTAGAACATCATCCTGATGCTCATCATCCAGTGCTTACATCCACAGCCATGTAAAGGATCCTCCTTCCAACATGCTTGGAGTGGCTTCAGAAAATGTGTCCATCACTTCCTCCTCGAAGTGTCGTCGATCTGAAGAACACCAAGCCTCTCCCTGAAGTATTCAAACTTCACTCTGGCTAGTGGCTTCATCAGTACATCTGCAATCTGCTCGTCCGTCACAACATACAGGAGCTTCACTGCTCCTCTCTACACCATATCCCTGATATAGTGATATTTGATCTCTATGTGTTTCGACCTGTCATGAAACACTGGGTTCTTAGATAGCTTCACACAACTCTGGTTGTCACAAAAGATACCAGTAGTCTCCAGCGGGAGATCAAATAACTATGACAGTAACTTCCGAAGCCATACTGCCTCACAACTAGCTAAATAGGCTGCAACATACTCTGCCTCAGCTGTACTCAGTTCTACGTAGGATTGCTTCCTACTAAACCAAGAGATCACACCTGATCCCATACTGAAGCAACATCCAGATGTGCTCTTCCTATCTGCAGTACTGCCATCCCAATCTGAATCAACATAACCCTGCGGGTTAAAATTTTGATTCGCATCATACTTGAGCCCATAATCCACTGTACCTTTCAGTTACCTCAGAACAGGCTTTACAGAAACCAGGTGAACACTCCTCGGATCCGTCAGGAACTAGCTCAATGTGTTCAGAGCAAAGCAAATATCTGGTCTCATGTTCGTCAGGTACATCATGGACCCAATCATCTGATGATACATAGAGACATCAACCAGATCAGATGAAGCATGACACAAAAGCTTTAGGTTCGATGCCATAGGTGTGGACATAGCCTTGCATTCCATCATCCCGAACCTCTTTAGGATCTCTACTACATACTTCCCTTGTCCAAGGAAGATTCCATCTGCACTCTGCCACACCTCCATACCAAAAAAAAATAGTGAATCATCCCCAAGTTCTTCAGCTCAAACTCGGCAGCAAGCTTCCGCTGCATGTTGGAAATCAATCTGTTCTCACCTGTTACAAACAGGTCAACCACATAGTAGTATCACTGGATTTCCTTCCTCAACCTTGTAGTAAAGGTTGGAATCCGCTTTATTCTTGGTAAAGCCCAAACTGGATAGAAAGCTGTCTATCCTACCATACCAAGTTCTGCACATATATGACTCCCTGTCATGTGTCTCAAAACCAAGTGGCTTCTCCACATACACTTCTTCTTCATCTACACCATTCAAGAAGGTTGGCTTGAAATCCATCTGCTGTATCTTCCACTTCATCATTGCATCTAGAGCAAGTACGGATCTAATGGAAGTGTATCTGGCTACAGGAGCAAAGGTCTCTATGCTACCACTTGCAGCAGCTTGATCTTGTAGATCCTCTTGGAAGTCACTACAGACTACCCTTTGGGACTACATCGCAAACATCTTCTTAATTGATTGGTACTCCTCGATCATGGCATTCTTCCCAGATCCTGGGAACTTCAATATTTTCAATAGATAACTTTGTTGCTGAACAAATGTTGTAGTCCTTCTTTTGTAGGTGATGGTATACGATCTTTCCTACACAACAAGTTAAATTGCATAATTAGAAAACATCTCATAGTTTTCAGAACAAGTTCTTTCACATAAAGAAATATGTCATACAGTCATGCAATTATCTTAGCCAATGCTTCAATACAACATTTATCCATATTCCGTAACTTTCTAGATGCCTTCCAATCTCTACCAGAACATTGTTAAGAGTGTGCTCAACTCCTAACATGTCAGCAAAGAGGTTTCATTCTAGATAAGTAGCAATGGAATGTTGTACAGTGCCAAAGGCCACTTACCCATGTATATTAGTAGTATACTATTCATCAATGCAACTATTCTAATATGCATAATACACAACCTAATTCTAGGAACATAAGCATATACATCATTGAATAACATTATGTAAGAAATGACAATTCAAATACTTATCTCGGTTTGGTTGATGGGTGGACTCCCTATGAATCTTTGCAACTCCATTCTGATGTGGATTGTGAGAAGTGGTCAACTCCCTCTGAATATCTACATCCTTGCAGAAACTACTGAAGTGTGCTCCTTTGCTTTCTTGCAGGAACAACTGGAGTGTGCTCCCACTTGATCTTTGCTTCTTGGATTACCCGTCCTTGAACTTATATCCATCCTTAATCACTATGCATGCTTATTAGTATCATCACTGTGTTATCCTTGAGGTCTCATACATAATCACACATTTATTAGTATAATCTTAATACTATCAAAACACAATAATATTAAACATGTATAGTCATGATTATTCACAGATAATAAACATTACTATTCAAGGTTTCAGGGAAGTCTTCTTTTACTCATGCATATTCTTATTTGATCATAGGTCTCTTCTGATTAGTTAAATCATCAATACATAAACCTGTGATTACTCAAACCTATACCTTCATGATTCTTTTGGTTAGTCATATCATCAATTATGGTAAGAAACATAATATGCATACAACCATGACTATTCAAACCTATGACTTCATGAATAATCATTATCAACAACACAACAGTATACGATCCTAACACAAGGTAGGATTCTAGCTTGATATAGGAAAAACATACCTGGATTAGCATGCTAGATAGTTATGTCTAACATACTCGCATAATGTCTTCTGGTTCTCTTCAGTGACTTGTGCTAGTAACCTGCATGTCTCATAAGTTAACCATTGTAGAACCAAGTTATACATACCTCGTAAGTAGATCTTCTATGTGATCCATGACAATGGATGAATCTTTGTCTTCATGTCACCATGATCATATGTTCTTGAAGTATAACATGATTTGTCTTTCTTCGTGTACCTTTTATGTTAGCAAATAACATAAACCTCATACAACATCACAATGCATTAGTACAATCATAAGTGTCAAAACCTTAATCAATGAATATCTTCTATTAAGGTAATATGACAAGTCTAGTAATTAATCAAGATTGTATTGTAATGATATGAAGACCAACATATCATAAACTTAACCATGAACAGAATTCAAAACATACCTATAAGCCATACCTGTCAAGATTGCTTGTAATCTTCTTATGGAAGGCCTTAGCCTCATCTCCCTTTGAGACAGGAACTTTTTCACTTATGCAGGTGACCAATCCATCTTCTTCTAGGATTAACCCAATCCACTTGATTTGCAAGAACTGGACCTAGAGCTGGATTAGGGTTTGTTAGAGAAACCCCAAAAATTCAATCTTTGAATTTCAAACTTCCGAAAGGATAGAAATATGCACCTTGATGAGCTGATCAAGCTGGTATATTCAGAATTTGAAAACTGCAAAGTTTCACTCCTCAATTTTTTCTTTGAAACTTTCGGATTCACTGGACGTGACCCCAAACTAGGGTTTGATGAAGCCCACTATTCTTCCCAATCAAAAGGTTTGATCCAAAGCTCTAAGCTTCTATTTTTATGAGGAGCTTCCAGCCGTGGTCACAGATTTCAAAAATTCTCATTTTTGCGGAAGCCCTAATTTTCCACTTTTCCAATCAATGTCCCGAACTAGGGTCTGATCAAGCCTGATCTTCTGCCCAACCAAAAATTCTGAAATTGGTCTCTAAATTTCTATTCTTATGAGTGGCATTCAGCCATAGTCTCCGATTACAAAAATTCCAACTTTCTCCAAAACCCTAAATTTTGGAAGCCATGAATGAAGGTGCTCAAAAATAATTTTGTTATGACAGAAATATGTACCTAATTGTTTCTGGTGTAACTCCGTACTTTTTGATCTACAGGGTCTAAAACAATTTCTTGAGATATCCTGACCTGTCATCTTTCCATCCCGACAGGTATGACCTCAATTGGATTCTCTAAGAGAGATTTATGCCAAGTGTCGCAATGTGACCTGTTTATGGGATAAAATAGGATAGCGAACTTGTATGGCATGCCACATGTCACTGGTTCAAATTCGGCCTCTGAAAACGTTTCCTGAGATAATGCAGTCTATGTACTACCTGTCACTTTTTACAAAATTTTATTTGGAGCTTCCTAGCCCAAGTTATGACCTTTTTTTCCAAGGTCACCTGTTTATGACTGAGATCTGGAAGAGGCAGAAACCTTATATTGTATAGATCATAAATCACAAAGTACAACGAATTAGAATTTTATGCCTTGTAAAAGTTTCAAATCCGAAAACCTCGCCAAAATGGATTTATAGCGAAAGTGCTACGATGATTGTTTTTGCTATATCAAGCCCTAGCATTGTAAGTGCAACAAGTGTCATACATGCCATATCATGCCTTCTTTCAGGCTAGCTCTGATACCATATTAAATTTTCAAAATTTACTTCAATCTAATCTAGGATCTTAATTGAGAGAACAACATGTACATCAAATCTACAGCATATCAATCATTGACACAATAATGCAAGCACACAAGAGACATAGAGTTTACTTGGGGAAAACCATAAAGGTGAAAAACCCCAATAACTTCCTCAGAGATAGATAAAGCAATGATACAACCAGAAGACAAGAGATAGTATTCTCCTAGCAGCAGAGCCTCCTCCTCATAAGTGCGCCACTTTTCGAATGAGAGAAGTGTGTGAATGAATAGAATGTGTAAAATGAGAGAGACACACTCTCTATTTATACACTAACTTGACTTGACCTTTACTCAACTAGGTCGGCCTCAACTTAACCACTTAACATAATGCTGACTGGGCCGACACCCAATAGGGTGGTCTAATAACCCTTTGACCCACATGGCCGACCCCCAATAGGGTGGTCTAATAACCCTTCGACCCACATGACTTATACAGGGCTGACCCCAACAAGGTGGTATAATAACCCATCAAGTATAAGTTACGACACTTACAATATAAATGACGACACTTCCGTATAGAGGAATAATAACATCTCTATAGGAATACAACCACTTCCATATAGAGGAATAATAACATCTCTATAGGAATACAATATACATATATGTGAAATACATTCTGAAGTTACATATACATCAACAAATACAATGATTGTGACAATGATAGATATAGGTACAGGTACAATGATACAGGTACAAGGACATAGATACAGGCATAGGTTGATGGAGACAATGATACAATGGCTGTGGAATATTGTTCTTCTTATTCATATCAGGCTAGAAAGATGGGGAAAGTATAGGAGATTGAAGTCTCCTTTAGGTTGGTGCTTGTGATCTCATGGAGTTGGGGCTTCCTTCTAGTTGGTGCTAGTAAGACTATTGAGTTAGATTTTACTGAGGATTGGAGTCCTATCTATAGGTTGAAAATTATGAAAACCAAGGGGTTGTAGCCTCCTTCTAGTTGGAGCTTGTAAACTGAGGAGTTGGAGCTTCCTTTAGGTTGGAGCCTATAAATTAATTAGGGGGTTGGAGCCTCCTTCCAGTTGGTGCAGGTATATCAGGGATTTGGAGCTTCCTTCAAGTTGGATCTTGTAAAATAGGGGGTTGTTGCCTCCTTCCATTTTGTGTTGGGGTGCTTCCTATGAATGCAATATTGTTATTTTTATCTAAGAAAAGCATTACGTGGTTTTCCCTTGTCCGGGTTTCGGATCCACATTAAATCTCTTGTGCATTGTGGATGATGTTATGTGTTGGTTTTATGTGATAGTGAATGACATTGTTAATGGTTAATGTTACATGTTGTACTTAAGGTTAAAAGTGTTAAAAAGTGCTAAATACTAATTCACCCCCTCTCTTACTATAATTTTCCAACAGTTAATTGGTATTAGAGTCAATTCCTTCAAGAGAGTCTGATAGCTGGAACGAAGATCTCTAGAGAACATGGATGAACATGAAAGTATCTACTCTATAGATGGGGTTCGACTGTTCTATGGATCAAATTTTGAACATTGGATTATAAGAATGAGACTTCATTTACGTGCACAAGGTTTTGATATATGGAAATTTGTTGTAAATGGTTACATCGCTCCAAAAATACCACAAAAAATTGCATCCATGAAGGAGCTAAGAAATAATAATGCAATGGAAATGGATATCATCTTGCATGGAATATATGATCATGTGAAAGATAAAGTTGTAAAATGTTCACCAGCTAAAGAGATCTGGGACAAGGTAAAAAATATCTGCACAAAGGGACCCCATTGTTAGCATTATTTTTTTCCCAAGTAGCTAAGAAGATCGGGTAAATAGTTCATGAGTTTTGGAGTCCAAAGAAGGATTAAAAAGTATAAGGGAAGTAATCTTACCTTAGGGAGCCTAGAAAGTTATGCCAATAGGCCCAAGCACTTAAAATATTAAGTAGAGGCGGTAGAGAATCAACTACACATGACCCTAGCCGATGACCAGGGCGCTATGCAGCGGGTGACAGTTGGTTTATCCATCAATACTGAGAGGTGGGGGGCAAACCAGTACTGCCTTTTTCAAATCTCTTATACAAATTTAGTATTAAGCACAAGTTAAATAATCATAAGTAACATGAATATGGAATTGAACAATTTGAACATGTCGATTTATCGTGGAAACCTCAAAGGTAAAACTAGCAAAGCTTTCTTATTAATAAGTTAATCTTATACAAAATTGTGTTACTAGCACCAACTTGATGGAGAACTCAATCTCCTAGATTCTTCTGACACTACATAAAGGATGCACCTACACCCTTGGTTTTCTACCTTCTCAACAGACAAGGATGCCCCAACACCTTCATTCTCTAGCCACGACTAGAAGGAGGAAACAACCCCCTTAGCAGGCCTCAACCTACCCCAAGCACCCTCTAATTTATCATAGTTTTAACTTCAGTTTTTCAGATCTTCAATCATAGCTCAAGCTTTTGTAATGCTTCATCTATCTCACTAGCTTCTTTCTTGCTTCTGATATGCAATTACTAAAACTTCAGAGACACCTCTGGTCCTCTTCATACATTTGACTTCTATGGTTATATATATTTTCAAAGAACTTTATTATTTGAAACATTGTGTCTTTTTAGGAAAAGCATGCCTCTTCTTAAAAAATATTGTATCATTTTAATGGCATCGATTCATCATTGATCTTCATAGTCTTTCAATCTTGTTTTAATTAATAAGGAATTACTATTTTGCAAAGTTAACCAATTTTGGCATTTTCCAAAGTTGTAAATTTGGCCAAATTGTTCTCCAAATATACCATTTCCAAACCTCCATTCAATAGGGTGGATGTCAAACCGGCGGCCAACTAAGATTTACAAATATTTAGCGTCCGATCCTTATAATTAACCCTCGATAATATTTGAACAACAAAATGATTCAAAACCGTTGGGTCTTCGTCAATCCACATCAGTAGTGGACTTAAACATGCACTTAGCTAGATTTCATAAAGATTTCGCATCACATAGTGAGATTTAAACTTTGAACAACTTAACCTAGAAAAAATTTCTTGTACTGTTGGATCACCCCATCCAAGATTGACGGTGGACTTGAAAATTTTATAAGCCCAATTAAAAGTGGACTTCGGATCACATTCTTGGGTTGAACTTCGAGCATGTTAACCCATCGAAATGTGTGTGATTTGTTGGATTTGATTCCTCTGAGATCGATAGTGTTCTTTGCAA